>OX235263.1:6533546-7733546 GCA_944472135.2 Trichobilharzia regenti
AAGATATAGCACAGAAGTGCTGGAAATCTGCAAGAGTAGTTGAAATCGATATGGACTATCGAAATTTTTAACGACAGAGAGAGAGAGAGTCAATAATCTACTCCGGTGACCCAGACGAAAATCACGAGCATACTGAGGCAGTGAGTGACTATCATGATGTCACTAACATCAGTCAAAGCTCCTATGTACTGGGAACCTCATTATCCTCTTGGAAAAATAATGACGGCATGATTCAACTCAAAAGGAAGTAGGAGGGAGGTTACAATTATCCAACGCTACAAACAACTCGGAACATGAGAAGTGAGAATGGTGAACAATCCTGAAGTGAAGTGCAGATTGTAAGATAAGGATAGAAAGTCAACTGTTATGCAGCTGAATCAGCTGAAATGACCACAGAGCGTATCATGCACACACACACACCTAACCTCACTGAACAACATTATGTGATAAAGGATTAGGTTAGAAAAGAGCTAGAGGGGTGCAATTTTTTTTAAAAAAACACGCCATCAATCCATGAATTCACTGTGTCATTTGGTTTGGGCCACCTAAGGAGTTGCAGACTTTCTCTTTTTGGATTACTCGAGACTCTAAGAACCGATGAATGGTTTCAGACTGTTGCTGATTTGATTTAAATCTTGCATATCCACAAGATTTTCGATTACTCTGTGCGTGATTAATTCCATCTCCTTTACATTTCTGTTTATTATAGTTCATCTGGTGCGTCGGTGGCACAGCGGGTTGGGACGCTCACCGACCATCCACATGGTCCGGGTTTTGATCCCCGGCCACCGACGCACTCTCTTACCTCGCTGAGCCAGAAATAATCCTGGTGAAGAGGAAAGGCTGGGCATGAGGCAACTCCATCCTGTAAAAATAAACACTGCTACAGAAACTTCAAGCCACTAGCTTGAAGCCCCCTTTGTTCCACTGGGAACAAGAAGGAAAAAAAATAGTTCGTCTGGATTTTTATTTTCGCTCCACCTTTGTGTAGTCAGTATAATGAAGTATGGCAGCCTGAAGTACTTCAGTATTGTACAAAGTTCTACATTGAATGAAAACTCAAAAAAACCGCACTAATTCACCAAATCACCTATGGGGCATATAAAACCCATTAAGTTTCAAGTGGACTAGGTAGCACAAATTTTTGTGTTAATTATCATCTATCAGTTGACTGGTTGGGTTAAATCCCACCAAGACAAGGAGGTTGATAAAAGACAGACCCACTTGATAGAGAGGAAAACTTCAATTAACACTTAAAATTAAACAACTAAATCACTTGTCAAATTTTTTAAAAGACCTTTTCATACACATACTTAGTGTTATTATCCAAAAGTACATAACAGAAGTTATGAAGAACATCTAACCCTCATAATCTGCCACTTAAAATCAAAGTTCTCCTAGAAGTTGATTTATTCTAGCCTGATAATCTTCAGATATTATGATCCCATAAGTACTTGTCATACATATTTATATAAAGGGTAATAAAGTGTAATCATTTTATGTTATTCCTTTACGTTCCCAGTGGCACATAGGGTGTCTTCTTTCTGGCGATGCATGGCTGTAAAGGGAATGCCGACAAAAATACATTCCACTGATCAAGACACTCTACTCGAATTCATGCAGCCAAGTGAGGGCTTACGGCGAATTGTCATCTGAAGTGGTGACGACTAGTGGTGTCCGTTAGCGAAGGAAGCTCACTATTCCCGTTTCTATTCATTTTCATTATAGATGTACTGATGGACTTAACCCTAACTCACTTCAGAGATTCAGGGATCAACTTGCTACCAGGGAATAATTTCGTTGACTTAGAATATGCAGACGATATAGTCCTGCTTCTAGGCGAGGACGCTGACAAAATACAACAGTCTTCTGAACACCTTGAGCTGCAATCTACGAATGTTTGGCATGCGATTCACTCCCGCCAAATGTAAGATGATGTTACAGGACGGGACTGGACTACACTGACTCCTAGTTTAGAAATAGGGAGTAAAGTGGTAGAGCACGCTGACCGCTTCACTTATTTGGGAAGTACCATCAGCCAACGCCAACGGATTGATCTCTAACGAAATCTCAGTACGGATACAGAGGGCTAGTTTCGCATATGCCAGTTTATGCCGTCTCTGGCTTAGTGGACGTGATATCCGGCTGGCTATCGACCAAAGGGTGGGTGTACTGCTCATCAGTCCGCTCCGTCCTCCTTCATGACTAGCTGTGAGCTAGACCTGGCCATTGAGAGTGGAAGACATGAAAAGAGTATCTATCTTCGATCATAGGTGCCTGCGTCCTATTTCCCGCGTGATGTCTGATGTGGTACTGAAGAGTCCTAAAGGGGGAGGACGAAACAGCTGTCCAGTTCATAATAAAATCCCTGCCAACTAGTACTTGGGAATCACGCCTATTCATCAACAAATTGCTTCATATACCTGCAGAATGCAGGTACATCCAGTAGCTGACAAGCCCCAAATAGGACGAAATGCACGTTATCCCGGGGTTCCACTGTTAGTTACCATCCACCAGTTAACTTCTAATTGCATGCACAGATATCGTCGAAGCATCTGTACAAAAAGTCGACAGACATGTCAACCTGAGATCGAGCACTTCAGTCCAATCAATCAATGAACGGGAAAATCTAAAATTCAATTCAATATGTTTAGTATGCTTAAACACACACACACAACACAATTAGATCAAATGATAAACAGCATCAAAAACAATTCATCATGTAAATTTGTTTCAAATGTTTTTGTGTGGGTTAACCGACTGACTATTTGACTGTCATGTTAATTGCCTGAGTAGGTAACTACAGATTGCCTTAAGGGGTCTTGTTTACATCAACAAATATTTGTGTATACATGTGTGTGTGTGACTGTGTAACTGCGTGAGTGACGGAGTAAGTGAGTCTGTGTGTGTGTGTGCATGTGTTCATGTCCACCCGCTTCTATAAACATACATATCAATTATTCAAGTCATAGATATTAATATTTTTATGCATTATCAGTTTCACATAAATCAATAATTGTACACTATACACCTCAACCCTCACTCCTTTTTCGAACCCCCTGAGGGTATTTAAGAATTCACTAGCAATATTATTATTATTATTATTATAAGGGTTGATTTATATGTACAATATCAATGTCATTACATATAATGACAATTTATATATAGAAACAATTAAGAAGAGGGAAGGAAGTGTGACATATATATTAAGCGGGTGATCAATATCCTGACAGGCTTTGTCATCCTTGTCCTTGCTGTTATCCTCGTTGTGTTATTGAATTTCTACTTGATAGATAATGAATGATACGAATAAGTGGTTAAACTGTTTTCCAATTAACGTTTTTCTTTGTTTATCGTGATAAGCGTGAACAGGGAATATGGGACAAAAACTGTTCATTTGTGTAGGGTTTGAAAGAAACCTTCACCCAACATGAATGAATCTGAAAGAAACAACCTCCTTTATCTACCTATCTACCTACCTACCTACCTAACTAACTACCTACCTACCTAACTACCTACCTACCTACCTACCTACCTACCCACCTACCTACCTACCCACCTACCTGGAAAGCATCGTCGTTTCAACTACATGAGTGCGGAACTGATGAGGATATCAAAGCAGCGAGGATCAGGAAAGCAGGACAAGCCTTCATTTCGCTCACGTCTGTGTGCAGGGCAACAACACTCAGCATGAAGATGAAAATAAGATCCTGATTTACAACTCCAATGTGAAGTCAGTGCTACTTACTCTACGAATCAGAAACTTGGCGCGTCATAAAACGCATCTCAAACAAACTACAGACATTCATGAACGGCTGTCTTCGCTCAAGATCAGATAGCCAGCCAGAAAAGACCAGCAACAGGGTGAGATCTCCCGCAATGAGCGAACCAACCAGGAACCGATTGTGCAACAGGAAGGTGTGCAGGAAGAAATGGAGGTGGATTGGCTGACCATACTCTGAGGAAACAATCCATCAAGTGACATTACTAGACAAGCCATCACTCGAGTAGAACCCGAAACGGAAGCGGCAAGTTGGTTATCAGTGCAAGGGTGAGGGTGACTTGGAGGAGGTGATGTGAAAAGTAGATGAAAGCATGTAGGGAGACTTGGAGCCAGGTGAAAACTTTAGCAGAGAACCGAATGCAATGGAGACGTTTGGCTGAAGCCCTACGTTCCTCTAGAAATTAAAGGAAGTAATATTAATAAATAATAATAACATGGATGAACCTGGATTTCAAGGGAGACTTAGCTTGCTATATCCTCAGGAGAGCATCCTTCACAGAAACGCAGCAAAATGTAGTGTTCTCCAGTCGTGCATTGGTCTGCAGAAGCTTTAATGATAAAATCTTGCATCTAACCACTTCTATGCGCATATATCAGTCCACCTGTTCCTGTGGAGTCGGCCAGTCAGGTACATTCGTCGTTCGACGCATATCTTGTCGAAAAAGGTTCAAGAACACTATCCAGCTTGACTGCGAGAAGGGGATAGTAACTGTATAAGGAGTGCGATAATTCAACACATTTCGTAGAAAAATGGTCATTCTGTTATCTCAACAAACGCCACCTCCTTCAAAGTGATCTATAAAGTGAGAAATAACATACCTTTTTTACACTATGGAAGCCAAGGCCATTCAGTTGGCAAAACCAGAGTTATGCATACAAAATAAAATCACCCCCGCCCCCGCACTTCTACTATCGTTGCTTACAACCACGCTGACTTCTACTGACTTGATGTTTGTGTGCTTATTCTTTTTTCCCAATTCCTTATAACATTTATAGTTTTCAGCACTCTTGCATAATTCCATATTTTTCTTTGCTTCTATGTGCATCTTAACCACAACTCACTATACATCTTATTGCGTAACTTCTTTTATGTGTTGGTTAACATTATTAATTACTTTTTTTGACAACAAATTACCACTACCCTCTTATCAATCTTCACCACCACCCCCCCCCCAGTTATAATTTGATTATTCATTACAATTTTGAAATATCTTGACAATAATAATAGTCAATTCATGAATCACTGGATTGCGTCCCAGTAGCTTAGTGGTCTAGGAGCTAGCTCGCTTTGTAAACGAGAAAGTCCTGGGTTCGAACCCTGGCCGTGGGTGTGTACTGCTGAAGAGTCCCAGGCTACGACGAAGTGGCTGCTGTCCAGTACTTCCTGGTGGTTTTCTAATGGTTCTTTCTCTAACGGATATCAGCTCACAATGAAATCCTTCAAAACAATAATCCTAAGTAATTTTGTATTCTTATAGGACAAACCAAATGTACACATACACACATAAATAAGTATATATATATATATATATATATATATAAAATCGATTGTACAGCTAAATGAATGAATTCACTGCAGAAAAGACTCTTCGGTGAACTTTATTAATAATATTATTGTTCCCTTGGGTTCCTAGTGGAATAAAGGGAGGGTTTCAACTGTACATCTCAACTTACAACTTCTGTCTTCCTTCTGCTGTACTTTCCACCTCCATCCATCCATGTTAGTCCATACGCTTTCAACTCCTCTTCACACCACCTCATCCATGTCACCCTTCCACTGACGACCCACTCGCCGCGTGCTTCCCTTTCTGCCTGGTTCCACTCGAGGAATGGCCTGACGCGCGCGCGGTTTCACCCAGCGCGATGCCTCCTCAACGAGTGAGTGTCCAATCCATCTCAATCCATCTCCACTTTCTCCTCCATATTTGTTGGTTGCCGATTGGTTGGTTCTTGTTTTGTTTGTTTGTTTGTTCCCATAGTTTCCCATAGTTGGTGATTCTTTCCGGCCCGCCCGACCATCTGATCTTCAGTATAGAGCCAGCGAAAACAGTTGTTGGTTGACAAAGGTCTGGGCTGCAACAGGCTGTTGGTGGAAATATTCTTTGTCACCCGCCCGCCCGCCAAGTTTCTCATCCGTCCCGTATAAAAGAACTGACTGACTGACTGACTTGGCGTTGTTTGTATTGAAAATCCGACTGAATTTTGTTGTTGATTGTGGCTGGCTGAGTGACGAAGATTGATATCCAGATTCGTGGTTTCAGTTGGTTGATGATGAATGTGTGTGTGTTTCTCGCCTGCCTTCCCGATTCTCTCTCGATTTGACATCGTCGTCCGTTCCGACATCCTGTAGTTGAGACAATGCTCCTCCCTAGATAAGTGAATGAAGTAACCTCTTTCAAGTCACGCTCCCGTTGATGGTGATTCGCGCTGGATATTGCTATTGTTGCTGTTGTTGCTGTTGGTTGGTTATTTTCATAACCTCCGTCTTGTTCACTTATGTTCACCTGGAGTCCTGTCTTCGCCATCGGCTTCTTAGACCAGTTTGTCGGTCGGCTTTCTCTTGTAAGTCTTCGATTTTGTGTGTGTGTGTGAACTACGTGTTTTTTCATCACTAATGTCTGGATGGGGATTATTCATGAATTAATTTCGTGTATTTTAAATTATTTAATGACAAAAATTGTAATGCTCTTTACATTTTGGATGCGTCAATTTTATAGTATCTCTTTTCTACTAACACTCAAACATTAAAGTATGTTATTATCATGTACCATGTAACCATTGTAATTTCAGGTAGTTTGCAATTAGCTGATGAGAACCTGTGAAATAGAATAACAATATCATTTTAAACTGCGAAATTAGTTTTCCTTTCTTTATCGAAATGCGTAGCTTTGTCTCACTCACTCACTCACTCACTCACCCACTCATTGACTTCAATCCTTGATACAATCCTCTTTTATTTTCATTCAAGTTGTTATACTCCCCTAATTTTTCATTTCATCACCAGCAGTGGGTTACATCCGGTCGGGAGTGATGGTGGAGCTGGTAGAAGTAGTCGGAATTCATGCATAGGCTAGCCATTGAGTCGACTCCCAATGGCTGAATGGTATACAAGCTAGCTTGCTTTGTCACCTCAAGATCGTTGGTTCAAACCCCACCCGATGAGTGCCTACTACCGATGAGTCCAAAGCACTGAGTTCAGAACTCATATTAATATATGTGGGTAAAACTTGAGCACTGTGGTAGTAAGTAATTCCATATTAGTTTGTTTATTAGATGTATCACACACAGTGAGTGAAACAGTATTACTGTTTACTGGATAACACAGTTTCGAACACAATTCATTATTGTTCATAATCATTCCATCAATTATAATCACACGAACTCGAAACTTCAGTTTTTAGTTTATCTAATACCCTGCCTGCAATGATTGTCAGGTCAAATACATAGGTCAAAATAGTAGAACAGGAGCAGTCAGACTAGCCGAACATAAAAACCTAGCGAAATCTAGATTACATCATGAGTTGACATTGGTTAGAGAACCATTGGAAAACCTGCAAGGAGTACTGGAGAGTGGTTTCGTCCTAGTTTGGGACTCTTCGGCAGTACACACCTACCCCACCGGGGTTCGAACGCAGGACATCTTGGTTACAAGGCGAGCCAGCTCGTAGACAATTAAGCCACTGGGACACGATCCAATGGCCAGTGCATGAATTCTAACTTCTATCAATTCGCGATATAGCGCAACCACTAGCCAATGTCTTCGGCGAATATTTGTCCTCACACCCGACCTGCTGCACCCTACTGGTCATGAATCGGCAGAAGTTCAAATTCATGTGCTGGCTATTGGATCGGGTCCCAGTGGCTTAGTGGTATACGAGCTCGCCATGTAACCAGGAGGGTTCTAGTCTTGGTGGTGGGCGCGTACTGTTGAAGAGTCCCAAACTAGTCTGACGAAACAGCTGTCCAGTACTCCCAGCTGGTTTTCCAATGGTTCTCCCTCTAACCCATGTCAGCTCTCATGATGAAATCCTGTAACCAATCAACCAAATCTCTACAAACCAATGATTGAATATCAATGAGATGCTCACTGGTAAGTATTTACTTGGAGTTCCAGTGTGAAATTGTGACCAGCAGGGTGCAGCAGGTTGGGTGTGAGGGCAAATACTCTCCATCGAAGACATTGGCTAGTGGTTGCGCTATATCGTGCATTGGCAAAATCTAGATTAGTTGACCCGAATAATATAAGAAATCTGAAGAATAGTTCAGGTATAGCACTGCACACTACATGCAGTTACACACAACCATACAATAGGATGGATGGGATAATATGACACTTTTTAGAAATCTGATGTCACAGGTTGGAGGGGGGAGATTGATAACATGTAATTGGAATGATTCACAACACCTGTACACGTAGATATCTGGAAAATCCTACTACCACGCCTA
Source organism: Trichobilharzia regenti (assembly GCA_944472135.2). Taxonomy (NCBI): domain Eukaryota; kingdom Metazoa; phylum Platyhelminthes; class Trematoda; order Strigeidida; family Schistosomatidae; genus Trichobilharzia; species Trichobilharzia regenti. Next base: position 6,541,777 of record OX235263.1, read on the forward strand.
CGATGACAAATAGGAGAGAACAAAGAAAACTATAAAACTCAAGTTTCGAAGTCGTGTAATTATATTCGATATGATTACGAACAAAATGATGAATTTCGTTCGAAACATTGTCATCCAGTAAATATTAATACTGTTTCACTGACTGTGTGATACATCTAATAAAAAAAACTAATATGGAAGTCCAGAACTCCTTGGTTGCTTTTTTAATGCTAGTCCTTTAACTGATATCACTTCCATAAACAAATCAAATCCAATTCTTGAAAATAAATAAATGAATATGAATCATTATACAATTGGTGGATGGTGGCTAGCAGTGGAATCCAGGATGCGCATTTCGTCCTATTTGGGACTCGTCAGCTGGATGTACCTGCATTTCTCAGTGAGTGATGATGTTCCCACTGAGGCTCGAACCCAGTAGCCATAGTTTCAAACGCCAAAGCGTTATCCATTAGACCACTTGGGCCACGAGAGCCACTGCCTCTTGTGCAACGGGTCATATTAATTATTGAATTGAATTTTCGGTCCAAACAATCCACGGGAAAATCAAAAATTCAATTCAATAAATATGAATCATAATTCTAAAACTGGACAATGGGAAAATGATTTGATAAGAAAATTACAATTGCTTGATATTCTTGTTGATGTTGTTCTCCTTCTTCTTTTTCTGGTTGTTCTCGTTGTTGTTCCATTTAATCCGTTCTCTTTTTTTGCCTCTTCTTTTTGCTTCTATCCACAGGTTAGCAACTATCTGTCTAATCTTGACCTTAATGTAATCATATTAAACATAATAAGCCCCGTTTGTTGTCAAATACATTAACCACATATAGGCTAATAAACATACAATGTGAGGATGAGATTATTTTTAGTGTAAAGCATTAAGAAAGACAGAGAAGGGAAGTGGACAGAAGAAGATTCTCTTGGGGCAGGGTCGGGGGAGGGCGGCCGGAAGAAAAAGGGAGGAGGCAGTAATCATCACACCAATAGGAGTTGGGGGGGCGGGAAGGAAGGAAATATATATGTATTGATTGCATGGAGGATTTTGGTTTTAAAGAAGGCATTCATCAATCTCGTGTGGTTCTTCTACTTGTGCATGTTATATAGCCTTGTAAGGCTTGTTAACCTATTTGAAATTGCATGTATGTGTGTATGCGTGTTGTAACTGATTATGTAATCCTATTCACAACAGTGAACAAACACTCTCCTCTGCATATTGTTCATTGTATTATGTCTCACGTATAATATTTATTGTACAATACATACACTTTGTATGCGTGTTTTTGTAGTGGCAATGAAAAGCCAAGCCTTAGAGATTAAAAACACACACCAAAAAAGTCTGAATAATGAATAGTGTTCATTCATCATCATCAACATCGTCTTCCACTTGGCATCTTTTGTCATAAGACAAGTGAATTGGGAGACGGGGGGGGGGTGGGTAAGATTCACCAAGATTTAGTGAAGACTTAATTTGAGAGAGGGATAGAGAACATTATTAATCATATATAAATATGTGTTATAATTAATGCTTTCTAAGGTTAGGTATGTTGTATTCAAAAACATTTGGTGTAAAGCAAGCATTTCAGCAGGAGATGTGATTAATTCTTCACGGCATAAGATTACACATGCATAATTGATCATGCTGTTTAAGTGTTGAACTATAACATTACATGGCATAACATAACATAACATAAGAGCAATTGTAACCATGTTAAGTACATTTGGTAACTAGACGAACAATGTGATTACAAGAGTGAATTTAATTATGTTATGTTAAATATGCTGCAATGTTTTATTAGGCTTTTTGGTTGAATGTCTTTTGATATACAAGTATGACACTGAATTATACTCATGCTGTGCTTTTATTGCGAATTTGTAAGTCAGAGGTTCATTGGGGAGGCTAGGGAAGCTAATTAGTTAGACTGCTTCAAATGACTTTGAGATCGCTTTCCGGTTGGTTTCAGTCAGAAATAATAATAATAATTTGCTTTGTTCCAAAACAGAACTTGTGATACACAAATGGAATTCTCAGCATTTCACTACAGTATTGAGCATCCAATTAGTACATTAACAATAAATAAAATTCTACATAGATTATGGGTAATCTCGGTTAGTTTTGACAACAACATATTGACATGTCGGTAGCAAAGCCAAAAGTGAACAGAGTGTTTGGTGTTAGAAAAGTAGATGCTAGCAAATTTACTGGCATAAGCAGAAGAAAGAAACAAAACAGCACATAACAAAAGAGAGAGAGAGAGAAAAGGAAAAGAAAGAAAGGAAACGTTGTACCTATAAATGACATGAGTTGGAAAGACGAGATTCAGTTGTTCCACTGACTATTTAATAAGTTATAGCTATCACGCCTAATGCTTTCTTCTTTGTCACAGAGAACACGAACGAGCCAAGTAGGTAGGGTATGGTTGAGTTTTTGTACTTCCTAGTGTGAGCATATAGTTTTCTATCAAGGCTTCTTGTCCTGCCTGATGTGATAGAGATACAAGGCGAGAGTTGTGAATGAAGAGGGTGATATGAGTCAGATAGAATGGATTTAGCCCATTCTTCACATGAGTCCATGTGCCTGTCAACCAGAATATTAACAAGCTGGTTAAGTGGCACCCTGTGACTTACCCTGCTGACAACCTTTAACATCCTGCGTAATAAGGTATAGTCTTTCTTCAGTAGCCAGCCCTGGAAAAACTAAGGGGGAACAATAGAGAATAATAGGCAGGATGTAAGAGTTAACGAATTGTAGGAGTAAGGATTGGGTTGGGTTATTCCAGAATGTCTTAACTTCTTGATGTAGAAGGTGAGACGGAATATTTTCTTAGAAATCATCAAGATATGAGACGACCAAGAAAGATCAGCAGATAGAATGACTCCAAGACATTTAATCTCCGACTTGGTCACTATTTCAGTGCCATCTATGTTGCATACATCGCGAGTGATAATCAGTTTGTTGAGGTCAGATTTATGCCTAAAGGTGAAATTGATTGACTGTTTGGCATTTGGAGGGGTTTAAGGTTGGCTGACTTGTCTGATAAAAAGGCATTTAGTTTGGAGCAGTCACTTTGACACTTGACAGGCAAAGGTACAGTTAGGTCATCAGCATATTTGACAAAATTAATGTCATTTGAGGATGGTAAGTCATGTAGAAATAAATAAAAGAGAATTGGGGAGAGAAGTGATGATATATTGCTTCAAGTCTTGACAAAGATGCAAAGTTTGTTCGAGAATGCTTTTCACACTACATTGCTGCCTTTGACTCTATTCCCGACGGGGGGTACTTTTACTAAGGAAGCTGATTTCATCAAACACTGAGTCCTGAGTCACAAGGTGGCTGGGTTTCTTCTTACACACTGTTTTTCCTTAAATGGAATGCGATCCACTTCACTGCTAACGGAAACTGGTGTGCCTCAAGTTGTGCCTCTGTACTCTCTCTCTCCATTTATTTATTTTTCTTTCTTTTTGCATGACCTTTCGTATTCCTCCAAAGCTAACTTCATCACATATATGCCGATGATCTAACTATTTCTGTCTCAGGCGTTGTTTCTGCTTTGAATTGTTTTTATGTGATGAATAGTTCTTTAGTGGAGGTTAACTAATGGTCTTACCCAAACGGTGTTAAACTAAATCCATCTAAATGTCATACTGTTTGTAGAATTTTAGTTTCAGATGCGAAAAAGACTTGCTTGCATGGACTGATTCAATCTGATGATTTTTGTAATACCGACGGTACTGTGATAGGCAGTAAATAGAATATCTTCTACCTGGACATCGATTTCTCTTCCAATCTCTACTGGTCGTCTTACGTATCTTATTGATTTCTAAAGGAAGCTTTCACTTGACTTATTACATAGAGAAGTTGAGACTTTCTGCCGGGGTATAATAACTCAACCTCTTCTCTTCCAGTTTATTAATTTATGTATTCTACCCATTCCTCTTCTTTATTGTCTCCCCCCACCACACTTATTCTTCCATGGGCTTCTTAAGAAAGACTATGGGGTATATTACGCAGAACATGGAAGGCTGTAAGTAGGGCTAGTGGTATATGCCTTTGACTTAACTAACTGATATTTTTATTTACAGGATTTTATCATGAGCTGACATTGGCTAGAGAGCCGAGTACTAGAGTACTGGACAGCTGTTTCGCCAGTCATGTTTGGGACTCTTCAGGAGTACGCACCCGCCACCAGGGCTCGAACCCACGACCTTCTGGTTTGCAAGGCCAGCGAGCTAGCTCGTAGACCATTAAGCCACTGGGACCCAATCCAATGGCCAGGCCATGAATTCTAATTTCTACCAATTCACGACATAGCGCGACTACTAGCCAATGTCTTCGATGGCGAGTATTTGTCCTCACACCCGACCTGCTGCAACCTACTGGCCACAACTTTCCGCTAGAACCCCAGGTAACTACTTACCTCAATAGGGCCAGTCGCCAGTGAGCATCTCATTGATATTCAAGCATTGGTTTGTAGGGATTTAGTTGATTGGTTACAGGATTTCATCATGAGAGCGGACATTGGTTAGAGAACCATTGGATAGGCGTTTTAATTCTTGTGAGCAGTTGGCTAAAGTTATCTTGTCTGATACCGAACGTCATCCTCTTCGGGGGGGAGGAGGTGACACCAGAAGAAACTTCATAAGAATTTACGCTCGTACAGCTGCTAAATATAAAAATTCTACCATAGCACCATGTTTAGCACGGGTGGTTGTGTGTGAAGATAGATAGAGACAGTCAGATGTCAGAAAAGAATTTATACACCTTTTAAATCAGTCACTGTGAACTGCAAAGTATAAACAATGATTGTCAAAGAACTTAACTCTAAGTTCCTAATATTTGCGAAGACGCTTCGAATCGATAATTACGGTGAACGATAGTTGGATTTAACTGCAAAACACAAGGACTTGTAATAATAAAATATATATTGTTCGGCAGTTAAATTTGATATTTCATAGAAAGGTCTATAAACAAATATTTTATTCAGGGGAAGCACGAGTACTTTTATTCGTATTCTTCTGTCTTCTTCCAACTTGTACACGATTGAATCATTCGCGCCTTCAAGTTGCCCACCAATGGCTGTCAAGGTCAATGAACCAACGTTCAATGTTCACATTCCTTTACAATGATTATAATTAAGTGTATTACTTATTATAGTATCCACTCATCATTCATGATGTTCAATTAATTTTCAAATTATGTGGTTTCATTAAATTTTTATAATTTTATGTACTTATATATTTATAAAAAAAAAAGCTAAATAGTTGCAAAATGTATTTTAGAAATTCTGAAAATTCCATTCTCTGTCGTAATTATTATTACTATCGTTTGGGATAAAGCGATTTTTAATATTCAAGTATTGGTTTGTAGAGATTTCGTTTCGTTGGCTGCCGGGTTTCAACATGAGCTGACATTGGTTACAGAACCATTGAGAAACCAACTGGAGAGTACTGGAAAGCTGTTTCGTCAGACTAGTTTGGGACTCTTCAGAAGTACGCACCCGCCACCAGGGCTCGAACCCACGACCTTCTGGTTACAAAGCCAGCGAGCTAGCTCGTAGACCATTAATCCACTGGGGCCCGATCCAATGGTCAACCTATGAATTCTAACTTCTGCCAATTCACGACATTATTATTATTGTTATATTCATGTCCAACCTTGAAAGAACAAAGTTGAAACATGCAATCGACTAAAAAACCTCCTACTGTTGATATGTTGATGGCACATTTATAGTGTACAACAATGAAAGTCCTGCTTCACACTTACTCAGATTATTCAATGATACACACACCAACATTGAGTTTACTATGGAACATGAAAGTGATGGAAACTTCCACTTCCTCGACATTGCCATGCAACGCCTAGAAGACAATAGTCTTCAAAAGTCAATTTATCGGAAGCCCACATGGAAAGGACAATACTTACACTTTAATAGCTTTTGTCCAAATGGTTAGCTTTAAACGCGGACTGTTCAAGACTCTGTACCATAGAGCGAAGAGAATATACTCTATAGAGAAATTAGAGGAAGAATTTGAGTTTCTTCAAAATATGTTGAAGAACAATGGGTACCCTCAAAGGTTCATCAACAAGTATGGACGATCTAAAGTCACAAATGTAAAACAAATCACAGTGGGTAGGTAAAAACCCAATCTACATTCAGCTTGATTACAAAGGTGAAAACATTGCAGTGATGATCAACAGAAGGCTGTGTACATCACTAGCCATAGCCTATCCTGCAGCTTAGCTCGTTCCTGTCTTTGGGGCAATCAAAAGTGGATAGATATCCTTCTCATGTTAACTCCAAATGTGTATACAAATTTACATGTATCTGTGGGAGCAGTCACATTGAAAGAACAGAAAGAAGGGCATGTCTATGATTTTCTGAACATGTAGCAAAAAGCGTATGTTTAAAGGAAACAAATGCTTTAAACAGTGCCATCGACAGGCATCTCATTTACACAAGTCATAAGGTGGACGTCGAAAAGTCATTCGAAATTATCAATAGGCAAAAGAGCTCATTTCTCCTCAAGTCTGCTAAAGCCATTTCCATCAAGCGCCTGAAACCTGATTTATGCGTTCAGAGAAAAGCGGTCATCAGTCTTTCTTTTCCCTGCCTGGTAACTGGATCTTTGACCTATAAGCAGCTGACGAGAAGGCAACGAAATAAAAGATGCAAAAACTGTAGTTCTTGCTTTGTTCGAATTCATTGAGGGGAATAAATGTATGAAATATCCTGCTAGACCTGAGCTCTATTCCAAGCCTCTTTCTGACTCTTTAGCTTGGTCCGCCTAATCCGGTAGCCAGACTGCTCTTACACCGCATCAGATATTGTGGTATTCAGGAATGTATTTATGAGCGATAGTACAATGAGAATATAAGGAAAACACAATCACACCACAATACAGTGACAATCGCCCTCTTGTCCCTTGAAAATCCAATTATCCCCTACCCGCCAATATGTTTCAATCAGTGCAGATCAACAAAATTGATCGCTGAAAGCAAAATGACGAATTTCTTTGATCCCACACATTACAGTAGAATAATCACCACCCGTTCACGTATACCGGATTCAATTCCTGGCCGATACACTCTAAACACTTTACCTAGTTTGATTACCGGTAGTAAGGTTAGAAAAGAGGAAAGGTTGGGGGTCAAGCTAGCCACTTGTAAAAGAGACACCACTATTAGTGAACTTCGACAGCTTTAAGATTTATGTTCTAATTAGAACGCAAAGGAATGGAAAGTAGATTTATCTTGCAACTCCCTTGTAGTTTAACAGTACTCATTGAATAGAACTGTTAATTATTTAAATACAAATCAATTACTATTCAGTTAATATTGATCCATACGTAAATAAATTCACTAAAGGGTCAAACCTTTTTAACAATTGACAATGACGTAATGATTGTGATGAAAATGAGAGAATCTATTGTATCATACCTTAGAAAGTATGCAATTCATATGATCTATTAACGTCATAAACTTAAAATCAAAAATGCATTGAGTATTTTCTTGATTTTTTAAAAAAAGGTTTGTTGTCAATTTTCAGACGACTTTACGAAATTTGTTCTTCATCAGCAGATTTAATAAAATAGTGAATTTCTTGGATTAATCCTTTCTTCTGACCTATTCTGGTCTGGCTATTGTCTTGGCGATTTCTCAAAGAATATTTCGTCTGACGTTTTACATTAAGAAGAAGTTAAGGCATTCATGCATTACCCAACACCTCCTCATCTTACAGTTTGTCAACTCGCGTAGTTGATCTATTCTTCTTTATTCTCCACCCTCGCTTATTCTTTCCTGGACTGCTTAAAAAAGACTATGTCAGACTTCGTAGAACTCTGAAGACTGTCAGTAGGACGAGTGGCAGCTATCCCACTGGGCCATATCGTTGACATTGTCAATAATAGGCACTCGATGCCATGCAACAAATTTGCTAAAGGAATTTTGTCAGACTGTAAGCATCCACCACAGTACCCTCAGCTCCAACCTTGTGTCTCCTCCTCAGGTAAAACAAGAAGTCTTCTCAGGAGAATTTATGCATGTACGTTATGTGAGGCAAATAGTGCTAGGCATGAACTAACTAACTAACTTTCTTTGCACTAGTAAATAAACCATTTCCTCCACCGTTACAGTATCAACCTTTATTGTTATTGTACTTCTTGTATTCATAATCCTCTCAATTTTTCTGTTTTTTATTTGTTTATTTATTTTTCATAAGTGTGAACATCATCTAAGCTAGCTGTGTTATAACTGTTAATCTTGTTTTTCCCCTCACCAAGCTGCTATATCAACAGAACATGAGATTCAATACTCTATAATAACATACTAAAATTTCCATACTGACTGTATCGACAATACTGTTTGAAACAAACTCACTGTTATTATTATTACATTTAATATTCTCGATTCGTGCTTCGAATATTTTTGACTTTATATCGTAAATATGGACAAATTCCTCTGGTAATTTTTGTTTTAATTTTTAATTTTATTTATATTTTGAGTAAATCAGATGCAAGGTGTTGTGACAAATGCCGAGAATTCCATTCTGTATTATAAGTACTGTTCGTCTTGGAATAAAGTAGATTATTATTATTATTATTGTTATTATTATTATTATTAAATATTTCTCCCTATTTACAAAATAAAAGGAAGACGGGACAAAAACTTAAACATCGAATTCCTTAGGTTCACACTGTAACTTTTATTCTCCTTTCCACTCTTCACTTGACGAACACAGGCGGTAATTAAGTGAGTAAGTTCGACTGCTACACAATAATAATAATACTAATCCAAGTATCCTATTTGAAAATGCTCTGGCTGACAACGACTACAATCTCAGAGGGAAAATCAATTCCTTTAAGATCACACATGCATCTTACACACAATTTAGTAAGTAAGCACAAAACCCAGATCCAAAACGTCCTGCCAACTGCCTCCGATTAACTAGCAAACAATATATAAAGCACGTCGCAATGGCAAATCTCTTAGAAGATTGATAACATTTTTCAAACTTTACTGACATAATTCAGTAAGCATCGGCACTAAGAACTAAACACACTTGGCATTGGCTACTTCTCAGTGACTTCTCATTGGATTTCCGAACCTCACCCTGAGAGGTTGGTTAAGTAAGGGACAAACAAAATCTATTCGTAGAGCTATTCTATCTCATCTTGTGGATGCAACAGAACACAAGATGAAGACAGAGATGCCAAATATGTTCCATGTGGCTTCCTACATTACACATCTGCCTTTGGCTCTGTACCTCGGCCTCTCTTATCTAACAAGTAGGATGCTCGACTAATAAGCTGTTTCATTCCTGCTTTTCTGATAAGAAGCAGTACACTGCTTACAATCGGAAGTCCTTCACTGCCTTCTTCATCTTACTCTAGCTCATGTTCCTCATTTAAGCTGTATTTATTTCTCCTTTTTTATTTCCGTTATTCTTACATGACTTGCCCCATTCTGATGAAGCCAGTTTTATTAAGTATACTGAGATGATCTGACTGCTTCTGCGTCAGCGGTTATTTCTCAGTCTGATTGTTCAAAAGTGAATAAATTTTTATTGAAAATTAGTCAGTGGTCCTTGTCATCAAATGGTCTTAAGCTAAATCCCTCCAAATGTCAGTCAGGTCGTTCATTTCGCTTTCAGACGCAAGTGCGACTTATATGAACTGGTTCATTCACATGGTTTCACTGTCATAGAGGCATAGAAGTTGTAACTAAGCCGAATACTACATCCCTTGGATTGTGTATTTACCCTTATCCTGATTCCTGGTCTTCCCACATCATGTCAGTTTCCAGAGAGGTATTTCGTCTAATGTTCTCCAGAGGGAAGATGAGACTAACTGGTATCACTCACTCAGTCTCTACTTTCTGAGTTTGTGAATTCACGTATTCTGCTCATCCTTCTTTACTGCCCCCCCCCAAACTACCTTAATCTTTCCCGCGCAACTTAAGAAAGAATGTTTTGTACTACGAAGGACACTAAAAGCCATCAGTGGGGTAATTGGGGTTTTATTAGGTCAACTCGTTAATACTGTTGTAGATAGAAACATGAACTTTAGCGAGAAATTTGCGAATATTATCTTGTCAGACCCTGAACATCCTCACCATACACAACTCTCTCCCCGCATTCATTTCATCACGTAGAGGTACTAGCAGCAATTATGGAAGACTATATGCTCGGAAGATTAGTTATCAAAATTCTACAATATATTATTTTGCCGGCACACATTTTATGTGGTGAGAAAAATGCATCAGGTAGGACATCACCAACTCCCTGTGGAACTCTAAGTAGACGGACCTATTTATTCCTTCACTCTTTCCTTATTAGATTGTTGTTAATATTTTCGCTCGATTTAATTTTATATTCATATTCCTATTGAATGATGTTCTCAATGTAAGTCGAGTGCTTTAATTATTACTGCTGTAATGAGAAAGATGCAATAGTGTACTGCATGCTGAAAATTCCATATTTGTATCAAAAGTACTATTGGAATAAAGTTATTATTATCATTTTTATTATTTACCCTTCAGCTGATTTCATTCATCTCACCTTCTGATCCACATTTAGGTCGTCACTTCTTACTCATGTCCCACTGGAGGGCCTATCTAGCGCGTGTGATGTAACTCAACGGTTTCAAAAATGTGTATGTCCATTTCCTTCTGGGTAGTTAATTGGGCAATGGGTTCTTAGTTGATTCATTGTACTGTCAAAGGTCCTTACTTATTTACTTTCTTACTTATTTTTTCTAGCCTTATTGATCTTTAAACTCGTGCCATTGAAGGGAGGGGCAGTTGGTCATGAAAGTCTGAAGTAGTCCGACTCATTCGGCTTCGATTCTCAGCCAATACACTCCTAAAACTCTCCTCATTTACCATCCAGTAGTAGGCTCTGAAAAGAGTGGAGGACAAGTTAGTTAGTTAGTTAGTTAGTTAGTTAGTTAGTTACTTAGTTAGTTAGTTACTTAGTTAGTTAGTTAGTTAGTTAGTTAGTTAGTTAGTTAGTTAGTTAGTTAGTTAGTTAGTTAGTTAGTTAGTTAGTTAGTTAGTTAGTTAGTTAGTTAGTTAGTTAGTTAGTTAGTTAGTTAGTTAGTTAGTTAGTTAGTTAGTTAGTTAGTTAGTTAGTTAGTTAGTTAGTTAGTTAGTTAGTTAGTTAGTTAGTTAGTTAGTTAGTTAGTTAGTTAGTTAGTTAGTTAGTTAGTTAGTTAGTTAGTTAGTTAGTTAGTTAGTTAGTTAGTTAGTTAGTTAGTTAGTTAGTTAGTTAGTTAGTTAGTTAGTTAGTTAGTTAGTTAGTTAGTTAGTTAGTTAGTTAGTTAGTTAGTTAGTTAGTTAGTTAGTTAGTTAGTTAGTTAGTTAGTTAGTTAGTTAGTTAGTTAGTTAGTTAGTTAGTTAGTTAGTTAGTTAGTTAGTTAGTTAGTTAGTTAGTTAGTTAGTTAGTTAGTTAGTTAGTTAGTTAGTTAGTTAGTTAGTTAGTTAGTTAGTTAGTTAGTTAGTTAGTTAGTTAGTTAGTTAGTTAGTTAGTTAGTTAGTTAGTTAGTTAGTTAGTTAGTTAGTTAGTTAGTTAGTTAGTTAGTTAGTTAGTTAGTTAGTTAGTTAGTTAGTTAGTTAGTTAGTCATTGAGTTAGTTAGTTAGTTGGTCACAGGTTGACGTCTTTTCTCCGGTTAGCACTTTTCAGTAATATGAATTTGCTGGCTATGAAATATCTCATCTTCCCTGCCAATATTCTAATCTGCATTATTCAATATTCAATGAAATTGACGACTTTACGTTTATGCTAAACAAGTGGGAGGGAAATCAAGTTACACATTTTAAAAAGAACAAACAGAACAAATCAGCAAATCAGTCGTAAATGTTATCAATTTCATTATGATAAAGGCGCTACCTAAATATGCTTGGATAGATTACCTCATTGAATGCGTAAGTGTGTATGTATGCGTGTATAAATGTATGCGCTCAGATTGTAGCGACGTTTTAATTCCCGCTTATCAAAGGTTAGAACAAAAACTTTATTAGGCAATTGATAAAAGAGTAGATAAGTATTAGTGTACTTACTGTATGTATGTGATCCGATCAGATAATCAGAAGGCAAAAGCAAAACGCAGGTCTACCGCCAAACTGATTAACTGAATCTACCGTTTTTGATTAGATTATCATTTAGGGATGACGGCAATCATGATGAGAATGATGACAGAGATGACATAATTAATGATAATGAAACAATATCAACGACTGTTATTGTTAATATTATCACTCTCTTTGTATGTCCATATGAGTACAATAATACACAATAATAATAATAATAATAATAATATGATAACTACAGAAATAGATGATAAAGTCAGAAATCAAATCAAATATCATAAAGACAAGGGAACTTTTAATGGCAAAAGATTATTCTTCAGGTATTGGATAAACAAGTTAGATAATGAACTGAAAAAAACAAAACAGGGATTGCTGAGTACTGGTGTTTCATCTTAGTTCGTGACTCTTCAGCACTATGCATCCATGGCCATTCTCTAGCCGACGAATGATTGAGAGACAAACGAAGGCTAAGCTAGATAGTTTTGCCACATCTGTGTGTCTATATGTGCATACCAATAGACAGTTTAGCCTACGTGTTATTGAACACCTCCTATAATGGTTTAGCGAATGATACGGAACAGTAGTCAACGAGCTAAGTCCTGCTTCCAGTGTTTACGACCCATTGAAGTATACTTTTAACATCTTTAAAACATAGTCGTCAGAAAAATTTAACAGACCGTTTTTCTCTCTATCCAGTTTTTTTCCGCAAGAAGTCACTTGTACTGCTCATGACCTTTATCATATATAATCAACTGGGCTTAATATTTCAATGGAAGTGATCCACATTGAGTTCCTGGTTGATGAACTCTTAAAAAATCTGGCCTAGTAGCCTACTGAACGACAGTAAATCATAGAAAAGATGGAGAGTTGGTTGTGAGATCAACAAATCCACAATATTATCAAGGAGTTTCTTTGTTGGCGTTTGGTTTGTTTCAAGATTGATCACGGATCGATATTATTTTGGGGAATCATCGAAAACCGATAAGGAGTACTCGACAGTTTTTGCCTCCTAATTTTGGGACTCTTTAACAGTACGCACCCATCACAAGAGTTCAAACTCAGGACCTTGTGGTCACTAGGATACGACTCGATGGCCATCCTATGAATTCTAACTTCTACCAATTGGTGATTTTAGCGTGACTGGCATCAGCTAATCAATGTTATCAACGAGTATTTTTCTTCTCACTCCCGATTGTGTGGATCCCACTGCCAGTGAGAACTTCTCACTAGAACTCCAAGCGACTTAGTCCTGTAGCCAGTTAGTAATAGTTTAGGACTTTTCAGCAGTACGTATCTGCCGGGAGAGGTTCTCACTCAGGACCTTCTCGTTACAAGGCAAGCTCGTAGACAATTCAGCCACTGAAACAGAAAACAGTGGCCAACTCGTAAATTATGACCTCTACCAATTTACCATACATATGGAACTACAGTCAGGTAATGAATCTTATTGGTGGCGAATTATTGTCCTCAATGCCGGTCGGGTGGGCCCCACTACCGGTGACGACTTCTTCCAGTAAGCAGTCAGTTGCAAGCGGACATCGGATTAATTTTCTAGAGTTTACCGTGGGGATTTGGTTTTTTCAAAAGTTTGATGACGGATTGATTAATCTGATGCTTGCTAGTAGGGTCAGCTAGGTTGGCAGTGAGGACATATACTCGCCACCAGCATGACACTCGCTAGTCGTCGCACCATATCGCGAATTGGCAGAGGTTGGAATTCATGGACCATTTAGATTGGCTCCGAGTAACTGAATGGTCTACGAGTAGGCTTGCTTTGTAACCGCAAGCTCCTGGATTCAAGCCCCAATGACTGCTTACTTCTGAAAAGTCTCAGGCAAGGGCAAAAAAGCTCACTGTCCAGTACTGTCTAGTTGGTTTTCCAATGACTCTCCATCTAACCGATATCAGCTCATGATGAAATTCTACGGCCAATCAAATTCCTGTAAACCAACAAAACTGGAGAGAATGAATTCACCAACTTATTGGTAATGCTTTATTTCACTTGAAAAATCTGTCTCAGGGTCACCAGATGGGAAAACTCAAAAATAAACTCTTATTTCTATTACATTTTATCAAAAAATAATCATAATTTTAATGTATATACCGAGATTTTCCCCACTGAACAGGGAAACCTTCATTTTCTCCCTCATTTAACTTGAAATTAGACACACATACACACATACATATACACACAAGAATGAAATGATCTCTATTCAATTAAAATAACTAGTCATGCGTTACACTTTCTGTTACATCATACTGATATTTAATTAAACAATGAATAAATAAATTAATAAATAAATAAAACCAATGAAATAGTAATTCAGGTTTATATTTGTAAAACAAAACAAAAAAACAGCAACCTTTTTCCCGGTTCATATCACATTTTCATTTACAACTGTGTGTCTGTATGTGTGTGTCTGTTCTAATTGAAAGTGGATAGAGCAGACAGCGAATGCTTCGGAGCGAATGTAGAGAAATCAAGTCACAATGAAGGGTATCATCTGGTGTAAATAAAAATGATGTTAAGTTGAAATTGTCCATCAGATTTTGAGGTATAATTCGAGTATGATGTCTATCTTCAGCAGGGCATCTGTGGAGTATGTAACAATATGATTGTACACTTTATTGTTAGATGTTGAAATTAGAAACATTAGACATGACTCTTGTTTAAAACGATTCATTTTGAAATACAGATAACCGCCGAGTACAATCCAAAATACAGTGTACTATTGGTAGATTCACCTTCTCTCTGGCTGTTACTGCTTACTTGCTCCACTCATAGCGTGTTGTATACTTTGGATTTATTACAGGAACCTATTATCCTTATACGAAGACAACTACTCTACAACCGGCACACAGCTTCTACCAGTAGACACGATTCCAACAGTACACTGTATTTCAGATTGTACTCGAAGGTTATGTGTATTGCAAAATGAATCGTTTTAAACAAGAGTCATGTACAATGTCTCTAATTTCAACATCTAACAAAAAGTGTACAATCATATTGTTATATAATCCACACATCTTTGTTGTACTCGACTTTCTGTCATCGTTTCTATCTGGCTTCACGACACTTCTCTTCATCACACCATATCATCTATGTCATCATTGAAGCACCATCTAATTTGTTCCCTACTTCTCGATCGGATTCTATTCGATGGTAGTCGTCTGAAGGTCTGTCTCCTTAGTGTGTATGTGAAATCCACCTTCATTACCTTCGACATATTTCTTGGTTGGTTCGTTATGTTTTCTGAATGTCTTCGCAAGTTACAAACATAACACTAATAAGAAATCTATAAAATGGAGGATTTAATCATGAGCTGACATCAGTTAGAGAACCACTGGAAAACCTGGGAGTAAATCCTCCATGCAATCAAACAAAATCCCTACAAAAAACCAATACTTGAAAATCTATAAAACACAAAATAATTGAGCCAGCAAAGAATAGGCTTTTCTACACTTTCCTCTTCTGGCTCTACAATTATATATGCATGTTTATATACATAGAATATTCTAGATTAGTAGTCAATAACAATATTAGTGTTTTTTTAAATAATATCGATTTATTAATTAAGATCACAATGGAATTACCACAGTTCATTAAACATGCTTAAATCATAATAATAAAGATATAATAGGAAATAGAATATAAACTAAAATTAGGAAAATTCCACAAAAATTGAGGATCGTTCAAACCTAGATGGCCAAGCGGGTAAGGATAATGTCTGAACTAACTTCTTTTGGATGCACAAATTAGGCTTGTTAATATGGATCCTGACGACCAGCCTCAGCAATATTTAGTAGTCGAACTCTTAAGGCAAAATTGAGATTCTTAGGTATGCGGTAAATTACCCTGAAAGCCGCCTTGTTAACGCCAATCTTGTGTTCTGTATCCACAAGATGAGTGAGACAGAATAGCGCTGTGGATAGATTTTGTTTGTCCTTTGCTTAACCGCTATGCAGGATGATGTTCGGAAACCCGACGAGAAACACGCCTGATTGTACGACCTATATAACCGACCAGTTAAATTGGTAGATACACATGAAAGAAGCGAAATTACGCAGTTTATCTTCTATTCCCAGACGCAGAAGAGGAGTGGTTTTGAAGACACAGCGTAATTCGGCAGCAGGGAATGCTCTTTTTACCGCCTCGTTTTTAAGGCGTTGTGATAGTATCTCGCTAATGTTATCCCCAAGGAACTGCATTTGTAAGAATAAGGCCTTTTTAGGAACTGTTGTTACTTTGGGCTGCTTTGATTTTAGATTCATATTCTTATCAATAAACATTTCTGGATAGCTATTTTCACTCAGCAACCGTTAAATATTAATAAGTTCCTCATCAAGACATTCATCCAAGCAGATTGCTGCTGCTCTGTGGCGGACCAAGCACTTCATCAGATTGCGTTTGTAATTCAAGGGCACGAAGCTGAAAAACGATGAGTATAATGACAGTCAGTTGATGTAGGTTTTCTATATACACTTCTTCTTATTGTGCCATCCCAATTTCTGGTCATAAGGACGTCGTCTAGGAATGAAATACCGGAGTCTTTTTCTTTCTCAATAGTAAAATTTATTGCAGGATGAACCTCGTTAAATTTATCCAGGATGTTCTTCGCTTCCTTCTCACTTTTCATCATAATCAAAAATGTATCATCTATTCATGTACCGACGATGGAATCGGAGTTCAATAATGACATTCTTCAAAGGCCCATTGTCTAATTTCGCAAATAAAATGTCGGTTAGAATGGGCTTTATAAATCGATATTATTTAAAAAAAGCTTATATTGTTATTGACTACTAATCCAGAATATTCTATGTATATAAACATGCTTATATGATTGTAGAGACAGAAGAGGAGGAAATTATCGAAATGGATATTCTTTGCTGGCTCAATTATTTTGTGTTTTATAGATGTCAGATTGACTATTTTCGCAATGTTGTAGATCTTGTTGAATGTTGTAGACCTGTGTAGTGATCTCAGTGTAGTGTAATAAAATGAACTCTTGTTTTACTTTCTCAAGCCAATCCTAGATGTTTGGCTTCAATATCTTCATACTTGCTGATGTCTAAGCAAGTATTAAGTTCTTTTTCTAAGTAGAATTTAATATCGACAATTCACAGTGCAGTATATCACGATGACAAGCTACCGAGTGGCATGGTGGCCACATTACAAACTTGAGTGACTGCACCAAGGACTAGATAAATTACACTAGCCACTAACCAGTGTCTAATCAAAAATATCTAATATAGGAGGTCCTACATGAGGTCAATCGCGAGACAGCTGGAATAGCCGCTCAGTGGTAACGTCTCTGACTAAACCACTCACTGGGTGGTCCGATGAGTTCAAAACTCAGAAGGAAGGACATGAGTAACTTCATTGAAGATTGCAGATACTGCACCTGCCTAGATTACACATCTGCTTTCGACACAGTACCTAGGGATATTTTGTTAAACAAGCTTGCTGAAACTCAAAGTGACTGTTGGGTTGTCAAATGGCTGCATTCTTATTTCTCAGGAGGAAAGCAGTACACTGTATATCAAGGAAAGTCGTCTACTTCATTGCTTACTGAGGCTGGTATCCCTCAAGACGCTGTCCTTTCTCCTTTTCTGTTTTCTTTCTTCTTGCATGACTTGTCTCACTCTGATGATAAAATGAACTTTATTAAGTATGCGGATGATCTAACTATTTCAGTGTCTGTTAACTCCCAGCTAGACTGTACTAAGATGAACAGCATTCTATGAGGAGTTAGCAAATGGTCTTCGTGTAACGGCCTTAAACTAAATCCTTCCAAATGTCAGACTGTTGATTTTAGTTTCCGATGTAAACGAAAGTTAAATCATGAAGCCGTTGGCTCCTATGACCCTTGCAAAATTGATGATACTGATATGGAAACCAAGTCTGAAGTTAAGTATCTTGGATTAATTCTTTCTACTGACCTACCTATCCTGGTCTTCCCATGTCTTAGCGATTTCTAAAAGAATATTTCCTCTGACTTTTTACATTAAGAAGTGGTTAAGGCACTCAGACATAACCCAACCACTCCTCCTACAGTTTGTCAACTCGTGCATCTTACGTATTCTTCTTTACTCTTCACCCTTATTGCTTATTCTTTCCTGGATTGCTTAAAAAAGACTATGTCATACCTCGTAGAACTCTGAAGACTGACTGTCAGTAGGACGAGTGGCAGCTATCCCACTGGGCCATATCGTTGACATTGTCACTGATAGGCACTTGATGTCATGCAACAAATTTCCTAAAGGAATTTTATCAGACTGTGAGCATCCACCTCACCACCTGCAGCTCCAACCTTGTGTCTTCTCCTCAGGTAAAACAAGAAGTCATTTCAGAAGACTTTATGCACGTACGTCCAAGTATAGGAATTCCACTATACCATATTTCACGGCACGTACTTCATGTGATGAAAATGGTGTCAGGCATGAACTAACTAACTAACCTTCTTTGCACTACTAAATAAACCATTTCCTCCACCCTTACAACGTCAAACTTTGGGTTATTGTACTTCTTGTATTCATAATCCTCTCAATTTTTCTGTTTTTTATTTGTTTATTTATTTTTCATAAGTGTGAACATCATCTAAGCTGTGTTATAACTGTTAATTCTGTACTTCTCCTCACCATGCTGCTATATCAACAGAACATTAGATTCAATACTCTATAATAACATACTAAAATTTCCAAATTGAATCGACAATACTGTTTGAAACAAACTCACTGTTATTGTTATTATTATTATTAATATATTTAATATTCTCAATTCGTGCTTCGAATATTTTTGACTTTATATGGTGAGCGTGGACAAATTCCTCTGGTTATTTTTGTTTTAATTTTTAATTTTATTTATATTTTGAGTAAATCAGATGCGAGATATTGTGACAAATGCCGAGAATTCCATTCTGTATTATAAGTACTGTTCGTCTTGGAATAAAGTAGATTATTATTATTATTATTCCTAACTGACTAATGTCAGTGTCAACTAGCATGAAACCTCGGTCAGACGGGGTTCCTGTGGTCAGTTGCCTCGAAACCATCTCATATCAACAATTCACAGTGCAAAATGATGTCAAATCAGCTAGAATGATGTTCACACACTGTAAATTGAATTTAACTAACTAACTACCACATCATTACAGCATTATTAAAAACTACACCAATATCGATTATGAAAATGCTGATAAATACTAATCACAAAGAACAAGAAATTTTTAAAAAAAAAGGAGAAATTCTAGCTAATTAATTAATTAAATAATTTAATTAAATAAAAATACAAGATTTTTTATTACATACTAGTTAATTGAATCATTTCTTAATTGCAAATATTAAAAATAACACGTATATTATATGGCATTCAATGTATATCTATATATGTAATATAGGTGATGAATAGCACTCAACTTGCACAGATGATGAACACATACGTGTAGGCTTTGTGAATTTCTTTTATTTAAATGTTATAACTACCAACAATAGATTGGGGATAAGAGATGATTAGGTACCTCCTACACTACACTACACTACACTACACTACATGTTCATCTTAGAATGTACACGAATGTATTATACGCATAAAGACGTATATCTGTTACTTCTGTAGAGGTTGGAGATTCACAGAGTGATGTAAATTACCCTAATACACATGTTCATGTAATCGATCAAGGTTGATTGTACATCACTTCTAAATTAATGTTTTCCAATTATCTCTCATTTGAATTCCTGTTATATTACTTAAATGAGAATAATAGCGATGACTGGGAGGGTGGTTGGTTGGTTGGTTGAGAAAGAATTTACAGACGTGAAATGACAAAAACATGTATGACAGTGTTGGAAACACTCTGTTTTATGTTCTTCCTGTGTCTTGACTTATTACCCTTTCCTTTGATTTACAAGGTATCACTATCACCATTCCCATCATGATTATTATTGTTATTATTATTATTGGGTTGGCACGTGTACTTCTGTGCATTACAGGTCACTGGAAGGTTGAACAGCAACATCAAGTTACTTGTAATAATGAGGTGCGTGTTATTGTGCATCTCTGTGTGTGAATGTGTGTGTGTGGAGGGCGGAGGGAGGGGGTATGTTGAAGGGAATAAAAACTTGTTGTTTTTGTTTTTTTTAAATTTATCCAGTGGATTAGGGTCAGGGTATTTTTTTTTCGTGGTGTGTGTGTGTGTGTTATTTCTTCTGTTCATCTCTTTCCTTCAGATGATGAGATAACGAGGTCAACTACACGTTTCTCTTGGTGTTGTTCTGCTTGTTCCGCTTGTTCTTCTAAAATCATGACAACTGACAGCATGGTTGATGAATAATGACTAACCCCAATGACGATGTTGATGATTATGGGGTGATGACTGGGGATGATAAGGCGGATGGGTGATATATCTATCGATGATAGTCTGTGTGTGTGTGTGTGTGTGTGTGTAAAAACCATCATTTATTAAAATAGGCGCGTATGATGTATTTCATTAGCTTAAACTTAAACAGAAACTATATATGTTGTGCGCTAAAGTTACCTAATTATAAACACGCTTAATCTTGTATAGATATATGTTTAAATGAACACATCTCAGTGATGGATGACATATGTGTGTATGCCTAGAAAAGTTATAAAACAGACATGATAGAGTAGTAGAAGAAGTGAACAGATGTACACCACCACTTACCACTTCAACTGTCTTGTATTACAAACATTTAAGTATTCAAGTATTGGTTTTGTAAGAATTTTGTGTTTGATTGCATGGAGGATTTCATCATGAGCTGATATCAGTTAGAGAACCACTGGAAAACCAACCAAGGAGTACTGGACAGCTGTTTCGTCAGCCTTGTGCTTGGGACTTTTCACTAGTACTCACCCACCACCACTGTTCGAACCCAGGAACTTCTGGTTAAAAGGCGAGCTAGTAGACGATTGAGTCACTAGGACCCAATCCAATGGTTCTTGAATTCTACTTCTGACAAGTCACCACATAGCGCGACCGTTTCGCAAAGTCTTCTTCGATGAGTTACTGGTCACGGCTTCCCACTAGAATCCCAGGTTAACTGTCTGAATACGGCCAGTCACTAGTGAGCATCAGATGAATTAATTTTCAAGTATTGGTTTTGTAGGGATTTTGTGTTCGATTGCATGGAGGATTTCATCAGTAGGGTAACTCATCGAAGAAGACATTGTGAAATGGTCACTTTATGTCGTGAATTGGCTGGTAGAAGTTAGAATTCATGGGCTAGCCATTGGATCGGGTCCCAGTGGCTCAATGGTCTACGTTCTCGTATTGTAACCAGAAGGTCCTGGGTTCGAACAGTGGTGGTGGGTGAGTAATGGTGAAGAATCCTAAACTAGTCTGACGAAACAGCAGTCCAGCACCCCCTGGTGGTTTTCCAGTGGTTCTCTAAGTGATGTCAGCTCATGATGAAATCCTCCATCCAAAAAGCGATTTAATATTCGTGGTTTTGGTAGATGGTGAGTAATAGCAGTGGAATGCGGGACCAAAGCGGATTTGGGACTTGTTGGCTGGAGGTACGTACATATCTGCCCACTGAGTGATGGTGTTCCCACTAGAACTCTAATCCAGCATTCACTAGACCATTTGTGCCACGAGATTCACCAGGAACCGATATCCTAACAGACGCCTAATATTCTGGGCCAATTAATCAGCGGGAAGATCAAAATAGTAAGTAATGCCAGTTGCACAGTTGGTGGTGGTTCTCGTAACTCAAATGGTCTAGTAGATAACACCACGACCTTTGAGACACGATGGGTACTGAGCTTGAATCTTAGTGGAAACACCATCACTTATTGGTGAATGCATATATGTATATAATAATAATAATAATAATAATAATAATAATAATGATTTACTTTATTCCAAAAACAGTACTTGTGATACAGAATGGAATTTTCAGCATTAATCACAATATTGCATCTAATTTCCTCAAATTATAAATAAAATTAATCACACAGAAAATTTTCCACATTTACAATAGAGGTAGTGTCAAAAACATGCAGCATATAAAATGGAAATAGCAATAATAATGATAACAGCTAGGGTAATAATAATAAGAATACAAGTGAAAATTGCCGTTGGCTTGTGTCACACAGTATTGGCAATGTGGTATAGAAATCCTAACATGTTTAAAAATATTGAATATAATGTTCTTTCTACATGATATGGTGAAGGAAAAAACAAAGATTACAGCCGTCATGGAGATAAGTTGGTGTTTGCAATTATGAGAGTAAAACAGAGAATTAACAGGACCATAAATATAATAGAAGTAATAAAAGTAAAACTTGAAGGTATGTAAGGATGGATGGAGGAAATTGTTTATTTACTAGATGAAAAAGGTTAGTTAATTCTTGCCTGACACTATTTTCATCACATAAAATACGTGCCAAGTATGGTATCATAGAATTCTTATACTTAGACGTGCGAGCATACAGTTTTCTGAAGTTACTCCTTGTTCTACCTGAGGAGATGCAAGGTGAAAGCTGAGGGTAAAGCGGATGCTCCAAGTCAGACAAAATCCCTTTAGCAAATTTATTGCACGAAGTCAAATGCCTATCGACAACGACGTTAACTATGTGGTCCACTGGGACACCACTCACTCTACTGACAGTCTTCAGTATTCTACGAATTGTGACATAGTCTTTTTTAAGCAAACCAGGAAAGAATAAGGGTGAGCAATAAAGAAGAATAGGTAGGATGCAAGAGTTTACGAACTGTAGGATGAGGGGTTGAGTTATACCCGAGTGTCTTAACTTCTTAATGTAAAATGTCAAGCGGAATATTTTACTGGAGATTGCTAAGACATGGGAAGACCAGGAGAGATCAGAAGAGAGAATGAGTCCAAGATACTTAATTTCTGATTTGATTCCTATATCATTGTCGTCAATTTTACAAGTGTCATGAGAATCGATGACTTCTTTTAACTGTCGTTTACATCTTAAGCTGAAATCAACAGTTTGACACTTAGAAGGATTCAGTTTAAGACCGTTAGACTCAGACCATTTGCTGACTTCCGATAGAAAGCTATTTATTTTAGTACAATCTAGCTGGGAGTTAACAGCCATTGAAACCGTTAAATCATCAGCATACTTCACAAAGTTTATTTCATCAGAGTGAGGCAAGTCGTGCAAGAAGAAAGAAAAAAGAAAAGGAGAAAGAACAGCACCTTGAGGGACACCAGCTTCAGTAGGCAATGAAGTGGAGGACTTCCCTTTATATACGGTGTACTGCTTTCTATCTGAGAAATAGGAATGCAACCAGTTAACAGCCCAACATTCTGTTTGACTAGCAGCAAGTTTATTTAATAAGATGTCCCTAGGGACCGAGTCGAAAGCAGATGTATAGTCTAGGAAGGCGCAACGAACAAATTTAGCCCCCTTGTCTAGACTGGAAGCAATGTTATGATATAAGACGGCAGCTGCATCTAAAGTGCTTCTACTGTGCTTATAGGCAAATTGTTTAGGGTCATTAAAGGATTTAAGCGAAGGTTCAAGACTAAGTAAAAGTAATTTCTCCATAGTTTTCAAAAAAGGAGACGTAATAGCAATGGGTCTAAATTTGACACATGCTCCAGTAGAAGATTTAGGTATGGGTACAACTTTAATGTCCTTCCAAACGGCAGGCACAATATTATCGGAAAAAGATTTGTTAAATAGATCAGTAAGAGGGTGACACAGAATATCAGAACATTTTTTAAAAATAATACTAGGTACATAATCGGGACCTAAGCTCTGGGAAGGGTTTAGAGACTTGAGGCACTTTTGAACATCATTTGTGTTAAAACCTGGAAAGGGGCTATTATTAACACAAGTGATGCTGGGAAGCATGGCATTTGAGGGAGAGTAAATAAAAGATTTGTTAAGAGTACATACATCAAAAGAATATGGAATATTGTTTATCTGCTTACCACCAGTGATTTCCTTAAATAGTTTCCACATATTAGAAGGATTTTTGCAGGACATGAATTTCTGGTTATATATTACATTCAACCTCTGCATTTCAGACTTAATTAAGAAGTTAGTTCTTTTTACACCAATTTTATCTTTGATTTTATATAGTTTTTCCTTCTCTCTACGAAGCTTTTTAAGTTGAGGCGAGGAGAAACGGTCAAATTTGACGAATAGTGTTTCTTTTGGACAACAGATTTCAAAACAGAATTTCAGATAGGATGTAATATTAGAGATATTGTCATTAAGTGAATCAACATTAAACAAATCCCATCTTGTGTCACTGAGCATGTTTCTAAGATGATGTACGTTCTCATTTGAGTAGCATCTGTGAACAACTTTCTTAGACAAGTTTGAGAGGGCTTTACTGTGTAACTTTCCGTAAATTTTGGGTAAGACTCGTACAATACAATGATCAGAATTGAAGAGCGGGGCTCTTTTACGAGCTTCGTATATTCCAGAATCATTTACAAATACTAAATCAAGTGAAGTATTTTGTCGAGTTGGGAAATTAACAACATTTGCATGGCCCAGCAATGTAATAAAACTGCAGTCGCTGGAGTTGAAGTCGCCGGTCACTATAGATAAGGAGTTACCAAACGAAGCAGCAGCAAAAATAGTGAATTCATCAGCGAAGATAGATAGTTCTGAGGGACTGCAACAAGGTGTGATATAGATATTTGTGACAAAAATGGAGTTGTACTTAGGTAAGTGTTTAGGTCGACATTTTACAGTTATACAGTCAATATTGTCATTTGAGAATTTGAAGCAGACGTTGTTGGCAGTAGACCACTGAGAATTAATAAAAGTGGCAACACCACCACCTCTCTTCTTCTTCGAGCTGCATCGGTCTTGTCTGTAGATTGTGAACCCACTTAAGGAGACTAAATTGTCGTCATATGAATCATGGAGCCAAGTCTCTTGAAGAGTGATTACACCAGTATTACAATATACATTTGAGTATAATAGAGAATGCAAGTAGTTAATCTTGTTCGATAATGACCTGCAATTTGTGCTCATAATCACAGGAACAGTCATCTGATGCATTGGAGTACACTTTAATGATCTCTGCCAACCTCCATGATGCTTTTTCTTAACGTTATTATATACTCGTAAATCAACGGGTTGAAGACATTTTAAATAATCGCGAGAGTAAGTAATGCGACTTGGATACATAATTGAATGATTAAAACAAAATAAATCCGAGGAAATAGATGCAATATGTAGGATGGAAATTTTGGTAGCCCAAGATTTAAGCAGGCCGCCACTAGCAGATGACGAGTCCCAAATAGGACAAAATGCACATTGTCTTGGATTCCACTGTTAATCAACATCCATCAGAATTACCTCAGGTTAATCCTCAGACATTGTTGAAGGGTTCATATTAAGAGTTGACATATCAGCCTGGAGCCGAACACTTAGGTCCAGTCAATCAGTGGGAAGACAGAAATTGACTTAAAAGCAAATAATGAGTTATTTTCATATATGTGTAAAACTTGGGCACTGTGGTATGAAGTAATTCCATATTAGTTTGATTATTAAATGTATCACACAGTGAAACAGTATTGTATACTGGATGACGTTTCGAACACAATTTATTGTTCATAATCATATCAATTGTGGTGATTTATTATCCCTTCTCACTAATCGGTTACCTAATCTTCTGCATCTAGTAAAGGGGTACTTCTTCATGGCAGTGTGTAGTAGGCTGTTGTTGACGCACATACCAAATCTTTGAAGAGAATAGAAGTACTCACTTGATATTAGTGGTATAAATTCTCACCTTGTTTAATTTGTAATGAGGACTGTAGATCTCTCCCCCAACACCTGCTGTACTTGCCTCACCTATCGATCCCTTCTGGTTGTGATGTCAACTTCATCCGTGTAGTCAGATTGATGCTATCTAGGTGACGTTAGTGAAAGAGACAATTCTCTTCAGATTTCTCCACCACCACCGATGATGATGATGATGATAATGACGATCAGTGCTTGTCGTTATCCACGGTTACATGTCTTCATTGTCTCTTTGTTCCCAACGGTCACAAGAATTCCTATCTTGCTGTATATGTCTCCTGCAAAACTTTTAAGTTTTCGCTTGTTAATCTTCGACTTTTTAAGATGTAAGACATGAAATCCAG
Organism: Trichobilharzia regenti; assembly: GCA_944472135.2. Taxonomy (NCBI): domain Eukaryota; kingdom Metazoa; phylum Platyhelminthes; class Trematoda; order Strigeidida; family Schistosomatidae; genus Trichobilharzia; species Trichobilharzia regenti. Next base: position 6,567,966 of record OX235263.1, read on the forward strand.
ATCTTCAAGGGTCTTTCAGTCAAACTTAACCAATACCTATCCTCTCTTTATCCTCACGCATAGTTTATTCTGTTTTTAATTGTATGTATGAGGTTTTCTGCAAGTGTTTCCTGAAATGTATCCTTCTTAATAGGGAGACGTAATCATGCAAAATAAAGATGAGGCTTATATACTATAATTCCTAACTAATACTATTTTAATCTTCTTAGCTCATTCTTGTTGATTTGAGTCGTTTTAAAGGTCACCAGAACATTATGATTGAGTTGATACGATATGAGTTTTCATTGTGATGTTATTTAAGTCACTAATTTACTGCTGACATAAAACTATTCTGCCTCACTAGTTAGTTTGTAGCAATTTGATATCAGTTAGAGAACTACCACTGAAAACCACTAGGGAAAAAAAAATATGGACAGGCATGTTTCGTCCCAGTTTGACACTCTTCAGTAATACTCACCTAGAATATACTGGTTATAAGGCGAGTTCAAAAAAAAGCATTCAGCCACTGAGAGACGATTAAATGGCAAGCCCATGAATTCCACCTTTTATTGACTTGTGATTTTAGTGCAGATGACGCTCGCCAACGAATGTCATGTTGACGGCGAGTATTTGTCCTTACCCCACTCTCTCTGGTACAGCCCCGTTGCACAAGAGATGGCTCTTGTGGCCCAAGTGGTCTAGTGGATAACACTTTGGCGTTTGAAACTATGGACACTGGGTTCGAGCCTCGGTGGGAACATCATCACTCACTGAGAAACGACGGTACATCCGGATGACGAGTCACAAATAGGACGAAATGCGCTTTATCCTGGATTCCACTGTTAGTTATCATCCACCAATTAAATTCTAATTACATGCACAGACATCGCCGAAGCATCTGAACAAGAAGCTAACATAACCACCTGAAACCGAGCACTTCGGTCCAATCAATCGACAGAAAAATCTAAAATTCAATTAAATGTGTGCAGACATTGCTTGAAAGAATTCAAACACACACTATAGCACTCCAGTGTTGAGAAGAATTGAAGAAAAATACCTACAAACGGTTTTTAAAAAGATTAGTTATCTACAAAATTTCATCAGAAAGTGTTTAAAATCGAATCACAACACCAACAAGGAACCATCATCAAAGGCCACTAGGAAATTCATCCTACCATAAATGAAAAATATCTCTGAAATAAAAGCTAGAATAGTGAAACAGTTTGAAATAGATCTAGCACGTAAGCCAGTCAAATTGCTTAATTCGATAATGTGCAAACCGAAAGATCCGACAGAAAAAGGAGATAAAATTAATACCATTTACAAAATAAATAATTGTGTGACCTGTAACAGGCATTACATCGACCAAAGTGGACGTCCTCTTCGAATCAGAATCCAGGATCACAAATCAGCCGTGAAAAGACACGATATATATTCCTATTTCAAATCAATGCACATAGACAATTATGGACATCAGTTTGATGACTGGGATGATGTCGAAATCTTAGACAGGGGAAACACCAAAAGTGCAGTCAGGGAATTTCTAGAAGCCTGGTACCCAAACGAATATGCGACTTACAAACCTGTTAATATAGACCAAGTAAACCAACTATTAAAAGGTTAATCGGGTGACCAGAAAGTACAAAATCCAAGTCAATAAAAAAATGGTCAATACAGATGTAAATTGACTACCAGTCACGAGGATGGTCGCCAGGAGATACAATTATGTTATCATTGATGGAGAGTTTGACTGAAAGAGGATGTTGTCTAGAAGTGGGACGACGATAGCTTCTCAATTAAACCACCAACCAGCTGCTCACAGAACACAACTAATTGCTCTAAATTTTCCGTATTATTTCAATTATGAAATGCGTCGGTGGCACAGCGGTAGAATGCTCGCCAACTACGCCTCATGTGTGGTTCGAGCTTTAATCCCCGGTCACAGAAGCACTCCTTTACCTCCTTAAGCCATTAATAAGACTGGTCAAGAAGGAAAGTTGGACATGAAGCTGGCTAGCAACCCCATTCAGTAAAAATAATAAACTCCACTGCTACCGAAACTTCAAGCCTCTATCTTGAAGCCACCCTATGTCCCACTGGGAATGTAAAGGAATGATCACTTGAAAATATGATTCAATATTTCGTAAGTTACTAATTAACAGTCAAACATTAAAAACCAAGCGAAGACGATATACATCTTATGATCCCTCTTCTTTAGATCACTTTCTTCTAATTATTAATCCTTTTTTTTTCTTTTCTGTTTTCACTCTCCCCCTTTATTACTAACCATAAATGATCAAGTTATGATGATGATGATGATTGTTCGCAAATCAGTTACGTAATCACGCACATGTATATAGCTTACAACATATTTATTGTATATAATAAATAGATTATTCCAATTGTGATAATAAAGTGCTTAAAGACCCAATTGTCGTTCCCTTGAGAAATAAACAACGTTTCTAAGATATAGAAAGATAGATAGATAGATAGGTAGATAGATATTACAATACTGATCTGATCCAATCTGAAGTAAGCCTTCTGTATGTGTGCGTACGTATATTTGTGTATGATCATGTAAATATTGAATACAATCACCGTGTGGTTACTAGATGGATAGATAGTTAAAAAGAGATAAGTAGAGAGAGACAGTGAGTGAGTGAGTGTGAGTGGACAGACGACAGTTGTCAGAGTTATTCCTATGACAATTTTCTCCTTTATAAGAGTATACGTATATACATGGTGACTGGAGTGATTAATAAAGTTAGGGTTTGACATAATAAATCTTCTTGTCCTATCATTCCGTCCCCACCGTCTCTCTCTCTCTCTCAAGTTGTCCGATGGTCTTTTACATTCAAAACAACATGTTTTGGGTATGTTTTCATGATGATGGCACAGAGACTAAATTATGATCACTAGTTTTAATCGAGATCATTCGAGATCTAACTTGGTAGATAATATATATATATGAACATTATTAAACATTATACTATGCGCAATAAAGATTCATCATTCAATGTGTCTATTGGGAAATCAAAATAACTGAGATAAATTATAATAATAATAATAAGGGAGATGGTGTTGCAGTCGGATGGATCACCAATATCCCCTATCGTAGTAGATATCCTTTTTATGGATGACAGCTGGGAAACTATTACTCTTAACACAAACAACATTTAATCCTACTCCAACGATGTTAATAATAATATGCTGGAGATATGTGTGGATGACACTTTCACACACAATGTTGCAAATAGAACATATATCTCTCTTTCTAGCTTCTTCACACACACACATAAATGCACTAGTAGAGGGAATAAAATTCACATTTGAGTGGGTAAATGAACAAGGAGAATTAGTTGCGATGTTAGATTGTAAAATCAAACGAATAGAAGAAGGCGAACTACACACTAGCGGCGTTTATAAAAAGCCGCCAAGGCATTCTGCTAATAGATATTTAGGCTTCTTTAATTCATCGCCTCATCCGTCCATTATCTGTCTGTAAAGGCAGGTGGCTTAGTTAAGTGTCTAACAAACCGAGCAATAACAACACTAAGTAGTACAACAAAAAACGCCTAAATGATGTAATGAAATAGACAGAAGAATAGCTGGTTGGTGTTAAATAACTAACTGCCCTATAAAATTCATTAGGAGCATCAAAAAGGTCAAAAGCAAAATAAGAATAATTGTGAAACTAATAATGATAACATAAATAAGAGAGAATATAAGTCATCTACAATGGTTTTACTATATAGGAGGGGACATCTAAGACCCTCTCTACGTAGGATTCTCAATGAAGCAGTAATTAAGGTGGCATTTAAAACCTACAAATCTGTACGCTAAAAGGACCCTGTCGGTTGACCCAATTAAACAAAATAATATAATTTACAAAATACCTTCCAATAACTGTGAGTTAGGTCAACTACACAGGTTATTAAAACCACTAGATCGGGATTAGTCAGACTGTCTGTCAGAACATAAGAATTTAGCTGAGGTTAGAATGATTAACCCCACCAGCCAAGATAAGTAATTTAGAAAAAAGAACTTAGCACTACACTACACTGCACTGCACTGCACTGCATCATTAACACACAATGACACAATAAGGTGGGTGGGAGAGAGTCAAAATTCTAAAAAGTAACATAGGTAGATAGGTGGAGAGAGACAGGGGTCGATTACTGAACCCTGCCTGTTTTATCGGGTCTACACCCAACACAACACATACGCAAAAGAAGTGACTCATCATCGCTAATACCAGAAATATGGAAGATATTATTACCACCAGTCAGTTAGTCAAATCAGAGGAGGATAATAAATAATGTTAAAATGTATTTCAATTCACATACATTCTAACATTCTAACAAGTTATTTATTTATTTTACCATAAAAACATTTTATTTTCCCTCCCATCTGGTTGTGTTCGACTGATAACACTAATATTATTCAAGTGTTGGTTTGTAGGGATTTGGTTGGTTTCAGGATTGCATCATGAGCTGACATTGGTTAGAGAACTATTGGAAAACCTGGGAGTTCTAGACAGCTGTTTCGTCAGCCTAGTTTGGGACTCTTCATCAGTACGCACCCACCGGGATTCGAACCCAGGACCTTCCAGTTACAAGGCGAGCTCGTATACCATTAAGCCACTGGGACCCGGTCCAATGGTCCTTGAATTCTAACTTCTGCCAATCACGACATAGCGCAACCGCTAGCCAATGTCTTCGGTGGCGAGTATTTGTCCTCACACCCGACCCGCTGCACCCTACTCACTGGTCACGACTTCCCACTGGAACCCAGGTAACTACCTACCTGAATAGGGCCAGTCGCCAGTGAGCATCTCATTGGTATTCAAGTGTTGGTTTGTAGGGATTTGATTGGTTATAGGATTTTTCATCATGAGCCGGAAGGTCCTGGGTTCGAATCCCGGTGGGTGCGTACTGATGAAGAGTCCCAAACTAGGACGAAACAGCTGTCCAGTACTCCCAGGTTTTCCAATGGTTCTCTAACTAATGTCAGCTCATGATGAAATCCTGAAACTAATATTATTATTTCTGAATGTACTTTATCTTATATTGATTTTATTCAATCAAATGTCTAATCGCATCAATTTTTACTCATGTATATAAATGAAGCAAGAAAGTTGTGTGAGTGAGTAGTGATTTGATATGATTATGAGCGGCAATAAACTGTGTTCGAAATACGTTTATCAGTAGATACTACTTACTGCACAACACTGTATGATTTTATCAAAATAAACTCTTATCCATCCATGATGGATATGATAAGAGATGGTTTATTGTGTCTCAACAGCCTGGTAGATAAAGTTATTGCATGTGAAACGATAAGTTCCCGCTTAATCTTTCCCGACCTACTTAAAAAAGACTTTTTTTAAGTACTAAATAGGGTGCTGAAAGCTGTCAGTAGGGCGAGTGGTGGGGTGTTGATAAACCCACTGGTTAATACTATTCGTAGATAGACACTTGGATTCCTGAAATGAGATTGGTAATTTTTATTTTATTTTTATTTATTTTTGGTCTACAGTTGATTCCACACCGTATTTTTGGTACAAGTGTGGAATTTTCAGCGTGGGTATCGGTAGCCTAAATTTCGCAGTCCGACCATAGATATCAAGTGTGCGTCGGCGTGGGCTCGAATCCCGGACCATGTACATGGTCAGCAAGAGTCCTAACCACTGTGCCACGACGAATATTATCCTGTCCGACTCTGAACATCCTCTCCATACAAAACTCTCTCTCTCGCCGCTTGCATCTCATCAGGAAGGTAAAACTATGAGCAACTATAGAAGACTGCATGCTTGAACGACTAAGTACAAAAACTCTACAATACCTTATATTTGACAGGGACACATTTTATGTGATTAGAAAAGTGTGTAAGACAGGAAGGAAATTACCGACTAATTGAGGAACTTTAAATACATTGTATTGCTTTTTGTTCGCATTGAATATTTTCACTCGATTTAATTTCATATTTACCTCTTATACATCTCATCCAACAGTTGTTAGACAATACTGCATACCGCCAAGTAATCCACAACGGGAAACTTACGGAATCCTTCGAATAAGTGAAGATGAGAGTAAAGCAAGGCTGCCTACTATCGCCAATGATTTTCCTGATTGTGGTAGGTATTGGATAATACGACAGACAGACAGCAGGCAATGAGGAAACAGGCATAAAATGGACCCACACAAAAAGAGACTTGGAGGATCTGGACTTCACCGATGACATATATATATGTCTGATTTTCCACAAACTGGAAGATATGCAAGTGAAAAGCAACAAGCTGGCAGAAGAAGCATCCAGAAAAGATAGAACTTCAGGTTAACATAGAGAAAACAGAGGTGATGAAGATTCCTGGCCAACAGTAGCAACAACAACAACGACAGACAACAATCAGCCAACACAAATGAGAGGAACCTGAAAGAAACAACCTCCTTCACCTACCTTACTGGGAAGCATCGTTTTAACTACAGCTGAACGGAACTGATAAGGATATCAAAGAAAGGATCGGAAAGCAAGACAAGCTTCTAATATTCTCAAGTCTGTGTGGAGGAGGTCAACAGCCCAACTCAGCATGAAAATGAAAATAAGATCCGGATTTTCCAACTCCAATGTGAAGTCAGTCAGTGCTATTTACTAAACGGATCAGAGACTTGGACTGTACGTCATAAAGAGCACCTCAAACAAACTACACACCTTCATCAACAGCTGCCTTCGCTCAATAATTCGCTCAAGATTAGCTGGCCGGCCAGAAAAGATCAGGAACAGGGAGGAATCTCTGGCAATGAGCGAACCAACCCATCAGGAACCAATTGTGCAACAAAAATGAGCAGGAAGAAATGGAGGTGGATTGGATTGTGGACATACTCTGAGGAAACAAACCATCAAATAACATCACACGACAGGCCATCACTCGAGTGAAAGCCTTCCGAGAAGGAAGGGGCGAGTTGGTCGTCAGTACGAGGGTGGAGTGACTTGGAGGAGGTCATGTGAAGGAAGAGGAGATGAAAGCATGTGGGGAGACTTGGAGCCAGGTGATGAAAACTTTAGCAGAGAACCGAATGCAATGGAGACGTTTGGCTGAAGCCCTAAGTTCCTTTGGGAATTAAAGGATATAATAATAATAATAATTACCTCTTATCGAACAATATTATGGATATAAATGTCCTATTCTAATCATTTCCCCTTTAACGAGAAAATTAGATGCAATACTGTATTATTTTCAAGTATTCATTTCTGTAGGGATTTAGTTTGATTGGTTGGAGGATTTCATCATGAGCTGACATCATTCAGAGAACTGTTGGAAAAAACAGTCACGGAGTACTGGAGAGCTGTTTCTTCCATGTTTGGAACTCTTCAGGAGGTTGAAGGTTGGTTGAGGCTGTAACTCATCGAAGAAGATATTGCGCGAATTGGTCACGCCATGTCATGAATTGGCTTGTAGAAGTTCGAATTCATGTTCTGGCCATTAGATCGGGTCGGGTCCCAGTGGCTTAGTGGTCTACAAGCCAGCTCGCCTTGTAATCAGAAAGTCTTCGGCTCTAGCCTTGAGGTGGGTGCGTACTTCTAAAGAGTCCCAAACTAGTGTGACGAAACACATCCTAGCTTGTTTTTTCTAATGGTTATAGACCATCAATCCACTGGGACCCGACCCGATCTAATGGCAAGCCCCCATGAATTCTAACTTCTACCAGCCAGTTCACGACATAGCGTGACCATTTCGCGCAATGTCTTCTTCGATGAGTTACTGCCTCATCTACAACCTGCTGTACCCTACTGGCCACAGATTCCCACTAGATTTGATTGATTGATTGGTTACAAGATTTCATCGTGATGAGCTGAGAGAACCATTGGAAAACCATCTAGAGAGTACTGGACAGCTGCTACATCCTAGTTTTGGCGTCTATAATCTCGCCTTGTAACCAGAAGGTCCTGAATTCTAACCCCCTTCCCGGTAGATGCGTCCTGATGAAGAGTCCCAAGCGCTAGGACCAAAACAGCTAGCTGTCCAGTACTCCCAGTTTATATTCCAACTAGATTCTCTAACCGATGTCAGCGCATCATAATGAAATCCTCTAATCAATAATATTTTTTTCACATTGCCATGACAATATTTCCCTCATAATATTGCCATGATGATATTAGTTTACAGGATCTCATAATCACCTACGTCAATAACAGCAACGTACAGCAAAGATAACTCTACTTCTGTTACAACTCCATCCTAGTAATTAGCAGCTTAATGAGAAAGTGAAATAAGCTTCTATTATGATTAATATTCATTATTATCACAAATTTAATCTCATTATATATCTGTAGCTTTGCCTCAGCGTTAGTTTCCATACGCATATATCTCACCTTGTTCCTACCCGTATTAAAGTTATATACACATTTATTTATCTTCTGCGTTATACGCTGTAGTAGTCACGTTGTCATACAGCACACAAACGCGCCCCCGCTCACACACACACAAACACACTCACAAATATATAATAGGCTTAAATTTAGTTGTCAGTTTGGTGAAGCGGAGGGAGGGGGACCGCGGCAAAATGCAAAATCTGTTGAGTTTATCATTACTATCCATCTTGAAGTTGAAAATTACAAAATGAGAAAAGCAAAAGTGTCTTTTTTTAATTTCCCCCTCCTCACTACAAGTTTCCGATGTGTGTCTGTGTGTGTGTGGAGGGCGGGGGGTGGGGGTAGGACTTGTTAGTCGGTCAATTAAAGACGTGTCTACTCTCTCTTTCAGCTTTGATGAGGAGAAAACAGGCAATTCATCATTCAGGTATCTATAGGCAACGTTACACGTTGGGCAAGATTATCATCCTTAGAAGAAAGTGACCGCAGTTAAAAGGGAATGGGAGGAATTTTGTTTTCTGGAGGGTGAGTAGGTGGGTGGGTAACATAAAGAACTACAGCCTCCCTCTCCCTCTATCTATCTATTAATGTCGGTAAAGATTTACTGATGAGATATGGACGCTTACTTCTTCTGCTTGGTTCTACTTTCTTTTCTAAAGATTTCTTTATTTTTTTCTATCATATTGCGTATCTTATTAACACACACACACACACACACACACACACAACACACACACACCTACCACACACACAGAGTTGTCAGTCAAATCAGTGGGATTATTTCCCACCTTTTGCGTAAAGAAAGGGACCGGAAGCAGCTTTATTTTTTGTTTTTGTTTTTTCAACCTTTAGATTTATCATCATGATAATAAGAAAAGTTAGAATTGGGAATTATTTTAATAATAATAATAATATTATTATTATTATCTAATATTTATTTGCATATAAGTGCATACAATGACTCCCTTCTTATCCGTCTACATACCTTAATATATATAATTCTTTTAACAGAAATGAGAGGTAGAGAACCATTGAAAACCAGCACTGAAGTCCTGGACAGCCGTCTATTTCAGCCTAGTTCGGGAATCATCAGCAGTATGTACCCTTCCCCACCAGGGTTCGAACCCAGGACCTTACGCTTACAAGGAAAGTTAGCTCGTGTACTATTCAGCCACTGGGACCCGATTCAATGGCTCATCAATTCTAACTTCTACCAATTTGTGATTTAGTGCGACCCCAACCATTCTCATAGGTAGGACATCCATCTTCACACGTGACATCATCTAGATGGATCTCACTGGTCACGACATCTCACTAGAATCAACTCCAGGAAACTCCATCCTGTAACAAGTCATTAGTGAGCATTAGATTAATTTTCTATAGTTTGCTTTTGTAAGGGTTAGTTTTGTTTTTACGAGTTGATCACGGATTGATATCAGTTAGAGAATCAGCATTGTAAACAAGCAGGGAGTACTGGACAGCTGCTGTTTCATCCTAGTTTGGGAATCATTGGCAGTATTCACCCACTGCCAAGGTTCGAACCCAAGACCTTCCTGTTACAAGGTGTGTACTCTCTAGCTGATATCAATCCGTGGTCAAACACGTGGAAACAAAACTAATCCTTACAAACCAAACTCTTGAAAATTAATCTGATGCTCGTTAGTGACTACTGGCTGCAGGATGGAGTTTCCTGGAGTTAGTTCTAGTGAGAAGTTGTGACCAATGACGTCCATCCAGATATCACGTGTTAGGATGGATGTCCCACCTACGACAATGGTTGGGGTCGCACTAAATCACGAATTGGTAGAAGTTAGAAATGATGAACCATTGAATCGCGTCGCGGTGAGTGGCTGAATGGTATACGAGATCGCTGGCCTTGTAACCGGAAGGTCTTGGGTTCAAACCCTGGAGGTGGGAGCGTACTGGCGATGATTCCCAAACTAGGATGAAACAGTAGCTGTCCAGTACTCCCTGCTTGTTTTCAATGATGATTCTCTAACTGATATCAATCCGTGATCAACTCGTAAAAACAAAACTAACCCTTACAAAGCAAACTATAGAAATGGGAGGTTTAATCTTGTGCTAAGAATTTTAAACTGTTATAAACTGAACTGAATATATTAGATATAATCCGACGGTATTTTGTGATGATGATGATGACGATAATGACGATAAGGAAATGCTTGTTTTGAGGCGTTTTGAAGACAGTGACTTTTCACTTATATCAGCACTGTTTACCTAATCAGAAGGAACCACCACCTCCCATTCACTTAAAAAGTCAAACTTTTTTTAGTTATGTGTGGACAAGTCAACAAAATGACAAGTGATCATTTGATCATTTAATTTTAAGTTTATCATTATTCCTTCGGTTCCGAGTGGAATATAAGGCAGGCTTCAACAAAACACCTCCACTTTCTCCTATCTTCTACCGTCTTCTTCAGCTTGGACCACGGTCGCCAACAATCTCTCATCTCCCCTCTTCCAACTCGCCACACGATCTCTTCCATGTCACCATTACATTGGTGACGCACTCGACACTTCGAGAAATGGCCTCCATTAAGCGCCATTTCATTCGACAGTTTCCTCAATGCATGCCCGATGAGTCCATCTCAATTTTCTCCTACATATGCCTTTGTTGAACAGTCAGGTGTCACACTTGATGGTTTGTTTCAAGCCGGCCAGCCAGCCAGCCAGCCAGAGTTTGTTGTTGCAAATTCTTTCTCGCCAGTCTCCTGGCTGGCCATTTGATCTTTAGTTTCGAGCCAGCCAGCAAAGTGGGCAACTGTTGATAAAAGTGTGAGGTAGCCTGCTGGATATCCTTTTCGTGACACAATGGTCATGTTTCTGACCCGTATAGAAGAAGTGACTGACTGACTTCACATTTGTGTTGAACAGAATCCGAATCTTCTTGTTGTTGTTGTTGTTGTTTATGCTGACTGGCTGACTGAGTTAGTGCAGAAGATTTCCAAACTGGTTTCAAGTTGATTGATGAAGGCGTATCCTGCATCGCCTTTCCGATTCTCACTTTGACATCTTGATCCGTGCTATCCGCCTGTAATTTAAACGATGCTTCCAAACTGATCAATAAAGTGAAATTTAAAGGAATATAAAGTTAAAAAGTAAATGATTACAGTTAGATTGATAATTACAGCGGAAAATACTATTACTTTAAACTGATCCTCATTAACGACTGGTCCTATTCAGGTAGGGCAGTAGTTCCCTAGGTTCCAGTGTGGGAAGTTGTGACCGACAGTGGGGTACAGCAGGTGGAGTGTGAGAGCAAATACTCGCCACCAACATGAGATTCATTGGCTAATACCAGTCGCACTGTACCGTGCTGTGTGTAAATCAGCTGACAGAAGTTGGAATTTATGCGCTGTCCACTGGTTTGCGTCTTAGCGGCTTAATGGTTTACAAACTCTCCTTGTAACCGCAAGGCGCCGGGTTCTAATGAAGTACCCCAGGCACTACATGGACGAAACAACTAGCTGTCCAGTACTCCAGTACTAGCTAGTCTTCCAGTGGTTCTCCCTCTAACCGATGTTAGCTGATGATGAAATCCTGCAAAGTAACACTTGATGAATAAGTATTATCATAACTTCTAAATAAACTATAATTTATTTTCAAAAAATGGAATTCTTTTTTTTTTTTTTGATGAATGTACAATTGAAACGCTTGGCTTATTTACAAAACCCAATGACTAGTGCATATTTTACGCTTGGTACGCTTGGTTAGTCAACTTTGAATTTTCCTCTGTTATACATAGATAATTATTGATTGATATGAGGGTAAAACTTGGGCACTGTGGTGGTAGAATATAAACTCCACTATGGATAAGATTTTATTTTGATAAGTCGTACAGTGGCGTTATATAGTAGTACTAATAACTGATGCGACCACGTTTCGAGTACAAACTATCGCCACTCATAATCATATCAAGTCACTAACACAACTTTTTACTTCATTTATATACATGAGTGGAATTGATGATTAGACATTTGAATAAAAATCAATATGGGATAATGTACATTCAGAAATAATAATGCGAGTTTTATTGATCAATTACAATCAGATGGGAAATAAGACGAGTGTTTTTATAGCCAAAATAAATAAGTAACTTGTTAGAATGTTGTGAGGTGCTTGAATTGAAATAGAATTTTAAGATTATTTATTATCCTCTTCTGATTTGACTGACTGACTGGTGGTAATAATATCTTCCATGCATATCTGTGGTATTTACATTGAGTCATTTCTGTTGCATGTGTTGTGTTGGGTGTAGACTCAATGAACCAGGCAGGATTCAGTAGTCAATCTCTCTCTATATCCACGTACATAGATTACTTCTTAGAATTTTAACCCTCTCCCACCACCCTACTGTGTGGTTGTGTGTTAATGCGTGAAGTGCAATTAATTGCTCAGCTTTTTCTAAATTACTTATCTTCACGGGTGGGGTCATTCATCCTTACCTCAGCTAAATTCTTATTTTCCACCAATCTGATTACCCCCAATCTACTAGTTTTACCTATGTAGTTGACCTCACTCACAGTCGTTGCAGGGTATTTTGTAAATTATATTATTTTGTTTAAATGGGTCAACCAACAGCGTTCTTTCGCCTACAGAGCTTATTCTATCTGAGTGAGTTTGTAGGTTTGAATGCCACCCTAATTCCCGCTTTATTAAGAATCCTACGTAGGGAGGGTTTCAGATGTCCCCTCCTTAGATGGTATAGCAGTAGATGACTTATATTCTTTCTTTAATTGGTGGATGGTGGAATCCAGGATGCACATTTCGTCCTATTTGGGACTCGTAATCTGGATGTGCCTGCATTTCTCAGTGAGTGATGATGTTCTCACCGAGGCTCAAATATATCTATATATCTGACTATATCTTTGAGGCTTGCTTAAAACTTGGGCTATATATATATATATATATATATATATATATATATATATATGCCAAGAGAAGTGGCACAGAGGAAACTGTATCCGCAGGAGATGACGGCTTATACATTCCTCCATGTCTTCTAAAGTGAGATATTTGACACTACTGCAGTACTAATATCAAAAACTGCTTTTTCTTCTGCCCAATTGTGTTAGAAAATTATTATTATTATTGTTCCCTTGGGTTCCTAGTGGAACATAGGTAGGGCTTCAACTGCACGTCTCCACTTACCACTTCTGTCTTCCTTCTGCTGTACTCTTCACCTCCATCCATCCATATTAGTCCATACTCTTTCAACTCCTCCTCCTCCTCTTCACACCATCTCCTCCATGTCACCCACCCTTGCACTGACGACCCACTCACCGAGTGCTTCCCTTTCGGGTTCCACTCGAGCAATGGCCTGATGCGCAAGTGATGTCCAATCCATCTCAATCCACTTTCTCCAACTGCATATTTGTTGGGCGGCGATTGGTTGATTCTTGTTTTGTTTGTTTGTTTGTGCCCATAGTTTCCCATAGTTGGTGATTCTTTCCGACCCGACCCGGCCCGGCCATCTCATCTTCAGTATAGAGTCAGCAGTGAAGACAGTTGTTCGTTGATAAAGGTGACGTCTGCAACAGGCTGTTGGTGGAAATATTCTTTGTCACCCGCCCACTCGCCCGCCAAGTTTATCATCCGATCCGTATAGAAGAACTGACTGACTTGACGTTGTTTGTATTGAAAATCCGACTGAATTTTGTTGTTGATTCTGGCTGGCTGGCTGGCTGACTGAGTGACGAAGATTGGTATCCAGATTCGTGGTTTCAGATGGTTGATGATGAATGTGTGTGTTTCTCGCCCGCCTTCCTGATTCTCGCTCGATTTGACATCCTCATCTTTTCTGACTTCCTGTAGTTGAGACAATGCTTTCTCCCTAAATAATTAAGTGAATGAAGTAACCTCTTTCAAATCCTTCCCGTTCATTGATGGTGATTGGCGATGGATGTTGCTGCCGTTGTTGTTGGTTGGTTACTTTCATAACCTCCGTCTTGTTCACCTATGTTCACCTGGAGTCCTGTCTTCGCCGGCTCCTTCTTCGACCAGTTTATCGGTTGGTTTCCGCTTGTAAGTCTTCGATTTTGTGACAGTGACATCAAACATAAATCATCGACGTGCGAAATCCATGTCGTCTAGTGTTAGAAAATGACTACTATCACTATTACTAAAGGAAAAGATCGATAATATTCATTTCTATATGATTTTCAACTTAAGCGAAAGTGACAATTGAAGACCACTTGTCTGTTCATTTCGGAAAACTGGATAGATATACATGGGTGGAGGAGCAGAAGGAATAGGATGGGGGGGGAGGTGAAGAATTCTTCAGAATATCAATTTATTATATATATATATATATGTCATTTATTTTTTGTTATATAATACGTTATATATATTTTTCCATGCACGATTAACTCCTGAAGTGCCTTAGGGGTCAAATTTTTAATTGTGCGAATAAAATTTAGCCAATTTAGTCAAGTGTAAGCATGTGAGAGTATACAAGTGTGATTGATGGTCATAGGATTGTAAAATTGTAGATCAAGTAAGTATTCCCTCCCACATAATGTTCCTAAATTTCTCTTGTTTTACAAAACTCCCTCTTCCTCTTTCATACACTACCCTTATATGCATGCATAATAAATGATTAGGTGACACAGAAATCAAGAAAGAAAGAAAGTAGAGTTTTGTAATATGACGATAATACCACCACTTATGATCGACGGGACTGGAAAAGTAATTCATTACATAGACAACATTTTCTATGAATCCTCACTCTCTCTCTCACACACACACACCCACACACTATGATAGCTCAATATAGATGACGGACGTTCACACATATTCTCTCTCTCTCACTGTCTCACTCACTTATCTCACACACACTTGGAACATGTCATCCACTTGACCTGACATTTTTAACTCATTATTTCTGTTACATTCGCTATATGATGTATGTGTTATTTACTGACATATACGACATATCTATTTTGTCATATTCACATATTCACACTAAGTGGATTCCACTAACGATGGTGATGACGAGTATGTTGATAATTTTCTCACAGGAAAGTCGAAAAATTACAACAAAAAATACAAAAGTTTGTAGATTTTCTATTTTAAAAACATTCCATGAATGATTGATTATGAAAGTTGAAGTGACAAAATTGTTGAAATTGTGAAATAAAACAGATAAACGAGTTTTTTGTTTTTCGTTTTGATAAATAAGTGTGTGTGTGTGTGGGGGGGGTTTGTTCGATTGGTTGAAGGATCGCATCATTAGCTGACATCAGCACTGGAGTACTGGACAGCTAGCTATTTCATCGGTATAGTTTGAGGCTCTTCATCAGTACATACCCACCGCTACCAGGGCTTGAATCCAGGACCTTCCGGTTACAGTTTACGCTGTCTCTGGCGTAGACGAGAAATCCGACTGGCTATCGACCAAAGGGCGGGTGTACCACTCATCAGTCCGCTCCGTCCTCCTTTATGGCCAGCTGTGAGACCTGGCCATAGAGAGTGGAAGACATGAAAAGGTTCGTTAGCTGTCTTTGATCATAGGTGCCTGTTTTCTATCTCCCGTGTGTAGCGGTATAATAAGGTGAGCAATATTGAGGTTAGGATACGGTAGAGTGCTAGGTAGGTGAAAGGGGAAATCAATCGACGAGGCTGGGAAATTACATCGACTACGATGGTTAGGACATTTGTTGCACGTGAATGTCTAGCCATCGCCTTCCTCGACAACAGGCAATGTTAGCTGATATAGGGTCAGGCTGGAAAAGAGCTATCGGTGGTCAAACCAAAACATGGCACCAGTCAATGAAATCTACAACAGTTAGTCTAAGCCACGTAGGAAGGTGTAGACTTCCTGGTTGGGATCCTTGGGACGGTAAAAACCAATGGTTGGAAACAATTGGTGATATGACTCAAAATCGTTGTCAATGGCTAGCGAAGATGCATCCACTCCTTGTGACTTATGATCTCCAATGAAACTGTTTTTTTTTTTTTATTACTCCTTTGTATCACACCTCTGTTTATTGTCTGTCTCTATTATGCATTTCTGCTACTTTCTTCCCTTTCTTTATGTGCTACATGGAGTGTGGCGACTTGAACTGCCGCACATATGTGCAAAGTTCCATGTCGAAAACAGACTGAGAGACAGACCTTCCGGTTACAAGGCAAGCTAGCTCCTACACCATACTTCACCCGATTCAATATCTAACCCATGCATGAATTCTAACTACTTCTACCGATTCGTGATGCATTTAACGCGACCACCAACCGGTATCATCTGTGGGAAATCCATCCTTTCATCCCGACTGGATGCATCTCAATCGCCACGACTCCTCACTAGAACTTCAAGGAATTCTCTCCTGTACCGAGGAGTCACTAGCTAGCATCAAATTAACTTTCAACAGTCGATTTGTAAATAAGTGTATCTACCAGTTCACCAAACTAAGCTTGTGGTGGAGCGAGTTATATTGTCTATTGCTCTAGGAACTTGGTTATTTCGTGCTCTCTCGAAAACATCTACCAGTGTGGCTAAATAAAGGTGTAGTAAAACCATCAACAGTTGGATATTACACCACCCGGTCCAAAGTGACCGGCCACAAAGTTGGCTAACATTGAAGAATCCTTCTTTATCATCATCTACTAGGTACCGAATAAATTTCCAAAAGCATCCAGGTACCCGAAGCTCCAAACACCAGAGGCTATTGTGATCCGTTTAAAACAACCGGCGCTATGTGTGTGTGTGTGTGCAGGTCCAACCACTACTTTTATCCTGGCCTTCTGCCGAGCTTATAAATTCATGAATGCTATTGAACTGTAATCTATCCATATTACTGGTTGATTTGATGTTATTTAAACATTTATGTCGTTAATTTGTGGATGGTGACTAGCAGTGAGACCCAGGATAATGCGCACTTCGTCCTGTTTGGGACTCGTCATTTGAATGTGCATCCATTCCCCAGTGAGTGATGTTCTTCCCACCGAGGCTGGAACCCACTGCCCGTAGTTTTAAACGACACGGTGTTACCCACAAGATGGCTTGGGCCACGAGAGCTACTACCTCTTATGCAACAGGTCATATTAATTATTTCATTCAATTTTAGATTTTCCCTGCGATTGACTGGACCAAAGTGCTCAGTCCCTAATTCTCTGATGATTATGGAGGATATATAAGTGTAGAACCTGATGAAGAAGTTATCCAGTTGAATATTCTTCGTGCAGTAATCAGTCTTTTAATAAACAGTGTGCAAATTATCTGTTTTGAAAAAAACACACACTCGAAGGTTTGAATCTAAGACCTTCAGATTACGGGATGAAGCCACTGACCGTGCACCTACTGAGGACTCAGTACCGCCAACTCACATACAACAGCTGCAGTGAAAGTGTCTTTTGTAGTTTCTGCCTTCATTTTCTGTGTATGTATTGAAGCAGAACTGTATTCAGTCTCCGCTTGTTTTGAAGGCTTCTAGCTTGACTTTGAAGATTCCCTGAACTAGATAACGGTCTGAGCCCCAATCTAATCCCTTCCTCAACTTTGTGTCCAACAAAATGAGTCACCACTTTCTTGAAAAGCATTGAGATTATTAAATCTGCCCGGTTTTGGTGCTACCGTCAGGTGAAGTCTGAGTTGCTTCGTGCATATCTTTGTGCTTGTATACTCTCCCTCCGATCACCAAGTCATTAAGACAGCAGAAATCTGCGATGAATTCTCCGTTCTCATTCATCTTTTTTTATCGAGTGAGAGCCTCTCTACTCATCATGACTTCTCTTCCAGTACTGTTTGCTCCCATTTCGATTGACATGCATATCGCCAATATGAATTTCGATATCTCCTTTTGAGATGTTGTCAATTACTGTTTGAAGTTGTTCGGAAAAATCTCCCTTCTTCTCTTGTTCCGCGTGGTTTGTATCACTGTGTGTAGCATTAAATGGTTGTAACCTTCCTGTCTTTTGAGTTGAATCTTGCTATCATTATCCTACAGGAGGAGATTAGTTCCCACTACATAGGAGCTCTAGCTGCTGTTGGCGACATCATCATGGGTGATGGGAGTAGATTACAGATTCACCAGTTGACTGAAAATTTTGATAGTCGATAGTCATTCCATCTGCTCATCCAGATTCTGAACACTTCTATACCCATACCTTCTCATTTCTTTGTCTGCCTGGACAGCCTTCTCAGACTCATCTATTGTACAGAAATTTCACGTCCCCATTCTTATTCTTGGTTTCATCGAGAGAAGACACATCGACTGAGTGGCATCCTGAAGGCTTCCACCAGCCTGTGTTATTTCGTCCCTCCCTCTCTCTCTCTCTCCAATTCCAGTGAAGAATAAGTCTGTTTTTCATATTTTTCTTGTGCGCTGAATTCTCTCTAGCAGTTGAATTGAATTTCTAGGGTAGGGCTACTAGCCCCATGGTCAACCCTCCCTATTTTCCGGGTCTTGAGACTAGCTAGAAAACACTAGCAAAAACTATTAAACTAGGCGAGGTTTACCGGCTGGTAAACCACAAGCGTCGACTAGAAACTGAACCTGAATCACACCAGGGGTGACCGTCCTACCATTAAGCGATTGACTCAGGAGATCTTCAGCCTAGCCTAGAATATGTACCAGCGACTAATCACTTTAGAAATTGTTGACATATCTTTTTAAGCAATCGAAAATGTGTTTTGGCTGATCGATTTTCAGTAATACCTTTGTTAAGTTTTATCAGAAAGGTAACTAAGATAGAAAGAAAGAAAGAAAGAAGGAAAAAACTGTCCGCGTTAATTAATCAACATACCTAGAGCTTATCAAGAATGTATGGCCTACTAGAATTGACCTCGCTGAATGTACTAACAAGTCACACTGTTTTCTTATCAACCAAATATCCATATCATTGTTATATTATTATTATAATAAAGAAATTTAACTTTCTGAGTTGGCTGACTGAAGATTACTAATGAAATGCAACCAAAATACACAATTTTATGATGCATATATATATATATATAAATTTATAGTCTCCACTGAAGGCTGGTCAGGGCAGTAGTAGCTGACTGGACTTGCTTCTTCTGAACACAGAAAACCGGCTGTTTCAGCCGAATCACGACAGCCTTAGCTGTTTAGAGCTTCCGGTACCTGGATGCTTTTTGGCGATTTATTTGGCACCCGGTAGATGATGATAAAGAAGGATTCTTCAATGTTAGTCAGCTTTGTGGCCGGTCACTTTGAACCAGGTGAACTGTTGATAGTTTTACTACACACCTTTATTTAGCCACGTAGGTAGACGTTCCCGAGATAGCACTAAATAATCAAGTTCCTAGAGGAACGAACAATATATATATATATGTATATATGCGTCGGTGGCACAGTGGTTAGGACTCTCGCCAACCATGCACATGGTCCAGAGTTCGATCCCCTGCCACCGACGCACACCTGATGTCTATGGTCGGCCTGAAAAATTTGGGCTACCGATATCACAGGCTGAAAATTCCATACTTGTACCAAATATACAGTGTGAAATCAAGCTGTAATCAAAAAAAAAATAAATATATATATAGTAATATGAAAACTCATTTATTTCAAAAGCTGGTTTCTCTCCAGAAATATGAACTCACTTCCTACAGGTTTATACTTATGGGCGTTAGAATTGAGCTATTTGAACCGGGATTGAAGTTCCATATGAGAATGAATGGGTCTTAAGAGGATTTCTAGCACCAGTAGTAGAATTCATTTAGAGAACCCCAGTAAAAACCTATGAAGCGTTGAATAACAATATCGTAATTATAATCCTATTGAAGTTTGGATCCCCCCCCTCCATGTTAGTCTCATAATGTCTAAATGGATACATTTTGAACTTTTGACTTTAGAACTTGACCAAGTATCTAATAACTAACGTGGTAACATCGTAATCTGAAGGTCCTTGGTTCTATCAATTGCATGTTCACTTGTCCTCACGGTTGAAGAGTGACACAATAGGGTAAAACAGTGTCCCTGTCCTTAAAAATAATGTTGGTTTGTGTGTTTTTTCCACTAAATAGAAAAAACCATAGCACACACGAAATGGTTCTTGTGAGTGAGTTTGGCGCTTGAATAAGTCAGCTTCAGTTACAGTGGGGAAAATCATTTACTATAATGCGCGTGTAACTCTAAGTGGCGAGTCATGAATGCAACTAAACGCCCGTTTTTGGTTTTCAGCACTACTTAAAAACCCTCCAAAGAAGTGAATTTCCTTCAAACTAGATTAGGAACTAATGCATCAATTAGAGGATGACTACTGAAAATCAACTAGGGAGTAATGAACAGGTGTTTTTTCCTTAGCTTTTGGGCCCTTCAGCAGTGCACACCCATGTCCATAAGGTTGTGAGTTACGCCTCGTTGAGCATTCAACTACTGAAACGGAGTCCAATGGTCACAACATAGATTTTCCTCATACCTTACTTGGCTGACCCACTGCCAGAGATGATTCCTCACTGGAATCGCTGACAAGTTCATCCTTTAATTACTAGTGGGGATTTGATTGTTTTCATGCTACGCCTTCTGTGGTATGATCGATGAGCATTGTTGAAGAGTTATAAACTCGGGTGAAACATCGGTCTAGAACTCCCCCACTCCCCAGCTTCCAGTTGTTCTCCAACTCATGTCACTTTATGATTTCAGTGGAAATCAATCAGTTAATCACCAGCCAAATTTCTTTCTCAGTAAACCAAGCATAAAAGTTATAATCATGACTGCATAGCTGTCAGATGCTTATAATAATCCTCCGTGCAATCAGACACAAAATCCCTACAAAACCAATGCCGGAAAATTAATCTGATGGTCACTAGCGACTGGCCCTATTCATGTAGTTAACCTGGGGTTCTAGTGAGAAGCCATGACCAGAAAGTTGCAGCAAGTTTAAAGAGAGGTAGTAACTCATCGAAGAAGATATTTAGTAGTGGTCTCGTTATGTCATGAATTGGCAGAGTTCATAGACTGGCCTTTGGATCGGGTCCCAGTGACTCAATGGTCTACGAGCTCGTTAACCTTGTGACCAGAAGGTCCTGATTTCGAACCCCGGTGGGCCCGTACTACTGAAGAGTTTCAAACTAGGACGAAACAGCTGTCCAGTACTCCATGCTGGTTTTCCAGTGGTTCTCTAACTGATGTCAGCTCATGATGAAATCCTCCATGCAATGAAACAAAATCCCTACAAAACCAATACTTCAAGATTATGATAACCTCATGTCTATACTGTAATAAAATACTTCTCTGCCTTTCTATAATTTAGAAAGTCAACTATCTGATTCACCTTTTTACTTCAAAATACCTCTGTGTCATTCACTGAAATATTATCAACAAATAATATTGACGAGTTTGACCAAGGATTGATATCACTTTGAGAGCGGGCATTGAAAACCAGCACTTGAGTTCTGGACAGCCAGCTGTCTCATCAGCCTAGTGCTTGGGACTCTTCAATCGAAACCAGAACCTTCCAGTTACAAGGTAAGCTAGCTCGTATACCATTCACTCAGCTACTCTCTGGTACCCTCCGTGATTCAATGGCTAACCCATGCATGCATGAATTCTAACTACTTCTACCAATTCGTGATGCATTTAGCACGATTGGCACCAACCAATTTCATCGGCAGGAAATCCATCCTCTCATGCCAACTGGATGCATCTCACTGGTCACGACTTTTCACTAGAACTAACTTCAGGAAACCCTTTCATGTAGCCAGTAGTCACTAGCGTGCATCAGATTAGTTTTCAAGAGTTATATTGAGTAATCTCTGGGCTACCTGAATCCCCATCCGACAAGCACGATGGATCTTACTTTCCATTAGCTCTTAGTGTTATAATCATCATTCAGTTAGATATCCCGTGCGATCTCCAAATGTTGTACTCGTACGCATTTTTAACTGGTTTGCAGGCCTATCATTGAACAAGTTTTGGTTTGTAGGGATTTGATTGATTGGTTACAGGATTTCATCATGTGCTGACACCAGTTAGAGAACCACTGGAAAACCACCAGGGAGTACTAGACAGCTGTTTCGTCCTAGTTTGAGACTCTTCAGTCGTGCGCACCCACTGGGATTCGAACCCAAGATCTTCTGGTTATAAGGCGAGCTAGCTCGTATACCATTAAGCCACTGGGACCCGATCCAATGGCCAGTCAGCCCATGAATTCTAACTTCTGCCAATTCACGACATAGCACGACCAGTAGCCAACGACCTGTTGCAGCCCACTGGTCACGACTTCGCACTAGAACCTCACCCCAGGTAACTACCTATCTGAATAGGGCAAGTTGCTAGTGAGCATTTCATTGATATTCAAGTGTTGGTTTGTAGAGATTTGATTGATTGGTTACTACTAGGACGAAACAGCTGTCCAGTACTCCCAGCCTGTTTTCCAATAGTTCTCTAACCAATGTCAGCTCATGATGAAATCCTATCATTGAACATTTCTGTGGGAGTAAAGAAAAGAAAGTACCGTAGGGGGTTATTTTACTCTTCAGATCTAACATCACTGCGTCTCACATGATATACTGGAGATGGCCGTTTTACTTGAAACTCCTAGATGGAGCGAAAATTGTGCGCAGCAACAGCATCCAGCACCAATCACCAGGGGGGCATTGTCTCAACTACAGGCAGTCAGAAAGGATGAGGATGTCAAATCGAGCGAGAATCGGGAAGGCGGGCGAGAAACACACACATTCATCATCAACCAACTGAAACCAATCTGGAGACCAATCTTCGTCACTCAGCCAGCCAGCCGGCCAGCATCAACAACAAAATTCAGTCGGATTTTCAATACAAACAACGTCAAGTCAGTCGGTCAGTTCTTCTATACGGAACGGATCAGTAAGTTGGCGGGCGGGCGGGCGGGTGACAAAGAATATTTCCACCAACAGCCTGTTGCAGACGTTACCTTTATCAACCGACAACTGTCTTCGCTGCTGGCTCTATACTGAAGATCAATCAGATGGCCGGGCCGGTCGGGTCGGAAATAATCACCAACAAGAAACTATGGGAACTATATTGAAAACAAGAACCAATCGCCGCCCAACAGATATGCAGTTGGAGAAGGTGGATTGAGATGGATTGGACATCGCTTGCGCGTCAGGCCATTGCTCGAGTGGAACCCGAAAGGGAAGCACTCGGTGAGTGGGTCGTCAGTGCAAAGGTGACATGGAGGAGATCGTGTGAAGAGGAGGAGGAGGAGTTGAAAGAGTATGAACTAATATGGATGGATGGAGGTGAAGAGTACAGCAGAAGGAAGACAGAAGTGGTAAGTGGAGACGTGCAGTTGAAGCCCTCCCTATGTTCCACTAGGAACCCAAGGGAACAATAATAATATTATATAAACTTATTATGCATAATAAAGCCAGTAATAGTAGTAGTAGTAGTAGTGTTAGTATTAGACACGTCGTCTCATATTGCCACGTTCTCTTCACTCATATATTCCTTCTCAAGGTTACATCTATTGTTATTATTATTATTATTGTATCTACTAAAATACATCTACAGAATATTTCTTGTCAATTTTGGTTGTTTTTATTGTTGTTGATGTTGTTGTTGTTATTATTGAAGTCAATGAATTTTTCTAATGACCGCGTAGATTTTCTTCTGTTTTTATGACCTACACATTTTTTTGTTAGTTCATTTATTGATGCATTATTTTGTACTAATGACAACATGGTTATAATATTATCTGAAAATTATTCATTTAGAATTGACTTCATTTTCTAGTCATTCTATTCCATTCCATTCCATTGCTGTGTTCCGTCTGTTGTCATCTCCTTAGTGTTTCAATCTACAATTGTTCCTATTTTCAGAAAGAAATGAAAGAAAAGTATCGTGAAGGAATTAATTGTACAGCCTTCAAATTAGGAGGGGGGGGGCAATGTCATCATTATTATTGTTGTTGTTCTCTGGCTTCAACAACGTATCTCCAATTTCTTCTATTCTCTGCTGTCCTCTTCAGCTGGCTGGCTACACAACTGCCCATAATCTCTCATCGCCTCCAACTCCTCCTCCTCCAACAACTCCAAGAACTCACAAGATTTCCTCCAGGTCATCTTCGCACTGAAGACCTACTCGTCACTTTCCACTAGGATTCCACTCGAGCGATGAATGGCCTGCATTGAGCACAATGTCATTCGACAGCCCACGATCAACCCATCGCCATTTTCTCCTATATATATTTGTTGACCGAACGACTATTGCTTGTGGCTTTGTTCCCAGTCAGTTAGCCAGCCAGCCAGCTAGCCAGCCAGAGTTTCTTGTTACTAGTTATTTCTGGCTGGTCATTTGATCTTCAGTATGGAGACAGCCAGCGAAGTGGGCAGCTGTTGATAAACGTCTGTAGTAGCCTGTTGGAAATGCTTTTCGTGACACACACACTGCAAGTTTCTGACCCGTATAGAAGAAGTGACTGACTGACTGACTTCACATTTGTGTTGAACAGAATCCGAATCTTGTTGTTGTTGTTGTTGTTGTTGTTTATGCTGACTGGCTGACTGACTGAGTTAGTGCAGAAGATTTCCAAACTGTTACCAGGTTAGTTGATGAAGGCGTATCTTTCTTTCCCGACTCCAGCTAATTTTGACATCTGTTCATCTGTTCCACTATCTTGTAGTCGAAACGATGTTTCCTGGCCAGATAACCTCTGTTAAATCTCTTCCTTTGGTTGATAGTGATTGGTGCTGGTTTCTGTTGTTGTTGTTGTCGTCGTCGTCGTCGTCGTTTTTGTTGATCTCATATCGATTATTAGTGTTATTACTTGCATATCCTTTCCGATTGGACGACTATCTGATCCTGAATGTCGAGCGAAAAGCGTCGATGGCACAGTGGTTAGGACTCTCACCGACCATGCATATGGTCCGGGGTTCGAGCCCACGCCGGCGCACACCTGATATCTATAGTTGGCCTGCAAAATTTGGGCTACCGATATCCATGCTGAAAATTCCAAACTTGTACCAAAAATACAGTGTGGAATCAAGCTGTAAATCTAAAAAAAAAATAACTGTTGACGAGAGTCTGCATCAGGTTGTTGAAAATGATTTTATTGAAGCACGTGTCAAGTCTCTGTGTACTATATATATATAAGCACTGTCTGACTTGACATTAATGTTAACAAATCTAAATCCTGTTCTTTTTTTAGTGATAAAGATACTGGAGGTCTCCAGGACTAATTTCAGAGTAATGAACGCATACCTTGTATTTTCTGATCCGATCATTGGCTAATTTTGATCTTCTCATCTCTACTGCCTGCTATACTGATCAAAATTAACTCGTTATGGTTATAAACTCAAAGAACCGATCTTTGCATCCTGTTGTACAGCTGTCGGAAACTTTCTTAAGAAATTCACAGTCAGTTAGTCAGTCAATCAGTCACAAAAGACAGCACAAGAAAGACGATTGTGTTTTAGTGGAACCTCTGTGTGTGTGTGTGTGCGTGTATGTGTGGTTCTCAACAGTGCTGTTAGATAGCTAGCCATACAGGCAGTGTAAGCTTCTGAGCACAAAAGCACAAAATTAGTTAACCAATAGCTCAACTGTAAGAAGTATCTTAAAAATCAGGTAGGATTTTCCCTGTACAATCACAAAAAGAAGCATAAAAAGTTAGAGATCAATAAGGGGATAAAGACATATAATAAGAATCAAATCAACATGTGATGTGAAAATGCCAGAATCATGATAAACAGACTAGGTGAAAAACAAAGGATGATAATTAAAAATGTCTAAGCAAGTATAAAAATATTATTCCACAGTCTCCTCAACGTATCTTCGATCGATCCATCTCAATTTTCTCCTACGTATTTGTTAAGCGATATGTTCTTGGTTAGTTTGTTGACACAGTTTATTGTTGCTAATTCTTTTTATTTTATTTTTATTTTTGATTTACAGCTTGATTCCACACTGTATTTTTTGGTACAAGTATGGAATTTTCAGCATGGATATCGGTAGCCCAAATTTCGCAGGCCGACTATAGATATCAGGTGTGCGCCGGCGTGGGCTCGAACCCCGACCATGTGCATGGTCGGCGAGAGTCCTAACCACTGTGCCACCGACGCCGGCTGGCCATTTGATCTTGAGTATGTAGGCAGCAGAAGTTGATAAACTGGTGTGAAACAGCCTATTGGAAATGCTTTCCATGACTGGTGCGCCATATTTCTGACCCACATACAAGAAGAAGTGACTGACTGACTGACTTCTTATTGGCGCCTTTCTTCCCTTCCAAACCTTTCGCAATAATGGTGTCAGCATGTGTTCTGGATAACTGATTATTAATCGGTTAAAAGACAACAATAGCGACAGGGCTACTCAACGACTACATTCGATTTTAGTGTTGATTTCACCAGGAATCAACATGAATTATAGAACTATTGAGAAGCGTGGAGCACTAGACAAGTGTTTCGTCCTAGTCTGCGACTCTTCATCAGTGTGCATTCGTGATCTCACTACTGATCTAACCTTGGACTTTCGGGCCGAAATCCAATAACGCATGACTTTTAATTTCTGTCAGCTCACGATATAGTGCTACCACGAATCAATGACACCGATAAGCATTCAAATCACAGTGATACTGGTTGACCAAACTGGTCACAACTTCTCCTTACACCTTCAGAGCATCCATCCAGTGGTCACCAATTATCTGAAGACTTTTCCGGGCAAAGTTAAACTTTCGACACCACTAGCAACCAATCAGCAAACGACCTTGAACGGACCAATCACATTAAATAGGCATATATGATGAATGGTAACGCATATTTATAGAAAAAAGCATAAAGAAGGATAAAAAAGTTACAAGGAATATCTTCCTCGAATATGTGAGAGAAACACCCCCCAGTTTAGCATGTGACTATCAATGGCGAAGTCACAGCACATCCTGTACTTATATTCATCTGAACGGCTGTAAATGAGATCCTTTTCAGATCCATTTTTAGCCCTTATCTTGTTTTTCAAGCGGCCCCGTAAACCTTCAGTGGAATTCGTATGAGTCCTCGTAACGGGATCCACACAACAAACAAGTGATTGTCTCTATTTTACACGACGCAATATCTCTACAATGCTGGTACCACTAAACTGTTGAGACAAGACTATTCTCAGTCTCGGCAGCTGCTGCTCTCACCGGCTGTTTCAACACCTAGTAATTGCAGATACACAAAATCTGGGTTAGGGAGAGATGTGACCTAGCGGAAAATTCCCACGAAATATTAAAATTATCAGCTTACCTTCTCTAATATTAGCATGCTTCAAACATATAGCACAACGATGAGCAAATCCACCAGTTGATCTGCTATAGCTTTTTAAAGGCATGATACCAACACAAGAACAAGTTCGCTCCTTCCGGAGCAATTTAAATCCAGGCTATACTGGAAAACACTAACCTCCTCAAATTGCAGCCGTAACCTTGTAAGGTCACGCATTAGAAATGAATCAAGCGCTCTACAACATTGAACTACGTTCGTGAATCTCATTGGATAATTCGCTGATAGGTAGTTAGTGGTGTCGAAAGTTTAACTTCACCCTTTTCCGTATCCAGATTATGGATCTTGAGGAGATATGAATCAAGTTCAATGCAAATTTTGTTACAAACCAACAGATCAGTTAGAAATATTGAAATGAGGGAACACTGACTGGACACCTGTTTCATCCTAGTTTGGGACTGTTCATCAGTATACAGCAATGACTCCACATGATTAGGTTGAAACATTTTAATTCACTAAAAAAACCCATAATCTTAGGCTTAATTGATTGTATAAGATTAAAAGACATAATATTAATGACTATTTATCCTATTTAATAGGTCAAATAGTCCAGGGTAGGCAAAGATTGAAATCTATTTTTTCTCTGGACGCATAGTTTTAAGGAAGTATGTATTTTTAATCCAAAAATGTTTACTTCACCTTTTGATAACCTTGATTTTCAGTGATGTGAAATAATTAAGAAGCTATCATATTAACATAGATGTTAAGTTCAGTCATTAAAACAGAATGTTTGGCGATAGATATTGTGACCTCTTTCCACATATATATATGCGCACTTAGTTTAACAACAATCGACTTAGGAAAATGTTTTTACAACAACACTGGAAACATTCTACAGTTCCTACTTATAGTGTATCTCTACAATATCACGGGGAACTTCTAGATACAATTTCAAATAGAGAAGGAAGAGAACGATGTTCCTGAGTTACAAAAAGAAGGTATAGGGCGTTGAAGGTGTCTTCCGCCTGTACCATTCATGATTACCTCGTTGCGTCTATGATAGCTCTATGGAAATGATAGATAGTTAGTCACCTGGCTTCTAATGAGAAGTCGTGACCAACAGTGGGGTCCACTGGGTCGGCATTGAAGCCAATTATAATAATAATAATAATAATGATAATTTGCTTTATATTCCAGAAACAGTACTTGTGGTACAGTGTGGAATTTTCAGCACATATCT
Organism: Trichobilharzia regenti; assembly: GCA_944472135.2. Lineage (NCBI taxonomy): Eukaryota > Metazoa > Platyhelminthes > Trematoda > Strigeidida > Schistosomatidae > Trichobilharzia > Trichobilharzia regenti. The sequence goes on from OX235263.1 coordinate 6,596,717, forward strand.
ACAATATTGCATCTAATTTCATCCACATTTAAAAGGAGTATTACAAAAAATATATATCAAAAACAACAACAACAACAAAAAACAAAAAATAACAAAAAATGCAAATAAAAATACCAAGTAGAAAGGAAAATAAACACATTAATAAATAATATCTCAGTATTGGGTAGTGGAAGCTATGATATGTGTATGCGTGGGGAACAGTAACAGCTATAGTCATACAAGAAGTTATGAAATGATATTTTAGATGTTTATCGCCAAGATGATCAGTTAATTTGATTGAACAACACTAAACAATCATAAAATAAACATTTCAGGGTTTTTATTGTCAGCTGTAACTCGATGTTTGTAGTGGTAGTGTGAGTAATCATGCATAATACAAAGATTTTAGGATGGTGATAAGGGCGTTCACAACCAAGTTTGTCAGTTTAATATTGCAGAACAAAAAGAACAATCACAAAACTAATATTACATGATGGTTAATGACAGACAATTTTGTAATACTCATAGTGACAATATGGTTGGAACCAGTAGATACACAAAAGAAGGAATAGAGTAAAGTACAAAAAAGTAAGCCAATGTTAATAATTTAGGTGGCTAAGTATGTTTAAGAAGGTTGTTCACTATAGAGTACAAATAAGAAAGCATAAGGGGGAAATAACAAGGGCCAAAATTATGATATTAACAACAAAGCAAGTGATAGGTTTCGCGCTTAACATTGTCTCTGTCACTTAGAACACGGGATGGCCAAATATGGTATCGTTGAGTTCCTATACTTGGTTGTACGAGCATACATTATTTTGTACTGATTTCTGGTTCTACCTAATGAGATATAAGGAGAGAGTTGGGAATATAAGGGGTGTTGGGGGTCGGAGAGTATAGTTTTAGACCTTTTTTCGTATGTAGTATTCAGATTACTTTCTACCAAATTTAGTGACGAGCTGACTGAGTTTTACACCACTAGTCCTACTAACTACCTTCAACATCCTTCCCAGGATGGTATAGTCCTTTTCAGTAGCCCACAAACATGACATTCATTGGTTGGTGCCAGTTGCACTGTACCATGAACTGACACAGAAGTTGGAATTCATGGACTAATCATTGATTGGATAAGATTGTAGTGGCTACAATTGTCCTGGGTTGGATCGTGGGTTCAAACCCCCCCCATGGCCGCCCCATCCGGTGGGTGCGCACTGATGAAGAGTTTCAAGTACTGGGACAGAACTGCCCCTGTCCATTACTCCCTGGTCAGTTTTCCAGCGGTTCTCTAACCAATGTCAGCTCATGATGAAATCCTAGATGGGTAAAATATAAGTTTTTGTATGTATATACGTCTTGTTGTTTGAAAATGAAACTAGGAGTCAAAGGGATTACAAGATCATCACATGTTGAAAATAAAGACGACAAAAAAATAAGAGGCAAACAGTAGGGAGGGGAGAGGAAACGCCTATAACTTTTCTCCTAAAACTCCTTATTCGATTGTTTATCCCTATTATTATTATTATTATTATTATCATTACTATTATTATATTTTCAATTCAATTCCTGAAATTAATTTCCCTTTTCTTGAACAGACAGATAGATTTAGAAGAAGAGGCAGAAAGCACAAGGTTTAACTTATTTAAGGATTAGGGCAAAATAATGTTCAATTTTTTATTTATTTATTCATTATTTTCTTTCACTTTGAATACATTTCAGTTTACACATGGGTGAACACAGTTTAGCTAATTTAGTATAAATGATAATAGGTTTTGTTGGAAGATCTCTATTCCTACTCCTACTTCTACTCCTACTCCTACACCTACTAAAGCATTTGATCGTGATCATCATTAGGATCCGCCTTTTTTTTGTTTCGATACTTTTTGGTGTATTTACCCCCCACACCCACCCCCACTATATCCTCTTGCTCTTCAGTTGAAACATGTTTCCCTGAGTTTATCGTCTTATTGTGTGTGTGTGTTTGTGTGAACTGTTATTAACCTTTGGATAACTAACTCTATATTGGATTAAAAAGGTATATGCATAAGTATATATTTTTTCAAGTATTGGTTTTGTAGGGATTTTTCTTGATTTGATTGCATGGAGGATTTCATCATGATAACAGGTTGAAGATAAGGCAGTAACTCATCGAAGAAGAAGATATTCTGAAATGGTCGCGCTATGTCGTCAATTGGTAGAAGCTAGAATCCATGGCCTGGTCATTGGATTGCGTTCGAACCCCAGTGGGTGCATACTGATGAAGAGTTCCAAACTAGAACGATGAAACAGCTAGATGTTCAGTACTCCCAGCTTGTTTTCCAGTGGTTCTCTAACTGATATCAGCTCATGATGAAATCCTCCATGAAGTATATATATATATATATATCATCCAACAGCTGTACGACAATGCTGCATGCCGTCAAGTAATCCACAATGCGAAACCCACGGAATCCTTCGAAGAAGTGAAGATGAGAGTAAGGTAGGGCTGTCTAGTATCGCCAATGATTTTCCTTATCGTGGGCGGTAGATTGGATAATGCGACAGACGGATAGTGGTGGACAGCGAGGAAACACGCATAAAATCGACCCACACAATAAACTTGGAGAATCTGGACTTCGCCGATAACATATATATGTCTGATTTCCCACAAACTGGAAGATATGCAAGTGAGAGGCAACAAGTTGGTGATAGAACAAGCATCAAAGATAGGACTTCTCTCAGGTGAACATAGAGAAAACAGAGGTAGGTTATAAAGATTCATGGCCAACACCAACAACAGCAACAGCAGCAACAGACAAAAATCAGCCAGCACAAATGGGAGGAACCTGAAAGAAACAACCTCCTTCACCTACCTACCTACCTATCGGGAAGCATCGTCATTTTAACTGCAGGCGGACGGAACTGACGAGGATATCAAAGCAGTGAGGATCGAGAAAGCAAGACAAGCTTTCATTACTCTCAAGTCTGTGTGGAGGAGATCAACAGCACTCCTCAGAATGAAGATGAAAATAAGATCCGGATTTTCTTCAACTCCAATGTGGAGTCAGTCAGTGCTACTTACTATACAGATGAGAGACTTGACCAGCGCGTCATAAAGAGGACCTCAAAAAAACCACAGACCTTCATTAACAGTTGTCTTCGTTCAATACTTCGCTCAAGATCAGATGGCCGGTAAGAAAAGATCAGGAACCGGGACCTCTGACAATGAACGAATCAACCCCAACAGGAACCGATTGTGCAATAAATATGCAGAAAGAAATCGAGATGGATTGGCTGACCATACTCTGAGAAAACAAACCATCAAGTGACATCACTAGACAAGCCATCGCTCGAGTGGAACCCAGCCGAAAGGGAAGCGGCTAGTTGCTCGTCAGTGCAAGGGTGAGGGTGACATGGAGGAGGTGATGTGAAGAGGAGATGAAAGCAGACGCGGGCAGACGTGGAGTCAAGTGATGAAAACTTTATCAGAGAACCGAATGCAATGGAGAGGTGGGCGGCTGAAGCCCTATGTTCCTCTAGGAATTAAAGGAAACAATAATAATAATAATTTTGTATTGCTGACTTACTATAGATGAAACAATGTGTTACCTACCCCGGGAGCTAGGTAAATGTGAGAAATGACTTCTTCTTCTTCTACTACTTCGTTCAAGATTCTAGTCATCCGTTGAATTACTGCCCTGAATGCCTGTTATATCGTCTATTCACACTATCAGTATAATTCTCATTAAGCACACGTGTTCTCCATATTGTGTTGTCGTTATTATTATCATTTTGACATTTAACTTATGCCAGTCTTTTTCTTCTCTACATTTTTATTAATTTATTAGATGAACGTTACTCTTCAGATGGGTTACATTGATAAAAAAAAAGAAAACTGTGTACTCCCTGCTTTATAGTTAAAAATAAATAAATAAATAGACGGCTGGGTTGGCGGGTAGGCAGAGGAGGGGAAAGAAACTCAGGGAAATATATATATATATATCATGATACCCTTGTTTTGTAATTATACTTGATGGGAAAATTGATATATGTGTAGATAAGTTTTTGCAATGAGGGTGGGAGGTGGTTGAAAGATGACAGGTGAGTTTTTTTAAAAGAATGAACAATGAAAGATAGAGTTTATCGCGAGCAGAAGGAAGAGGAGGTGATGATGATCTTCGATGCTGTTTTTATTTTTATCGGTAGGTGGAAAGTGGTGGGGCGGGGGTGGGGGTGGGGGTCGCTACAGTCAAGATGGCGACCATGATATTGGACTGGAAAACTAACGAGCTAACTAGCTAGTTAACTGACTAACTTATCCTTCAAAATAAAAAAAAATTATCCCAAAGGATCACTGCCTTCTCCATTTGGCTCAATGCTCTACTACCCAACCGACCAACCAACCACCCACCCACCCCTGTCTTCTGTTTTTATGACTTCAATTAATGTGAAACATCAATTTTTCCTCTCATTTTTTTTTGCTTAATCTTTGCTTTTCGTTAATGAGTTTTTTGTTTTGTTTTCCATTCTTGTGCGTGCTTTATACCTCGTTTTGCTTGCTTTCAGCATTTTGTGTGCCTTCCTATATTTTGTCTACACGTGTATGTGTAACAACTGTGTACACAGAAATGAGAGATGTGGGAGACCCGTTGAGGTGGGATAGGGTGGGAGTGGGATGGAGTAGGCTAGATGGTGAATAGAAGACAGAAAATGAAGGAGTGGATATTATGATGATGATTATTATGAGCAGATATATTCCCTGGCAGGTGGATGGATGGATGATAGCAGATTCATTTCAGAGAGATAAATGAGGCACGATGGATGGATAGATGGATATTAACACATGTGTAAAGAAATTTATCTTCAACTTGTCAAAATATGAATAGGAATGAAATTTATTGTACGTATACACGCGCACCCATGTATGCGTATAAAGGGGGAATACAGCAACATCTGGGCGAAAAATTTATCAGCTGTGTGTGTGTATATATATAAATATGTCATACAGTTACCCTTCAGGATATCATCATTCAGTCATACATGACACATGAGATATCTAATCTGACACGAAAACACAACAACAGTAGCAGAGAAGCGTCTTGGTGTATACTTCTACTATTTCAATTTTTCCATAAAACCAACATGGAAAATTAGCTGAAGTCAAGGAATTCTCAACAGGTCGAGAGAGAATTTAACACCACAGAGTTAAGTATATATTCACCGATGATCAAATCTCCCGGCGGTTGCTCAATGTAACTATCTATCTATCTATCTATCTATCTATCTATCTATCTATCTATCTATCTATCTATCTATCTATCTATCTATCTATCTATCTATCTATCTATCTATCTATCTATCTATCTATCTATCTATCTATCTATCTATCTATCTATCTATCTATCTATCTATCTATCTATCTATCTATCTATCTATCTATCTATCTATCTATCTATCTATCTATCTATCTATCTATCTATCTATCTATCTATCTTTTTTTAAATTCCCCTCTGGCAACCCGACAAGGTATCTTTTATTTCAGTAAATCCTGGCATTTGTTAAGCAGTAGGCAACTTCATGCAGAGTGAAATTATAGACTGACGTTCTTGGCGGATGTTGACCATCCTGAGACCGAATACTTGGATGCGATCAACTGGCAGGAAAATCTTTTAATCGAATTAAGTAATTAATAAGACTCGTTGCACGAGAAGTTGTGTCTTTCTCTTAGCCCACGTGGTCTAGTGGATAATGCTTTGGCGTTTGAAACTATGGGCACTGAGTTCGAGCCTCGGTGTTGGGAAGACGCATAGCTCACTGCGGGGGGCGGGGATGCAAGTACACCTGCTAGCTGACGAGTCCATACTCCTATTCACCATCCACTAATTGACTTAAAGATTTATGCCGCGAATTAGGGGAACTGAAGAGAGAGATAGAGAGAGGTATAGGTAGAAAGAGAGAGTGATATATGAGGTATGCCTTAAAAGTCAAGAGTGAAACAAAATTATCAGAACATAAAAATGAAGAATGTTCAAAAGAGAATGACTGGCGTATCATCAAAGGAGCTATCTAGCATCAGTACAAATTATTATTTAAGATTAATTATCAGTGGGTGATTAATTAATAAAGTGAAAATATTTCACATATATACATATATTGTGCGGCGTGTGTGTGTGTGCGTGTGTGCGCGCATCTGTGTATCTTTGATCAGTTTTGAAGAGGCTTTTTCTCTCTCTCTCATTCTCTGCGTTTTTTATTGTAAACATCTCAGACAGTGTTGGAATTTATCTTGAAAATATTGTAGAAAAAACAAAGAACGTGAACATTTTGTTAAATATTAAACTAATCTAATAATATAAAGAAGAAGTTTAACAGCGGTGATTGTTGTTTCTGATCAATGAAATCAGATCTACAATCATTAATATGATATTTCAACAATGAGCAGTATACGATTCTGTCTCATACAATATGGCCCGTGGCAGTCACAGAAGAGGCTAGCGTACAGTTAGACTCATGAAATGGTACTGGGAGATTCGGAATTCGTGAATATTATTATTAATATTGTTCCCTTGGGTTCCTAGTGGAACATAGGGAGGGTTTCAACTGTACGTCTCCACTTGTCACTTCTGTCTTCCTTCTGCTGTACTTTTCACCTGAATCCATCCATGTTAGTTAATCCATACTCTTTCAACTCCTCCCCATCCTCTTCACACCATCTCCTCCATGTCACTCTTCCACTGACGTACCACTCGAGCAATGGCCTGAAGCGCGCGCTATGTCACCCAGCGCGATGCCTCCTCAGCGAGCGAGTGTCCAATCCGTCTCAATCCACTTTCTCCAACTGCATATTTGTTGGACGGCGATTGGTTGGTTCTTGTTTTGTTTGTTTGTTTGTGCCCATAGTTTCCCATAGTTCGGGATTCTTTCCGACCCAACCCGGCCCGGCCCGGCCATCTCATCTTCAGTATAGAGCCAGCAGCGAAGACAGTTGTTGGTTGATAAAGGTAACGTCTGCAACAGACTGTTGGTGGAAATATTCTTTGTCACCCGCCCACTCGCCCACCCGCCAACTTTCTGATCCGTTCCGTATAGAAGAACTGACTGACTGACTTGACGTTGTTTGTATTGAAAATCCGACTGAATTTTGTTGTTGATTCTGGCTGGCTGGCTGAGTGACGAAGATTGGTATCCAGTTTGGTTTCAGTTGGTTGATGATGAATGTGTGTGTTTCTCGCCTGGAATTCGTGAATAAATCATGTCTAATTTCACAGAAAACTTGAACATCCATAGGTGGGGTGGGGTGGAATACCAACAAATTGACACAAGAAGCAACGAAGCAACATGACTTAAATTTAATACAGAGATTACTGAGTTGTTCAGGATACCGTAGAGCTGACAACAATTACATGCAGGAATCCCTATCAGCAGGAGAAATTTAAATAGATGTCACTTCTTCCATTCATCTACACAGTATTTTCATAACTATAGGTGGCGCTGGTGATGAGGTTAAAGTAAGGCAGGTGTTCGTTACCAATACCACTGTCAAGTGTAACTGCTTCAGCACTTCGGCGTGCAGTGTCCAAAGTCTTTATCAACGTCATTCAACAGCTGACTATATGACAATGAGGCCACATGCCAGGTGATCCACAAAAGAAAACTCAGCCAGGTGTTCTATTGAAGTGAATACATGAGTAATTTTTTTTATTTTTGATTTACAGCTTGATTCCACACTGTATTTTTGGTATAAGTATGGAATTTTCAGCATGGATATCGGTAGCCCAAATTTTGCAGGCCAATCATAGATATCAGGTGTGCGTCGGCGTGGGCTCGAACCTCGGACCATGTGCATGGTAGGCGAGAGTCCTAACCACTGCGCCACCGACGACTAAGACAAGTCTGCCTGCCTATTATCACCGATGATATTCCTAATTGTGGTGGACTGCATTATGCGTCAAACTGTGCACTGAGCGTGAGAAGACCGGACGGAATACGCTGCACTGCTGGCTAAGAAGATTCCATCTAGAAGGTCTGGACTTCTCGTGTGCATGATTTATATTTAATGTCATACAAACTGGAAGACTTGCAGGTGAAAACCAATAAACTGGCTAAAGGAGCTGGCAGGAAGTCAAGACATGACTCCAGGTGAACATAGAGAAGACAGAGGTGGTGAAGATAACCACTAGCATGACCACCACCACCAACAGCAGCAGCAATAACCAGCACCAGTCACAATCAAAGGGAGAGATTTGACACAGGTTACTTCCTTCATTTATCCGGCTAGGAAGCACGCTTTTAACCACGAGCACACGGTACGGATGAAAATTTCAGAGCCAGTCAGCCAACCAGCCAGATTTGGAAAGACAAGGCAAGTTACGCCTTCGTCAACTATCCTGAAACCAGTTTGGAAATCTTCTACACTCACTCGCTCACCCAGCATAAACAACAAAATGATTCGGATTCTGTTCAACACAAATGTGAAGTAAATCAGTCAGTAAGTCACTTCTATATGGGTCGGAAAATTGATATCAGCGCCACAAAAAGCAGTGCGAGCAGGTTACTAGGCACTTTTATCAACAGTTTTCCAATCCGTTGACTCCATTATTATTATTATTATTGTATCCTTTAGTTCCTAGAGGAACATAGGGCTTCAGCTGCGCACCTCCATTGACTTCGGTTTTCTGACAACTTTTTCACTCCGCTCCAAGTCTGCCCACATGCTTTCATCTCCTCCTTGTATGACCTCCTCCAAGTCACCCTTGGACGACCAACTCGCCGCCTCCCTTTCGGGTTCCACTCGAGGGCTTGTCTAGTGGTGTCACTTGATGGTTTCCTCAGCGTATGACCAATCCATCTCCATTTCTTCCTGCCTATTTGTTTCACAATCGGTTCCTGATTGGTTCTCTCCCAGAGATCCCTGCTGCTGATCTTTTCTGGCCATCTGATCTTGAGCTGACTCCATACTGAAGATCAAATGGCCAGTCGACCAGTCAGCCGGAAAGAATTAGGAACAAGAAATTCTGGCTGACTGTGTGGCTGGGAACAAACCAACAGGCCATAGGCAATTGCTCAACAAAGGCATATGTAGGAGAAAATGGAAATGGATTGATCGGGCATACATTGAAGAGGCCGTCGAATGACATGGCGCTCAACACAGGTGGTCGGTTGAGTGAAATCCGGATGAGAAGCGACGAGTGGGTCGTCGACGCTAGAATGACATGGAGGCCATCTCCTGGGGAGGGGGAGGAGGAGGGGATGAGAGATTATGGTCACTCGTGTCGCTAGCCAGCTGAAGAGGACACCAGAGAATAGAAGAAATTGGAGATGCGTTGTTGAAGCCAGCCCTATATTCCACCAGGAACCCAAGTGAATAATAATAATAATCCTGTCAATTGAATCAGTCCTATATGGAGTTCAGAGACTTGGTGTTTTGAGAAAAGTATTTCCTGAAGACTTGCATCAATCGTTATATCCTTCGCTCAAAAGAGATGCCCAGAAAGCGCTAACCACGATGAATTAACCAACAGATTATTGTTCAACAAATAGATAGATTGAAGAGACACTGTAAGGATACTGTTGAGTGACATCACGCACCATGTGGACTATCGACTGGCATCTGAATGTGAAGAGACAAATTCGGTATGAGTTCAGAGATGATGGAATGGTGAGCATCTTACGAAGAGGAGATGAAATCTTCAAAGAAGTCATGGAGCCAAGTGAAAATAATGGCTGAAAACAAAAGGGAATATAAATGCATAACTGAAGCCCTCCCTATACTCTGCTCGTAATCCACCGGGTAAATGGTGATAAGACAATGACAGTAGTGTCTACAAAGTTTCTATATTACTTCACTATTGTTGAAGAGGAAGTTTGCAGTGTGGCCACCGAGCTAGGTGACTCGCCATCACGGTGCATTGCACTGTGAATTGTTAATATTATATGGATGGAGGCAATCGGTTACAAGAAGCCTTGTCTGAACCTGGCTTTTGTGCTTGTTGACAATCCCCAGTCAGTCAGTCAGTCAGTAAGGCGTAATATAGATATGATAGAGAAGATTTGTAGCTCAGGTGGATGATTTTGATGTGGTTTTGTTCTCCGAGCTGGATGGTTAGTTTGCGAAGCTTTCATCACCTTACTGGGTGACATCTTCAGCGCATACTTCAATTTGAATCTAATTGAATCTAAAAGCCCACTTCAAATTGAAGTATGCGCTGAAGATGTCACCCAGTAAGGTGATGAAAGCTTCGCAAACTAACCATCCAGCTCGGAGAACAAAACCACATCAAAAGGCGTAATATCTCCAACCTTGAAGCAATTCATATCCTTTCAATGTATGTCAAATCAACGTATCCAATACATTTGAATAAGACATTTTGGAAGATAAATTTCGCGAGATGATATCGTCATTTCGTAGTTTATTTACAACCGTTTACAACTAGCAAAATGATTCACAATAATAAAATAAAGATCATGACAATTATTCAGTTAAATAAAAGACAAAAGTACATCATCATCACATTTAAACAGGTCAAGTAGTCCATGGTAGGCGAAGATTGAAGTCTATTGTTTTTTTACACATAGTTTAGGCTGTATGCGACTAATCCCTCAAAGTGTTTCCATCACCTTCAATAACCAACCTTGAATTAGAGTTATGTGGTGTAATAATTGTGAAACAGTCATTGATATTGACTTTGTGACCTGACATTAATAAGTGCTTTGCAATGGATGAGGCTGGATATCTATTAAGATTAATTGTATTTGAATTTTCTATATGTTTTGGTAGCCATTTTGGAACACGTTCTTTTCAAGACGACATTGGAACATTCTATTGGTTCTACTTATATAAGTGTCACCGCAACAACTCCAGGTGAACTTGTAGATACAGTTTGAAGTAGAGTCCAGGGAATTTCGTCCTTTGATCGTAGGTAAAGGCATCGAAAATATTTGGCATGTGAGAAAAAGAGATGTGGCGGCGTAGAATGTGCGTTTGATGGCTGACCGAAGTCTTTGAGTTGTCAACTGCATAATCTGGTCGCCCTCGAATGGTAGATTAATAAAGATGGCTTTCTTTGGTACAGAAGCTGTCTTTTCGAGATGTGGTCTATCCTTACTGTGGCAAGTGATGAAGTTCCCTGGATAACCATTAGCTAATAAAACTGAATGTATATGTCGAAGCTCATCCATCAGTGTGTCACTCGTGCATATTTTTCGGGCCCCCGCCTAATACAGTCAGTCCTATAGGAGGTCAATCGTGAGAGCCCGAATAGCTAACCCAGTGGTAAAGTCTCGATTGTAGTACTCACTGTGTGACGACTCTATATTTCACTATAATTCACACACTTATCATTGTATTATTATTATTTCCTTTAATTCCTAGAGGAACACGGGGCTTCAGCTGCGCCTCTCCATTGCGTCCGGTTCTCTGCTAGAGTTTTCACCTGGCTTCACGTCTACCCACATGCTTTCATCTCCTCTTCACATGACCTCCTCCATGTAACCCTCACCCTGCACTGACGACCAACTCGCCACTTCCCTTTCGGGTTCCACTTGACCGATGGCTTATCTAATGATGTCACTTGATGGCTTGTTTCCTCAGAGTATGGCCAGCCAATCCACTTCCATTTCTTCCTGAAGATTTGTTGCACAATCGTTCCTGGTTGGTTCGCTCCGAGAGTTATGTTGAGTGTGCTGAGTGCTGTTGACCTCCACACAGACTTGAGAGTAATGAAACCTCGTCTTGCCTTCCCGATCCTCACTGCTTTGATATCCTCATCAGTTCTGTCCGCCTGTAGTTGAAACGATGCTTCCCAAGTAGGTGGGTAGGTAAAGGAGGTTGTTTCTTTCAGGTTCCTCCCATATATGCTGACTGATTTTTGTCTGTTGTTGTTGCTGTTGGTGTTGGTGTTGGCCATGAATCTTTATAACCTACCTCTGTTTTCTCTATGTCCACTTGAAGCTCTGTCTTCTCTGGATGCTTTTTCCTCTGCCAACTTATTGCTTTTCATCCTTTGGATATCTTCCAGTTTGTGGGAATTCAGACATAAATATGTCATCAACGAAGTCCAGATCCTCTAGGCTTTTTGTGTTGGTCCATTTTATGCGTGTTCCCTCGCTGCCGCTTTCTGTCGCATTATCCAATCTACCGCCCACGATCAGGAAAAACATTGGCGATACTAGGCAGCCTTATCTTACTCCCACAATTCACACACACACACACACACAAACATATGTACATCTACATAGAGGATACCTAAGAAGTAACTTTTAATGACTTTTCACATTTCTCACTCACTCACTCACTCACTCACTCATTCACCCACTCACCCTCTATCTCTCTCTCTCTCATTCACTCCATTGTTTGCCCGTGTTCTGTTTCTCTGTTCTGTCTCACACATATAATGATCGATAAAATATCTTGATTATAATACGCGATGAAACATGAAATGTATACATACAGATAAATATATATATGTACACTGTGCTCTATGTCATCTAACAAAATGTGTCTAACCTTGAAATGTGTACATAGTACCGGTTAGTGGTAGTAATAGTAGTGGTAGGTTTGTTCAAAGAGGTTCTAAGATGGACCATCAAGTATAATGATGTGAATAACCCCCAGACACGCACACACACACACACACGCATACACAGATACACATACATTGAGTAGATAAATTAAGGAAGCAATTTGAGAAAGTGAGCCAAAGACAGCGAGCGAGAGAGCGAGAGAGAGAAGTGGATGTATCTCGTCCAGTTTCAACATGTTTGATAATGTGTTTCAAAACTTGATATCTATATATCACCAACAATAGACATGTTTATCATCGTCCTTATTGAAATGTTGAAATATACATGATTTGATGTAGTAGATTGTAGTTGTTATTATTATTATTATTTTGTTAGAGTGTTATGTACGGGAATAGCGAAACCGTTGAGCATAGACTATTCTATGTGTGCCTTTTTCTGCCTTCTCTTTGTTTACACACTCTTACAAAAGTGTGAGAATATGTTGAGAAATGCTGAACTAATTAATGCAGTTGGTAATGAGAGAGAGAGTGTGTGTGTGAGTGAGTGAGTAAGGCAGGCTCATTTGATAACCAGAGTAGGGTGTTTATTGACTGGGTTGAGAATTGGAGATCACTGGTTTTATGTATCCGCTCATGAATGATTCAACTAAATACTATCTATCCTATGGGTTATTGATATAAGCATAAAACTTGACCGTGAGTCGGTGGCATAGCGGTTAGGACGCTTTCCGACCATGTACATGGTCCGGAGTTCGATCCCTGCCGCCAACGCACTCCTTTACCTCGCTCACTAAGCCACTAGCTTGAAGGTGCCCCATGTTCCACTGGGAACGTGAAGGAAAATAAAGTTAAAACTTGAGCACTGTAGTGGTAGAGTATACAACTCCATTATGGATAAAAACAATTTTATTTTAATAAAATCACACAGTGTGTTGTTATACAGTCATATTTAGTGATGACCACGTCTCGAGCACAGTTTATTACTACTAATCATGTCAAGACACCACTCACTCACATAACTTTCTTGCTTCATTTATATATATGAGTAAAAATTGATGCGATTAGACATTTGATTGAATAAAATCAACAATATAAGATAAAGTACATTCGGAAATAATAATAATAATAATATGAGTGTTATCAATCAAATGCAATCAGATGAGAGGGGATATAAGATGTTTGTGAAATGAATACATTTTAACATTATTTATTATCCTCCTCTGATTTGACTAACTGACTGGTGGTAATAATATCTTCCATATTTCTGGTATTAGCGATAATGAGTCACTTCTTTTGCGTATGTGTTGTGTTGGGTGTAGACTGGATGAACCAGGCAGGATCCAGTGTTCAATCTCTCTCACTCTCCAGCCACCTGCATTACTTCTTAGAATATATACTCTGTCCCACCCACTGTATTGTGTGGTTGTGTGTTAATGCATGCAGTGCAGTGCAGTGTAGTGTAGTGCTAAGTTCTTTTTTTCTAAATTACTTATCTTCGCGGATGGGGTCAATCATTCTAACCTCAGCTAAATTCTTATGTTTTGACAAGCACTCTCACTACCTCCGATCTACTAGTTTCGCCTATGTAGTCGACCTCATTCACAGTCATTTCAAGGTATTTTGTAAATTATATTGTTTTGTTCAATTGGGTCAACCGACAGGGTCCTTTTAGCGTACAGATCTTGTAGGTTTTAAATGCCAATCTAATTACTGCTTCATTGAGAATCCTACGTAGAGAGGGTCTTAGATGTCCCCTCCTTATATGGTAAAACTATTGTAGATGACTTATATTCTTTCTTATTTATGTTATCATTATTCGTTTCGCCATTATCTTTATTTTGCTTTTGACCTTTTTTGATGCTCCTAATGAATTTTATAGGGCAGTTAGTTATTTAACACCAACCCGCTACTCTTCTATCTGTTTCATTTCGTCATTTAGGCGTTCTTTTGTGCTACTTAGTGTTATTGCTCGGTTTGTTAGACACTTAACTAAGTCTGCCTTCACAGACAGATAACGGACGGATGAGGCGATGAATTAAAGAGGTCTAAATATCTATTAGCAGAATGCCTTGGCGGCTTTTTATAAACGCCGCTAGTGTGCAGTTTACCTTCTATTCGTTTGATTTTACAATCTAACATCACAACTAATTCTGCATAATGGAGTTATCCTATAAGTTCTGGGGGGAACATAGGGGGGTGGGGGGCTTCAACAGCACATCTTCATTTCACGCTCTTCTCTTCAGTCTTTTCTTTCCTTTTTAGCTGACTTCATAATTGTCTGTAAAATATTCATTTCACCTCTTCATACAAACTTCCACCCACCCACCCCCCTCGGATCCACGCTGAAATTGTCGTTTTTCATTCAGATTCAACTTGTGGTCCTGGTGCCTAACGTTACCCAATGATCTCTTTAGAGTATTTCGAATCCCTTTGAATTCGACATTCGACATATTTTGAAATAAATAAAGAAAGAAAATTTTTAGCCCAGGTGGATGATTTGCAATTGATAGTGTTCTCTGAGCTGGTTGGTCTAGTCGCGGAGCTTTCATCGTCCGTCCTTCTGGACAACATCTACTTTCAGCGCAGTTTTTAGCATAAGACCATTTGTAGATCTTCAAAAAGAATGGTTATCCACAAAATTTCATCAAAAAGTGTTTAAAATCGAATCACAACACCAACAAGGAACCATCATCAAAGACCACTAGGAAATTCATCCTAGCATATATGAGAAATATCTCTGAAATAACAGCTAGAATATTAAGACTGTCTGAAATAGATATAACACACAAGCCAGTCAAATCACTTAATTCGATAGTGTGAGAACCCAAAGTTCCGATAGAAAAAGGCGATAAAATTAATACTATTTACAAAATAAATAATCGTGTGCACTGTAACATGCATTATATCGGCCAAAGTGGGCGTCCTCTTCGAATCAGGATCCAGGAACACAAATCAGCCGTGAAAAGACACGATATATATTATTTCGTATCAATGCATATAGACAGTTATGAACATCAATTCGATTGGGATAATGTCGAAATCTTAGATAGAGTACATACACCAAAAGTGCAGTCAGGGAATTCCTAGAAGCTTGGTACTCAAACGAATGTGCAATTAACAAACACGTTAATATAGATGAAATATACCAGATGACCAGGTGACCAGAAAGTTAAAAATTCAAGTCAATAGAAAATGATCAGTACACACATGTAAAGATGGTTACCGGGAGACGCAATTCTATCACTCATGGTAAAAATTTAAATCATTTCACTTTATGCTAAAAATTGTGCTGAAGGCGGGGATGTTGTCCAGCAGGGTGGACGACGAAAGCTCTGCAACTAAACCATCCAGCTCAGAGAACACTATTAATTGCAATTCGACATATTGCTTCACTGAACTACAGCTTCTTATTGCCTATTCTTTTTGCTATCTGATTATTCTCTCTCAAGTGGTGATAGGTGTTCATGACACATCTACAACAGACTGTTGGAAATGTCTTTCATGACATGTCACATTAATTTTAAAAATTCCCATCTTCAATGCATTATGAAGATTAGAGTAGATATGCACAGTGATTTCAGAGTAATAAAGTCCTGTGGTGCCGACTGCTGCTGAAATGATGGTGCTTAGGTAAGTGAAAAAAAGTTGACTTCCTTCAAATTTCGCCTCTTAACGATGATTGGGGCATGTACATAGCCTCTTTGCGTTCTCAGTGGAACATACGGCTTCAGGCTTCAAAGTTCCAATACCAATGATGTTGTGTGTTTCCTTTATGCGATGGCATTCCCCTCTATTCCCCAGGCTTACCATTAGCTAGTAAGCTAGGTAGGTGATGTTAAGGAGTGAATCAGCGAGGAATTCACCCAGTGAACCACTGACGTGTACAATCAGTAGTATATACATATATATATATCAATTAGTAATCCACTTCAATAAATTAATAATTTCAAGTTTGCCCAGAGATTGATATCAGTTAGAGAACCAGTGAAAATCATTCGGGGATACCAGAATCACTGTCACTACGCGCCTACCGCAAAGGTTCGAATCCATGACCTTCCGGTTGTAACGACAGAAGTTAAGACACGGAAGCCAAGGTATATATTTTTCATTAATCAAACCGCACTTTGTATATCTACAGTTTATATTCGTTATATCCATATTCTGTTGTTAATGCCGATTTGAACTGGGGGGGGGGGGAACATGTGAGAATAAAATCCCAGTGGAACACACATTGTCTGTATCACACCACCACATGGTTTCATTCAGACATTGGGCCCCAATTCAATGACTAACTTCTCTATGAATTCATGTTGTTAACGTGACTACCAGCCAGTGAATGTTAGCAGCGAATATCTATCCTCACTCGTGACCTCATGGACCCCACTGCCTGCTACAACTTCTCACTAGAACTTTAGGCAACTTCAACCTGAAGCTAGTCACTCTATAACGAGCATCAGATTAAATTTCCGAACTGAATATGGGTGAACACTGTCGATGAGTTCTACATAAGTTGAACGGAACAACTGTCCAGTAGCCCCCCCCCCCCTATAACTAACTGGTTTCCAATTGTCACTTCTCTAAACGATATCAATCCCTGGGCAAATTTGAAAACAAATCAAGTCCCTACAAAACTAACTCTTAAAAATCAATAATAATTAATTGAATTAAATTGTCCAGTTACAATGTAGTTTTATGAGGAATCTAATTATAGGACATTATTGTTATTATTATTATTATTATTATTATTATTATTTAGGCAAAATTCATTCGTTTGTAGGGTATCTAGTTATATAAACCGCTTCCGGTGATATATACACCTTCACACACATAGGTACACGTATACACACATGGTATTAGAAGCAACCAGGATATATTGTGTGTGTGTGTGAATGCCATTCAAGTTGCAGTTGCCAAATACACTAATCTGTATCATTTATAATCAAACTTGTCAAATAAATCGGAATGAAAGACAAATATACGATGATACATGGAATTGATATATATTATTTCTATAATATATGCCTATAGAGATAATATGTTTTTATACAATTTGTGCACGATATGTGAATTAATTATTAAGTATTGGTTTGTAGGGATTTTTTTGTTTGTTTGATGGGTTGGAGGATTCCATCATGAGCTGACATCAGTTAGAGAGAGAGAGAGAGAACTATTGGAAAACCAGCACTGGAGTACTGGACAGCCAGCTGTTTCATCAGTCTAGTGCTTGGGACTCTATAGCAGTACACACTCCCACTACCAACCCCCCCCGGGAAGGGTTCCAACCCAGGACTTTCTGGTTACAAGGCGAGCTAGTTCGTAGACCACTGTGACCCAATCCAATGGCCAGCACTTCTATCAGTCAACTCATGAGATAGCGTAACCACATCGCGCAATGTGTTCTTCGATGGTTACTGCCTCACCTTCAACCTGCTGTACCCGATTGGTCATGGCTTCCCACTAGAACTCCAGGTAAATACCTGTCTGAATAGGGTCAATGATTCTTAAACTGATGTCAGCTCATGATGAAATCCTCCGACTAATATGTAAATTAGTGAAATAATAAAATACTTAGAAATTATATAATTAATTGATTATTTTATTTATTGATTTATTGATTTTTCATTACCTGGTAAAGTTCTCTGTCTCTCTCTCTCTAAGCTGAAACAGGGATCTGATTCATGACGACGATGAGTTGCTATTATTATAATTATAATTATAATTGTTCCCTTGGGTTCCTAGTGGAACATAGGGAGGGCTTCAACTGCACGTCTCCAGTTGCCACTTCTGTCTTCCTTCTGCTGTACTTTTCACCTCCATCCATCCATGTTAGTCCATACTCTTTCAACTCCTCCTCTTCACACGATCTCCTCCATGTCACCCTTCCACTGACGTCCCACTCGCCGCGTGCTTCCCTTTCAGTGCGTCGTTGGCACAGCGGTAGAAAGTTCGCTAACTACGTTTCATGTGGTTCGGGGTTCGATCCCCGCGCCGCCAACGCACTCCCTTACCTCCTTCGCTAAGCCAGTAATAAGACTGGTAAAGAAGGAAGGTTTGGACATAGATTTGATTAATTAAAAAATTTCATAATGAGCTAACATCAGTTAGGAGGCCAACTACTGCAAAAACCAACTAGAAATTATCGAACGGCTGTTTCGTCCTTATTTTCGATTCTTCATCAGCAAGCAGTCATCCACCGCCAGGCGAGTTTTTGTCCTCACACCTGACTTGCTGTCCCCCAAAATAGTCACAAATTCCCACTAGAAGAAGAAGTTGGAATTTATGCGCTGGCCATTAGATCAATCTTGCTCACCATGTAACCGAAAGGTCATGGATTTTGAACTCCACCCAAATGGGTCTATACTACTTATGAGTTCCAAAGACGGAGGACAGGAGACAGTTAGCTGTCCATCCAGTACTTCCTAATCGATGTTTCAACCAGATTCTTTAACCAACGTCAGCTTACATGAAAAGCCTTCTGCATCATTGAGGAAGAATCTTATATTGCAAATTTAGCATTATTTTTTTGGTGCCCAACAGTTTTGCTTACTAGCCTTTTTTAGAATAAAATAAAATATAATGATAGAATGAAAGTAAAGTTTTATTTAGGAAATAAGGTTGTAAAATTCACTCTATGTTTTCCTGAGTTTCATTTGTGTGTGTGTGTGTGAGAGTGTGTGTGTGTGTGTGGTGTGTGGTTGAGGGTGTATCGTTTGACAATGTATGATGTATTCAAAGGTGAAAAAGGCATAAATAGAAAAATAGAGGAAACGGGAAAGACGGTAAGAAGAGATAATCACAATAATAACAGCAATAATAATAGTCATAATCATTAATTTTTAACATTTACAATTCCGGTAGATTAACTCCTTTTGGTGGACAACAGATAGAAGGTATACAAAGAACGTCTCTCTGGTCGTTGGTGTTGTTGTTGTTGTATACACTGGTGAGTGAGTGAGTGAGTGAGTAAGCCTCCGACAGAGTATACGAGATGTACGGGAAAAGGGAGATACAAGCAGTATACAACTGTGTGTGTATGTATGTATGTGTGCTTGTGTATCTGTGGAATGTAGATATATGTCATACAGTGTTTCATTCATTCATCTACGGATACACAACGACTTCCATGGTATGTATGTGTGTGCGGATGTACGCGCGCATATCTATTTATCTTCTAATGACACTTGTTATTTAACCGGAAGTTGTCAAAAATCAACACACATACAGCGAGAGAGAGAGAGAGATAAGCATTTCTCTCATTATTTCCAAAGTAGCTCAGCTTAGCCACCCCCCACCCCACCCCCACCCCCGCCTATTTTCCATTCATCATTTCACTTGCTATTGTGTTTATAATAACCGGGAGAATTTCTGATTTTTCTGATTTTTCACTCTACTACTTTCATTGTTGACATTTTTGCTCCCTGTTTCTGATTAGTAGTCATAATTTTAAAAATTTAGGGAAAAAACTATAAAAAAAACAACAACTAAAAACTTTAAAATCTCAGATTCAAAAAAAGGGAAATACTGAACAGGATACACACCCAAGTGACTTTTGTTGAGAAAAAATAAAGCTCAACCTTTCAATCAGCATTGAAAAAATTAGTGAGTATTGTCATCTTTGTGCATGACTCGTCAGCAGTACGCACCTATCAGGCAGTGATGATAGAACTGATGAGTTTCAGGTTACAAAGAGAGGTTGGTGACCGATTCAGTCCCTGGGATGGAATCCAATATATATATATATATATATATATATATATTATATTATATATATAGGATTTGACAATAAGCTACGTACGTGTCGCGCGTGTGTGTTTGTATGATAGTATCTGGGTGTCTAAACGTTAGTGAGTAGAGCTGGATTGGGACTCGTGAACTGATGGTTGAAAGTTGACCGCCCTAAACCAACAGAAGACACAACTCCTTTGGAAATGTAAAAATAAAATACATAATGATTGTTGCTAATTCTTTTTGGCTGGCTGGTTCGGCTGACCATTTGATCTTGAGTATGGAGTCAGCCAGTGAATTGGGTAGCTGTTGATAAAAGTGTGAAGTGGCTTGTTGAAAATCCTTTTCGTGACACACTGGTCAAGTTTCTGACCCATACAAAAGAAGTAACTAACTAACTAACTGACTTCACATCTGTGTTGAACAGAATCCAAACTGGTTTCAGGTTGGTTGATGAAGGCGTATCTTACCTCGCCTTTCCGATTTTGGCTGGCTAACTGGCTTTGACATCTTTGTTATGTACTCGTCGACAAATTATTGTTATGGACTGGTCGAGAAACTTATAGTCCTGACGCAAGAAGGCGGAAATCAGAAGACCACTAGGCTTGCGATGATACTTCTATTTTCCAAACACAAGGAGAATGCAAAGTGGTCACACACCAACTGGTAAGTAAGTGTAAGTCACACAAATTGTGAGGGCGAAATATATATATGAATGTTCAGACAAAGGTGTGAACAAATCATTAGACAGTCTTAACATGAATGGCTAATTATAATGAAGTATCGATCCATATATACATAGCGAAATATAGCAGACATGTCAACAACCACCATATATGGATATATGTCACCAAGGTACAGACTATCAACAAACACACATATTATATATAATATAAGGGGAATATACATTGTTAAAGGAGACAAGTTCATACAAGTGAAATAGTCACAGACTAAACGAGCAAACAGAAAGAGAGATCACCATACATATATATATATATATATATATATGTGGATACATATCAATCTTCATCCTTGCCATTCGCCTGTTTTAAAACTGTGCTTCCTGGCTGGATAAGTGACGGGGTAACCTCTGTCAAATCTCTCCCGTTGATGGTGTGATTGGTGCTGGTTGTTGTTGTTGTTGTTACTGCTGTCGTTGTCGGTTGGTTACCTTCATCATCTCCGTCTTCTCTGCGTCCATCCGGAGTCCTGTCTGCGCTGTCTGTCAGTCAGCCTCTTCAGTTAAACAGTTTGTTGGATTTTACCTGCACGGCTTCGACTTTGTATGAAATGAAGCATAAATCATCCACACGCGAAATCCACATCTTCTAGATGGTGTCTTCTTATCGATCAGTCCAACGTATTCCCTGTCTTCTCACTCCCGTGTTTACAGTCTTCCTCATAAATCCAGTCAACCATCACAATTAAGAATTACACAGCGCTTAGCTGGAAGCTAATTAAATATTTGCACGAGAGTTCATCTACTCATCATCTGATATAACTACAAGGATTAAAACAAGATAAAATACGCAGAACAGATGAAGCACCATTTTCATCATAGATAGGGAAATCAGTGGTAACTCAGTAATTTAAGCCAACCGCCGAAAGTTAACTGGTGTTATTTCATTTTATGAAGTAGAGTGAGTAACCTCAACTAACCCAACTCCCCTCCCCCTGTTTACCAGGCTGACCAGCAGGCAAATGAAATCTAAAAGTGCATTCATCGACCCTAAAGCATCGTACTGAAATCCCGTAAATGGTCAGTGAACGTTCTACTGCAGTATCGACACAACTTCATAACATGAACTAGTTGAATAATACTCTTGGATCCAATCAGGCTTCTGAAAGCTGGAAAAACAGCTGGACCAGATGGAATACCTCGTGAAGTACTGAAAGCGGACCCAGAGACGACAGTAGAGATGCTGACTCCATTATTGCAAAAGGTCTAGAAGGAGGGAAAGGTGCCGACTGACTGGAAGAAAGGTTACCTCGTGAAACTACCAAAGAAGGGAGACTCAAGCCTCACTGTGCAAGAACTGGCGAAGAATCATGCTCCTGTCGGCACCAAGTAAAGTCCTGAGTCGCATCATCCTGGAGAGAATTAAGGACGCACTGGATACAGAACTCCTACCAGAACAAGTTGGATTCAGGAAAGTCAGGCAAATCATGTTCTGACCAAATTGCAACTCTACGCATCATCATCACAGAACAAAGCATGGAATGGCAATCAAATATCTACCTCAACTTTATAGACTTTGAGAAGGCCTTCGACAGCGTTGACCGCGAAGTAGTTTGGAAACTAATCGAGTACTACGGCGTGCAGCGCTCAAATATTCATCAACCTTATTCAACAGCTGTACGACAACGGTGGCACATGTCAAGTCACCCACAACGGAAAATTCAGCGAGGCATTTCGAGTAAACACAGGAGTCAGACAAGGGTGCCTATTATCACCAACGATATTCCTAATTGTGGTGGACTGACTGGATTATGCGTCAGACTTTGAGTGGGAAACGAGAAGACAGGAATGTCATGGACCGACGTGAAGAACCAGAAGACCTGGATTTCGCGCGTGAATGATTTATGTTTGATGTCACTGTCACAAAATCGAAGACTTACAAGCGGAAACCAACCGATAAACTGGTCGAAGAAGCAGCCGGCGAAGACAGGACTCCAGGTGAACATAGGTGAACAAGACGGAGGTTATGAAAATAACCAACCAACAACAACAGCAGCAACATCCAGCGCCAATCACCATCAACGGGAAGGATTTGAAAGAGGTTACTTCATTCACTCACTTATCTAGGGAGACAGCATTGTCTCAACTACAGGAAGTCAGAAAGGATGAGGATGTCAAATCGAGCGAGAAGGAGGGCGAGAAACACACACATTCATCATCAACCAACTGAAACCAATTTGGATACCAATCTTCGTCACTCAGCCAGCCAGCCAGAATCAACAACAAAATTCAGTCGGATTTTCAATACAAACAACGTCAAGTCAGTCAGTCAGTCAGTTCTTCTATACGGATCGGATCAGAAAGTTGACGAGTGGGCGGGTCACAAAGAATATTTCCACCAACAGCCTGTTGCAGACGTTACCTTTATCAACGAACAACTGTCTTCGCTGCTGGCTGTATACTGAAGATGAGATGGTCGGGCCGGGCCGGGTCGGAAAGAATCACCAACTATGGGAAACTATGGGCACAAACAAACAAAACAAGAACCAACCAATCGCCGCCCAACAAATATGCAGTTGGAGAAAGTGGATTGAAATGGATTGGACACTCGAAAAGGAAGCACGCGGCGAGTGGGACGTCAATGCAATGGTGACATGGAGGAGATTGTGTGAAGAGCAGTTGAAACATTATGTATGGACTAACTAACATGGATGGATGCAAGTGAAAAGTACAGCAGAAGGAAGACAGAAGTGGCAAGTGGAGACGTACTGTAGAAACCCTCCCTATATTCCACTAGGAACCCAAGGGAACAATAATAATAATAATATACATACTCACTTTTACTTTGTCAACTATATTAACAATAATGACTAACTATCAGGATGGTTGTGTTGTTATTGCTGTTTCCTTTCAGTTGACAAGAAAGCAAGATATCGATTTCCTCTTTTTGATATTACTCACTTTTTCCCTCTTTTCTTTATGCTTCTTTTTTGTTGTTGTTGTTGTCATTTTTAATTCCCGTTTATCCATACCTTATCCCCATTGTATGTTGTATTATGTTTGTTCGTTTCCTCGGTGCTTTTTTATATATAAAAACCCAATTGAAGAAAACTAACTTTTATCCTGAGAACAGGTTGTTAACTTTTTATTTTATTAACTTGTATTATATCCTTTTACACAACAATAACAGTAAAATTAACAACAACAACAACAACAACCAACAAACAACTTGTCATGCATATATAACAACAAGAAGAACTCAACATCCCGTCACTGCCAACCCCTTTCCCCTCCCGCTCCTACTGCCCACCTCCACACATTGAAGAAAAAAAGCAACAACAACACAAAACAAGAAGGAGAGAGAGAGAGACTTCCACCACACTGAAAAAAAGAAACACAAACACAAGCAAACGAGCAGGTAAACAAATAAATCAAAGAAGAATGGATGTCTTAAACTGCTCTGGATGATGGCCATCTGTGCGCGTGTGTGTGTGTGTGTTTGCCCCTTTGTATGCCTGTGCGTGTGTGTGTGTGACAGCGAAAGGCAAGGGAGAATGAATATTGGAGAAGAAATATTTTTAAAAACATCTACAATAACAGCAACAGTTAGTTTTCAAGCGTTGGTTTGTAGGGATTTGGTTGATTGGGTTACAGGATTTCATCATGAGCTGATATTGGTTAGGGGGAGAACCATTGGAAATCTTTGGCTGGCTAGGGGTCACGCTACATTGTGAATTGGCTGGTAGAAGTTAGAATTCATGGGCTGACTGGCCATTGGATCGGGTCCCAGTGGCTTAATTGTCTACGAGCTAGCTCGCTAGCCTTGTGACCAGAACGTCCTGGGTTCGAACCGTTTCGGTGGGTGCGTACTGCTGAAGAGTCACAAAATAGTGTGACGAAACGGCTGTCCAGTACTCCCAAGTTTTCTAGTGGTTCTCTAACCACTGTCAGGTCATGATGAAATCCTGTAAACAGTTTGTCGTGGGTAATTTGATTTTTCTATAAGTCTGATCACAGATTGATATCAGTTAGAGAACCAGTACTGAAAACCAGCTATAGGTAGTACTGGACAGCTATCTGTTTCGTCCTAGTTCGGAACCCATCAGATCTCTACAAAACTAATTTGATGCTCGGTAGTAATTTATATTTTATTTTTTTTTTTGTTTTTAATTACAGTTTGACTCCACACTGTATTTTTGGTACAAGTATGGAATTTTCAGCATGGATATCGGCAGCCCAAATTTTCCAGGCCGACCATAGATATCAGGTGTGCGTCAGTGGCAGGGGATTGAACCTCGGACCATGTGCATGGTTGACGAGAGTCCTAACCATTTTGCCACCGATGCACAGGGCGAAGTTTACTGAAGTTCTAATAGTCAGAATTCATCACCGCCATTGGGATCCATCTGGGCGGGAATGGGAAGAATCCATGAGTCATTGAGTCAGATTACTGTGGCTAAATGGTCTATGAGCTAGCTCGACTGGTAATCAGAAGGTCCTGGGTTCAAACCTTGACGGTGGGTGAGTACTGCGATGAATCCTAAAGAACGAAGAAGAAAACAGCTTTCCAGTAGTTTGTGGTAGTTTTCAGTGATGGTTATTTAACTGACATCAAATTGTGATCAAAATTGAAAGAAATCTAAATCGCGACGACCAACTGACTCTTGAAAATGAACATTGAATTGATACATTAGTTAGAGGAGGGTATCACCATTGAAGACCAACCAGTAAGGAAGCACTGGACAACTGTTTCATTCTGATTTGAGACTCTCCATTAGTATGCACTCATCCACCAGGAATCGAAGCTGAGATCTTCAGGTTATGAGATTAAGCTTCTTTGACCATACAGCCACTTGGGTAGAGAATTCAATAACTCGTGAATTCTAGCTTCTGTCGTTTGGCGATTTCAGTGTGACTGGCACCAGCCAATGAATGTCATGTCAGTGGTGACTTGTTAGTTGGACCCCACTGTGGGTTACAACCTCCCAGCAGAACTTCAGTCAAATTCGTTCTACAGCCAATCACTCATTAGCATCAGATTAGCTTTCAAGGGTTAGTTTTTAGGGATTTAAATCGGACCCTAATGTCTGGGGTTCGTCGGTGGCACAGCGGTTAGGACACTCGCTGACCATGCACATGGTCTGGGGTTCGATTTCCGACCACAGACTCACTCCTTTACCTCGCTAAGTTAGAAATAATGCTGGTAAAGAGGAAAGGTTGGGTATGAGGCTAGCAACTCCATCCTGTAAAATAAACACTGTACATATGCAAATATATATATATAAATAAAGGCATCGATCATTCATTGTCAGAATGCATGGCAACCAAACAGTTTGGCTATCCGAGTTCGATTCCCAGTCAAAGCGGACGTACTCCTAAGCCTCATCTTGTTTAACTGACCGATAGTAACTGACTCCACGACTGCCCATAAGCAGTCATCCATCCTCAACCCTATTGGAAAACCGGCTGGGAGTACTGGACAGCTGTTTCGTCAGCCTAGTGTTTAGGACTCTTCAGCAGCACGCACCCACCTACCACCAGGGTTAAAACCCAGGACCTTGTGGTTACAAGGCTAGCGAGCTAGCTCGTAGACCATTGAGCCACTGGGACCCGATCCAATAGCCAGTCAGCCCATGAATTCTAACTTCTACTCACCAATTCATGACATAGCGCGACCCCTAGCCAGAAGGTCCTTAGTTCGAACTGTTGGGGTGGGTGCGTACTGCTGAAGAGTCCTAAACACTAGGCTGACGAAAAAGCAGATGTCCAGTACTCCCAGTGCTGGTTTTCTCAATAGTTCTCTGACCGATGTCAGCTCATGGTGTGAAATCCTGTCAGGATATTTCATAAACACTCACACACTAAAATGACAGTTTTGATTTGATTATCTTGTAGATTTTGTTTTTGTTTGATTATTTATTTGTTTCAAGTGACAATCTATGCAGGATAAAAAAAAAAGTTTTTTCTCCTCTTGTTGATGCGCTGTTGATCTCATCTTTTTTCCACTGAATACTCTTTTTTTATTCTGTTGTATTTTGTTTTGTGTTTTGCTTTGTTGTATCTGTTGTGGCAGAAACAAAACAAATCTTCCAATGTCTACCGCCCCCTCTCTCTCTCTCTCTCGCTCTCTCTGGTGTTTATCTCTAATGACAATCAATTGAAGAAAGAAAGAAAGAAAAAAGAAGCTTATGAATGTGTGATTAATCTGTGGTCTTTTTTGAATGGCTTTTAAATGAGATTTATCTATAAGGTCTCATCGCCTCCTTAGGCTTCTCCGCCTGCTCTTCACACAATCGCCTTCATGTTACCCTCTCGTACCTACGCTCAATTTATTGTTTCCCATTTGAGGCTATTGACTACCTGAATGAGATGGATTGATTTCAACAGAGAACTCTTTGCACAGAGATGTGAAGCAGTTTGAATTGCCACTCTACCTCCTTGTAGCACACAAAGCGAGAACAGAGAGTAAAGAGAGAATTCAAAAGGCATAGAAAGATAATAAACAAAAGTATGAGTGTGTGGGGAAAAATAGTAATATGGACGAACATTAGTGTTTTATTGGATAATGCATCTGCGGTAGCCATTGAGAACGATTTTGTGTCATATTACCAATTGTCTCTCTCTCTCTCCAACCTTTTATTGGTTGGAGACCCCAGGACCCCAATTAGGAAGCCAGTCTACACTTCCCTTGTGTAACTAGCTCCAAATAACTTTTATGGATTTCATTGACAACCACTAACTTTTTTCCAACAGCATCCATCCTATGTCAGCTAACACTGGCCACTGTCGAGGAAGGCGATGAGTAGCACATGTCCTAACCATCTCAATCAATGTAACTTCACTGACTTGTCGATTGATTCTCCCTCCCACCTACCTAGCACTCCATCCACGCCTAACTTCAATATTGCTCATCCGATTATACCACTTCACACAGGAGATAGAACTCAGGCACTTATGATCAAAGACACCTAGAAGACCTTTTCATATCTGCTGCTTTCAGTGGCCATGTCTCTCGGTCATAAAGGAGGATGCAGTGAACTGTTGAGTAGTACACACGCCCTGTTTGCTCGACTGTCAATCGGATATCACGTCTATTAAGCCAGAGATTTCGAAGGGTGGCTGGCATGTACCAAACCAGCCTTCTGTATCGGTGCTGAGATTTCGTCAGCGATCAACCCGCTGGCGTTGGTTGATGCAAATCCTCAAATAAGTTAAGTGATCAACACGCTCCACTTATCTTTAAGCCAGAATTGAGTCGATATAGTTCAGTCCTGTAGCATCCATCATCTTCTATGAATGGCTTCAGCTAAGTTAAGATTGGTCTGGCTCAAATGGTCTATTTGACAGAGGGAGGAAATCGCATGCCAAAAAATTTGAAGATTGCTGTTCCTCAAGGTGTTGGGAAGACTCAACTGCATTTTTTTGTCAGATGACAAATCTCCGTAGACTATCACCTTGTTGGTTGTATCAATTTGAGTAGAGTGCCTTGATCAGCGTGATGTATTTTTTCTCGGTATTCCCTTCACGGCACCAAAATATCACCAAAGTGCCTATTGGTCGACGGAATCGAATGTCACTTTCAGGTCAAGTATGTTCCGTCCCAGAATCTATCGAAAGGTGAAGACATAATCACCATATCAATTGGGGGGGGGGCTTCACTCGGGCGATGGGCTGAATTCCGGTCGCGATGTCACCCAACGGTCTCTTCAATGACGTGTGTTTAATTTACCTCCATTTCCTTTAACATAATTCTCTTGTTGAGCAATAAGTTCTTGATTGGCTGGTCATTTGATCTTCAATATGAAGCATACACAGTTAGTTGAAGGCGACCTGTAAGTGTGTGTGTGGGGGGGCGAAAGAGATGGAGAGACAAAGATGATCAGAAGATAACTTGAAGTGTTATTACGTAATAATAATTCAGGTTATCACATTGGGAAATATATTAAGGGGAAAACCAAAGAGAAATGAGAATAGCAGACATTAAAACGTCTTTTATATTATTATTATTATTATTTCCTTTAATTCCTAGAGGAACATAGAGCTTCAGCTGCACATCTCCATTGCGTTCGGTTCTCTGCCAACGTTTTCACCTGGCTCCAGGTCTGTCCAGATGATTTCATCTCCTCTTCCTTCACATGACCTCCTCCAAGTCACCATTGCAATGACGACCAACTCGCCTCTTCCCTTTCGAGTTCCACTTCATGGATGGCCTGTCATGTGATGTCACTTGATGGTTCGTCTCCTCAGAGTATGGCCAGCCAATCCACCTCCATTTCTTCCTGTTTATTTGTTGCACAATCGGTACCTACTGGGTTGGTTCGCTCATTGCCAGAGATCCTTCCTTGGTGTTGATTGTTTCTGGCCGTCCACCAAATCTTGAGCGAATTATTGAGCAAAGGCAGCTGTTGATGAAGGTCTGTAGTTTGTTTGAGGTACTCTTTGCGACGCGCAGTGCAAGTCTCTGATCCATATAGTAAGTAGCACTGATTGACTTCACATTGGAGTTGAAAATCCGGATCTTATTTTTGATGCTTAGTACTGCTGAACCCCACACAGACTTCGGAGTAATGAAAGCTCGTCTTGCTTTCCCGATTCTGGCTTCGGTATCCTCGTCAGTTCCGTCCGCCTGTAGTTGAAACGATGCTTCCCAGGTAGGTGGGTAGGTAAAGGAGATTGTTTCTTTCAGGTTCCTCCCATTTATGCTGGCTGATTGTTGTGTGTTGTTGATGCTGTGGTTGTTGGTGTTAGCCAGGAATCTTCATCACCTCTCTTTTCTCTATGTTCACCTGAAGTCCTATATTCTCTGGATGCTTCTTCTACCAGCTTGTTTCTTTTCACTTGCCTATCTTCCAGTTTGTGGGAAATCAGACATATATCATCGGTGAAGTCTAAATCCTCGAAGCTTTTTGTGTTAGTCCATTTACGCCTATTTCCTCATTGCCCGTCTTTTCTCTCATTATCCAATCTACTGCAATCAGGAAAGTCACTGGTGACAGTAAACAGCCTTGCCTCACTCCTGTCCTCACTTCGAAGGCTTCCGTAAGTTTCCCGTTGTGGATAACTTGATAGCATGCAGCATTGTCGTAGTAGTAGTAGTAGTAGTAGTAGTAGTAGTAGTAGTAGTAGTAGTAGTAGTAGTAGTAGTAGTAGTAGTAGTAGTAGTAGTAGTAGTAGTAGTAGTAGTAGTAGTAGTAGTAGTAGTAGTAGTAGTAGTAGTAGTAGTAGTAGTAGTAGTAGTAGTAGTAGTAGTAGTAGTAGTAGTAGTAGTAGTAGTAGTAGTAGTAGTAGTAGTAGTAGTAGTAGTAGTAGTAGTAGTAGTAGTAGTAGTAGTAGTAGTAGTAGTAGTAGTAGTAGTAGTAGTAGTAGTAGTAGTAGTAGTAGTAGTAGTAGTAGTAGTAGTAGTAGTAGTAGTAGTAGTAGTAGTAGTAGTAGTAGTAGTAGTAGTAGTAGTAGTAGTAGTAGTAGTAGTAGTAGTAGTAGTAGTAGTAGTAGTAGTAGTAGTAGTAGTAGTAGTAGTAGTAGTAGTAGTAGTAGTAGTAGTAGTAGTAGTAGTAGTAGTAGTAGTAGTAGTAGTAGTAGTAGTAGTAGTAGTAGTAGTAGTAGTAGTAGTAGTAGTAGTAGTAGTAGTAGTAGTAGTAGTAGTAGTAGTAGTAGTAGTAGTAGTAGTAGTAGTAGTAGTAGTAGTAGTAGTAGTAGTAGTAGTAGTAGTAGTAGTAGTAGTAGTAGTAGTAGTAGTAGTAGTAGTAGTAGTAGTAGTAGTAGTAGTAGTAGTAGTAGTAGTAGTAGTAGTAGTAGTAGTAGTAGTAGTAGTAGTAGTAGTAGTAGTAGTAGTAGTAGTAGTAGTAGTAGTAGTAGTAGTAGTAGTAGTAGTAGTAGTAGTAGTAGTAGTAGTAGTAGTAGTAGTAGTAGTAGTAGTAGTAGTAGTAGTAGTAGTAGTAGTAGTAGTAGTAGTAGTAGTAGTAGTAGTAGTAGTAGTAGTAGTAGTAGTAGTAGTAGTAGTAGTAGTAGTAGTAGTAGTAGTAGTAGTAGTAGTAGTAGTAGTAGTAGTAGTAGTAGTAGTAGTAGTAGTAGTAGTAGTAGTAGTAGTAGTAGTAGTAGTAGTAGTAGTAGTAGTAGTAGTAGTAGTAGTAGTAGTAGTAGTAGTAGTAGTAGTAGTAGTAGTAGTAGTAGTAGTAGTAGTAGTAGTAGTAGTAGTAGTAGTAGTAGTAGTAGTAGTAGTAGTAGTAGTAGTAGTAGTAGTAGTAGTAGTAGTAGTAGTAGTAGTAGTAGTAGTAGTAGTAGTAGTAGTAGTAGTAGTAGTAGTAGTAGTAGTAGTAGTAGTAGTAGTAGTAGTAGTAGTAGTAGTAGTAGTAGTAGTAGTAGTAGTAGTAGTAGTAGTAGTAGTAGTAGTAGTAGTAGTAGTAGTAGTAGTAGTAGTAGTAGTAGTAGTAGTAGTAGTAGTAGTAGTAGTAGTAGTAGTAGTAGTAGTAGTAGTAGTAGTAGTAGTAGTAGTAGTAGTAGTAGTAGTAGTAGTAGTAGTAGTAGTAGTAGTAGTAGTAGTAGTAGTAGTAGTAGTAGTAGTAGTAGTAGTAGTAGTAGTAGTAGTAGTAGTAGTAGTAGTAGTAGTAGTAGTAGTAGTAGTAGTAGTAGTAGTAGTAGTAGTAGTAGTAGTAGTAGTAGTAGTAGTAGTAGTAGTAGTAGTAGTAGTAGTAGTAGTAGTAGTAGTAGTAGTAGTAGTAGTAGTAGTAGTAGTAGTAGTAGTAGTAGTAGTAGTAGTAGTAGTAGTAGTAGTAGTAGTAGTAGTAGTAGTAGTAGTAGTAGTAGTAGTAGTAGTAGTAGTAGTAGTAGTAGTAGTAGTAGTAGTAGTAGTAGTAGTAGTAGTAGTAGTAGTAGTAGTAGTAGTAGTAGTAGTAGTAGTAGTAGTAGTAGTAGTAGTAGTAGTAGTAGTAGTAGTAGTAGTAGTAGTAGTAGTAGTAGTAGTAGTAGTAGTAGTAGTAGTAGTAGTAGTAGTAGTAGTAGTAGTAGTAGTAGTAGTAGTAGTAGTAGTAGTAGTAGTAGTAGTAGTAGTAGTAGTAGTAGTAGTAGTAGTAGTAGTAGTAGTAGTAGTAGTAGTAGTAGTAGTAGTAGTAGTAGTAGTAGTAGTAGTAGTAGTAGTAGTAGTAGTAGTAGTAGTAGTAGTAGTAGTAGTAGTAGTAGTAGTAGTAGTAGTAGTAGTAGTAGTAGTAGTAGTAGTAGTAGTAGTAGTAGTAGTAGTAGTAGTAGTAGTAGTAGTAGTAGTAGTAGTAGTAGTAGTAGTAGTAGTAGTAGTAGTAGTAGTAGTAGTAGTAGTAGTAGTAGTAGTAGTAGTAGTAGTAGTAGTAGTAGTAGTAGTAGTAGTAGTAGTAGTAGTAGTAGTAGTAGTAGTAGTAGTAGTAGTAGTAGTAGTAGTAGTAGTAGTAGTAGTAGTAGTAGTAGTAGTAGTAGTAGTAGTAGTAGTAGTAGTAGTAGTAGTAGTAGTAGTAGTAGTAGTAGTAGTAGTAGTAGTAGTAGTAGTAGTAGTAGTAGTAGTAGTAGTAGTAGTAGTAGTAGTAGTAGTAGTAGTAGTAGTAGTAGTAGTAGTAGTAGTAGTAGTAGTAGTAGTAGTAGTAGTAGTAGTAGTAGTAGTAGTAGTAGTAGTAGTAGTAGTAGTAGTAGTAGTAGTAGTAGTAGTAGTAGTAGTAGTAGTAGTAGTAGTAGTAGTAGTAGTAGTAGTAGTAGTAGTAGTAGTAGTAGTAGTAGTAGTAGTAGTAGTAGTAGTAGTAGTAGTAGTAGTAGTAGTAGTAGTAGTAGTAGTAGTAGTAGTAGTAGTAGTAGTAGTAGTAGTAGTAGTAGTAGTAGTAGTAGTAGTAGTAGTAGTAGTAGTAGTAGTAGTAGTAGTAGTAGTAGTAGTAGTAGTAGTAGTAGTAGTAGTAGTAGTAGTAGTAGTAGTAGTAGTAGTAGTAGTAGTAGTAGTAGTAGTAGTAGTAGTAGTAGTAGTAGTAGTAGTAGTAGTAGTAGTAGTAGTAGTAGTAGTAGTAGTAGTAGTAGTAGTAGTAGTAGTAGTAGTAGTAGTAGTAGTAGTAGTAGTAGTAGTAGTAGTAGTAGTAGTAGTAGTAGTAGTAGTAGTAGTAGTAGTAGTAGTAGTAGTAGTAGTAGTAGTAGTAGTAGTAGTAGTAGTAGTAGTAGTAGTAGTAGTAGTAGTAGTAGTAGTAGTAGTAGTAGTAGTAGTAGTAGTAGTAGTAGTAGTAGTAGTAGTAGTAGTAGTAGTAGTAGCAAAGTAGAGAATCATGGTACCATCTTCTTATTCTGCACAAAGCACCACTGTAATGTTCTTACTTTATTCAAATTCATCACCGGGGTATAAATGCACGATGATGATTAGTGAGAGTTTTGTTTATTACATTGATTAGTGAAGTTGTTTATCTTTTGTCCTTTTGTTTTCTTTGGTTTCATCATCATCATCATCAGTGCGGAACAATATTTTTTTCAAGTCAATTTCTTTTCTTTCTTTTTTTTTGATGTAGTTAAGCTTATCTTTCCGTTTGTTGTTGTTGTTGTTGTTGTTTCTCTTCTGTTTTGCTTACTTCCTTTTTTGTTTTTATTGTTTTTGAGGCGGAAACGATGTCTACTCCTATCTCTAATGTTTATATCTAATGACAATCTTCAAGGGTTTAGTTTTTTAAGGATTACATTTTTTGTTAAGAGTAACCACAAATTGATATCAGTTAGAGAGCTTAGCATTGAAAACCAACCAAGGAGTACTGCTGGACAGCCAGTCAGCCAGCTGTTTCATCAGTCTAGCGCTTGAGAATCATCGAGAGTACGTACCCCTACCACCACCATCACCACCAGGGTTCGAACACATGACCTTCCAGTTACAAGGAAAGCTAGATCGTATACCATTCAGCCAGCCACTCTCTGGGACCCGACCCGATTCAATGGCTAGCCCGATTCGTGATGCATTTAACGTGACTGGCACCAACCAATCGGTGGTCATCGGTGGGACATCCATCCACACACACGACATGACTTGATGGACTTCTGTCTAGAACTAACTCCAGGAGACTCCGTCCTGTAGCCAGTAGTTAGTAGAGAGTATCAGATTAATAATTTTCAACAGTTTGGTTTGTAAGGATCAGGCTTTTTTTGCGATCCTAGGTTCGAACCCTGGTGGTGGTGGTGGTGTTAGGGGGTGCGTACTGCCGATAATTCCCAAAACTAGACTGATGAAATAGCCGGCTGACTGTCCAATACCCAGTGCTGGTTTTCAATGCCGGTTCTCTAACTGATATCAATCTGTGGTTATACTCGTAAAAAACAAATCGAATCCTTACAAACCAACTCTTGAAAACTTATGATTACCACTTATGTGTTTCCTTGCCAGTTTTGCTTGTGTGTGTGTGTGTGTGGAGGGAGGGGGTGTCATATTCATTGAAGGCATGAAATGGAAATCTAGATGACGGAGGGATTCCAGCCACCGATTGGTTATCGGAATACTCAATCTAACAGTGTACCGACTCAATGATAACTAACGTACCGTAAATTCAAAGTATCAATTAGGCCTCTCATTGTATGAATAGTAATCAGATAAACGATCGATCGGATTTTATCATTTTTTTTATCAACAAACAATGACTACTCAACCTCTCTTGTTACTGTACAATCAGTTTTCAAAGTACTGTCTGATTGTAATGACTATTTAATTTTAGCTATACGACATTGGCACATGTCAAATGACCTACAACAGAAAATTCAGAGAGACTACCCCCCCTCCCATTACCACCGATGATATTCCTAATTGTGGTGGACTATGTGGAGGGAGGGAAGACAAAATTATGTTGGAGTGATTAGAAGACTCCATCTAGAAGATGTGAATTTCCCGTGTGTGTGTGTGTGTGTGTGTGTGGATGATTTATGTCTAATGAAACAAAAACTCGGAAACTTACAGGTAAAAACCAACAAACTGGCTGAAGAAGCGGAATGGCAACGAAGATAGTAAGTACTTCAAGTGGACATAGAGAAGACGGAGATAATGAAGACAGCCAACCAACCAACCAACCAACCCACAAACCAACACCAATCACTGTTGCAGGGGGGGGGAGAAAATTGAAAGAGGTTACTTCTTCCACTTATATAGGAAGCATCGTTCCATCTGTAGACAAAACAGCACATATGAGTATGTCAAAACCACAATAGGTAACGCAAGGTACACCTTCAACACTCTGAGAAGTTTCATTCTGTCTTCAATTGATTTTCATCAGTTTATACGAGTTTGACCATGGATTGATATCAGTTAGACAGCTGGCATTGAAAACCAGAACTGGAGTATTGAACAGCTAGCTGTTTCATCAGTCTAGTTTTGGACTCTTCAGCATTACATACTCACCCGGGGGGGGGGTTCGAACCTAGGACCTTCAGATTACAAGGCAAGCTACCTAGTATACCATTCAGACAGCCATTCTCTGGGACCCAACCCGACTCAGTGGCTAGCCCATGCGCATGAATTCTAACTACTTCTACCAATTCGTGATGCATTTAGCGTGACTGGCATCAACCAATGTCATCGTCACTTGCTACAGGACAGAGTTTCCTGGAGTTAGTTCTAGTGAGAAGTCGTGATCACTGAGGTCCATCCAGTCAAGTGTGCGAGGATGGATGTCCCACTGTGATGACCACCGATTGGTTCGTGCCAGTCACATTAAATGCATCACGAATTCGTAGAAGTAGTTAGAATTCAAGAATGGGTTAGCCATTGAATTGGGTCGGATCCCAGAGAGTGGCTGGCTGAATGTTATACGAGCTAGCTTGTCTTGTAACTGGAAGGTCCTGTGTTCGACCCCTGGTGGTGGTGGTGGTGGTAAGTGTGTACTACCGACGATTCCCGACTAGACTGATGAAACAGCTGGCTGTCCAGCTGGTTGGTTTTCAATGCTAGTTCGCTAACTGATGTCAATCTGTGATCAACTGGTAACAATAATTAACATACATACTGAATAACTAGCACCTCCGCCTTCATCTTTTCAACAAAACATTATCATCATTTATTTTTTTAATTCAGTATTGATTTTCCCATTGATTGATTGATTTGATTGAAATATTTCGCCCCTGTTGCTGACATATCGGCTCGCTCCTTGTAAAGGTGCTTTCAAGTCTCAGTAGGGTCTTCATTACCATCCCCATTGGAGTATGCAAGTACATCCAATGGCTGAAGAGTCCCACTTAGGACGAAATTCACATTGTCCTGAAGGATTCCACCGGTAGTCATCACTACTGTTATTTACTTGTCAAATCTGACAGTTCGAGGTCAATTACATAAAACGCAAGACAAGACAAGAAGAAGAACAAGCACGTTTCTCTCTCTCCCCCCTTTCTTTCTCTCTAGTTTTTTTTTACTTTTCAACGGCTTAACGTTTGTTTCAAAAAATATGTTTTATTGCTCTCATTTTTTATTTGTATTGAGTTTATTTTGAAAATCGAACTGAATCTACACTCACATACACACATACCCACAGATACTGACTTGACTAGAAAGATTGCGTAACACTGAAAAATGCGGGCTACCTCTATTGAAATAATAATAGTAATAATAATAACAACAATCAACGTGATTATCATTTTATGGGAGGCAATAATAGTAATAATAATAATAATAATAATTCGTTAAATATCACATAAAATGGCCTATGTATATGATATACATATATTTTTTGACGATCGATATATCGATCATAAAAATCAATCCTATTTCATTTTTCAAAATACACTAAAGATGAAGGTTTTCAGACAACTATATACGTGTATATAGATCAGTCTGTTTAAAAAAATAAACACGATCAGCCTTCTTCAGAGTCAATGTCATCTCTGTCATCTTATACATGTTCTAACCTGATAGATGTTTTTGAAATATTGATTTACTGAGATTTGATTTGATTTGAGAGAGAGAGAGAGAGCGACAGAAAGGGAGAACCATTGGTAAACCAACTAGAGAGGTAATCGGCTATAGGAGGCCCTATCTACACCTAGGTTTCGTGCTAGTTGGCACTCACCAGTCAGTCAACGTCGGTGGCACAGCGGTTAGGGCGCTCGTCGACCATGCACGTGGTCGGGTATGAGGCTAGCAACCTCATCCTGTAAAATTAAACACTGCTACAGAAACTTCAAGCCATTAGCTTGAGGCCCTATGTCCCACTGGGAACGTGAAGGAAAAAAAGTCAGTCAGCAAGGCGTAGTAGTATCTGAAATCTTGAGGGGGCTTACTCGTGTCCATTCTGAGATTCAAACCCGCCTCACTCAGACAGTGCTACAGTCAGAGACGTTACCATTGAGCAGCTATTCGGGCTCGCCATTAACCTCCTGTAGGACTGTATTAGATATTTTTGATTGCATACTAGTCAATAACTAGGGTGTAATGTGTCTAGTCCTTGGTGTTTGGTGCAGACTAAATTCTATCAGTCAGTCAGGTTTGTAATGTAGAATTTCAGAAGGAGGGACATGAGTTCCTTCAAGGCAGCTGTTGCAGATATGCCTTGCTGACTGATTGGAGAGTGCCAACTAGCACGAAACCTAGATGCTCCAAGGTTTCCCGTGGCCGATTACCTCCAACCATCTAATATATATCATCAAATCAATGTGTGCACCGTGATGGCAAGTTACCTAGAATGGTGGCTACACATTGCAAACCTGACTGACTGACTGATGATGATGATGATGATGACTGACTGACTGACTGACTGACTGACTGACTGACTGAGACTGACTGACTGACTGACTGACTGACTGACTGACTGACTGACTGACTGACTGACTGACTGACTGACTGACTGACTGACTGACTGACTGACTGACTGATAGAATTCAGTCTTGCACCAAAACAACCAAAGGACTAGAGACATTACACTCTTAGTTACTGACTAGTTTGCAATCAAATCAACTAGCGAGTACTGGACAGTTAGGTTTTTCGTCCTTCTAGTGCCTGTGACTCCTCATTAGCCTGTCTGTCATCAGTACTCACTCACAGTGTAGGATTCGAACCCAGGACCTGATCCAATGGTCAGCCTAAGGAATTTCAAATTCTACCTGCCAGTTCACGCGCGATATAGCACAAATGGTGCTAGCCAATGAATGTCATATGCGTGGCGAGTATCTGCCCTCATACAAAACTTGCTGTACTCCACTGCCGATCATAACTTCTCGCTAGAACGTTGATTTCTGAGCCGATCTAATTAAATAAGTCTTTAAAATTATGATGGCTAATTATTTATTATTATTATTATTATTATTATTCTCCTTAGTTTCAAGATGTGCTTCGGTGATTCAGCGGTAGAACGCTGGCCAATTACGCACGCGGTTCGGGGTTTGACCCTCGACCGAAGCACTCCGAAACCCCATTAAGTCGGTGATAAGGCCAGTAAAGAGGGAAGGCTAGAGGTGAGGTTAGTAACCCTACTCTGTAAAAAAAACTAAAACTACTACCGAGACTCTGGAGCTGATGCTTGAAGCCTCCTTATGTTCCGCTGGGAAAGTAAAGGAATTATATATATATAAGTCCCCAGTAGAACGGCTTCAGCTAACTCTATGAATTAACAGCCAACCGACCAGGTCACGGTCTTAAGGCAGCAGACCACCCATTTCTGTATTCTGCCGTACAACTGACCGTATAACTTCCTTGAGACACTCACCGTCATGAAACCCTCCAGAGATACACGGGAAAGAAGATGATTATTTGTTGTTGGAATTCGTGTGTGGCTCTACTGAACAATAATAATATTCAGGTGTTGGTTTGTAGGGATTTGATTGATTGGTTACAGGATTTCATCATGATCTGACATTGGTTAAAGAACCATTGGAAAACCGGCTGGGAGTGAGTACTGGACAGCTGTTTCGTCAGCCTAGTGCTTGGGAATCTTTACCAGTACACACCCACCGACACGGGCCGAACCCAGGACCTTTTGGTCACAAGGCCAACGATCTCGTAGACCATTAATCCACTGGGACCCGATCCAATGACTAGTGCATGAATTCGAACTTCTGCCAATTCGCGATATAGCGCGACCCCTAGCCAATGTCTTCGGTGGCCAGGATTTGTCCTCACACCTGACCTGCTGCACCCTACTGGTCACGACTTATACACGATCGCCCCAAAACCTGTCATCTCCTCACCTCATTACACAATCTCCTCCATGTTATACTCCTCATTCGGATCCATCTCAAGAGTTTGTTTGTCGCTTGAAGTCACTCAGCAGTCTCCTCACCAGTGTATGCATGTGTGTGTGTGTGTCCAGTTCACACTCCATTTTAATTCTGCATATTCGCCCCGTTGTTAGAGATCCTTACTGTCTATCCTTTCTGACCGAAAAACTGATCTTCGATAAGGAACCTGTGAAGATCAAAAGCCTGTTGGAATAAATAAATAAAAAACGGGTCAGTTGTTTCATACATAGTTACCTATAGTAACCATTAGTGTGCAGCAGGTTGAAGGTGAGGTAGTAACTTAACGTAGAAGACACTGCGCGAATTGGTTGCGCTACGTCATGAATTAGCTGGTTGAAGTTAGAATTCATGGGTTGGCTATTGGATCATGCCCCAGTGGCATAATGGTCTACAAGCTAGCTCCCTTGCCTTGTAACCAGAAGGTCCTAGATTCGAATTCCTCCCAGTGGGTGCGCACTGCTGAAGAGTCCCAATCACTAGGCTGACGAAACAGTTGTCCAGTACTCCAATGCTGTTTTTCCAATGTTTCTCTAACCGATGTCAGCTCATGATGAAATCCTGTAACCAATTATTTTTTACTTTCCTTTTTTTAAGATTTCAGGCCAATTGCACTATCAGGTGTGCGTCGGCGTGGGCTCGAACCCCGTACCATGTGCATGGTCGGCGAGAGTCCTAACCACTGTGCCACCGACGCATTAATTTGTTTTATTCAATAAGTCATTATGTGACGGCCTTTTTAAAAGCTGACAACTCTAGACTATAGCAACCCACAACGAAACTCGAACTAATAAAAGGATTAATCGTTTTGCGTAGCCAATCAGATAGGGTAGTATGGGTCGTATAGGCAGTATTATGGATGCCGTAGAAATTTCATCCAAATTTAGTATTTAATCGGTGGATTGTGACTAGCAGTGGAATCCAGGATAACACGCATTTCGTCCTATTTCAGAGTCGTCATCTGGATGTGCCTACATTCCCCAGTGAGTCAGTGATGATGTTCCCACCGAGGCTCGAACCCACTGCCCAAAGTTTCAAACGCTAAAGCGTTATCCACTAGACCACTTGGGCCACTAATTAAATGCCCAGACGTCGTCGAAGCGTTGGCACAAGAAGCTGACAGACATGTCAACCTGAGACTGAGCACTTCGGTCCAATCAATCGACGGGAAAATCTAAAATTCAATTAAATTAGTATTGAAGTTCTGTTTAGAATAATGGACTCATAGGAAAGAAGAAGATATGCAGATGTAGAAGAGTAATAACATTTACACACATACACACAGGCTCTATTCATTGATCTGTGTAGAGATGCTCAAACTATCGAGGAAGATAATTTGTACGTTGGTTACTAGATGCTGTAGGCACTATCTTCGCCAAGTCGCCAAGTTACTTTTGACGAAAATTCTCATGACACATCATAACTGGATCTTAAAAAGACTGGATAGATCGACGGTATTCGAAAAAGAATATTCACAGATGTCTGTCGTGTAGTGGTTTCAGTACTATAGAGATATAATTTCCAGGAAAATGGACAATATGACCTAGACACTTGGTAGCGTCGGTATAATTGTTCATGTGGAAGGAACTGTACTGTAATAAAAAGGAAATATAATCGTGGTAGACTGACTACCAATCATCAATGGATTTTGAGATAATATGACATCACATTGTGGAAATGATGCATCCAGACAATACCTAACTGTAGCATGAATATTTTTTTGTAACCAATAATCCAACTTTTAGTATTACCTAGTATAACCATACACACAGATCAATGGATTAGTTACAACTAACTCTCATCCTTGGATTATATTCACAATATCTTCAATTGTACGGACGACTTTGTTGATCCTTTCTACGGGAATCACACTAATCCCATAGAAACTTATGGGATCACTTAAAAAAGAGGATGGGTCAAGAAACATGACGAGTTTATGCATAGAAATTGGTTTGGCCTATCCATGAGGATTTCAATGAGAAATTGGAAGGTTTTCTTGAATTACTGCACTTCTTTTCTATAAATATTTGTTTTCTAAATTACGCGCTTTTACCTCAAACTCATATGATTAGTCGAAAGATATTCCTCAAGGTCATTTATCATAAGGTTGTTTCGTTTTGGGTCGCTAACTGCTTAGAATTACCTAGAGAACTTAATGTCTGAAGCCTCGAAGTCTACTTGGAATCCAAGATATGAAGGAGAAACCACATTACCATTACCAAGTAATGCTGTACAGGTTAAACACCTTGGCTTTTCACAAGTATCCGTGTGTGTGTGCGCGCGCGGGCGTATGCGTGTTGACGCTCACGGGCTTTTCTATACTGTTACTGACAGGCGAAATCTTTTTTTTATTTTTGCATATTGTCTAGTGATATTTTTCAATCCATTTTTCATCTTAAATCAAGAAAACAGTTCGTGTGTTTTTGTGCCTGTCATCGATAGGATATCCAAGGTCATTCAATTACACCACTATGACCTAATTCTTATGACGAATGTCCCGTGAAGACGAAAAACAATTATTTAATTCCCTCATCGACCCAAACACCAGGACGAATATATACATAAATGTATCATTTCTCCTTTTTTCAAGCAGAAATGATTAATTGTCTTCTAAAGCAAAAAAGAGAAACATCATGCTGCTAGCTAGCTTCATCCAAAAGAAAAACCAAATTTTTCATTATTGTCATCTTAACATTCTGATTGGTTGAAATGTATATCCCACCCACCTCCACAAAATACAGTTTTAAAGAATTTCAATGAACCAATCATTTACGTGAAAAAAGAAAGCATGACATTTTTACTTAACGCTTATTGGTCCGCTTTATCAACCAATCAGTGTGTACGGATTAGGTATGTGAGGCTTTTTGAATTCTGATTGGTTGAACGGAAGTTGGTTGTAGGGTTTCAACCAACCGGAAATATCCAATCTGAAATGCATGTGAAATCAACTGCCTGCTTGGTTGTTTGTCTGTCTACACCTATAGGCTTTTTTATATACATATATATATTTCTACCCTTTGTAAATCTTTCTATCCACCCCCTTGTATATCAAAATTTAGACAGTTTGACAGGTCGTTTTATCCACACACGCACGCACACACTTATACATACGTACAATCACAGGCGTTCTAGCACACTCAGTATTCATGCGATAAATTTCTGACAGTTTTTGACAGTTTGACGGCACTCTTCTCACAG
Organism: Trichobilharzia regenti; assembly: GCA_944472135.2. NCBI lineage: Eukaryota > Metazoa > Platyhelminthes > Trematoda > Strigeidida > Schistosomatidae > Trichobilharzia > Trichobilharzia regenti. The sequence continues at coordinate 6,638,978 of OX235263.1, forward strand.
CAAGTAGTCAGTATACGTACGTACTCTCTCTCTCTCCATATATCTCGTTAAGAACTCTGCGTGACTCTACGTATCTATCTGTCTCAATCTGTCGTATGTTATATATTACAACTGAAGGAGACTGACATGGGCAACCACCTTAGATGGCCTTCAAATAATTATTGACAGATTAGGTGATAAATAAAACAAACGAAAAAAAATTTATCCTATTTTGGAATTTGGACATTCTGATATATTTCTGAATTTGTTTCAACGAAAAATATTATCGATTGATTAATTGATTGATTGATTGATCGCCTGATTCATTGTTCACATTCAAGTACCCCTGTTGGTGATTGTTTTGCCTATCATCTACCCATCGATACCAACATACTTCTATCCTTGTATTACAAAAACAAAAATTCATTAATCGATCGATTCATCCAGCCATCCAGCCATCATTTATCAGGAAATACAATCTCACCGAGGTAAAGACGAAATTCTTCAGTGGATTATAGTACTCATTTACTATTCAATGCACCGAAGTTATTGTAGATATTCAACTTTTTTGAGAACATTCTATATCAATATTGATTTGGGATATATATTGATCTATCTGTGTATCTATAACTACATACATATACATCTATAAATCGTGTATTGTATTTCACCTATTCTTGGAATTACGTGAATAACAACACAACAACAACAGCGGAAAAAATCAATAAATGAACTCAAGTAATAATAAACCCCAACAAGTAAGTTCCCCTTTTTTATTTTTCTTATTCTGAAAAGGCAAAACGGCTTACTCTGTTTTTTTGTAGATTGATTGATTGATGTTCTTTAGGTTTTGGTATTTAATGAGGTGTCACCACCATCTCTGGTGCATGATGACAACATGATCATCAGTAATATACTGACATCAGAGAGAGAGAGGGGGGTGAAACATCTAAATTTGTATATGTGTGACTCCTAGTGGAATGACATCAAGAAAGACTTCAAGTGCTGAGATGTAGGGTTGCTCGTGTAACGTCCAATCTTCCCTCCCATTCTGGGTTTACTACTCTATCCGGAGTAAACCTGGTAAGATTCAAGAATACGTTAATTGGTTAAATAGGGTACCTTCCCGACACTAAAATACACTTAGGGCATAAAATAAATCGATTTAATACTAGTTTGTCTCTGAGTCCTTAAGCTGGTATTTTTTGTTGTTGTTGTTGTTGAAATTTTTGTTTTGACTAGCCTAGAATACATTGAAAGAGGCTTTGATGCGAGTTTTAGTCATTCTATTTGTATTGCTTATACAACATGGCTACACAATAGGCCTCACTGTGCTTACTTACTTACTAAGCTTCTATGAGCAGTTAGTATCATTAATTTTGATATAATCATAACGGTTCACAGTTTGACACCTAACTCAGTGAATAATTAACTTGACATATATAACAGAGTATCATTCTTCAAATCTCAAAATATACCCAGCTGAAAAGTCCTACTTATTTATATTACGAGAAAAATAGCTGAGCAATTGATCCTCTCCACTTTGTCCTATCTATCCTCTGTGGTCTTCCCTCGTCGTTATCAGCTGGGTTTCATTGCCTCTTCAAAAGATCTCCTCCGTGTCACTTTCAGACCTATGTACAACTTGTCACTTCTTAATATAACTTCCTTTTCGAAAAAGATGGATTGACTCATGTGATATGATGACCCCCAACGGTCTCCATCGTGTCGTGTGTCTTAGTTTGGTTGGTTGGTTGGCTGGTGGCGAAGTGAGCTGTTGTTGTTGTTGTTGATAAAAGTCTCTCCAATAATCTGTTAGAAATTCTTTTGTTACATGACTCGCTAGTCAAATTTCTAATCCACGCAGAAGAAGTAACCGACTGACAGACGCACATGTGTTGGTGCTGCAAAATCTGAATCTGGCTCTTTAGTATGAAATGGAATAGACCTTCCAAAACTTATTTCAGAGAGTAATGAAGGTTTGTTTGTGTCTTATCTTTCTTCATCTTATGACTTAGAGCGAATCAGTGCTGTGTGTTTTCTGAGGAGCTGGTTGATGGTTTAATCACGACGCTGTCATCGTCCTCCCTCTTCTAGACAACATCCCTCTTCAGCTCAGGTTTTATTTAGTTATGTGAAATGAACTCATTTAAATTCTCCATGAATGATGATGATGATGATCTAATTGTATCTCTTGGCAACCAGTGTTGTGCGTGACTAGTTGTTAATTTACATCTCTCTCTCTCTATTGATTGATCATATTTTTATTGACTTGGAATTTTTTTAACTGTCTTGTCATGTGATGGTGATTTACTTTTTATTAGTAGCTGGTAAATTTGGTCTACAGTAGGAATGTGTGTTTGTTAATCGCTAGCTGATTTACTTGAGTACCAACCAGGCTTCTAGGAATTCCCTGACTGCACTTTCGGTGGTGTTTCCTCTATTTAAAATTTCAACATTCTCCCAATCATCAAATTGATGTTCATAATTATCTACATGTGTTGATATGAAAGAGGGATATATATATCATGTCTCTTTACAGCTAATTTGTGGCGTTCTTGGATTCTGATTCGAAGGGGATGCCCACTTTGTTGACCGATGTATTGTCTGTTACAGTTCACACAATTATTTATTTTGTAAATGGAGTTGATTTTACCTTTTTTTTTCTGTTGGATCTTTTGGCTTGCACATTATCGATGAATGAAGTGATTGTGCTGGCTGGCTGGCTGGCTTGTGTGCTATATCTATTTCAAACAGTCTTAATATTCTAGCTGTTATTTCGCAGATATTTTTCCTGATATATGGTAGGATAAATTTCATTGTGGTCTTTGTCGTTGGCTTGTTGTCGGTTGTTATGACTAGAGTTTAAAGACTTTTTCGATGGAATTTTGAGGATATCCATTCTTTTTGAAGGTATTTCTCCTGCATCCTCTTCAACACCGAAGTATTGCTACAGAAATATTTCTTAGCTGAATAACCTGTGAAATCATATCACTAATATCATTACATAACATGAGTTTATAGCTTCATAAATATTTGCGGATTATGAGATAGCATTGCCGTTTATCCGGTTAATTAGCCCAAGACAGCTTAGTGATGAAGTTGTCCCAAAAGTCGGCTTCATCACTTTCTCGTCTCGCCTCACCTCGCCTCATCCACCCCACTCCACCCAAAGAAAATCTTAGTTTTCTGATGATTGGCAGAGTTATAACCTACCTGGCTCTTTCTACTTAATACTGACTGACTGACTGACTGCTCAGTGCAACGGCTTCGTTATTTCCTTGATAGGTTTAAGCGTTAGTTCAGTTTATCAACAGATTTTCATCTAATAATCATAATTATAATACTAATAAAATAATAGTAGTATATTAATGCATATCAATGTCTATCATGTTCATTTAATGCATGCTGTTATATACTACTGATTGAGTGAAAGTAGTAGTTGGATACCCCACTCATCTTAACCGATAATTCTTGATATACAACTAGTCAGAGAGAGAGGAGAAATCCAAGCACTGGATCGTTGTTGCCCCGTTTTATAGAGGTGCTCATCTACTCCTCCTCATTCAGGTTTGCCTCAACTAAGACGAAGAGACAGAGAGAGAGAGAGAGACAGCCGTGAATCTATTCCAATCACCTGAAATTCTGGTTATAACTATTTGACCGCCGAACTGGTCAACACAAAATACATTTAAGAGTAACCAACTACTTATATCGGTTAATCAGTAGTATTAGTGATAGTAGTATGTGGTTGCATCTTTCTTGACTGCTATTTATACTATGACAAGTTTCCAAAGGAAACTGTCTGTGGTGGCTAAACATGATCTTGAACGGTATGAAGTGTTGATCCACTCACACTATTGAAGTGAAACATACTCACTTTTATATTTTGCATACGATTGATTTTGGTTGTTGACTCTGCTAGTTAGTTAGTTAGCTGGCTGACCAGTGCATAGAGCATAGCAACACAGATATCCATTGTATTTAATAATAGCAATAATAATAATAATACCTTTATTTAAGCACAATAGTAGGTATTCGTGAGGACAAGAAATTAGGTTCTTAGAGTGTACAACGACTAATATGACTAGTCCACAGGAAAAGTTGAACTGATAGATAGAATTAGAGGTGGCTAGCTAGCTACTAGCTAGCCTAGGTACTTCATTTTTCATTCAATTTCAGAATTACAACCTGTCCTGTGTAGAAAATATAAACTGCAGTCAATCGGCATTAAATGTTCTTTAAGTCGATTTTCTCCTTTGAGGATACTAGGGAATAGTTCTTTTTCAGTTAACATGTCCTATACAACCATAAGTTCGTCTTTAATCTCATCTTCTAAACAAATGCCTCTCACTCAATAGCTGAAGGTCTTTACCAAGTTTCTCTTCTACTAGAGAGGAACAAAGCCAATTGTGAAAATGTGTCTATTGATCGGTTCAAGTACTTTTCTGATATAAATTCTATTTTATCAGTGGGATGTCTGAAAAAGAATTCCCCTTCACACATGGAATTCGATATCTGAATGTACGTCATTTTCACACACACAAAAAGAGATGAATGTGTCTCATCTATTTATATATCGGGGGAATAAAATGAGAATTTTTGTGATAAGTCTGTTTAAAGGACTATTTACTAGTCAACTGAGAAAGAAAGAAATCTGCTAACATGGGGGGGGGGACACAATGGGAGAGTCCATTGGTACCCCATCTATCACCTGTCTATAGAGGAGAGGGGTTGAATGAGCCTCACTGGGATATAAAAAGAAATAAAACAGTTCTAATGCAATAGACTGTATGCGGTAGCATAAAATTGTAAAAATGAGATTTTATATATGTTCAATAATAATAGTAATAATAATAATAATAATCTGCTTTATTCCAAAACAGACAGTACTTATAATACAGAATGGAATTCTCAGCATTTGCCACAATATCTCGCATTTAATTTACTTAAAATAAAAATATAAAAAAATTAACCACAGGAACTTGTCCATATTTACAGTAGGAAGTGAAAATTGTACAAAGTATAAAATGAGAATAGTTACAATAATAATAATAATAACAGTGAGTTTGTTTCAAACAGTATTGTCGAAACAGTCAGTGTGGAAATCTTGGCATATTATAGAGTATTTGAATCCAGTGTTCTGTTCATAGGGCATGGTGAAGGGAAAAATGACAATTATTACAGAGCCTAAATGAGGGAACTATAAATATGATAGAAATAATAACCGTAAGACTTGATGGTATAAGAATGGAGAAAATGGCTTATTTACTAGTGGAAAGAAGGTTAGTTAGTTAGTTAGTTAGTTCGTGCCGTGACACTATTTTCATTGCATAAAATATGTGCCACAAAATATGATATAGTAGAATTTTTATTCTTAGACGTGAGTGTTGAAGGTCTTTTGAAATTACCCAATGGGACACCATCACTCTGCATAAAGGTGAAGAGTAAAGAAGGATAGGTAGGATGCACAAGTTGACAAACTGTAAGAGGAGGAGTGCCTTAGCTTCTTTTTCTTAATGCATAAAAGTCAGACGAAATATTCTTTTAGAAATCTCTAAGACATGAGAAGACCAGGATGGGTAGGTCAGAAGGGAAAGAATTAGTCCAAGATACTTAAAGTTACACTTGATTTCCATATCATCGCTATCATCAATTTTACAACGGTCATGGGAATTAACATCTTCATCACTTAACTTTCTTTTATATCTACAAAGTCAAATTAACAGCCTAACATTTAGAAGGATTTAGTTTAAGACCATTTTCTGACTCCTGATAGACAGAAAACTGTTCATCTTAGTACAATCTAGCTGGGAGTTAACAGGGGGTAGTGTGCGACAGTTTAATTTTCAAACCTGAAGCCCAGACTAGCAAGGACTTTAAAACACTCCTCCAAATAAATACCTCATAAACACTCTTTTTTTCAATTCATAATTGAATGCCAAATACCTAAAAAAAAGTATATGTATTACTTATGTCATTATGTGAACACAACAACAATAGACTGTGCCGCTAGAACTAGCATTGTTACTGAGGTATGCTGTATCATCAGTCTTGTCTTTTCAGTAGTATAGGCTTAGCGTGAATTATTATTATTCCCTTGGGTTCCCAGTGGAATTTCCTTCTATTCTCTGCACTTCTCTGCACGCCCAAAATCTCTCCTCCTCCAGCTCACACGATCTCCTCCATGTCGCCCTCTCACTGACGACCCACTTGTCGTTTCTCATTGCGGTTCCACTCAAGCAATGGCCTGTATGGACCGCCATGTCATTCGATGGCCTCCTATGGTGATGGTGGCGATGGTGAAATTTCACCTCCTTGAACTATGTGTGTGTGTGCATTTCTGTTTGGTCTCTGAATGATGAACTGGATAGGTGAGGTGACTCCTTTGACCACCTCATTGGGCAGGAGGAGTGGAGGGTTAGTCAATTCCTTTAAGGTTTCAAAAATGCCTTGTCTCACTGTGATCAATACGAATAAGAATGAAACTGTCGATTTCATACACCCAGCCCTTCGTCTCATACCCCCACCAACCTTCCTTTCTTACCCCTATCGGTCTTACTCCCACTGACTAAGCGTCGTAAGGTTTCGGAGTGCCACATAGTAGGCTCGGAGATTAAAATTCTGGCCCACATGTGGTTTTTGATGTGGTTTGGTTGGACAGAGTGCTACCGCTGAAACACCGAAGTGATACACTCTCTAACCCTTATTATTATTATTGTAATTACCATCATCAAAGTTTGGTTGGTGACAATCGGCAGGAAACCTTGGCACTGGGTGATGGAGGTTTGAATCTCAAAAGGAGGGACATGAGTTCCTTCAAGGCGGACTGGTGAGTGCCAGATAGCATGAAACCCGGGGTACAGACACAAACTTCTTCTAACCGATTGCCTCCAACCCAAAAAAACAGTTGTATACACTTACTTGTACAATACTTAAGATACAAAAGGAATTCTTAATTACTCTGAAGAGGGAGTATCGTTGAAAACCCTAACAACTAAACAGATATCATGCAGACACCTGTTTGAGTTCAAATGTTGTTGTCTGGCACCTTTAGTTAGTTACCAAGTGTTGACTAAACTACATTATATTGTATAGTGAAATTGATAGAGGCTTAATTATCAACTTAAATACTGAATGGATAGTAAACATAGGCGCATATATTTATCAAGGATCTATTAACATTATTAACATTATCTCTGTCTACCTAAAACATTTGTTATTTTCCTGACGGTATCTAACTGCAGACATACTCAGATACATCGATTGGTGGTGGTATGCCATCCTACACCCACTTCAATTCCAATAACAACAAAGAAACACTCTGTCTGACAACTTCTCGACTTTTATATTTTTATTTAAAGATGGTTAATTTTTTTGTCTAATTTTTTTTCTTTTTGTGCGTGCATGTATTTGGGTGTGTGTGTGTGTGTTTCAGAATGTGTAAACATGTGTTGTTTTTCTATTTTTAAATATTCTCTGGTAAAAACACTTATACAGTAGTCGGGGGTGGGGGGGGAGGGGCTCCACTGACTGACAACACACACTGTACTTGATATTTCTTTTTTTGTGGGCCTCCTTTGCATTTCTCTAGCTTGGCTTTCTTTTTGTATGGTATTGTATTGTATTATTTATTTAGGTACTTCAGGTCGCCTAGTTGGCACTTTAACTACTCATATTCATCGTAATTAGTAGTATATAAGTAGTGTTATGTAGTTATGCTTCCTTTCTTGGGATTCCTACCACTTGTACTAGTTTACAGGCTAACGTTATTGACGTTCACGGATAGTACGAAGTAAAAATAACGCAAGATCTAATACTCACAGTGGGTGTACAGCTCAGCAGTCCGCTACGTCCTCCTTTATGGCTGTGAGTGAGACCTGGCCACTGAGAGTGGAAGACATGAAAAGACCAGCTAGCTGTCGTTGATCATAGATGTCTGTGTTCTATCTCCCGTGTGAAGTGGTATAATAAGGTGAGCAATATTGAGTGAGATTAAGTGGGTGGTGGGTCGAGTACTAGGTAGATGAAAGGGGAAATCAAACGACGAGGCTGTGAAATTACATTGACTGAGATGGTTAGGACATGTGTTGCACGTGAATGCCAAATCATCGCCTTCCTCGATAGTGGGCAATGTTAGTTGACATAGTGTGAGGTTAAAAAAGAACTAGCAGCGGTCAAACCAAAACATGGCTTTATCAGTCAATGAAATCCACGACAGTTAGTATAAGCCATCCAACCGCGTAGGGAGAGGTGTAGATTCCCTGACTGGTTGAGGTCCTCGAGACGGTAAAAACCAATGGTTGGAAGCAATTGGTGATATGGCTCAAACGTATCGTTCTCAATGGCTAGCGCAGATGCATCCACTCCTTGTTCTTCGTTATTACTATTCCTTTGTCTCACACACCTCTGTTTACTGTCTCTATTATGCATTTCTTCTACTTTCTTCTCTTGCTTTTTGTGCTAGCACAAAGAGGGGGTGTGGCGACTTGAACTGGTGCACACATCGGTGCAAAGTTCTATGTCGAAAACAGACAGACAGAATACCCACAATTTCTATAGTCTTCGTTCCGCGTAGACCAAAGGCAAAGCATAAAAAAGACACTATTTGATCGTCCAAATTACAAGATATATATTTCCGGATCAAATCGGAGTGTGAGATGATTGCTTAACTGGCTAGTGATCGTGCACGAATGAACGTGACACGACGGAGTATCAAATGATGTGGATACTTGACCGGAAGCCTTTAGCTAAACAAGTCGATTTAAACAGTGAGTGAGGGTCAGCATCGATCATTGTTCAATAATTTTAGGGAATTATTTACCGCTACACTAGGACCACAAACAGATCACAAATATTGTTTGTATACGAACTGAATCACCCTGGTTTCCTCTTAGAACAGAATTTCACCTCTTCGGACTGTGTACATTGTACTATTTGATTTAGAATGTTACCAGTTTTCCCCCATGTAACTAACTGGCTAACTAGCTAGCTAGCCTGTTAGGTAACCAGAAATCAGGTAGTTAGTTAGAAGTGATTCTACTATTTGGGACTATTTGGGCAAAATCAGGGGAACATCACTGATGAACTCTGGCTTGTAAGATGGTCCGGCGTTTAGATTTTTGTTTTTGACAACTTGGCTGGTTGACTGGCGGTCAGCAAGTACTACTGTCAAACAATTGAAAGCAAGACATGGGAGCCAAGGTTTTTCATGTTTTTCATTAATCAAACCGCTGTTTATGTATAACTACAGTCTATATTCGCTTAACCAATCGATCAGCGAGCGTGTGATTTTGGTTTATATGATACAACGACATGAAATCGAATGTTCATATATACATAATACATAGTATTCTGTTGCCAATGCACTTATATATTGGCTATATGTACTCTATTATTCATGGATTTATAAACTAACTGTAGAGCCTGAAGAAGTTATCGAAACCACAATTGTTCACTCAATATAATTGTGGGAATGACATTCCGAGACACTAAGATCAAATAAATTATTCAAATATACATATATGTAGTATTCTGTTCCTAATGCCGAAAAGGGAAGTGTGGGAATGTGTGAGAGAATAACATTCCGTTGGGACAGATTGTCGTCTGTATCACACCACCACACTACTATTGGTGGTTGCTGTGATTAGTGTATACAACTGATCCAACCTCAGAACACACTTTATCACGACTATAATATATCCACAAGTTGACAATGGGGGGCAGGGGGCGGTTAAAATCCCAGTGTTTACAGGCACTAGTTGTTGACGTGTGTGTTTGTTTTTGTATATTCCTTCACGTTCCCAGTGGTTTGTCTGTCTGTTTTCGACGTAGAACTTTGCACCGATGTGTGCACCAGTTCAAGTCGCAACACTCCCTCCTTGTAGCACATAAAGCAAGAGAAGAAAGTAGAACAAATGCATAATAGAGGCAGTAAACAGAGGTGTGTGAGACAAAGGAATAGTAATAACGAAGAACAAGGAGTGGATGCATCTGTGCCAGCCATTGAGAACGATCACTTTGAACCACATCACCAATTGTTTCCAGCCTTCATTGGTTTTTACCGTCTCGAGGACCCTAACCTGTCAGGAAGTCTACAACTTCCGACGTGGGTGGCTGGCTTAAACTAACTGTTGTGGATTTCACTAACTAAATGGACCATGTTTTGGTTTGACCACCACTGGCTAACTCTTTTGCAGCCTGACCCTGTGTCAGCTAACATTGCCCACTGTTGAGGAAGGAGATGTCTAGGCATGCATGCGTAATACATGTCTTAACCATTTCAGTCGATGTAACTTCACATGGGAGATAGTACGCAGGCACCCATGATCAAAGACAGCTTAACCACCCTTTTCATGTCTTCCACTCTCAATAGCCAGGTTTCACAGCCATAAAGGAGGACGTAGCGGACTGATGAGCAGCACACAAGCCCTTTGGTCGATAGCCGAATATCACGTCTACGCCAGAGACGGCGTAAACTTGCATATGCGAAACTAGCCCAGTGGAACATAAGGTGGCTTCAAGCCTAGAGGCTGCTAGGCTTGAAGTTTCGGTAGCAGCAGTGGTGTTTATTGCTTTTACAGGGTGGGGTTGTTAGCCTCATGCTGGTCCAACCTCTCCTCTTTACCAGCTTTTTTATTACTGATTTGCCGGCGTGGTAAAGCGGTGCGTTGGCGGCTGGGGATCGAACCCCAAACCCTGTGAATAGTCAGTGAGCGTCCTAACTACTGTGCCATCGACGCACTGACAAGTGTGTTAGTAAGCAATGAAACCCTTTGCGGGGGGCGGGGGCGTTCAGAGTTTCCGCTGGATTCCCGTCCAAGAAAATCGTAACTATTTTTTTTATTTTTTTACGTTGAAAATGATGACCAACTGTTGTTAATAAGGGGATCACCGTAGATTTTTTTCACATTTCTCTCAAGTGTATCATCATAAAAATCGATATGATTGATTAGTAAGTGGTCATCGTCAACATCAGATAGAGATTTCGATGCTATTATTCTTCCCAGCTAAAGATATAAAGATTATATATACATATATCAGAAGAATATAGACACAACATTTGTGCACTTATTGTGACGGTTAATAATAGCTAATAATGGGATACAGGATGCACATTTAGCGAGTGTGTCTGTGTGGGTGTGTGAGTGTCCTTTCTGTGCTGTTATGGCTATACTAACTAACTAACTAACTAAGATATGGTGGATATTGATGTGAACACAGATGTCTCAAAGACATTAACTTCGGTAGATATATATAAATATTAATCAACAACTGTTTGAAACTTGTCATATGCTGTCTCTCTCCCTCTCCCCCACTCTCTCTCGCGCTCCTTGTGTCCCTGACTCTCTCCCCTCTCTCTCTCTCTCTCAATCAGTAAATCATTCCATAGAATAAACTTTCTCTAAAGTAATAACAATAAAATAGGCCCTAGTTCGCTGATTTACCATTAGCTGATTTAAATGCGTATTTACTTACACCCCTTGACCGTTCCACCTCATATATACGTGTACACACCTACGCACCCACGCACACATACACACACGCGTATATGTACACTCTTGGGGTATACATATCAAATAGTGTTTATATATTTACATGTATAATAGGTATATAAGTAAACAAACGAATATATATAGAGAGAAATAGAGATAGAGTAAGCGTTTTAAAACAATTGGTGCTCTTGTTGTTGTCTTGGCTGTTGGTGTTTCGTCTTTCTCTAAATTAACTACTTTTATAATAAATAACAAAGTATGTCAGAATGACAGAGGTGTAGAATAAAGCATATGGTAGGCTTTGACGTATATCACTATTAATAGTAATATTATTATTGTTTATTATCGAAGATACGGCTTCTTTGAGATGAACATACAGAGAAAACAGACAGCCTCCTTTACCTACCTACCTACTTATCTGGGAAGCATCGTCGTTTCAACTAAACTACAGGCGGATGGATCTGATGAAGATATCAAAGCAATGAGGATAGGGAAAGTAAGGCAAGCTTTCATTCCTCTCACTAAGTCTGTGTGGAGGAGATCAACAGAGCACTCCACAGGGCTTAATCATCAGATGTCTTCTCGCATTACTTCGCTCAAGATCACATGGCCGACCAGAAAAGATCAGCAATAGGGAGGGATCTCTGACAATGAACGAACCAACCCATCCCAGCAGGAACCAATTGTGCAAGAAATAGGCAGGAAGAAATGGAGGTGGATTGGCTGATCACACATGGAGGAGGTCTTGTGAAGCCAGGTGATGAAAACATTGGCAGAGAATCGAACACAATGGAGACGTGCAACTGAAGGCCTATGTTGCTCCGAGTAACAATAAAAGGCCGTCAACCAGCATCACATCTCCACTCTGTTCTATTTTCTAGGTGTCCTCTTCATCAACTAGCCTTATGATTGCCCATAGTCTCTGTCATCTCCTCCTCGACATCACATGATCTTCCTCATGTCACTGTTGAACCAACGCCCAACTCGTTGCTTCTCATGCAGATTCCATTCGATGTCACTCAACAGTGTCTCCTTAGCGTTTGTCCAATCCATCTGCATTTCTTCAGAATATGCGTTGAGTGATAAGTTCTTGGTTAATTCTTTCTGGCTGGCCAGTGTTCTGATCTTCAGTATGGAGCCAGAGAAGAAGTCGGTTGTTGATAAAAAGTCTACAGCAACAAGCTGTTGCGAATGCTTTTCGTGGCACTGGCGTCATGTTTCTGACCAATATACAGAAAGTGACTGACTGACTGCCCTTAAAAATCCGAATTTCGTTTTTTATGCTTAGGTTGAATGCATAAGATTTTAAAAACGATTTCAGGGTAATGAAACAGTGTCTCGCCTTTCCGATTCTAGCTTGTTTTGATAGCATTATCCGTGCCGGCAGTTGAAAAGATACTGTCTAGATAAATGAACGAAGTGTGACCTCTTTCACATTTCTCCCGTTGATGGTGTGATATTGATGTTTATACCGTTTTTTAAATCTTTCGAATGACTTCTGAATATAGACGCTCAGTAGCAAGGGAGTAACAGTTTCTCTTTATAGCAGGGTGAGGAATTGCTTAGCTACACACGCTCACTCAATCTTCCCACTTTCATGTTTTTCTTAAGTTTATTACCGATTAGGTGACATTTCAAAGTGTAATAGGCCGGAGAAATTCTATCTGGTCCCGTGCTTGTCTGTAGCGGTGAGTAGGGCGAGTATTTGAAATCTTCAAGGAATTGATACTGTCCCTTAGGTGATCCCAGACATTATGTCATACAGGATTGAGGTTAGACAGATTACTCAATAAGCTAATGAGGCTCACGAGTGACTCCATCCGTTGGTATTGGCGCAGACGCATTTCTATCCGAGCAATATGACGTCAATTTTAAGTCATATGTTGTTGGTTTTCAATTCATTTCAAGTGAAGAGTATCAAATTGGGACGAAACAGGCCTTTCTAATCTTTTCTCTGTAGTTTTCAATGAATGATATGCATCAGTGTGATTTTAACTCTGAATTCTTTTGAGATCAATGCACCGATTCATTATGTTGAAATTCATGTTTAATGATTGAAAAAGTGACGTTTAAATTTTAATTGGGCATAATATACTACCTCTTTTTTGATGTGAACCAAGAGTAGTATATCACGATACGAATCATTGATAAATCCAATTAGTAGTCAGTCTAATATATTTACAAGTTCACGCAAATGGGATAGGAAATATAAAATTCTTCGCATTTCTAATTAAAAATGAGAGTTATTCATCAGTTGAAATAATAATCTCAATTTCTCTTATGCCTTCTCTTCTCAGGATATGCATATACTCGATTTTTTTCCATGAGTTGTATTAAACTACTCATAATGAATAGTAATATATATATAGTCCTAATAGAGATGAAGAAAACCCTTGTTTCATTGTGTATATATTCTACCGATTTATTGTTCAATCATTTTTATTATTAAGCTATGCAGGAGATATGTTGTGGTGTATATTTTTCTTTCTTCTTACATGACTTGCTTCACTCTGATGACGAAATGAACTTTGCTAAGTAGACCGACGATCGAACTATTTCAATGTCTGTTAACTCCAGCCAGCTAGACTGTACTAAGATGAACAGCTTTCTGTCTATCAGGAGTTAGTAAATGGTCCCCGTCTAATGGCCTTAAATTCTAAATCCTTCCGATGTAAAAGAAAGTTAAATGGTGAAGCTGTTGGTTCCTATAACCGTTGTAAAATTGATATGGAACTGATATGGAAATCATGTCTGAAGTTAAGTATCTTGGATTAATTCTTTCCCTTCTGACCTACCCATCCTGGTCTTCCCATGTCTTAGCGATTTCTAAAAGAATATTTCGTCTGACTTTTTACATTAAGTAGAGGTTAAGGCACTCCTCCTCTTACAGTTTGTCAACTCGTGCATCTTACGTATTCTTCTTTACTGTTCACCCTTGTTGATTCTTTCCTGACCATATCGTTGACATTGTCACTGATAGACACTTGATGTCATACAACAAAGTGGCTAAAGGAATTTTGTCAGACTGTGAGCATTCACCACAGCACCCGCACCTCCAACCTTGTGTCTCCTCCTCAGGTAAAACAAGAAGTCTTTTCAAAGACTTTATACACGTACGTCTAAGTATAAAAATTTCACTATACCATATTTCACGGCACGTACTTTATGTGATGAAAATAGTGTCAGGCATGAAGTAACTAACTAACCTTCTTTGCACTACTAAACAAACCATTTCCTCCACCCTTACACGATCAAACTTTATTATGATTGTATTTCTTATATTTATAATCCTCTCAATTTTTTGTTTTTATTTGTTTTTTTTATTTTTCATAAGTGTGAACATCATTTAAGCTGTGTTATAACTGTTAATTTTGTATTTCCCCTCACCATGCTGCTATATCAACAGAACATCAGATTCAATACTCTATAGTAACATGCTAAAGTTTCCAAACTGACTGAATCGACAATACTGTTTGAAACAAACTCACTGTTATTATTGTTATTATTATTGTATTTAATATTCTCAATTCGTGCTTCGAATATTTTTGACTTTATATCGTAAAAGTGGACAAATTCCTCTGGTTACTTTTGTTTTAATTTTTAATTTTATTTATATTTTGAGTAAATCAGATGCGAGATATTGTGACAAATGCTGAGAATTCCATTCTGTATTGTAAGTACTGTTCGTCTTGGAATAAAGTAGATTATTATATATATATATTTTTTTTTCTAAGGGGTATTCTATGTTGTATTCTACCTAAGTGTATCATTCTTAGCTGATGTCATAGCGAATGACTGGAAAAATTAGCCCGGATATCTTTTAAAAATAGGGTAAATATCACTCAGTAACAAAACTTCTATCCCCCAAAACTTATCACCTTCTCATATGATAATTGATTGCTGTTTGAACATATAAGGGATTCACGATACCAAAATCATTGATTCTGTCATGGGATGTATTTTGGAGAGAAAAGTTCAAAAATAATAACATAGAAGAAGCCTTGTGACTTTTAATGTCTTCACATGAGTTATATGTACATATAACTGTGTTAACAAGCATTTAAGTTGATACGCTTAGCTCTGTTTAACTGTCATGCTTAACGATCGATCGATCGATCGATCGATTGATACTCATCACTAAAGGTATATTTGTTATTTTGAAACAAATAAAATATTTAGATTTTTAAGGTTTTCTAGGTGATTTTGATTCAAGTCAAAATTTAGAGATTTAAGACTAGGAGCCAGGCTCTTTATAAGTATGAGGTTAGTCCTTTTATTATTATCTACTTATGCGGCACAGAAAACACCCAATGATCTGTGACCTTTTGACCTTCTTATCAACTCGTAATATTATAAAAGTGACACTGGGTCGATGTGTATCCACCTGACAATTGGCAGCATAGATCCGACTGGTCATAGTACCTATTCCGTAGATCAGTCTAAATGTATTCTAACTTCCCTATGGGGTGGGCCAGTTGGTGCATAGTGTCGGAGAGTCACCAACCAACTGAGCGGAAACAGCTGTTCATTGTCACATTGTGATTACGTAACTGATGCTCATTCGTGACGAAATCTACAATGGTGTAGTATTGATTTTCGTGGGGATTTTGTTTGATTGGTTGAAGGATTCCATCATAAGCTGACATCAGTTAGAGAGCCATTGGCAAGTAAGTACTGGAGTACTGGACAGCTGTTTCTCCAGCCTTGTTTGGGACTCTTCAGATGTACGCACTCACGCACCATCAGGGTTCGAACCCAGGACCTTCTAGTTACAAGGCGAGCTAGCTTGTAGACCATTAAGCCACTCTCTGGGACCCGATTCAATGGCCACCACACGAATTCTAACTTCTACCAGCCAATTCATGATATAGCGCGATCACTTCGCGCAATGTCTTCTTCGATGAGTTAATGCCTCACCTTACCACTGAATAATCCCAAATTGGGCTTACGAAACAGCTGTCCAGTACTCCCAGCTGGTTTTCTAATGGTTCTCTAAATGATGCCAGCTCATGATGAAATCACCCAACCAATAATTTTTTATTCACTAATGTAATATACTACTGAATCATATGAGTAGTAGATAATGACGTATCATCTCTTCCCCCCCCCGCCCCTTCATATCTTTTCTGATTCTTCACTTGAATATTAGAGAACTCATTGGAAAACCAACTGGATGGCTAACTGTTTCATCCGCCTAGTGCTTGTGATGCTTCATCAAAACGCACCCACTGCCAAGATTTGAACTCTCTGCATAGAATCCGTGGGCCATTGGTCCTTGGTGCGTACTACTGAAGAGTTCCAAGCACTAGAAGGAAACAGCTATCCAGTTAGGTTTTCTATTTAGTTCTGTAAATGACGTGTTACCTCATGATGAAATATCCTATAAACAGTCATTACTGTTACTTTCTGTGGTTATATCTATACCACTTTACTAATGATGTCAGTTGGTCACCACTATTTAGAGATTACGTCATTTCAAGTATGAAATACGGAGTCTGAAGCCGTCAGTCTTGAAATTTCCTTATGCGATGTGGTTATTACTAGAATGCTCACCACTTTCGCCCGCTCTCTCTCTCTTTCTTTCTTAAACCTACAATCGGTTAGGTGAAGGATATGAGTATATCGGGGTAGAGGAAGCCGAACACCAGACGACATGTAGGTAGCTGGCGAGCGGTCTACCATTGTAGCATTGACGCGCAAATAAGTAGTTAGAGATAGTCGATAGGATGTTATGGTTACGATGGTTTCGCACCCATTAATACTCGTCAGCCTCGATACCACTCAGAATGCAAATTAAATGAAAATAATTGTTAAATGTAACATACATATACGCAGAAACCACACCAAGTCCCCCCCATCACCTCACACCATATCATAGACTTTGAAACTATTCAAATTCATTTTGTGTCATAACAATCAAAGAGGACAGTTTGTGTGAATTTGTGTTTTGCTGTGTTTTTTTTTGACTATCAATTGAATCCCTACTCCCACTCACCCACCCATCCCGCCCTACAACCACATCAATCAAAAAAATGTCATAATACATATATATATATATATATATATATATATTTCTCAAGACATTTGCATCCATCCCCCCGCCTCTATTTCGATCGAATAATTCGATTCAGATCTTGGGAGCATTTTTTTTCGGGATATTTTTGTCCTGTCAATGACTACATCTCACTATATCTTATTTATACACTCTGCATATCATTATTTCTATTATTATTATTATTGTTATTATATAACAATTTGCACACAAATGCTTAATGGTGTGAAAGTTGTATATTGCAACATTTTGTAAGTGCTTATGTGTGTGTGTTTTCAGACCTACATATACTGGGCAATAGATGTACGATCAAGGGGTAGTTCTTGAAAATAATACGGGAATACGACAGACACCTTTAGGGTGGAGTAGGGTGGATTGGGATAGGGTAGTATGTGGGGGGGGGGCGGAGAGATGGGATTTTGAAAGACAGGCATGATGAAAAATGATTTTTAAATATTTCTGATAATAAACTCGACAAAGAATAATAATAATAATAATTGTGTCCCACCATTCCTTGATTATATCATGACACCAACATACACGTCTGTAACATTTCCAATTCGATTATGTCATATGGAATGTATCTGTGATATATCAAATATATCGATATGTTGATTTATATTAATTAGACAGGCGTGAGTTTAAGTGTCATTGAATATTAATGAAATTAGTCTGGTAGGGTGGGGGTCGGGGGATGGAAGAGATATGAATGAACACAAATCATTTCCCATCATCATCATCATCACCGCCATAATATGTGAATACATTTTGACATGATTTAAGTGGGAAAATCATTTCAAATCATATCTAACTGACTAGTGTTCATTTAAAAGACACCACAAACCCAACCATCCAACCCACTCCACCCGCCCAGCCCCGCTTTCACATCAACTTTGATCCTTATTTTTTGGTTTTGTGTCTGTTTTGATTCTTTGCAGTTTACATTCCGAGTGAAAACATAAGTCGTCAAGCTTTGAGCATTGAAATTTCTGTAGCCACTTGGGATGTTGGGGGTGGGGTGGGGTGTCTAGCGCTTCATGTGTTCTTAAACACTTCCCTCTTTTTATTCCAAACTTACTAGAGACTAGTAGGCTACTGGTAGGCGATGTTCCACACACACACACACCACATGTTGGCCGGGAATCGAACCTCTAAAAGATACGCTACCCACGCATTTCTAGTAGCATGGCATAGGACTTTGATTTGATGACATGATCTCATAAATTTGGTTGCTTATATATATATATTCACTCATCTTACGATCGTCTGTTTTAGATCAAAGAATCTGTTGTGTTTTCAAAAAAAACTGTTTTAATTCCTACTTTGTGACAACAAAAATGGAAGAACTGAAAAATAGTCATTCAGACAGTCATTACGTGGTGAGAGCTGGATGAGAGAAGGTCCCCATCAGGTCCCAGCTTCGTTGAATGGAACTGCTGCATTGCTAGCTGTCTGTCTGTTGCACTGTCGAACTCCGACACCAATCGTTCTCAACCAATATCTTCCAAGACGCTGTGCCATCTGACCTGTCTACACTGTCATATGCCGCCTTCACAGCCTGCTCCTTGACACACACCAAATCAGCAATGGCCTCGAAGTCACGTAAGAAGCTTCGTATGTCCCTCCTTCTTCAAATGCAGTTGGCCATGGGATCTTCATTTTTGGAGGCATAGCGACATCAATTGTAACGACAGAAGGCAAAAGTCAGGCAACAGGTCGTTTATTAAGGAAATCAACACATTATTATAGATTATTGTTAGCAGAAAAACACACTCCTCTGATTGGTTGTTTTTAATCACGGAAAGTTAACCTTGCATCTCTTTTTGTGACTGTTTCTTGAAGTTCTCATTTGTTCTCATTTTTCTCACGACCAATGTTGGGGGGCACAAATATTGACGTAAATTACTGTCCACTAATTTTGGCTAACAGCCAGTTCTCACGACAATTAGAGTTCACTCATTAGTTAGTTAGTTGCCTTAATAGGTAGGTAAGCCGACAGATCAATCCATCTAGAAGTGACTATACGCCTTTATATATATATAAATATATACAAACATCAATAGACAGAGAAGTCCACTACTATATTAGATATAGAATACACATAAGGTGATGCTATTGTTATTATTGTTGTCTTCGTAAAAAGCATAAAAGTACTAAAGGGTAGTCGGCATTCTATTAATAATCAGACACATATTATTATTACTACTTACTAGTAATAATGATCGAATTTAAAAGAGAAAAATCAATATTTAGGTATCCTTTTAATTGAAAACTATCGATTTTCTTTTTGGAGGAAAAAATCGATTTGTAGACTACGAACGAAGATATATATGCACTGATTGATTTGATCACTAATGGTATATAAATAATCAAAGTGATGTGTGTGTGTGTGTGGGTATGTTTATATGTCTCTGTTGAGATGACGGCGTCAGTTAGCCATCCAAGCTATATATATATATATATATATATTCATTTCTCTGTGTGGAACAGAGACGGAGTGTGTGTGTGTGGGGGGGGATTACTAGCCTCACACTCCATTTTCCCCCTCTTTTTTCTATCGACCTACTGTGCACTAGTAAACAAACTATGTATGGGAGGTACAGGAGTGTACAATGCCCGGGAGTCGAACCCAAGTTGATGTATCTCGACTTTATTGTTGGTGGTAACTGAATTCTATGGGAAATGTGATGAAATACCTGTACGTGCGTGTGATATTGTTTTGATATGATTTGTTCAGTCATATGTTCAGATTTTTTCAATGTTAGGATCATTACCACTAAACCCTCAGTTTCTGAGTTCTTCTCAGCTGAGCAATCGAAGCCCTTTTCCCTACATTCTTCTGAGTCTCAAGTGGGACATAGAGCAACTGCAAACTTTGCATTTTGAATTTCTCTTCTTTACCTGGCTTACTCTGGGGTTTGGAGAAGTTTAGGAGTGTACTTCAGCTGGGGAATCGAAACCACATCATTGGTAGGTGTGTTTTAATAACATAGTTCGACTACTGTACTCCTCAGTTATCGTGATCAACCATCTAAATTAATCAAGTCCTTGCTCAACCAACTCACTGAGATAATTAATCTGAGGCTCATTGGATGGAGTTCCAATGATAAGTCGTATGCACCAAGTTAAGCAAGAAGTTACTTCCTTGGCTGTGGTATTGGCGTAGGTCTCTGGGTTCGAACCCCACATGGTGGATGCGTATAGTTGAAGAGTTTCAAACTAGAGTGAAATAGCTATGCAATACTCTCTGTTTATTTTTCCAATGATTCTTCCTGTTGTGTAACTGATATCAACTCATGACTAAGCCTGTAACCAATCAAATCCCTGAAAACCATCCAACCACCCAACACACTTGATAATTGAATTAATGTGTTTTTAGCAGTACACACCCACCGGGGTTCAAACCCAGGACCTATTGGTTACAAGGGGAGCTCGTAGACCATAAAGCCACTGGGACTCGATCCAGTAGCTAGCCCATGAACTCTAACTTCTGCCAATTCACGACATAGCGTAACCGCTAGCCAATGTCATCCGCGGCAAGTATTTGTCCTCATACCCGACCTGCTGCACTCTACTGATCACGACTTCCCACTAGAACCCAGGTAACTACATACCTGAATAAGGCCAGTTGCCAGTGAGGATCTCATTGATATTCAAGTATTGGTTTGTAGGGATTAGGGTGGTTGGTTACAGGTCCTGGGTTCGAACCGTGTCGCTGGGTACATACCACTGAACATTCCCAAACAAGGCTGATGAAACAGCTGGCTGTCCAATACTCCAGTGCTTGTTTTTCAACGGTTCTCTAACGGATGTCAGCTCAGCTCATAATGAAATCCTGTAATGCATCAACCAAATCCCTACAAACCAATAACGTGTGTTTTCAGTTTATTTCTGAGTTTTTTTTGTTTTGCTATTTGTATCGACTGTAGAAAAAACCAAAAACCCTCCAACAGATGGAGTTAATTGATCCTGTGTACATTTCTCTCCATTCCTCTCTCTCTCTCTCAATCCGACGTTTATTTTGACCGTTAAGGCTTGTCTAGGTGATAAAGAAAAATAGAATAGAATAGGAATATAAACTGACTTAATAAATGGTTTCGACATCACAACTCACAGACACACACACACGCACACATACAAACACAAGCAAACAAACAGACATTTACGATGTACGCGTCAAAAATATATCAGGTTAGTGTTACATATCCATTTAGATTTTTTCCTAGGGCTCTGTCTGCTGTATCACCTGACCTCAATGAAATCAATCAAAGCATAAATAGCTTCAGATATGACCCCAGAGAGAGAGAGAGGGAGGGAGAGACAAAGAGGGGGGCGTGGAGAGACAGGCAACACAAATTGTTTTTGAAGGTCTCTCGTTTCTTCTTCTTCTTATTTTGACAGTTCTCTGTCAGGTTTAATTCAATTCTAGTTGACTAGACACCTAAACCAGTTGAGTTGAGAGTGGTGTATATATATACCCTAATAACACAGTGTATTGTTGCGAGAATGGGGAATGAAAATAACAGCGATAAACAAATAAATAAATAAATAAAATAAATTGGAGTAAATGAGGTATATTCTCATTTGGAGAGGAAAATGAGTGAGAGGGCGAGCGAGGGAGCGAAAGAGTGAGAGAATGAGAGATAGAGGGAGGGGTCAAGGGGGGGGAGGAACTGTTCAACAAAAAAAACGAGAGAGATTATGAGAAAGAGAGAGCAAGAAAACTGAGCAGAAGGAAAGAGAACACACGGTGACCTGGTTACACACACACACACGTAGAGTGACTTTGGTGTATGAAAGAAAAAACAGAAAAGGGTACTGGATCGATAGATACAGTGGTGGCGGTGGGGGGGGAAAGCAGTTGTTAACCTGGGAGATATTGAGAAATATCAAAAATTGAGCTTCTACAGTCAATTAATGTGACACTTTATTATTAAGCAAAGATCATCAAAGGATCGATGAGACGGATTACATGAAATATGCGTTATTCTTTGCCAGTTAGCTAGTATGCAGCTGTGTGAATAACCTTCATTAGATGATAAATGTGCTATTAAGTGTTTTCAAGAGTTGGTTTCTAAGGATTACTTTCGTTTTTACGAGTTAGAGAACTGGACAGCCAGCCAACTGTTTCATCAGTCTAGTTTGAGAGTCATTAGCAGTACACACCCACCATTACCAGGGTCAAACCCCCCCAGCCTTCTGGTTACAAGGGAAGCTACATAGTATACACATTTCAGCCAGCCACTCTCTGAGACGCGATTCAGTGGCTAGCCCATGCGCATCAATTCTAACTACTTCTGCTAATTTTTGATGCATTTAACGTGGCTGGCGGCACCAACCAATCGGTGATCACCGGTGGGACATCCATTCTCACTCCCGACTGGATGGAATTCACTGGTCACGATTTCTAAATGTGTTAAACACTCAATAATATTAGTTACTTAAGTTACATTGTAAAAACTGTCTCGCCAAACTTTAATATTGATATGTTTTAAATGCTAAAATCATGAATCGGTAGAAGCTGGAACTCATGGGTTAGTCTTTCATTTGGATTTTACTAATTGGATGCTCTACAAGTTTACCTTGTAACCAAAAGGTAATGAAATTGCATGAAAGATAATTACACATACACTCAAACAAAACACCTACAAAACCAATACTTTGAAATTAATCTGATGCTCACTAGCGACTGGCCCAATTCAGGCAGGTAGTTACTTGGGTTCTAGTGAGAAGACATGACCAGTAGGGTACAGCAGTTGAAGATGAGGCAGTGACTCATCAAAGAAGACATTGTGAAACGGTCGCGCTACGTCATAAATTGGCAGAAGTTAAAATTCATGTGTTGGCTGTTGGATCGGGTCCCAGTGGATTGATAGTCTACAAGCTGACTCGCCTTATAACCGGAAGGTTCTGGGTTTGAACTGTGTGGGTGGGTGCGTACACCTGAAGAGTCCCAAACTAGGACGAAACAGGTGTGCAGTACTTCCAGGTTTCCCAGTGGTTCTCTAACTGATGTCAGCTCATGATAAAATCCTCCATGCAATATTTAAAATAAACTTATCCAATATGGAATTGCAGTCAGCCACCACATTGCCGAAGTTCTACACTTAAATTGATCTCTCCTCACGCACACACACACACAGACACAGCAACACTCATCCAGCTTGACATGCACAGATTTATTCATCACTTTTCACAAAAGAACTCTTCAAATATTGGTTTTATAGGGGTTTTGGTTGATGTCTGCTTGGATCCCCCCATTTATGCAGAATTATTAAATGAGGTTAATAAAAAATATTCAAAATGTCTTGGGTTGGAAACTATTTGTCTCATTTTCTTTTTGTTTTAAGAAAGGCGCTTAATCACATAGAATATGATTAAAACAAAATAAATAAAAGAAAAATGTGAATAGCATTCACGTAGAATAATAATAATAATAATAAACCGATAAATAAATGGAGTGAAATGAAGTCACGAAATGTCTTATCATATCCCAATGATCACTTTGACAGCAGACAATAGTCGCATAATAATGCTAATAATAATAATAATAATAGGATTACTCCCCCAACCCTACCCTAAGAAACGCATAGGACAACAGGTGGACTCACGCAATAGAGAGAGACACCCATCACATATAAGAATGCCTTAGCAAAAAAAGTACTTTCCCACTGTATTGTTTATTAAGGGGGGGGGGTGTGAAGAGAAGAGAGAACGCCTGGGCTCCTTTTTTCTCCTTTGAATCCTACCGATAATGAAGACGTCTCATACGATGTCCACTATTATCATCGTTATTCTCCCTTGGTATCCTTATTCATCTTCACAATAGCACATTGATTTTCATCTTACCATCATAATAATAATAATAATGAATAGCAATCAGATGAGTATTATAAAAAAAGGGATTACGGAGAAGCAAAAAACGAGGATGTTGGTGGTGGGGGTGATGCGTGGTTTCGCCTCAACTGATGAAAGTCCACCCACCCACACACCCACCCCCTTCTTTTTAGTCTGATTTCATTCAAAACTCTAGTTGAATAGAACATGACAGTGATAATATACTTGTATGATAATTCTTATGAAGTAGTCATTATTAAAAAAGGGGTAGGGTTGTTGCGTGAGCGTATAATCTTTTGTATGTTGAGTTTGACCATTGAGATATCCACTAGCCAGCGGTTTCATCAGTCTATTTTAGGAAATCATCGGCAGTACGCACCCCCATAACATCAGGGTTCGAACAAAAGACCATCCGGTTACAAGGAAAGCTAGCTCGTATACCATTCAGCCAGCTACTCTCTGGTACCCTCCGTGATTCAATGGCTAATCCATGCGCATGAATTCTAACTACTTCTACCAATTCGTGATGCATTTAGCGTGACTGGCATCAACCAATGTCATCGTGACTTACTACAGGACGGAGTTTCCTGGAGTTAGTTCTAGTAAGAAATCATAACCAGTGAATTCCATCCAGTCAAGTGTGTGAAGATGGATGTCCCACTGTGATGACCACCGATTGGTTGGTGCCAATCGCGCTAAATGCATCACAAATTGTTAGAAGTAATTAGAATTCATGCGCATGAGTTAGCCATTCAATTGGGTCGGGTCCCAGGTAGTAGCTGGTTGAATGGTATACTAGATAGCTTGCTTTGTAACCGGAAGGTCCTGTGTTCTAACCCTGGCGGTGGTGGTGGTAGGTGTGTACTGCTGAAGAGTCCCAAACTAGGCTTATGAAACAGCTGGCCGGTTGTTGGTTGGTTTGTCAATATTGACTCTCTAACATTGGGCGTACAATTAGGCAAGTTCATCGTCGTATTTCCGAACATCATCCAACATGGTTAAGTAAGGGACAAAAAAGATCTATTCGTAGCTAGCTCTATTTTAGCCCACCTCGTTGATACTGAGCATAAGATTGATGTTAATACAGCATTTAAAATTATTTATCGCATTCCAACTTATCTTAATTTTGCTTTGCGAGTTCGTCTTCTACAGACGGCTGAGGCGATTGACATTCATCTGAAGAAGCCAAGCCTATGTGTACAGAAAAAATTTGTACAGCCACTTTCCCTACCGTGGCGGCCATCGTCACAAGCATGGATAAACAGGACTGCGTCACCCCCTCCCCCTAAACCTATGAAATTATATTGTCTAAATTATTTATTTTATTTATTTTGGCCACTTTATCTTTAATTTACGTGTTTATTCTTGTAAAATTAATTTATTCTATCCATTTCCACCTTTTAAATGCTGTATTAACATCAATCTTATGGTCAATGTCAACGAGGTGGGCTAAAATAGAGCTAGCTACGAATAGATCTTTTTTGTCCCTTACTTAACCACGTTGGATGATGTTATTGTTAACAAACTTATCGCCACTTGATTGGCAAACTGTTGTATTGTAATTAAAAATGCTGTATATATTAGAGTAGAGCCATAGTGAGATGAGGATCTAATTGAAAAGTAAATATTTCTTCGCTCAATCTTTCTGTTTTCTAAATGTCTAAATGGGGATTTTTTCTTTATTGAAATCTAATCCTTACAAATCAACTCTTGAAAGTACATCGTTTTCTTCGGAGTGGGGTGGGTGATTTAAAGTGGGCAGTAGAATGTTATCATCTTCCTTCTTATTGGCTAAATTCTTTGTCTACACCAAAGAGTTACAAGAACAAAGTCAACGAGTCATGCTTTCTGGAATAATAATAATAATAATATAGGAATAACGATATATTGATGTGTTAGGGGAAAACTAGATAGATACTTTCCACTTGGTAATTTATTTTTTGACAGTTAATGATTATCATGTGACAAAGTAGCCGCGCCCCCCGCCCCCCCCCCCCCACACACACAATCACCCACTCACCCACGCAACCACCGGCATTATTTTTAATAACTTCCAATTATAGCGACTAACAACCAACTCGTCATGGCCTGAACGCAGGACATTGGCCTAGACGTTCTATTGTATACCTATACCTACCTAGCAGAACACAAGAATTACACACCAACACTTCCCATAGACACATAGTCCAAGGTCAGAGCGACTTTGATTCACTCAAATAAAATCGCATCTTAAAACAACACATTATCAATGTAATGAATAGTGTTCTCTGAGCTGGTTGGTTTAGTTCTGGAGATTTCGTCGTCCATCCTTCTGGACGACAACATCTCCTTTCAGCGTAATTTTTAGCATAAGATGAAATGATTTAAATTTCTTCATGAATGGTGATAGAATTGCGTGTGTCTCCCGGTAACTATCTTTACATATGTGAATTGACCGTTTTCTATTAACTTGGATTGTAAACTTTCTAGTCACCTGATTCACTTTTTGATTAGTTGGTATATTTCGTCTATATTAACGTGTTTGTTAATCACTGGCTGATTCGTTTGAGTACCAGACTTCTCGGGAATTCCCTGACTGCATTTTCGGTGTTTCCTCTATCGAACATTTCGACATTATCCCAATCATCAAATTGGTGTCCATAATTATCTATATGCATTGATATGAAACAGGAATATATATCGGGTCTTTTTACTGCTGAATTCCTAGAAGCCTGGTACTCAAACGAATCAGCCAGTGATTAACAAACACGTTAATATAGACGAAATATACCAACTAATCAAAAGGTGAATCAGGTGACCAGAAAGTTTACAATCCAAGTTAATAGAAAATGATCAATACAGATGTAAAGATAGTTACCGGGAGACACACGCAATTCTATCACCACTCATGAAGAAATTTAAATCATTTCACCCTATGCTAAAAATTACGCTGAAAGGAGATGTTGTCGTCCAGAAGGATGGACGACGAAATCTCCAGAACTAAACCAACCAGCTCAGAGAACACTATTAATTGCGAATCATCCACCTGAGCTACATTACCAATATATCACCGACCAACCCACCCACCCCCCACAAAGAGAAGCATTCAAATTAGACATTAAACACGGGGGGAGGGGCGAGGGATAAAGACAGGTGTTAAGGATCAAATCAACATGTGATCTGCAAATGTTAGAAGAATTATCCTAACTAAATGCCCAGACATCGTCGAAGCATCTGCACAAGAAGCCGACATTTCAACCTGAGACCGAGCACTTCGGTCCAATCAATCGACGGGAAAATCGAAAATTCCAATTCAATAAAGAATTATAAGAAATCTAGGAGGAAAACGCGTAATAATAGTTACAAAGTTAGTTGGAACACCCAAGTAAAAGTGTAAATATTACTGTGATTAGTTAGATAGTTCCGGGGGAGGAATTTTCCACACATAGTCTTCCCGTTAAATCAACTTTTTGCAGTTCAGCATTACTTCACCTCTTTGTTATTTTTATGATATCTTGCTGTGTTATTCAGTAATGAAGTCAAGTGTCGAACGGAAGCCATGTAATGAGGTGAAGCATATGTTTTCTTGATTCCACTCTTGGACACCATTTTGTTAAATCACATCAATTTTGAAATTCAAAAATATCATCAAAGCTTGCGTTTTTTGAAAAGTTGACATTCCAACAGACTTGTCATTTGAGTTCAGTAAAAAGCAAACGAATAATCGTGAGGAAAAATTATTGATTTTTCTATCCTTCCTTGCCCCCCCCCCCCACCGCCTGAGTGTGGAACATAGGACAGCTTTAAGCTTTGAAGTTCCAGTAACGAGAGTGGGTGGGTTGTAGTGCTAGGTAACTTCACTCCCAACCGTCCCAATTATTTTCCCTGAGCTTAAAACAGCACTGCTATAAAACTGGGTGATGAAGCCTTCGGAAGTACATCAGCCAAGAAAGTGATTTGTACCTGCTGTGTGTGTGTGTGTGTGTGCGCGCGAGAATTTGGCTAACCAGCTTTATACCATGAATTCTCCGACAAGCTAATTATTGATTAATTACTGATGAATAAGCGCCTTCGGTTTTGCTTTGTCTATAATCTCCGTAAAAGGCATAGGCAGACACACACACACATAAAGACACAGATATACGCCCACACACACACACATACGGAATGCTTGTACAGCAAATATAATATATGTGTATCTACTTGGTTTATCTTAATCTCCCTAGTTGGTTTTTTTATTTGTTCTTTCTCTGTTCGAAGATAAATCCAAGACATCTTTTACTTATCCCCATTATTTATTTATTTTTATATTTATCCGGCTATCTACATACCCACGTATCTATCTATCTATCTAGAATTCTACCTGCATACCGATAGTCCCTTCTACTAATACCAGTAGTGCTATTATTATTATTATACTAATACTAATATTACCATGACTAGTTTGAGGCTTAGGGTCTTTTGCTTGGTTTAGTTGCCTTAAACAAACGTGATTTATCTCTCCCATTCCCGCTCTATTTGCCTATCTATCTATCTATCTTTCTCTCTCCACCTCACCCTCTCCAACCACTGTGGAGATATATAAAGATATATATATTTTTATTTTTGAAGGCACCGAATGTCTGAAAAATCTGTTTTTTTTGCTGTTTTTTGTTGTGTTTTACAAGTGCATACAGTGAAAAAAATCAAACAAATTAGGGCAGTTTTTTCATTTCAGAGGGTTTTTCAAAGATTTATTTATTATTATTAGTAGTAGTAGTAGGCTGTTTCGATTTTTTTTTGTAGTGTTCTTCTAATATTTTTTTGACTTTGCTTTCCTTCTTTCCCTTCTCGAAGTCAAGCATACACAACCATACACATTTACGCACACACACACACTCACATACATACACACACGAAAATGCATATTTTTATATTTATATATATATATGGGGTAAAATCCCAGAACTGGGAGACAAAGAGTAACAATCATTTTCTATCCAGTTGGTTATATACAAATACATGCGTGGGCGGATGCTTGACTGTGTCAATACATTGTATATGCGTACATACCTATACACATACATTAACAGAAGCGTAACAAATATTCGTGTGTGTGTGTGTGTGTATATTTCCGAACAGAATTTATCAGAAGCTACTTCAGATAGTTGATTCTGTATATTCAATATCGAGGCAAAGCCGAAACACACACACACACAAGATACCTGACCAATTTTTATTCCGTATGCAGAAAGAGTGTACTGGCGACACAGTGATAGGATGCTTGCCAGCCACGACTCATGTGGTCTGGAGTTCGACCCCAAGGGCACAGACGGGCACTGCTTTACCTCGATAAGCCAATAATAAGACTGGTAAAAAGGGAAGGATGGCTGGCTGGGCTGGGCTGGGCATGAGACTAGCAAGCCCATCCAGTAAAAATAAACTTTAAGTCTAACCTCTAGCTTGAAGTCAACCTATGTTCCCTTGGGTTCCTAGTGGAACATAGGGCTTCAACTGCACATCTCCACTTGCCACTTCTGTCTTCCTTCTGCTGTACTTTTCACCTGCAACCATCTTAGTCTATACGCTTTCGATTCCTCTTCACGCGATCTCCTCCATGTCACCCTTGCACTGACGTCCCACTCACCGCGTGCTTCCTTTTCGGCCTGGTTCCACTCGAACAATGACCTGACGCGCGTGCGATGTCACCCAGCGCTATGTCTCCTCAGCGAGAGTCCATCCCTATCTATCTCCACTTTCTCCAGTATTTTGTTGGTTGGCGATTGGTTGGTTCTTGTTTTGTTTGTTAGTATAGTTTCCGATAGTTGGTGATTCTTTCCGACCCGACCCTGCCCGGCCATCTCATCTTCAGTATAGAGCCAGCAGCGAAGACAGTTGTTGGTTGATTAAGGTAACGTCTACAACAGGCTGTTGGTGGAAATATTCTTTGTGACCCACCCCTAACTTTCTGATCCATATAGGAGAACTGACTGACTGACTTGACGTTGTTTGTATTGAAAATCCGACTGAATTTTATTGTTGATGCTGGCTGGCTGGCTGAGTGACAAAGATTTCCAGATTGGTTGTTTCAGGTTGATGAATGTGTTTCTCGCTCTATTTGACATCCTCATCCGTTCCGACTGCCTACAGTTGAGACAATACTCCCTAGATGAGTGAATGAAGTAACCTCTCTTCAAATCCCTCCCGTTGGAGTACTACTGTTGACAACAGTGATAGAACCAATCAACCAACCAACCAACCCACTAACAATCATTCAAATGACATATTTACAGTTATAAACACCGGGGGCATACTACTAACAATACTCGTAGTACAGTAGTAGTATATCAGTAGCGGTAGAAAGAGTTGGAAAAAAGAACAGATTTCAAGGATTGATTGTCTCTCTCTCTCCCCCTTGTTATCCTGTCTTTCTGCTTTCAAATACATTCCTCTTCTTCTTTTCTTGTTCTTTTTCGTGTTTATTATTTGACTGTTAATGGATTTTGACAGTTCGGGGTCAACGAATCATTTCCATACGCGCTTATCATATGCATTATGCATGCATTCATGCACATATACGTGTGTATATCTGTCTGTGCTTAGTATGTATGTGTATGTATGTATGCATGTATGCATATACCCTTTGAATAAATGATAAATTGCCATTTTTTTCTTTTTTCCTATTCTTCTTCTGTGTTTTGAAGTTAGTTAGTTAGATACAGTCCTGACTTTAAAGTGTCTGTGTCTATGTGTGTGTGTAAGTGTGCAGCATTGCATACTAGTGTAATTCTAATAATACTGATGTAAGGGTAGACAAATAAAAAAAACAACACGAAAAGGCAATACTAAGGCAACATTCTTTTCTTCTTTCTTGTTCTACTTCA
Source organism: Trichobilharzia regenti (assembly GCA_944472135.2). NCBI lineage: Eukaryota > Metazoa > Platyhelminthes > Trematoda > Strigeidida > Schistosomatidae > Trichobilharzia > Trichobilharzia regenti. The sequence goes on from OX235263.1 coordinate 6,670,183, forward strand.
CATTCGTTTGCTTCCGCGTGTTTCAAATATGCATGAACATTAATATCTCCAGCATGGAATGTTTACGCGTCTCTCTCTTTCTCTCTCACACACGTGCGCGCTCGTTCGTTCATTCATGTAGTCGTCTCGTTATCCCTGTTGTCTTCCTTGTTTGCTTGTTCCAAGTTGTTGTAGTACAGAGAAGAGAAAGACAGAGCTCTACTGACGACACCATGTCTTTGATGCTAATGTGTATTTGCTGACGGTGATTGATGGTGATGGTGAGGGTGGTGACGATTACGATGATGTCCTACAACAACATACATCAGAGGAGTGAAGAAATTAATGAAAAATCGATCGCTTTTTCTTAGCCTAGAGAGAAAAGAGGAGGAGGAATTTATTATGGGAAAGAGAATTCTTTACCTCCCCCTCCCCCCCATCTGTGTGTGTGTGTGCGTGTGCGTGTCTCTAAGTCCTCGCATCATCCTATTTCGGCTTTCTGTAGTCTCTTTATTTCATATTTATCCTATTTAGGGATTTTGACGGGGAAAATAGAAGTTAATGATAATAGTAATAACAGTAGTCATAATAATAATAATAATGACAAATTAATAAAATTAATTAGATTTGAGTTAATATTATCAAAAATTGAAAGAGATTGATGATTATGGAATAAAAACAGTAGGAAGACAGTAATGGGAAAGTCGATTTCAATTAGTCTGTGATAATAAAAATAATAATAATTAAAATAGTATTGATTTATCGATTTGTATCAGTAGTAGTACATTCTTTGTTTTTCTTTTTAAATCGATTATGATAGAAATCGATCGTGAGGCTAAAAATCAATTCAATAGTGTGATATGTCTCCAGTACTAAGGGATGTGGGTTCGAATCCTACAGGTGGGCGGGGGTGGGTGGGGAATGAACATTAAGTTGTTGTAGATATGCCTTGTTGACTGGAGAGTATTAACAAATATACGAAACCTAGGTGTAGTCTAGGGCTTTCAATTATTGATTGGCTCTATAACAAACGCCCAGCTTTTAATGACTGATAAAATTTACTCAACACCACAAAACCGAGGACTAGACAATTGCTACACCCAAGCGGTAGGTTTTTTTTTCTTTTTATAGACAAGGGATTATACTTTCTGTGCTAGGACTGATAGTATAATCTAGTTACTCTGACGGTGAAGTAGGTAGTGCCGGGATTCGAACCCTGGGACTTACTGACTAAAAGCCACCGAGTGCTAAATGTTACCTTCCTTGTGCAGGCAAAACGATACTACTTCATTGTATCCAAAAGTATGTTTTTTGCTGTTTTAAAGTCAATACTGAATAAATCGTCTCGGAAGATAATGAACCGTCTACCTCAGTGACCGCATTTTTTATGTTGTTCGTGCTATCTATACATGAGGAGACAGAGAGAAATTCTTCTACCATGCACCAGTGGATAAAGGTTCTGGTGTTCCAAATAGTTGTAACTAACAGAATGTGACTTTAAGTCTAAATTACAGGTGTGGAGCTGTAGTCCAGCAGTAGACTGACGATTGTCAGGCTCACACAAACACACACACACTTCTAAACCTCACTTTGTCCAGTTGATTAGCAGATAGGAGACCCTGAAAAAACACAGGTTATCCACGAGGCTACCCCCCCCACCCCACTCCTGGGTAGAGAAAGAATAATAAAGCCTTAATTTTCACACACTGTGATAGGTGTGTAACGACAGAAGACAGGGGCCAGACAGACAACAGATCGTTGTCAACGGAGAAACAACCTCTTCTGATTGGTTATTTTCTCGCTCAAGGTTACTTTGTACTGCTTGTGAAGCCATATACCTGCGAATCCTATTTGCACACCTAAAGTTTTCTGTGATTGGTTGTTGGTGAGTTCCTCTCAAGGTTCAGCTTTGTTATTGTGTTGCTTTCTCATGACTCCGATTACGAGACGTGTAAACATTGACGTAAATTATTGTCTATAAGACTGGCTTATTTCGCAGCCAGCTCTCACCATAGGTGGTGACACATACACTATTGGGAAATTTCAAAAGATGAACCAATTAGTAGTTGCCTAATACACTCTGTCATAAAATCAATCAGTCAATCGATCAATCAAATATGCATTAAAAAAAACTACCCAGACAGCCTAGAAATGACAGAATTATTTCAATGGTTAATTATATTAAAAGTTTCTTGAAGAAAAAGAGCATACCATCATTTCGAAAATTATAATAATAATAATAATAATTTACGTCATGTAATTAACAAAATAAAATTAACTGAGTGCCAAAATAAAAGCCTGATTCACTCATTCACTTAATCAACCTCTCTCTCTCTCCCCTTTCTTGTTGCTATGCTAATAGTATAAATGCTTATTATCCTATCTTCTATCATTCACACAACAGAAAATATCGATTTAAAATTCCAAAAAAAAAGAAAATTCCATAGATCATATGACCATTTCCAATGATTGAATTATTGATTAGATTGATTTTTTTAAATATTTTTAAAATAATTTGGCAAAAACTGTAACTATCTATTTACAGTAAAATAAATTCTTTCTGATATAATCAATAATGGCCCCAATTATTGACCAACATTTATCGATTGACATAATAATTTACATTTGTAATAATTAAAATGAATAACGTGATCGGAATATGATATCGGAAGGGTGTGTTGTTTGCGTGTGTGTGTGTGTGTGTGCTGGTTGTGGGGGAGGACGGGAGGTATGCATGTACACAACATGTCAGCTTTCTTATCTGTCGATTGGTTTTTGAAGTTAGAATTCCAACCGTGGAGATTTTGGGTTCGATTCACTTGGTGAAGGGTGGGGTGTCGGGGTGGGTGGTTGGGCGTGGTTGTGCAATAGTTTCAAACGAGGATTGACTGACTGACTGACAACTGTGCATGCCAAGTAAAATAGTGGCTAGGGGGTTTGACTCCCAGCTGACTCACTCTTAAATACGCTTAAGAGAAGAGTGTTGAGTGAGACTACATACACTTGACAAATTGTGCAAGAGGGTCCAAAATGATCATGTGAAGAGGAGGTAAGTGAATGCTTCTAGAGCCAGTGAAGCTGATATCAGAGAGGTGAGTGGAATTCATAAAAGCAGACAGGTATAAATTAGTTTCTTTAAGAGTTGCAACATTTATTATTAGTAGTAGTATTATTCCCTTGGCTTCCGAGTGGAACATAGGGCTGGTTTCAACAACAAGCCTCCATTTTTTCCTGTCCCCTGAAATCCTCTTTAGCTAACCCTAAGATTGCCCATAGTCTCTCTCAACTCATCCCTTTATCACCATCCCCTCGACGTCACCCTCAAACTTACGTCCAACTTATCGTTTCGCAGTCCGAATTCCACTCGAGAAATGCCCGGAATTAGGCACAATGTCATTCGACTGTCCTCATTTCCCTCCTTATTATTGTGGAACAGTAGGTTATTGATTGGTTTGTTCGTCATTTCTTCCTGCTCGACCATCCGATCTTCAGTAGGTAGCCAGCCAGAGAAGTGGACAGATGTTGACAAAAGTCTGAAGTAGCCTGTTACAGAGCCAAATTTCTGACCCTAGAAGAAGTGGCTGACTGACTGACTGATTGACTTAAGAATGCTGTTGAACACAATCTGAATTTTTCCTCTTTACGCTGATTTTAGAGTGATGAATGTCTGTTTTGCCCTTCCGATATTGCGATCTTTACATCATCCTCCATGCTGTCTAACCGTCTGCCTGTATTTGGAACGATGCTTCCTGGCCAGATTAGCGAATGAAGTAACCTCTTTCAAATTTCTCCTGTTGATGGTGTTGCCACTGTTTGTTGGGTATTTTCATCCCCTCCTTCCTCCCTACCTATATATTCACTTGGAGTCCTGTCTTCGCTGCCTGCCGACTCCATTCTGCCAATTCGTTGGTTGTCACCGGTAAATTTTCGAGTAATCCCTCACGCATTAACTTCTTTTATTTGACATTTTTGACACTTTCTCATTACATCATAATTATACATCTCATGTCTTTACTTTGTTTTACTTTCAGAATTCACCTGAAATATACTCATCATCTTCACCAAATCGAATTCCAACGTCTGCCTACTCTTCTTCGTGTAATAAACAAGTCAGTCATACTACTGATAATAACAATAACAGTAGTATTAGTAGTAGTAATAGTAATAATAGTAAGATGTTATCCTATGATACAAACACTCCATGTGATAAACATGAAGAGAATACTCCATCGATACATGCCAACCATCCATATCATTCTGCTAATGTAACGCCCATATCTTCGTCTACATCCCTACCTTCGTCAACGACGTGTATATCCGCTTCCTCTTCAGCGTCCTTATCTTCAACCTCCACTTCTTCTTCGAATGCACAATGTATTGATCCCAGTTCTACAACAACAATGAATACAGATCAGCGGACAACACCAACGCCTACAGGAACAATGACATTACCGCTATCCGATTCATCGAATACCTTCACTGCAAGATCATCTAATGACTCCCCAGTTATTTCAACATCGTGTAATAATGATCCACGTGTGGAGAACAATAATAATAATAATAGTAATGGTAATGGTAATGGGAACAATTCTGGACATATGAAGCGTAAAACGAGTATGATGAAGCCTGAGGATGATTGTAATTACGATAGTAACAGTAATCATAGCAACAGTAATAGTAATAGTAATGCTAATACTAATACTACTACTAATAATAATGTTAGTAATATCTCATCCTATTATCCTACAACCTATTCGAATACACCAACACTCGGTGGGAGTGGGGGTGGTGTCAGTGGACCCAATGTAAATAATAATAATACAAGTAACATGATTCCCAGTGGGGGAGTTGTTACCGCTAATAACAACAATCCTACGCATCGTTTATCCCTAAGTCATCCTATCGGTACATCATCACATCCACATTTGATGAATTATTCCGAGATGAATTCACGACATTTAATGCCGACATCAGCATCAGCGTCATCAGTGTCATCATCGTCGAATTCAGGGACAATGAACAGTAATCATCATACTGGTCATGGGATGAATAATCACACTAATAACAGTAGTAACAGCTCAGAAACACCGATCCACAAAGCTAGAACAGCACTATATGAGTAAGTTATTATTTTCTAAAAATTGCATAATATTGATTTTTTTTCCTCTATTGTAATTCGAAAGCCTTCAGAAAATGTCGTTCATCAGCTAAGTCACTTGCATATCTGACGGCGAGGGAGTGGGAAGGATGTCGGAGTCTTATACCCTCCCCCTATTGAGTAGTAATAGTAATAACATTAGGATATTTGAGTCAGCCACGTAAGGAGGTGTAGACTGGCTGGCTGGCTTGCTGGCTGACTGGTTAACGTCTTTGGGATTCTAAAAATTAATGAAGGCTGAAGGCAATGGGCGATGTGGCTCGAATTCGTCACTGTCAATGGTGCAGATACACTTACCCCTCTGTGTGATCTGTTATATCCATTAAAAACCCTATTGTTTTTCTATATCACTATTCTTTGTGCCTCAAAGTTTTGCTTATTGGAGTTCTTTCTAATTCCTTTTTCCTCTCCCACACACTCCCTCTCTGTTGTTTGTCTTCCTTTGTGTGCTGCTGGGATGGCTGAACTTCAATGGAAAGTTCTAATGTGAAAGTTCGACTTCCAATGGATATGAAATGAGTGTATTGCTGAAGGGTCCTGAACTAGGCCGAAACTTATGTTTTTGATGTGGTTTTGTTCTCTGAGCTGGATGGTTAATTTGCGAAGCTTTCATCGCCCTACTGGGTGATATCTTCAGCGCATACTTCAATTTGAATTAAAGTGAGCTTTTAGATTTCTCCACGAGTTTATTAATCATCTCTCCTGGTGACCTTGGACATGATTGGTTGTTTGTGTGTGTTTTCACATCTTCCAGGTTAATTGTATTGGAACTGATTGTTTCTTTGACTTGAACTTTGAACTTTTGTGTGTGAGGTTTCTTTCTTATCAGTTGAAAATTTTGTCTTTCTCGGAATTTCATCAAAAGACATATACCCCGAAGTCAACCTATCCAACCAAAAGCCCCCAAGGAAAACACAAAGAAAATCACCCTTCCATACACAAAGGATATCTTTGAAATCACTGCAAGACTCTTCAAACCTTTAGGAACTGCTGTCGCACACAGACAAACAAAATCACTTCACTCAACTCCTTGCCAACCAAAAGACTCAATAGCGAAAGAAGATAAAACCAACATCATCTACAAAATAAATTGTAACAACTGCGAAAAACAATACATTGGCTAAAGTGAATGTCCCCTTCGTTTTCGTTTCCACGAATATAAGCTGGCCGTCAAAAGACATGATATCCACTCCCTAATATCGCTGCATACTAACAACCATGGACATCAATTCGATTGGGACAACGTCCAAATATTAGACAGAGGAAACAACAAGAATGCTAGAGAATTTATAGAAGGCTGTCTGGCATTCCAGTAAATCATCAATCAACAGACACATCGAGATGGACTGAATTTTCAACCTATAAGAAAGAAACCTCACACACAAAAGTTCAAAGTTCAAGTCAAAGAAACAATCAGTTCCAATACAATTAACCTGGAAGATGTGAAAACACACACAAACAACCAATCATGTCCAAGGTCACCAGGAGAGATGATTAATAAACTCGTGGAGAAATCTAAAAGCTCACTTTAATTCAAATTGAAGTATGCGCTGAAGATATCACCCAGTAGGGCGATGAAAGCTTCGCAAATTAACCATCCAGCTCAGAGAACAAAACCACATCAAAATCATCCACCTGAGCTACAAATCTTCTCTATCATATCGAAACTTATGTCTAGTGTACTCAAAACAAACCTGAGATGACCTTCTCAGTTGGGAATAGTTCAACCTGTTTCAATGTTAGAATATGCATCAACTACCATGAAGGCCAAGGGGCTCAGTATTCCATTCCCAGTCGACGGTCTTTTAAATATTTTCTAGGCTACTAGCCAGCGGTAAGTCCCAGTAAAGAAAAAAGGTTGAACATGAAGCCAGAAACACCATTGCTACTGATCCTTTAAAGATTGAAGCCTTATGGTCTGTCGCTACTTGACTCACTAGTCAAATAGACGTGTTATTAATTCCTCAAACCCAGATTTAGTTTTTCCGTAGTGGGCAGGAAACAACCTCATTGGACAACTTTCCTACCCTTTGTTGAACCTTGAGCCAACCTTGAGCCAATCAGAACGATTTATTTTCAACTGACATAGTCGAGACTTAATGTGGTTAAAACTGTATGAATATGAGGTGTTTTTTTTAATAAAAGGGTCCGTTACACAGTCTCTTATCTTTTCCCATTATGATCCCTACACTGAGAATCTGTATTGTCCATAATTGACTAATTTGTATTGATATTTTTGTCTTTTAATTTTCCCTTTAATTATTACCACTATTATTATTATTATTAATTAATGATTTTTCGAGATTTATCCTGCCAAAAAACAGCAATTTTCACTCTGTTGCTATCTATCTACCTATCTATCTTTCAATCCTGAATCGATCAATGTGTATGCCTATCTTTTTTCTGATTGGTTAAGATCGTTTATTAGATAACCAATTATAATGATCAAATTATATGATTGGTCCAGCACAGTTAACTCGAAACTCTTTTTTCGTGTCAAAGCTTCGTTAAATAATGTGACAGTTACATAAGTTATATATTGATCCGTGTGCACTAAATGTTACGCGAATATTTTCCATTTGTCAAACAGTATTCATGTTAGATCGTGAACTCACACACACACACACATGCACCCATGATCCCACCTGATAGGGATCAAACCTAGGATCTTTAGGTTATGAGGCGAGTCCGTTAACCATCCAGCTGTTGGGACGGAACTCAAATAGATTAGATAGAATTCATAAGCTGAATGGTTAACAAGCTCGCAATGTGACCTCAATTCCCCGGGGTCGATCCTTACCGATGAGCTCATAGAAGGGGGTAAATTGACGACCAGTCCAAACTAGGATGAAAAAAACTGTCCAAAATCTCTGGTAGTTTTACAATGGCGGTTCTCTCACTGATCTGTCAGCAGCTTGATCTGCAAATAGTCTCACTTGATGAATATAGGCCTATCCAGTGGATAAGTTCCGCGGGGGACGTATGCTTTGAATTCGACCTCGAATCAGTACAACACATCACCATTCAGCCACTGGGACCCAACTGAATGGTTAGCTTATAAATTCTAACGTCTGCCTGTTTGTAGTTTTAGCACAGCCACCAGCCAATGAATGCTATCACGTATTTATCCTCGCTCCCAACCTGATGGACCCTATTACTAATTACGACTTCCCAATCACTCACTTGTGAGTATCAGAATAATTTTTTCAAGAGTAAGGCATGACCAGTGGTGTCAACCCCGGTTGAGAGTGAGGACAAATACTCGCCGCCGCCACCAATGACATTCACCGATTTATGTCAGTCGCGCTAAATGCATCACGAATTGATAGAAATTAGTATTTGTCGGCTAGCCACTGATTGGCTGAATGGTGTACGAGCTTGTCATGTAACTGTTAAGCCGTGGGTTCGAATCCTGGTGGTGGGTGCGCATCGCCGATGAGCTCCAAATAAGGTGGAAGAATAAGCTGTCCAGTACTCCCTGGTTGGTTTTCGAGGGTTCCCTGTTATCGATCTGTGATCAAAATCTTGAAAAAAAATCAGATTCCTGCAAGCAAACTCTTAAAAATATATAAATATGTCTGACTACAATTCAAATCAATATTGTTATTGACAATGAGCCCCATCGATTATTATTATTATAAGGACAGCTAAAAGCTGAGTAGAAAGATTGACTGGGAGTTAAATCCGTCGATAGAAGTTGAATGCTTTGACCACCAGCGAGTCTTATACCTCCTATATATTATTAAATAATCAACTCGATCGATAGGTCGATCGATAAGGAAAAAAACCCAACTCAGTCAATAATTGAATTAAATAAACGTCATCTCGAATGTAAAGTTAATCCATCAATCATCCGTTATTTCACTTTCAATAATTGGAATCATTTACAGCTGATGTTCGACTGTTTACAACACAACAGCTAATCACCATTTATAAAGCACTAAATGATATTAAATTATTGATTTTTTTGTTCATTTCTCACCCATCTATTTAATCATAAGTGTCTTTGAAAGAAAATGAAAAGTGATAAAATAGACGGATTGGGGGGGGGAGAGGGCATTCAGCTAGTTTCAATTAGTTAAATGTGTTTATTTTTTCTCCAATTTTGGAGGACATCCTGTAGTGGTGATATACACTACTAATGACTCATATCAAATAAGTAGTGTCTACTTGCTATCTAGCCACTAGATCATGGTCATACATGTCAGTGGTTTGACCGCTTTCAATTAGCCCAGAAATTCTGATCTGTTCAAGTCACCTGGGGAGACTTGGGAATAGATAGGATGCAACTGCTGTTTTGCGCTTAGTTTCTGTGTTATTGGTCATGGTGGTGACGAGTTGGTCGCATCTGATTGGCTGTTTTTGATTGGAGAAATTTGATTGGTTGCTTTGTGATGGTCTTATTCAGAGTTCCATTGAATTGATTTGAGAATAAGAGCTAATCAATTTCTCCAAGTCTAATTGCGGGTTGATATCAGTTAGAGAGCTATTGAATACCATCAAGGAGTACTGGATAGCTAGTGGTTGTTTTCTAGTGCTTGGTAGGACTCTTAAAGCATACACCATCTCACCGGGGGATCGAACTCGGTCGCTGGGATAGAATGCAATCAATCTGTGATTCTTAGTTCCCCAACATTTGACCTGGTGAGTCCCACTGGTAACTAAAACCTCCGAGTAATTTCGTTCTGTAAATATTAACTCTATACCTCCAGAAGAATTATAATGTCATTTATTCATGAGCATTAGTCTCTATCTTCTTATATCGTTTGCCTCTGACTGTACTAACTTGAAATCCTTGGTTTTTGTTGACATATCGACACTTCTATCTCAATAGTACAAACGATATTTGACGATATGTAAAGGATTACATGATGATGTGACTTGTGATTAACTGTAACTAGCACATGAGGTGGTTGTCGTGGCCCAAATGGCCTAAATTGATAATGCGTCTAACAAAACTACTCACAGGCGAAGCAAGTGCACATTCATCACTAGCTGACGACTTCCATCACCATGTCCTTACAGAAATCTATCTGTGTTATGTAAACTAGTAGCCGTGATAGTGGGTGTGTTTGTGTGGGTGAGTGAGTAAGAGATAGAGAGAGGATGAATAACGCTCGTCCCCTTTCTTTTTTCAAGGTACATGGATACATATTTTGATTGCACTCTGGTAAGTGAATAGTGTAATGTGTTTAGGGTCCTTTCTTCGCTGCAGCCTGAATTCTCTCATACTCAAGTTTACAATGTGGCCACAATTTATAGATGGCTTACCATCATGGAGTGCGACAGTGGCATAGCGGTTAGGACGCTCGCCGACCATGCCTCACATGGTCCGGGGTTCGATTCTCAGCCACAGACGCACTCCTTTACCTCGCTCACTAAGCCAGAAATAATGCTGGTAAAGAGGAAAGGTTGAACATGAGGCTAGCAACCCCTTCCTGTAAAATAAACACTGCTACAGAAACTTCAGGCCACTAGCTTGAGACCCTATGTTCCACTGGGAAAGTGAAGGAAAAAGATTATCATCATGGTGCACTGTAAGGTTGTTGGTCTATCGGATGGTTAGAGGCAATCGGCCACAGGAAGCCCCTCCCCCCTTGCTTGTCGGCACTCACTCTAGCTCAATCAGCAAGACTTAGTAACTGCAATCTTGGAAGAGCTCATGTCTCTTCTGAGATTCGAACCCAAGTGCCAACTAGCATGAAACCTCGGTCAAGCTATACTTCCTACCGATTGCCTTCAGCCATCTTATATATATATATATATATAATATATATTTAAGATTTTCAACTCCAATGTGAAGTCAGTGCTACTTACTACACAGATCAGAGAATTGGCGCGTCATAAAGAGCATGTCAAACAAACTACAGACTTTCATCAACAGCTTTCTTCGCTCAATACTGCGCTCAAGATCAGATGGCCGGTAAGAAAAGATCAGGAACAGGGAGGGATCTCTGGCAATGTGCAAACCAACCCAGCAGGAACCGATTGTGCAACAAATAAGCAGGAAGAAATGGAGGTGAATTGGCTGTCCATACTCTGAGGAAACAAGCCATCAAGTGAGTGATATCACTAGACAAGCCATCGCTCGAGTGGAACCCGGTCGAAAGGGAAGTGGCGAGTTGGTCGTCAGTGCGAGGGTGGGGTGACTTGGAGGAGGTGATGTGAAGAGGAGATGATGATAGCATGTGGGCAAACTTGGAGTCAAGTGAAAACTCTAGCAGAGAACCGAACGCAATAAAGACGTTTGGCTGAATCCCTATGTTCCTCTAGGAATTAAAGGATATAATAATAATAATACATATGAACCTGCATATTCGCTTATGCATGTATGTACGGATGCTGTTAAGTTGTTGCTTGTTAGGTTTAGTATTAGGTAGACATGCGATTCTCTCTCCATCATTCCCCCATCCCCCCCCGTGTCTCTCATCTCTCTCTCTCTCTCTTCAAAAACATTCATCTATGAAAACAAATGAAAGCGTTGTTGTTGTTGTTGTTGTTGCGTATTCAGAAGAGAAAATCCCATCGATCAAACCTGTCAAAATCAAAACTTGTTTCTACTCCCCCCCTCCAAAATCTCTCTCGGTACATATAAGAATTTCATATGTAAATATATGCATAGACATTAACAACAACAATAATAATAATACATTATTGGATAGTGAGGAGAGGTTTTTACAACAACAAAAAACCTTTCAGTTTCACTTTCTCTCTTCACCTGATTCCACACACTCTCTCTTTTTTCTCCCTTCAGATAAACACGTGTATCTTTGTCTGTCTGTGTGTGTATGTGTATGTGTGTGAATGAGTGTCTATGCTTGTTTGCGCTGGATGCATAGAAAGAAGAAAGTTACTAATGCGATTCTCTTATTTTATTCTTTTAAGTCATTATTGCCTTTTTCTTTCTGTGATGTACCCCACCTATCCCCACCTATCTAACTAGCTAACTAACTTCTATGCCTTCTTAGAATTCCCCCCTCCTACCGCTTGACTTTCATCTCTCTTCCCCTTGATGACATGAATGTCTAATAGATGTTCTGTGTAGGCGCTTGTCTATCGTCTCTGGCTAAAACTCCGCCTTCCTCTTTCTTCTTCTTATCATTATCATATTTAAGACTTTAGTTTTATTTTATTTTATTTGTAGAATATTTCCGCACCAGCAACGTCCTCCGTCCGTCCAATCCCCCTCTACCTCCACCTCAACCGGCATCAGACATAAACCCCCCTCCCTTTCATGATATTTTTATCATCTTGTCTATTGAATGAGAATAGAATAGAAGTGGAAAGCGCATTCGGGTTAACTACAAATGGATGGATGGATGGATGGTGGTCATGATAGATGATAGTCCTGATGAAAAACATTCATTTTCTTCTTATCTCATTACCATCATTTCTATCATCAATATCTTACCATTGTCTTTCATACCCTATTTTCTAAGATAATAGGAATAATATCAGATGCTTCATTTTGTTTGTTTGTTTGCTTGTATGTGTGTGTGTGAGGGTTACTATTGTTATTATTATTACTAGCATTGTTATTCCTTTCCCTGTTTTTCCCTAATCCTTTTCTGCTTTCTTTAACTGTGTGTTTTGTTTTCTATCAAAGTTGATGTTTTAAGCTGGTGTTCTAAAAGAGTAATTAATCATTGCCTTTAAAAAAAAAGTTAGATGATGGTTAGCATTGGTTCTTCTCCTACTGTGTTTGTCATTCCTTTTTCCCCTTACTCCCCTTTCCCTCCCTCCGCTTGAGACACACACACGCACACACACTGACAGTGATTTCCTCCTCTTCTGACTCCTAAAGATTTTCAGTATTGTAAATAATGATACTCAAGAAGGCTTCGTGTGCTTTTGGAAGTGTACCAACAGTCAATGAAATCTACAACAGTTAGTTTAAGCCAGCCAGACAGACAGCCACATAGGGAGGTGTAGACTTCCTGACTGACTAGGTGGGGTCCTCGGGACAGTAAAAACCAATGATGACTGGAAACAATTGGTGATGTGGCTCAAAATCCTCGGTGTCAATGGGTAGCGCAGATGCATCCACTCCTTGTGACTTATGATTTCCAGTGAAACTATATTGTTTTTCGTTATTACTATTCCTTTATCTCATGCACGTCTGTTTACTATCTCTATTATGCATTTCTTCTACTTTCTTCTGTTGCTTTGTGTGCTACAAGGAGGAAGTGTGGCGACTTGAACTGGCGGACATCGATGCAAAGTTCTATGTCGAAAACAGACAGACAGGAAGACAGACATTGGCTATATATCGTGCTTGAATTAACAGAAGTTAGAATTCATGCATGGGCTAGCCATTGAATCGGGGCGGGTCAGGTACCAGTGATTGAAAGGCTTTACGAACTGTAACCTTGTAACCGAAAGCTGATGGGTTCAAACCCCATCTGGTTGGTGGGTAGGTGGGTGTACTTATGAAGAGTCTCAAGTACTAGCTGAAATTTTGACATTATTTACAATCTGTGTGTCTATCTATTTTCGACATAGAACTTTGAACCGATGTCCTGCAGTTCAAGTCGCCACATTCTCCTCCATGTAGCGCATAAAGCAAGAGAAGAAAGTAGAAGAAATGCATAATACAGACAGTAAACAGACGTGTGAGACACAGGAATAGTAATAACGAAAAACAATATCGTTACATTGGATAAGTCACATGGAGTGGATGCATCTGCGCTGCCCATTGACAACGAGGATTTTGAGCCACATCCCTAATTGTCTCCATCCTTCATTGATGTTTACCCTCCCGGTGACCCCAACGAGTCAGGATGTCTACACTATCCTACGTGGCTGACTGGCTTAAAATAATTGGGCCATGTTTTGATTTGACCACCACTGGCTAACTCTTTCCCGGTGTGACCCTATATCAGCTAACATTGCTCATTGTCGAGGAAGGCGGTGACTAGGCATACGTAACACATATTCTAACCATCTCAGTCGATGTAATTTCACAGCCTCGTCGACTGATTTGCCTTCCTTACCTAGCACTCGACCCACCCCTAACCTCAATATTGCTCACTCTATTATACTATTTCACACGGCAGGCACCTATGGTCAAAGACAGCTTATCCACCCTTTTCATGTCTTCCACTATCAATGGCCATGTCTTACCCACATCCATAAAGGAGGGCGGAGCGGACTGGTGAGCAGTACACCCACCCTTTGGTCGATAGCCAGCTGGATATCACGTCTACTAAGCTAGGGACGGCGTAAACAGGCGGGCATATGCGAAACTAGCCCTCTGTATCCGCACTGAGATTTCGTCAAAGATCAACCCGTTGGCGTTGGCTGATGAGTTGTTATGTCGGTGGTGAGTATTTACCCTCAGACTCGACCTACTGTATCTACCGCCGGAGACGACTTCCCACTAGAATCTAGGTAACTACTACCTGTCTGAATAGGACTAGAGGCTACTGAACATCAGATTGATATTCAGGCGTTGGCTTGCAGGGATTTGACCGGTTGGTTACAGGATGTCATCATGAGCTGATATCGGTTAGAGACCCGTTGGGAAACTGACTAGGGAGTAGTGAACAGTCAGCTATTTTGCCCTAATGCTTGGGACTTTACAGCAGTACGCGCAGACCGGGTATACGAACTCGCTTGTAATCGGAAGGTCCTGGGTTCGAACCCTAACTGTGTAAACTTTGACAGTTCCATGGAGAGGTGTAAACCACCAAGTTGGAGATCTCAGACTGTTAAGAACTAATGACACCAATGATACTGCTGGGAATATGGCTCAAAATCGCCTTCATACCTGATAATCTCACAGAACGATTGAACCTTCGTGTTTTTCAAAGGTAATATCCCTTCTTCCTTACATTCCTGCTCATTATAATTCTTTAGATTCTCAGCCAATCAGTTGATGAGCTTCGCTACGGAAACGCCTGAAATGGCCATCCAGTGTTTTTTCTTTTTGATCGCTTCACTCTAGCTAATATCCTACAAATTCAACATTATATTACAAAAATCAATAAAAGTTAAAATTCCTGGATCATTAGATCACCATCTAACCTGGGAGTCTTAACTTCGACCCGTAGTACAGTGAGTTCCAAACTAGGAGAACTTTCATCGATTCCCTAATCGATCGATATTGACTAGTAATTGACAAAGCTATTGTTGCTATGCCATTTGGTGATTGGAAAGTTTGTTTGTTTGGTTGGTTGGTCGGTTTTCTCGTGTGTTTTGTTTCTAATTTAATGGTTTATTGATTAATTTGAATAGATAAGTCAGTAATATATTCAGATAAATGGAATTTTAATTATCATATAAGTTTGACAGCTGTTTTAGCGTAGCAACTGTATTTGACACTTCAGGTGTGTGTGTGTGTGTGGATGGCTGGGTGGATGTTAATTCGTTAGTTCGACTTTGCGTTATTGACTTCTAATACCATCTGCTTTTCTTTGCTTTGCTTTTTATTCCTTCGCTTCACTCAGTTCTAAACGCATAATTATTCAGTAGGCTTGTATAATACTACTGAGTAAATATAAGTAGTTGAGATACATGTCTGATTGGTTTGATCTATTCCAGTGAATTATATTCATCTGACAGGGTTTCAGATCTCAAGAGGGACATGAATTCCTTGAAAACTGTGGGTACTACACCTTGCTGACTGACTGCCTGATGAATGCCGACAAGCACGAGACCTAGATGCAAGGAAGACTTCCTGTAGCCGACTACCCTCTAACCACCTGATATACCAACAATTCACAGCGCAGTGCACAATTGTTGGTGAGCCACCTAGTGACATGGTGGTCAGATTGCAAACTTGAGTGGGACGTGATAGAATCCAGTCCGTAGCAAAAACACCAAGGACTAGACGCTTGACACCAGTTACTAACTCGTATCCAATCGATAGCAGTATTTCGCCTATCATTGGTCAGTCATCAGGGTCAACCATGACCTCGCATGGATATGGTTGGTTGTCAAGCCTTCTTCCATTGACACATCAACGCACAACACTGAACTAGGATCCATGGCACCGATATAATGCTCCTGAACTCACTGTTTTTTCCAAAGAATCATTAGAGGGTATTGCTGAAGAGGATCAGTCGAGGACGAAACATGTTCCAGTTTTCTTTATCTCATTCCCAGTTTATCTCTGATGAAGACCACTAGGTGGAAATGAACAAATCTGATACTATTATTTCCTTTAATTCCTAGAGGAATATAGGGCTTCAGTCAAACGTCTCCATTGCTTTCGGTTCTCTGCTAGAGTTTTCACTCGGCTCCATGTCTCCCCACATGCTCTCGCCTCCTCTTCACATGACCTCCGCCTCCATGTCACCCTCATAATGACGACCATCTGACTCGCCGCTTCCCATTCGGATTCCACTCGAGCGATGGTCTGCATTGCGTGTGATGTCACTTGATGGTTTCTTCAGAGTATGGCCAGCCAGTCCACCTCCATTTCTTCCTGCTTATTTATTACACAATCGGTTCCTGTTGGGTTGGTTCGCTCATTGGCAGAGATCCCTATTCCTGATCTTTTCTTACCGGCCATCTGATCTTGAGTGAATTATTGAACGAAGACAGCTGTTGATAAAGGTGTGTAGTTTGTTTGAGGTGCTCTTTATGACGCTCAGTGCAAGTCTGTGGTCTGTATAGTAAGTAGCACTGACTGACTTCACATTGGAGTTGAAGAAAATCCGGATCTTATTTTCATTTTCGTGCTGAGGAGTGATGTTGATCTCCTCCACACAGACTTGAGAGTAATGAAAGCTTGTCTTGCCTTCCCGATCCTCACTGCTTTGATATCCTCGTCAGTTCCGTCCGCCTGCAGTTAAAATGACAATGTTTCCCCGATAGGTAGGTAGGTAGGTGAAGGAGGTTGTTTCTTTCAGGTTCCTCCCATTTGTGCTGGCTGATTTTTGTCTGTTGCTGCTGTTGCTGTTGTTGGTGTTGGCCATGAATCTTTATAACC
The DNA here is from genome assembly GCA_944472135.2 of Trichobilharzia regenti. Lineage (NCBI taxonomy): Eukaryota > Metazoa > Platyhelminthes > Trematoda > Strigeidida > Schistosomatidae > Trichobilharzia > Trichobilharzia regenti. The sequence continues at coordinate 6,687,255 of OX235263.1, forward strand.
TACCTCTGTTTTCTCTATGTTCACCTGAGAGAAGTCCTATCTTTGATGCTTGTTCTATCACCAACTTGTTGCTGTTCACTTGCATATCTTCCAGTTTGTGGGAAATCAGACATATATCAACGGCGAGATTCAGATCCTCCAAGTCTCTTTTTGTATGGGTCCATTTTATGCCTGTTTCCTCGTTGCCCGCCACTGTCTATCTGTCGCATTATCCAATCTACCGCCTGCGATCAGTAAAATCATTGGCGATAGTAGGCAGTCAGCCAGCTGGTCTTACTCCCATCTTCACTTCTAAGGATTGCGTAAATCTGATACATATATATAACACTCCATCTCTCTCTCTCTCTCATCAAGGGAAGTGTATCAGAAATGAGATTCACTCATTCAAGGTATCTTTCGATGAAACTCCCCTGAATAGTTAGCTAGTTCGTTAGTTAGTTAGTTAGTTGGTTCTCTTCTTGTGTTGTTCATAAAGATGAAAAGAACAATATTTCTCCTAGTTTATTATTATTTTTTTTTGAAAATTTCCCCTCATTGATTCAATTAATTTTATTTAATTTTTTTCTCTCGTTTTACTTGAAAGATTCCGTTCCATTTCACTGCTTATATAAGACATATATTTATATATTCGTCCTTTCCCCCACCCCCATTTCCCCTATTCTCAGTTTCCCCCCTCCCCCCCCGGCTGCCTCGCCTTTTCACCTTCCAGTCTCTTCTTGTTACATCAAATTTCATAAGACACGCCCACGCACACACACACACATACACACACATCTTGATGGAGTATGAAGAAGAAGAGTTAATTACAATCGGGTAGACTACAAGCAAGACTTATTCTTGTTCCGCTACAGTAATAAAATTATTCCCTCACTCCAGGCTTACTTCACTCTACCCTCCCCCCCGCCCAAGCTACTCTTGTTCTCTTTCTCAGCTCTTCCTTTTGAGCAGTCAAACTAATCAATTCCTTTAAGTATCACGACGATAGTGATAGGTTGTAATCGGTGTTGAAGTGAGCATGGTAATAATACTGCTTTGTTTAGTGACCAGATCTATATACCAGGCAATTCGTGTAGTTCAATTTGACACTGCTAGTTAAACACGGAATAGTTGGTAGCAGTTCAACAGTCTGAGCCTACCCTTCGCTTTGTAGACAAGTAAGGTAGAAAGTTCAGCTGAATGCAAAATGAAATTCTCTTCCTATTTACCCTATTATTCTCTTGTCTCTAAGCTTCAAAATTCGAAGTATCCATAACCGTAGTGTTGTTCCTTTTGTTGATGGCATAGGCGGGGGTGGGTGGGTGGGTGCTTAACCTTCCCTTAATCTTCTCTACTTACTCCTTGGACAAGAGAGGTTAAAAGACGGGTCGTCTAGGAATCGAACTGAGATCTTTTTCTCTCTCTATCTCATGCACTCGGCTGGCAAATACTCAACAGCACTGATCAATTATTAAAAATAAACCTGTCTCCTATTTAAACTATTCTGATATATATCACACTATTGATTGGTGTGAATAATTCTCAACTAATACTACTCCTCCTCCTCCTACCGATCGATAGTATAAACTGTATAAGTATTATGTAGGAATTCGATGAGATCGGATCACAATCACACATCATAAACTAATAGATCAAGAGTATTCCCCGATTATTTAATCAATAATCTTATGGATTGATCATGAATTGTAACACATCAGTTGAAAAACCACCACTACTGAAAACTAACCAAGGAGTATTGGATACCTGTTTCGTCCATGTTCAAAACTTTTCAGCGCAATGCACCCCATTGCCCTACTGTAATGGATTGAATCCAAGACGTTCAGAGGTGTATATTACTGAAGAGTCCTTAAAAAGGATGAAACAGACATCATGTACTTTCTGGTTTTCAATATAGACTCTCTAACTTAAGTCAATTCCTGATTAAAAACTTGAAATTTTATCAGATGTTTGAAAACTAACACTTGAAAAATCAATAATCTATAAGGTTGGTGCAGAAATTGATTTTATCAATTACGCTAAAATATGTCTCTCTCTCTCACACTGCCTCTCTCAATAATCAATAAATACCGATTATGAATCATGCACACGTGGTGTAAAAGAAAATAAGACAATATGACGAAAAACAAAAAATAACAACAGTTTTTCATATTTTCTATATGTGGGGGTGGGTGGTTCATTGTTGGGGTGGGCGTGTATGTAAATGTAGTTTTGTCTAGATGCGTTCATGTATGCGTTTTTTTGCTATTTTTATTTTATTTTAAAAGTTTGTACATGTGATCTCAGTTCATCTATCTACCTCATTAATCAAATTCCCTTATGTTAAACATCAGAGAAAGAGAGAAATATTTGATAGTCTCGTGACACCATGCTCTCTGAACTGAAGCAAAAACCATTTCATTATGATATATCATAAATCAGAAGTTCATTGGTGGATTGTCACTAGCAGTGGAATTCAGAATAACACGCATTTCGTCCTATTTGGGACTCGTCAGCTAACAGATGTACCTGCACTTCCTCCCCCAATGACTGATGATGTTCCCACCAAGGCTTGAACCCAGTGTCCATAGTTTCAAACGCCTAGGAGTTATCCACTAGACCACTTGGGTCACGAGAGAGCCACTACCTCTTGAGCAATGGGTCATATTAATTATTTAATTGAATTTTAGATTTTCCCGTCGACTGATTCGACTAAAGTGCTCGATTTCAGGTTGACATGTCTGTCGGCTTCTTGCGCCGATGCTTTGATGATGTCTGAGCATATAATTCGAATTTAATTGGTGAATGGTGACTAGCAGTGGAGTCCAGTATGCACAAGAGGTAGTGGGTCTCTCGTGGCCCAAGTGGTCTAGTCGAAAACTCTTCGACGTTTGAAACTACGGGCACTGGGTTCGAGCCTCCATGGGAACACCAACACTCACTCACTCACTCACTGGAGAGTGCACGTACATCCGCTAGCTAACGAGTCCCAAATAGGACGAAATGTGCGTTATTCTGGATTATACACTGCTAGTCACCATCATCCACCAATTAACTTCTAATTACATGCTCAGACATCGTTGAAGCATCTGAACAAGAAGCCGACAAACATGTCAACCTGAAACCGAGCTCTTTGGTCGAATCAATCGATGGGAAAATCTAAAATTGAATTAAATAATAATAATAATAATATCTTCTGTGAAGAAAATATGCTGTATTGCTAGACCCTAGGAATGTATGTCTCCCCACCGCATACCCACAGTCGGCCGTAGACTTACACACACACGCAGACAGATATACAAAAACATAGAAAACACAAATATATAGTCACATATCCATCCATGTATTATCTAGTTAGTATGCCGGTAGTAAGCAACACGCATTATTGTTATTATTATTATTATTATCGAATAATACGTTCCACGATAAACAAATCATGTGAATGATGGCGATAGAAGTAATGGGAGAGAAATTATCTATGTAATTTATGTGGGTCAAATGTGCTGCATATCATGTGATGATTCCTATCAGTTTTAAATATGTATTGCTTTTGTGTGTGTGTGTGTGTTTATGTGTGTGTGCGTGCGTAGGTGGGTGCAAATGAAACACATGTATACATCTACAATCAATAATCAATGCTCATTTTGACGATGTACTTTACGCTCCCTGTTCAGTGTGGTTATTCGGGTTGATCGAGCTTATTATCTCTACTCACACTACACTACACTACACTACACTACACTACACTACACTACACTACACTACACTACACTACACTACACTACACTACACTACACTACACTACACTACACTACACTACACTACACTACACTACACTACACTACACTACACTACACTACACTACACTACACTACACTACACTACACTACACTACACTACACTACACTACACTACACTACACTACACTACACTACACTACACTACACTACACTACACTACACTACACTACACTACACTACACTACACTACACTACACTACACTACACTACACTACACTACACTACACTACACTACACTACACTACACTACACTACACTACACTACACTACACTACACTACACTACACTACACTACACTACACTACACTACACTACACTACACTACACTACACTACACTACACTACACTACACTACACTACACTACACTACACTACACTACACTACACTACACTACACTACACTACACTACACTACACTACACTACACTACACTACACTACACTACACTACACTACACTACACTACACTACACTACACTACACTACACTACACTACACTACACTACACTACACTACACTACACTACACTACACTACACTACACTACACTACACTACACTACACTACACTACACTACACTACACTACACTACACTACACTACACTACACTACACTACACTACACTACACTACACTACACTACACTACACTACACTACACTACACTACACTACACTACACTACACTACACTACACTACACTACACTACACTACACTACACTACACTACACTACACTACACTACACTACACTACACTACACTACACTACACTACACTACACTACACTACACTACACTACACTACACTACACTACACTACACTACACTACACTACACTACACTACACTACACTACACTACACTACACTACACTACACTACACTACACTACACTACACTACACTACACTACACTACACTACACTACACTACACTACACTACACTACACTACACTACACTACACTACACTACACTACACTACACTACACTACACTACACTACACTACACTACACTACACTACACTACACTACACTACACTACACTACACTACACTACACTACACTACACTACACTACACTACACTACACTACACTACACTACACTACACTACACTACACTACACTACACTACACTACACTACACTACACTACACTACACTACACTACACTACACTACACTACACTACACTACACTACACTACACTACACTACACTACACTACACTACACTACACTACACTACACTACACTACACTACACTACACTACACTACACTACACTACACTACACTACACTACACTACACTACACTACACTACACTACACTACACTACACTACACTACACTACACTACACTACACTACACTACACTACACTACACTACACTACACTACACTACACTACACTACACTACACTACACTACACTACACTACACTACACTACACTACACTACACTACACTACACTACACTACACTACACTACACTACACTACACTACACTACACTACACTACACTACACTACACTACACTACACTACACTACACTACACTACACTACACTACACTACACTACACTACACTACACTACACTACACTACACTACACTACACTACACTACACTACACTACACTACACTACACTACACTACACTACACTACACTACACTACACTACACTACACTACACTACACTACACTACACTACACTACACTACACTACACTATATATTTTCTTCTCTCCGGATCTAATAGAGGCTACTCGAGGTTTTTTTGGGGTATGCTGGCTAGGAAGGAAACCCGACCGACCACCCACAACCATCCTCTTGTACGTTGTTAGCCAGCTTACTTATATAAATAATCCCCTCTGGCATGATAACACATCTAGTAAGAATGTTTAGAATTTAGAGTACAATTCTAAAACTTGCTTATAAAACGAATAAACTACTTATTTAAGGAGTAAGTAATCTATAAATGGTGTAATTTGAAGGAAAGGAGAGGAAATCCCAAAACATCTTCCTTTGTAGCGATTTAAATGAGGAAGAGTACTCACCAATGACATTACCTTAATGATGATCATCACTGGATTCCATCCCAGTGGCCGAATGGTATACGACTTCGACTTCTAGTCTCAAAGTCCTGGGTATGATGGTATGGTTATCTGTGTGTACTGATGAAGAGTCCCAAAGAAGGGGAGGGTGAAACACTCATCGTCGTCGCCGTCGTCGTGGTCATAATGAAAATTACACTATGGACAAATGAAAAATAAATTATACAATGAGTTTTGTTTTTCACAACCCTACCCCCCTTCATTCTCTGCTTTTCTCTCTTTTGTTATCAGGCATCCATTATTCCCTCTGTTGGCGCTGATCTTTGAAAAATGTGAATTAGCCACCTGTACACCACGTGATCCAATGTCAGCGGCAGCTGTTGCAGCAGCCGCTTCTGCATCTGGTAATACAAATCCTGGAAATATGGAAGTATGGTCATCGGAATCATTCAATGAAGATATTATTGTATTTGCTAAAGAGGTGAGTTTTAATCATTGTTTATGTGCGTGTATGTGTGTGTGTTTATTAGTAGTAGACCTTACGGACCCTACTGAGATGGTATCCTCCTAAAACAGCCATCCTTCATTTTGTAAGAATAGAAGACAAAGGCCAGGCAACAGATTGTTTATTAAGGAAATCAACGCATATTTATGGATTATTGTTAGCAGAAAAACACCGTCTTCTGATTGGTTGTTTCTCACTGAAAGTTAATCTTTCATTTGTTTGTGGCTGTTTCTTGAATGTCAGATCATCTATATGTAAAATCTGCTGTGGTTGGTTGTTGAGTCAGTCTTTGTTCTCATTTTTCTCACGACCAACATTGGGGGCATACACCTTGACGTAAATTACTGTCTACCAATATTTAAGTGTTGGTTTGTAGGGATCTGGTTGGTTACAGGATTTCATCATGAGCTGACATTGGTTAGAGAACCATTGGAAAACCTGCAGGGAGTACTGGACAGCTGTTTCGTCCTAGTTTGGGACTCTTCAGGCAGATAGTTACCTGGGGCTAGCTAGCTCGTCTTGAAACCAGAAGGTCCTGGGTTAGAACCCCGTCGGTGGATGCGTACTAATGAAGGATTAGTCAAACTAGGCAGACGAAACAGCTGTCCAGTACTCCTTACAGGTTTTCCAATGGTTCTCTAACCAATATCAGCTCTTGATGAAATCTTGTAACTGTCTACCGATTTTGGCTAGTAGCCAGCTCTCACCACAATCTCACGGCATAACACCATAGACCACTGACCAATCCTCCGTTTTCTTCACCGATTTCCATGGCTGACGAACAGTGAAGGGTGCGAGAGGGGTATTTACATAATATTCCTAGAGTATGGATTCATTCAACCGATCAAATGTCTTCACCACAGTTTCCCTTACAAACTAAAATTGTCCAAATTGCACATAATGTGATCTAGAATATAAATGTGCTCCTGACTGATTGATTGATTGATTATTGATATAGTGTAGTTGGTTACTGTTAACCAAACTGTAAATGTCATTCAATTGCTTACCAGTTTGGCGAAGCAGCTAGCCGCCAGTCACACATTTAGGTGGTTTGCACTGACTCACCTCTGCTCACCTTTAGCTCAGCTGCGTAGAAATGAGCGCGAAAAGGCATCCGATATTCGGATCACTTCCCATCTAGTTGAATTGAAAACATTTATTTCCCGATACGAATTTAAAACAAGCAATAAAGCAGGATGATTTAATGATGGATTCATCAAATTTCGGTAGAACTCTTCCTCAGCTGAGAACTCTACATACACGGATGTATATACTCTTGAAATGACATTGGGAGATATAAGACTGATAAGCGAGCAAATAAACTACATTGTGAATTAGTCATGTAGAAAGGCAGGTGGGAATGTTTTTCAGGTCATGTTCAAATGGATAAGGGGAGAGCGAGAGAGTATGAGAGATCAAAATTAAGATAAATTGCATTACGCTTCGATTACACATCACTTAGATAAACCATTAGTCATTAGAGAATATAACAAGAATTGCAAACAGAGTAATATCAATGGTGATAGTTATAATAATAGTAATAATAATAGGTAGAATAATACGTAAAACGTATTATCATGGTGGATTCAGAGTCACGACCATCTCCTTTTGTACACACAGAGGCTGGTTTATAAACTCGAATTGCACAAGCCTCCTCTGCAATTGCAAGCAACTTCTTGTGTTCTTTGTCTGCTGACTGGCGACAGTGAATGACTTGACAGTGCGTCGATATCATGTCGTTATACACACACACACAAGATGTTTTGTTATTGAGGATTTTGGCATTTTGCGCACTCAGCTGGTCTTTCAACCATTTTGGCAAATACCCCATCACATGCTACGAGTAGGCAGACAATCGCCTTTCCATACTCAGTTTGAAGTGTCGAGGATTGATGATGACTGGTCTTTTTCACAGACTGTTGAAGTACTTGCTTGTTGTTGTTGATGGTGGTGTTAAGAAAAACAAGTTTCAACTTTTATCTAATTGGTTGGTTGGCTGATTGATGTGAGCGATATTCAAAACTCCTCATATTGACTCCTGAACACTCTCCAATCCTCTTCTGGAAAAAAATCCATAGAGAATTCTGGATTCCCAGCACTCTTTGTTCACTTGACATTTTATATAATAACAATCATGGCATATATCAAGTTGTGGGTATATTATAACTTTGACATTTCGTTGTGTAATATAATAATAATAACAGCTTTATTCCAAACGGTATTTGTGGTAGAGGTATGGAATTTTCAGCGTGGATTACAATATATTGCATCTAATTACCTCATCAATTTTATAAGATTTTAAAATCAAAAAGCAACAACCAAAAGACACAGATAAATAAAAAGAACACCGTAGACTTTACATTTCAAGCAATGCACCACAGGATATGAAATATAAAGTTGATGTGTGATAAATGAGAACAACAGTGTAATAGTAACGAGGAAAGGAAAACAAAGACTAATGGGACTATTTGCTAGAGTGCCGCAGTAAGTTTATCGTGTCATACCTAACGGATTTCTCATCACATAACAGCTGTGCCAGATATGGTATTGTGGAGTTTTGTACTTGGTAGTCCTAGCATATAGCCTCCTCCTATAGCTGCTTCTTGTTCTACCAGATTAAATGCAAGGAGAGAGCTGCGTATAGAGAGGATTCTCGGGGTCTGACAATATTGTATTCTCTAGTTTCTTACATGACATTATATGTCTATCCACCAGAGTGTTAACCAGTTGGTTTGGTGATATCCCACTTGCCCTACTAACGGCTTTTAGTGCCTGCCCTTCTCAGCGAAGCAAAGTCTTTCTTAAGTAGTCCAGGAAAGATTGATGGAGAGCAGTAAGGGGGGATGGGTAGAATACAAGAATTGAGAAACTGAGAAAGCAAAGACTGCTTTATACCAGATTGCCTAAATTTCCTAACGTAGAACGTTAAGCGAAACATCTTTCTAGTAACTAGCAAGATGTGGGAAGACCAGGAAAGATCGGTGGAAAAACTCAGCCCAAGGTACTTGACATAAGATGTATTTTCAACCTCTGTGCCGTCAATGAGAGTGGGGCCATGTGAGCTAACTAGTTGTTGTAGGTCACATTTACGTCTGAAAGTGAAATTGACTACCTGACATTTAGACGGATTCCGCTTAAGACCGTTTGAAGAGGACCACTGACTAATTTCTGTGTAATAATCATCAGTTGGAGATTTGGCATAAAAAAATCTTTTTTTTTCTAAAATGAATTATTTCAATATATACATAAATGTTTTTTTTATATGTTCGATTTTATATATAAGATTATTACGGTCTGTTAACTGGTTCAGTCGAAAACTGGACCTAGAATATATATATATATATTCGCATACATATCGTATGCATATCTTTCTTAATGTGGCCAAAAATCCTGAAAGAGTGTAGGAGGGAGAGAGAAGCTCTGAATAAAGCCTGAAAACGATAGATTCGTCAGAAGAGAACAACACCTTCTATTCGTCATCTATATCTTTTATACATCTATATACGTAAAAAATATATATGTATATATAGGGTATATTTAAATGACCAAAAGTATCAATTTTCGTGGTATATATATATATGCTTACGTTTTAAACATACACAAACGTGTATGTGTGCATTTAAATATATATATAGACATGTATGGGCATGTATATAATGCATGTAAAGATCAATACATAGAGGCACACATACACACATACGCACGTGATATGTACGTATATATATATGGACGTACATCATTGATTGAGGATATATATATATATGTATTTAAATTTCTGGTCAATATGTAATATTATATAGATAGATAGATGCTTAGACAAGTCAAGAAGATAAGCAAGTCAAATAGAAAGATTTAAAAATTAGTTCACATCTGTTGTTTTGTATAATAAATACACGAAAATATATAACTAGGCTATTAGTATTAAGAATAACAATAATAATAATAATAAACAAAAAGTTAAACAAATGAGATATAGGCTGCAGGGATGGTGTGAGGGGGAGGAGCGAATATTGGAAGCGATAGGGGGAGTGAGGCTAAAGAAAGATCATGTTTGTTTAGTGAAGAAGACATACACATATATATATATTGCATGGGGGGTTTCACCATGAGCTGACATCAGTTAGAGAACCATTGGAAAGCCAGCACTGGGGGTACTAGAAATCTGGCTGTTTCGGCCTGGTTTGGGACTCTTCATCAGTACACACCCACCGGGATTCGAAACCAGGACCTTCTGGTTACAAGGCTAGCGAGCTAGCATGTAGACCATTGAACCAATCTCTGGGAGCCGATCCAATGGCCAGTGCATGAATTCTAACTACTGACAATTCACGATATAATGTGACCGCTAGCCAATGTCTTTGGTGGCGAGTATTTATCCTCACACCCGACCTGGTTCACCCCACTAGTCACAACTTCTCACTAGAACCCCAGGTAACCACCTACTTGAATAGGGCAAGTCGCTAGTGAGCATCTCATTGATATTCAAGTGTTGGTTTGTAGGGATTTGGTTGATTGGTCACAGGATTTCATCATGAGGTGACATTAGTTAGAGAACCAATAGAAAAATTGCAGGTAGTACTTAATAGCTGTTTCGTGCCAGTTTGTGACTCTTCACAGTACGCACCCACCGACACGGTTCGAACCCAGGACCTTCTGGTTACAAGGCGAGCTCGCAGAATCGCCCTATTCAGGCAGTTGCCTGGGGTTATAGTGGGAAGAAGAAATGGTCAGGAGGATGCAGCAGGTTGAAGTGGAGGCAGTAGCGCATCGAAGAAGACATTGCGCGTTATATTACGAATTTGCAGAAGTCAGAATTCATGTACTGGTCATCGGATAGAGTCCCAGTGGCTCAATGTTCTACGAACTAGCTCATTAGCCTTGTAACCAGAAGGTTCTGAGTTCTAGTCTTGGTGGTGGTGGTGGGTGAGTGCTGCTGAAGAGTCCGTAGCTAGGCTGACGAATCAGCTGTCCAGTACTCCCTTGGTGGTTTTCCAGTGGTTCTCCCTCTAACTGATATCAATTCATGGTGAAATCCTCCATCCAATTAACAGACCCTAATTTCTACTGGACTAAAGTAATATTTTAATCAATGTTCACTTGTGTTCGAACTTCTTTTTTGAAAATCGAACTAAACTAAATGAAAACTAATTACGAATTAATTTTCCCTTATTTGTTTTTTTTTACTTTTGAATAGTTGGTAAACTCTCAGAAAACAATTCGTACCAGTGATCCTGAATTAGACTCCCTGGTGAGTTTGATATTTACAAGAATTATTATTATTACTATTATTATCTTTACTGTTAATATTGCCCATATGCATATCACGTGAATTAATTAAAGTATATTTGCGTATGTATTTTCTCCACTTTTCGCCTTCCAATATATTTTTCCACCTTAGGAATGAATACACTTTGTATAGTGTCTGTTAAAGGCTTTTAGAGTTAACTTCGCTTAATTGGAGCTTAAAATACCAAATAGTATCTCATAAGCGCTGGCATATAAAAGATAAATATATTAGATGATGAGTGGCGATTGGCGTCTACTGGGGGGGGGTACTTACTCTTTAGTAAGGTGTATTCTTCCCTCTCGAGGATTTCAGCCTATTGAAGATATTCACGTTGATGACTTGACCTCTTGTATGACTGTAATGCATGTTGGTTTGGCAGGGATTTGATTGGTTCAAACCCTTGTGCTGGATGTACATACTGGTGAAGAGTTTTAAACTAGGACGAAACAGCTATCCAGTAATCCTTACTGGTTTTCGAATGGTTCTCCAATCAATATCAGCTCATATATATATATATATATTGATTGGTCATTGGGAGGGAGGATAAGTAGTGTGATGCGTCTATTCAGCACCATGGAGGACTAAAGCTAATGCTGATTACTGTACATTTCTTTTCTAAGTCTTCGTCTTCTACCGCATCAGTTGGTGCCACTGTCTCCAGACAATGAAGATCCTATGGCCTGTTACTTTCGAGGCTGGAGACATAAGGAACTTCTTGCGGGATTTTGAAGCCGTCGCTGAGTTGGTGAGCGTCAAGGATCCGTTAGCGAAGGCGGTCATGCTGGAGACGCTGGTGAGAGGTCAAGCAAAGGCGGCGATCAGGTGGGACGAAGACCTGGAAGCTGGTATTTGAACGATTGATGTAGGAATTCGACAGTAGCACTCGCCACTACATGACTTAATCCCAACTAAAATCAAGAATATAATGTACATTATGAAGAGGGTAGTAATGGAAATGATGAGTTGTCATAATCATATTTGTTGATATTAATTATTGCATAAGAGGAGTTGAATAAATGAATCAGAGTTACGTAATAAAATGAATAGATTTAATTTAATAGATTCACTGGCTCCATACCGCCCACCCGCCGACCGGGCAGAAAGACTTAGTAACAAGAAACTCTGGGAAGGAACCGATCAAGAACTGATCCGACATATATATATATGATAAAGAAAAGGAAGATGAATTGGGCACATGCTGAGGAGATCGTCCAGTGCAACTTGAAAGGCAGACAACGAATTGGATGTTGATGTGAGTGAGAGTGACATGGAAGAGATCAGAGAATACGGGCATTCGTGGAGCCAACTGATGAAGAAGACTGAAGACAACCGGACAAAAAGAAGATGACTACTGTCGAAGCCGTATATTCCACTCGGAATCTAAGGGAACAATAATTATGATAATCATATAAAATATATATTACCTAAGTACATAAATGATGAAGACGATATTTTCAACCAGTCTCATTTCTGACATCTTACTCAAGTGAACAACCACAGGAAAATTGGAAACTCAAGTTTATAGAAAATCAGTTTACACAGACCAAATAATGAATTACTACAGCAACAACACACAAAAAGAGTTGTATAGTATCACTATTCAACAGGGCCAGGACTCATTGTAGCACTCCCACGTTAAGGCAGATTGAAGAAAGATATCTCATAGACGTCTTCCAAAAGTATGGATATCCACAAAACTTTATCAAAAGACATCTACCCCCAAGGAAAACACAGGGGAAATCGCCCTACCATATATAAAACACGATATCTCATAAATGAATGCAAGACTCTTCAAACATTGCATACAAATCAACAAAATCACTTCACCCAACTGGCTCTATGTCAACCAAAAGACTCAACAACGAAAGAAGATAAAGCCAACATCATCAACAAAATAAATTGTAACAAGTGCGAAAAACACTACATTGGCCAATGTGGACATCCCCTTAGTCTTCGTATCCATGATCATAAACTAGACGTCAAAAGACATGATGATATCCACTCCCACAACCATGGACATCAATTCGTCTGGGACAATCAACGTTCAAATATTCGACAGAGAAACAACACCAAGAATGTTAGGGAACTTTTAAAACTCTGGTATTTCAGAAAATCGTCAATTAGTAGACACATTGAGATAGACAAAATCTACCCATCGATAGGAAGGAAACCTCTCTCTCTCACACACAAAGGGGCAAACTTCAGATCAAGGAAACAATCAATACCAATATAAGTAGCCGTCTAGAGAGTGTGAAAACACATAACCAATCACGATGTTGAAGGCCACCGACCAGAAGAGATCATGAATTAACTCGTAGAGAAATTTAAAGGCGGTGAAGATGCTGTCTAGTAGGTGGGGTGGGTGGGCAATGAAAGCTTTGCAAATATAAATATAAAACAACTACATGAAAAGTTTTCAACCCAATGTTCAACTCTAACTCTCACACACATAAAGACCCAGTTAGTTAACCATCCATCCATCCATTCAATCATTCATCAATTTGGCGTCTTTCTACATAGAAAATGAAAACCGTTTTGTATTTGCGCCTGTTCACGAGTTGTGTGTTGCATATGTGTGTCTGTGTGCGTGCGTGCGTACGTGTTTCTCGAAGAAAACAAAAATAATTTCATTACACATTGAAAAAACCAGCAAAAAAAACAAAAATTAAAAACATGATGGATAAATTTGAGAAGTTGTTCATTTAAAAATTGAATTTTTTTTGGTGGCGAGTGGTGGTTGGGGTGGTGGTGGTGGTGGTGATAGTGGGTTTACACTTGTGAAAATTTCCAAGTATTGGTGAAAATGTCTATCGGTTTGTCTGAATGTATGTCAAATATGTGTTGGTATGCGAATCAAGGTGAGAAAAATGAGAAAAAAGTCCAAGTACCTAGAAGCCGAGACACTGAGAGAGAGAGGGGGGGAGGAGAAAGAGACTTAAATTTCTTTTGGTCACATTATAACACCATTTTTATTTCAAATATAGATATTAATAATAACAGTAATAATCATATGAATTCACAATATTCACACCATTTTTGGCATATTTCATAAATGTGTGAGTTGTGTGCGTGCGTGCGTGCATGTGTGTTTGCGCGCCTATCTTGGCGGTAATCTGATCTAATGTTTTTTAAAAAAAAAACTGTGCTACATATACACACAGAACAGACTGCACAAAATCTAGGACAGGATAAGATCATTATTATTATTATTATTATAAGGCTATTTTTCATCATTCGCTGTCCCACTCTGTGGGCGTATCTCCTCAAAATGCCATATATCATTCAGAGTTATATATATATATATATATGTATGTGTGTGTATAGATGTGTGCTTCATAGTTTGCCTAAATTGAGACAGGTATATACATATCTCGTTGTTTTCTTATCTATCTATCTACCGATCTACCTGCGCTGAGATGATTCTGGCTGTCTGATTTGTTCAGTGTGTGTGATATCAGTCTCATTGTTGATTTTTTTCTTCTATTTTTTGCATTTTTTCTCTCTCATTAACGTTATTTTAATGTTATCTTCATTTATTTCTCTCTCTCCCCCACACCTTCCACTCTATTAGATAATTCAAGCGATTCAGGTTCTCCGATTTCATCTTCTTGAAATCGAGAAGGTAAGTAGTGTGTGTGTGTGATATACCTACATAGTTTGGTGTTTAATTATTTTAGTTTATCTCTCTGTTTTTCTCCATGTGTACGTGCGTTTGATTCTAGACTTCGTCCTATTTGAGGACGAAATCTCAGCACGGATAGAGAGGGCTGGTTTCGCATATGCCTGCCAGTTTACGCCGTCTCTGGCTTAGTAGACGTGATATCCGGCTGGCTATCAACCAATGGGCGGGTGTACTGCTCAGCGGTAGTCCGCTCCATCCTCCTTTATGGCTGGCTGTGAGCGATACCTGGCCATTGAGAGTAGAAGACATGAAAAAGGTGGCTAGCTGTCTTTGATCATAGGTGTCTGCAGTCTATCTCCCGTGTGAAGTAGTATAATAAGGTGAGCAATATAAAGGTTAGGCGACGAATGCTAGGTAAGGAGGGGAAATCAATTCAAATTCTGGGGTTCAAGTCCCAGCTGGTGTACACTTTTGTCTCACCACTTAACCGACTGTAAGCTGGACAAAGAGGGAGGAAGGTCGTGGGGAGGAGTGTGTGACACTAGCAAACAACCCCCCCAAAAAACGAATACCAGTGCTACTGAAACTTCCAGACTCAAGCTTGTCGAAGCCTTACATTCGACTCGAAAGGCAAAGGATAGCATCCTTGAGGCATATTAAGTTGACAAGTAACAAAATAAAAGATGAAATACATCTCAGATTTGACTTCTGACGGCAGTCAACCTTAAGAGAACTGGAATAAAATGAAATCCACGATGACGATAGGGATATTGTAAACCGAAAGTTACACCACTGAATTGACTGAATGTTGGGTAAACACCTTGTTCGATTCCTTTCACGATTTGAGTTGTTCTTTTTCTCACAAACAAGAACTACTATTTACCCTTCGAGTTCCTGGTGGAACATAGGGCCTCACGTACACATCTCCTCTATGTCATTCCCGGACCTATGCTCATCTCGTCGACTGTCGTTTCGAGCTCCTCCCAAGGGTGTTTGTTGTCCAATTCATCTCTATTTCCTTGTGAATCTCTTGTTAGGTAATGGGTTCTTAGTTGCTTTGTGTTGGTGGCAGAGTGGTTAAGACTCTCGCCGACCATGCAAATGGTCCGGGGTTCGCTTCCCTGTCGAACGCACACCTGATATCAATGGTCAACCTGCAAAATTTGGACTAAGGATATCCATGCTGAAAATTCAATACTTGTACCAAAAATACGCTGTGAAATCAAGCTATAATCAAAATAAAATAAATAATCATGAGTTTTATTCACATATTGATTGTATTTCTATCTTCATTTTACAGGTGCATGAACTCTGTGATAATTTTTGTTCTCGTTATATAACCTGTTTACGTGGTAAAATGCCAATAGACTTAGTGATTGAAGATAGAGATTCAGCTGGATCCACAGGATCAGGAAACAGTCCACAACCAGTGAATTGTTCAGTGAATCAGTCACAAATGAATGCGGCCGCTGCCGCCGGTGGTGGATTACAACATCCAGGTTCAAATCATCCTGGTTCAGTAAATATGTTCAACAGTTTAATTGATGAGTCTAATAGTGGATTGGCGGCAATGCAACAACAACATCAACAACAACAGCAGCAGCAACATTCTCTCTCACATCCTGGTAGTATGTCAAATTATGCAAATAACCCAGGGTTTCGAGGTGATCCAGCGGCAGCGTATGCCGCAGTTGCTGCAGCGGCTTCTGTCTCTCAAATGGGTGGTTTACTGGGTCTTGGTGGTATGTATCCTTGCTCAAATCTTCCTTCATCATCGTCAGCAGCGGCATCCTCATCATCAAATGCAGCATTTCATTCAATGTTTGGTGGTGATCCACGGTATAATCCTAATTCACATAGTTCTCCAGCGCCTGGTTTCCCTGACGCTTCAAATTACTATGGCCACCATCATCAACAGCAACAACAGCAACAGCACCATCAGTCACATCATCAACATGCCGGTGGTGGTCACTCCAACTACCATCATCCTGGTATGTATTCATCATCAAATCCATCAGGGTTTGGCGGCGGGATGGATCTAGGCGGATCTAATGATCTGCTCAGACCACCACATCTTGGTTCACCTTATTCAAGTCATCATCATCTATCGAATGTATCCGGAAATTTTAATAGTATTAACTCACAAAATTTTAGTGGACATCTGCTAGGCAGTGGACAACATAATGCTTCGAATCTCAGTGCATTTGGACAACATCAACTGTCAGCTGACGCACTGTCATCTTCTTCATCTTCTGGAATGGTTGGACGATCAAAAGTGAGTGAATTTATTGAAAAAAATCCTGTTAATATGGTGATTTATTTTCACTTTTTTATCGATCGGGATGCCGAGCATTTCTTTGTGACATAGGACTGGGTTGGAAAAGGATTAGGGGGTGATTGAACTGAAATGTGATATCAATCCACGTAGTTGACTTGAGCAAACCAGGCAAGGAGTTGTAGACTACTTGATTGGTTGGGTTCCTCGGAATGCTAAGAACCAACTAAGAACTCGAACTATTGGTGATACGGCTAAAAATCCTTCTCAATGGCGCAAATGCATTCAGTGTTTGCAGTAGCCACGATCCGCTAAATTATCCGTGGGTTTCCATGTTCCTATTGTCTTGAATCTCTTTTTTTTCTCTACCTTTGTGTGCTACATGGTGTGTGTGTGCATGTGTGTATGTGGCAACTTGAACTGGTATTTCTTTTGTGCAAAGTTCCATGTTGAAACTCGGTTAGTCAGTCAGTCAATATTCCTGTCAGATGGGATGGAAAGACATATTAGCTAACAGCCATTTACATATGTATGCAGTTAGCGATGAGTCATATCCCTTGTGTTAGAGGTAGTTATGAATCTCAGTGTATGTGTAACGGCGTTCAAACTTGTGACCAAGTAGCCGAACTTCAGGAAACGTTTTAAATCAATGAGCTACATCTTCACAAGCAGGTTAAAGATGATCGATTGAAGAGAGATAACATTTTCCTACTTTTAGAAATGATTTTCCTCCCTATACTATTTTACTCGTTGTATTATTTTATATTTTGCGCCGTTGTTCAATGTGTTCAATGAACCACCGAATCAATTGAACATAATATTCTGATTCACAGGATACATTGAATACACGTATATGTAGAAGTTTAAGTCAGTATTTTGCTCAAAATCTAACAAGAAGGAAAAGAAACCCATTCCATTTAAGCATTCAATGCCTGTTTCATCCTGCTTTGGGTGTTTCCTCAGCAGTCCCCTCACCGGGGTGTCCAGCTCAACCTACTGACTATTGAACTATTGGATTCGATTTCCAGTGTGTAAGACTAGCAATCCCACCCTACAGAAAGAGAAAAAAAACTCAGGACCACGGTTACTGAGGCTCCCAAGATTTAAAGCCAAATTGCTGTATTCGGTATGGAACTGACTGAGAAAAAAAAACCAAGGGGAATAAAAATTTTAGTTTTAAATATCTGATTGACACTCATTTTCTCCAAGTTTAACCATGGAATGAAAACAGTTGTTTCCTCGCGGTTTCAGATTCATCGGCACCCACTTCCAGTGTTCCAATCGGACACTTTTCATCTACAAGTCAAGCTTGTAAACCATTCAGTCACAAGGGACTTGATTCAGTGACAAGCTCATGTATTCTAAATTCTACTAGTACTAATGGTTTTTAGCATGATTGGCACACCAGCCAATAAATGTCATTTCGGTGGCAAGTATTTCTTCTCACTCCCTACCACTGTCAGTCGCAACTTCTCACTACTAGTGTGACGGTAGGTAGTTAATGGAATGTTTATTTAGAAATTGGTATCTCTATATAGCCAAACTGTGTAGGCCTTATCTTCAACACACCATTCGCAGGGATCTTCGTGTTGTGGTACTTCTGAACTTCCTTCATATTGTGCTCCTCTTTCACGTCTTCCATGTGTCTCTACAGTGTTGTATCATTTGCCTCCTCTGAAGTCAAATGTATCTGATGATATTAAATGGTTCGAGGCAATCGGCCACAGGAAGCCTTGATTGACCTATGTTTCGTGCTAGTTGGCACTCACCGGTCAGCAAGGCGTATCTGCAACCACGTTGAAGGAACTCATGTCCCCCTCTCTGAGATTCGAACCCGCGTCACCCAGTACTGCAGGTTGCAGATACGCCTTGCTGATGAGTACCAACCATCACGAAACATAGGTCAAGCAAGGCTTCCTGTGGCCGATTGCCTCGAACCATCTTCTAATATCACCAAATCAATGTGCACCGTGATATCCAGCTACCTAGAATTCAGTTTGCACAAAAGAAAGGACTAGAAACGTCACACTAGTTACTCTAGTGTCCAATCAAAATCAAATGTATCTATCTCCCTGCTATTTGATGATATTTTTTATGCCGATGAACGTCTCCTTATATTACTACTGATAAATCTAATCATTGGTACACACACCACACTAAAACTCTAGGCAGTTTAGTTATGCAATTAATCAGCCACTAGCGAGCACCTGAGTAAATAAGAGAATCATTGAAAACTAACTAAGGGCATGCTGGGGATAGCTGGTTGTTTCGTCCAAGTTTGGTTGGAACTCATCGGCTGATAATAATAATAATAATAATAATAATAATAATAAAGTGAATCCATTCTTCACATTGAATTAAAGCACAAAAGAATAAGTTGAATACACAGTAGAAACAACAATAAAAATAACAACATATCAGTTTCACATAGATTTTGCGCTTATTTTGATCGCTGGAAGCAAAATATCACACACGGCAACACGTGCATGTATGTGTGTGTGTGTGTATCTATGTCTGCATGTGTGTGTGTATGTGTACGTGTTAAATACTAACGCCAAATTAGGTAATCTGAGGAAAGAATCTGCATAGCGCAACTTTGATCTATTTGTCTATCTATAATGTATAAAAATCAATAATAATAATAATTATTATTATTATTATTTAAATATCATTTGTGAAGAATGTTATTATTATATGATGAATTGATAAATTCACAGAAAACATCAAACCGACCCGCCTACCTCCTGGGTCTTCCCTCTCGATGAAATAGGCAGTAGAATAATAGATTGCAGGTTAGATATTGATTAACAGTGAAGAGAGAGTGAGAGAGTGAGTGGTGGCATTATAGCAAATCATTGTATATATACACTCTGTTGTCAGTACATGGATGCATACCTCCATCGCACATAGACATGAATATGAACAAACACACACACACACATACACACAAACACAAACACAATCAGTTGTATACAGGGAATAATCAATTGTCTATCAATCATGTGTCAAGTGCTGGTTTGTAGGGATTTGATATCGATTGATTGGTTACAGGATTGTGATGAATTGGCAGAAGTTAGAATTCATAGTCTGGCCATTGGATTGGGTTCAAGAGATTGGCTTAATGGTGTACAAGCTAGCTCGCTAGCCTTGTAACCAGAAGGTCCTGGTTTCGAACCGTGTCGGTGGGTGCGTGCGTGCGTGCTGTGACGAGGAGTCCCAAACTAGGCTGACGAAACAGCTGTCTGGCAGTACTCCATGGCTTGTTTTCCAATAGTTCTCTAACCGATGTCGACTCATGAAGAATAAATATTATTAGTTTAGGAAAGCAGATGTGTCATTTGTCTTTAATTTGTAGGGATTTGCTGTGTTTCAAGTTAGATCACAGATTGATATCATTTAGAGAGCTATCAGTGAAAGTCATCATGGAGTACTGGAGAGTTGTTTCGCCGTCTCCTTTGGGGAATCACCACCAGTACGCACCCTTCATAAGAATTCGAACCCAGGACCTATTTAGTTATGACTACTACCAATTCATGATTTTAGCGCAACTAGTGGCGAGTGTTTTTCTCCACTCCCGGTCACGACTCCTCATTAGAACTCGAGGTGATTTCGTCTTGCAGACATCTGTTTGGAAGGTCATGAGTGTTCGAACCAGTAAGTCTCAAAGATGGAGGACGAAACAGCTATCCAGTACTCCTTGGTTCTCAGTAGTCCTCTAACTCATCACAAATTATGATGAATTATTAAAAACCATCGTCATACTCGACAGTCTTGATTAGTCTTAGCTTGTGACCCCACTGTCAGAGGTCGAACCTAAAACATTCAGGTCATAAGGTGAGTTACATCTGGTCACTAGAGTTCCAGACTGTTGAAGATTCCCAAGCTAGGACGAAACAGTGTGTAGTATGTACACTTTATTCCCCTCCTTCTTTTTTTTATCTTTTTTATAACTGAATTCAACTATTAGATCAACAGTCCAGTTTATTGATTAATTTCCTTTGAAGAAAAACCCAATAGAAAATCAATAAAACCTTGTTTCTTCTCAACATCACCATAATCATCAGCATAATTAATGACTCATGACAAAAATATTGCGTGTTTTACAATCGTTAATGTTTGATGAAGAAAAATCTTTAAAAAAATGTTGTTCTAAAATAATAATTGAAAACAAAACGTAATTTAAAGATGATTAAGTGCGTTGATATGTGTGCGGGGGTGCGTGGGTGTGTACTTTTATACACTCATGTACTTACAACAACAACAACAATGACGACGCACACACACACACACACACACGTACATTGAGAAATACAGAGAAAAAGGGTGGAGGGGGTCAACAGTTAGATGGATGGATGGATAATTAAACTGTATACTAGGCCGTTTCATACCAAAAAAAAACTTGAAAAATTCCACACAAAAATAAAAAGAATAACTTTCTTATTGATTTTTCTTGTTGTTATTGTTGCCGTTGTGGTAATTAATCATTTTATCTTCTTATTTTTCTTTTAATTTTCTAAATATCATATGTTATATATTAAATTTATCTGAGAATGATTGTCTGTGTTTGTGTGTGTGTGTCATGTGTGTTTTTATCAATGAATGAATCAATGAATGAATGAACTGAAGAATGTGCTTGCATAGTATGAAGTCCTACCACCCTGTTATGGTTACTACCGCTGTTTTGGTTTGCTATGACTAACGGTGTATCATGTATAGTGTGTATTTAATCGATAATTGATCGATAAATATCAATTAGTCAATCAATCAGTTAATTAGTATAAAATTATTTAGGAGTGGATAAATCGATTACTGCTGCCGTCATCAATCATGATATTAGTGACTAGAGTTCTTGTAACATGGGATATTTGATTTTAAAAAAAGATTTATTTTGATAGCCTAATTAATGACGGTCAGATCAGATGGCCAGAAAAGATCAGCAACAGGGATCTCTGGCAATGAGCGAACCAATCAGGAACCGATTGTGAAACAAATAGGCAGAAAGAAATGGAGATGGATTGGCTGGCCATAGTCTGAGGAAACCATCAAGTGACATCACTAGACAAGCCATTGCTCGAGTGGAACCCGAAAGGGAGGCGGCGAGTTGGTCGTCAGTGCAAGGGTGACTTGGAGGAGATCATGCGAGGAGGAGATGAAAGCATGTGGACAGACCTGGAGCAGGGTGAAAAAGTTGTCAGAAAACCGAAGGCAATGGAGGTGCGCAGCTGAAGCCCTATGTTCCTCTAGGAACTAAAGGATACAATAATAATAATAATAATTAATGACGGTAGACGTGATTGGGAAAGTAAGGCAAGTTTTTATTACCCCCGGCCCCCACCAGTCTGTGTAGAGGAGATCAACAGTACTCAATATTCAGCATGAAAAATAAAATGTGGATTTTCAACACCAATGTGAAGTCAGTACTACTTACTATACGGATCAGAGACTTGGCGCCGCACTGCGTCACGAAATGCACCTTCACCAACAGCTGTCTTCGCTCAGTACTTCGCCCAAGATCAGATGGCCAGTCAGAAAAGATCAATAATAGTGAGGGATCTCTGTCAATGAACAAGCCAACCCAGCAGGAACTAAATGTGAAACAAATATACAGGAAGAAATGGAGGTGAATTAGCCATACTCTGAGAACAAAACAAACCGTCATCAAGTGACATCACATGCCAAGCCATTGTTCGAGTGGAACCCGGAAGGGAAGCGGCTAGTTAGTTAGTCGTCAGTGTGAGGGTGCGGTGACATGGAGGAGGTGATGCGAAGAGAAGATGAATGGATGTGGGCAAGCGCGAAGTCAGATGTGGAAAACGTTGGAGAAGAATCGAACGTAATGGAGACGTGCAGCTGAAGCCCTATAGTCCTCTGGGAAAACTCTTATAACAACTTGTCACAGTTATTTTTCAATGGTTAATTTGTAAGGATTAGATGGTTACAGAATGCAGCTGACTTACTGGAGTTGTAGGGAGAAGATATGACGAGGAGTGAAGTCAAATACTCGCCACCGACATGATATTCCTTGGTTGGTGCTAATCACACTAAAAATCACGAATTGAGTCGGATTCCAGTGTCTGAATGGTCTACGAGATTGACTTGTAGCCTAAGGAGTGGTGAGTTCGAACACTGACGGTGGGTGTCTACTGCTGATGAGTCGCTAACCAGGACAACAAAGCTGTTCATTACCTCCTGGTGATGGTTGTGTGATGGTTCACACATCACATCGATACTCTTTGATCCTCAAACTAGGTTGATGAAACAACTGGCTGTCCAGTACTTCAGTGCTGGTTTTCAATGGTTCTCTGACTGATTTAAAACAATTAGTCCCTTTTATAAATTTTGATAACGTTATTAGAAGACGGAGACTGTCTGAAAAATGTGATGTATTAGCGCTATACATTTCGAACAATTTGATCACACATTTACTTGTCAAGTCAATATATATAGAAAGGTTAAATTAAACAAAGTGAGAGAAAACGGAATTAAGAATAATTAACACAAACGTTTGGTAATCCAATCAAATAAGGATTACCAAGGTAGGTTAAGAGTAATGACAAACTGTTTTTGAATACACAAGGGGGGCTTAAGTCTATGAATAGCTATAGCCTCAGCGTATTTCAATAAACGCCCTTGACCGTTTTTATAGATGACCTTAAAGGTTGAGTTAACATCAATCTTATGGTTCATCTCGATTAGATGTTTAGCTATAGACGAATTTGGTAGTCTGCCACCTACATCTATTAGCTTGTCACAATTCATCTGTTTTTCTAACCATTTTGGGATATGCTCTCTCACCCTCACGTGCAAAGCGCGATTACTCCTCCCTATGTATGTATGTCCACACACACACGAAAATTGGTAAATTGTATGGGATGTGATATAATCACTTGTGCACTTTTGGGGTTTACAGTGAAGCATATTTTTGGCTTTTTCCACAATTACAAGCTGGGCAGCATAGTAGGTCCTACGGATGATTGAATTCAACCTTTGTCTCACAATCCTACTGTTTATTTCCCTGTTATATGGTAATTTGATAAAAACCTTTTTCTTAGGGACGGTATGGATTGTAGGTTTAGAGGCTAGTTGACTTCTACACCTGTTTAAAAATTTCAAAGGATATCCATTTTCAACAAGAGTATCCATTAATATTGACAAGTAAATGTGTGATCAGATTGTTCGAAATGTATAGCGCTAATACATCACATTTCTCTGACTGATGTCAATCCATGATCAAACATGGGATGCAGTTCCTGATGATGACAGCATTGATTGGTGCCAGTCACGCTAAATGCATCCCAAATTGGCAGAAGTTAGAATTCATGGGTTGGATATTGATCCGGGACCCAGTGGCCTAATGGTCTACAAGCTAGCTCGCATTCTAACCAGAGGGTCCTGAGTGGTGGGTGGGTACTACCGATGATTCCCTAAATTAGACTTATGAAACAACTGGCTTTCCAGTACTCCCTGGTGGATTTCAGTGGTTCTCTAACTGATACCAACCTCGTGGGCGAACTCGATAAACAAATCAAATCCAGCAGGGACTGTGTTTGAATGGCTATGGAGGGCTTCATCATCAGCTGACATCGGTTAGACAACCATTGGAAAACCTTCAGGAAGTACTGGACAGCCAGGTGTTTCGTCAGCCTAATGCTTGGGACCCTTCAGCAGTATGCACCCACTGGATAGGGGTTCGAACCGGGGACCTTCTGGTTATAAGGCTAGTGAGCTAGCTCGTGGACCATTTAAGCCACTGAGATCCGATCCAATGACCAGCATATGAATTCTAACTTCTGCCAATTCAACATTAAATTAAGAATATCCTAATACATATATATACACTTATATCCTTTGCTGTGTTTAAAAATTGAATCTCTATTGTTCATGGTTAAGGCATCCACATTTATATCAGGTATATGATATAGTTACTAAGACGATACTGTCTACTGACCTTGTTGTCATATTTTTATATCCATGTTTATTGTAGTAGTTGTCATTTTTACTAATAAGGATCTAAATTACACTTGTTGTCGCTGTTCTTGTTCGTGTTATTATTATTGCCAATATTTCGTGTTTTCTGGTTACTACCCCTGTCCTACCCAACCAGCCAGTCTCGTTGTCCCGCTGAAAAAAAAACACAAAATAAAATTATTCTACCTTAGCAACCTTAACAACATAATACATATAAATGAATAGAGAGAGGGAGAGAGAGAAAAGGCTTAACCCTTCTGTTCCACTTAACAAACAAACAAACAAACAAATTGATTAATTAGTGTGCCAATAGACGCACTTTTTCACTTGTTATCCATTTCCATTGTCATTTGTTATTCATTTTCTCTGTGTTCCAGTTGTCGTTAGTGGGTTAAGGTTGTTTACTGTCGTGTGCGTAGGTGTGTGTGTGTGTTGTACGATAAACACGAAATGTCTCTATAAACAGATGGATATTGGGTGCATGTATGTTCTGCTTGTTTTGACAAGATTCATATAACTAATTATCAATCATATGCATATGATATATATACTAATATGATAATTTAAAGGATTGGCGGGTTGCGGGGGTGGGGGTAGTGAGGCATCAAAGTTTAAGTGGATATTAATCACGAATTAAAATTAGATCTCCGTGTGTGTGTGTGCGTGTGTTGAACGGATCATGTATCACAGTAACCCTTCTAGAGATGATATGGCCATTAATGATAAGTATTTAATATTTATTGGTGATGGGGTGGGGCGAGGTGAGGCATTAGTGACAGGAAAACAGATCAGCTCAACTTAACACACGCATACATACTAACAAACGCGGAAAAGCAGATGCCCGTGAGTGAACGGCAATGTTGTTTTCATTGTTCCTGTGTTATTCGTGTTAGGGTTAGTAGTGTCATCTAACTGACACTAATGACAGCTTTAATTATTCCAATATTTATATAACCATATAAACACACATAAATCCAGATGCTTCCGTTAGTTAATTTCTTTGTTAGGATTAAATCTAAGTAAATGAGCATCCTGTGTCTGTGGATTAGCTTGGTGAATGCTCTCCAACCACTGGGGTTCGACCTCCAGCAGACGCACTCCTAAACCTAGCTAGGCTGGATAATAAAACCGACAAAGAGGGAAGGTTGGACAAAGCTCTAGCCTGAACCCGAATATTCAACACTAATAATGTACGCACATCTCAATTACTGTGAAAGTGCATTACTTACTTGCATCGGAGTGGTAGAATGCTCGCCTGTCGGTGTACATGCCACTCGCGGGTTCAACTCCTGGCCGAGTAAAGCTTCTAAATCTTGCTTAACCTGTAGTAATCAATGGAAGATGGGAGATGAAGGGTTGGATCTCAGAAGAAAGGACTTGAGTTCCTTCAAAGTGGTTGCAGATGAACCTTGCTGACTGACTGGTGAGTGCCACTTAGCAGAAAACCCAGGTACAACTAAGGTTTCCTGTAGCTAATTGCCTCCAACTACTGTTAGGTAGATGAGTTTTCGAAGTTTAAGAGCCAATAGTAGAAGTCTAGCCAATCATGCATGAATCTGGAGTTCGATCGATAGTCAACAAACTCTTTAACTTTACCTCACCGGAAAAGATGCGACACCATCATTAACATGAGTGACACCTGAAAGCTTGGAGTCTTGTATTTCTCACCTAAAACCTATTTTTCGAACTTAAAACACACTTGTCACTAATCCAGTGTTCATATCAATCAACCATTGGTTCACTAGTAGTGTAGTGGTGTGATATAATGTGACAGTATGTGTTCCAACGGAATATTATTCTCACATTAGCAACGGGAATATCTTTGCTTCCGTGTCTTGTCTTCTGTCGTTACATTCGGTATCATCGCTGCCTGCCGACAAATGTACAGCTGATGCCCTGCAGTTTTGAAGATGGAGACATATGAATCTTCTGACAGGGCTTCAAGGTTGTTGCAGAGTTGAATGACATTCAGCATTCATCAGAGAGGAGGATTTTACTTGGAACACTGCTGAGAGGTTAGGCGAAGGCATCATATGATAGTGTGAGGTGAAACACCGGCGAATACGGGCCAACCAGGGTCATACAAAGCTCTTCCAAAGTGGGAAGGACCATACACGGTCACCGAGAGACCGGGTCACCTCACCAAGCTCCGGAACTGGGTACAGCAATACAAGCAAACAAAGCTACAAGCACCAAGAAGATCGAATCGACTTCAGTTGAAAGTATTTAATGCGGGTGGCGGGGAGGGGACGAGTATGCTGTTGTGATACAGACAGCAATGTGTGTTCCAAAGAAATAACAGGATACCTTAGCTTCGTGTCTTTCCTCCAACTGCTACACTAGTGAATAAGAAAAGACGGATTTCCAGTAATCTAAGTGTTTGTGAGAGAGGCATGATGTCATCACAATAACATAAACACAGAAACAATAAGAAGGAGAATACAAGAACTTTCGTTATGCTTCAACGATCAAAAATACGAAGAAAGCCAAACCATTACCAAACTGTCGAAAATTGATTGATTATTGCCTAAAGGGATAATTAATCTTGAATTAGTCAATACGTTTGACAGTGATGACCCACACAAGAGAGATGCTTATATCCTACTCAGTGAGTAGTATTCACCAATAATGTAATGAGACTAATGTCCAATTCTAATCAATTAATTAATTTATTTATTGTTATCTTAAGGCATTTCTTTTTGTTAAAAAACTGGTGTTTAAAGCATTAAGAGGAGTGTTTGAGTGAGTGAGTAGTCAGTTTTGTCAGTTATTCGTACACCCACGCACCCACCCACCCCCACACACATACACACAAAAGGGTCATTTATCCAATGACTTGTCTTCAGATTACAAAGATTACACAGATAAGTATCAGTGGAAAATAGGAAACGGGATTGCGTGGGTGGGTGGGTGGCGGGTTCTTCCCCCCTCTATTTATTTACCCCCTTAACTGTTTCGAGTGATTACTCTACACTTATATCCTTTTAACTAACAGTGGTCTAGGGCACTTTTACTACGTTGTATATATTTGGTAGCTATTGTTATCCCTAGTGAAAGGGTACCGATGTTGAATCATTATTATTATTATTATTATTATTATTAATGTTTATTGACTGTTCTACCTCGGTGCTCTCCTTCTGTGCCTCTCTCTCTCTCTTCCTGTCTACCCCTCTCTACATACACTTCATATGCTTCATCGATTTAATTAAATTCTTAAAAAATTGGGAGATTTGAAAAGCAAACAATAATAATAACAATAATAATAGCAATAGCAATACTCAGGAAATCGTTAACAAAAGAAGAAAAACCCCAAACTATAAACCGACTGGAGAAAGTGAATGAATTCACCGCATTGTGCATTCGTGTCTACTTTTGTGTATGCGTCGGTGCGTGGGTGGATTCGTGTACCGGTGTCTTTGTTGCTTTGATTGAGTATAGGGTGACACACAAGCAAACACAGCGAGAGAGAAACTGAAAAAAATAATAAAAACTAAAAAAGTGTCTTTTGAAAAATAAAATCACAACAGAATAAAATAACGAACGACCTTAG
This sequence comes from Trichobilharzia regenti, assembly GCA_944472135.2. Classification (NCBI taxonomy): domain Eukaryota; kingdom Metazoa; phylum Platyhelminthes; class Trematoda; order Strigeidida; family Schistosomatidae; genus Trichobilharzia; species Trichobilharzia regenti. Next base: position 6,716,272 of record OX235263.1, read on the forward strand.
AGAGGAAGATAAAAGCGAATACTTGTGGGTATAAAAAATAAAATATAAAAATAAGGCGGTGTGTGGGCGTGAAATAGGGTGCTTAGAATTAGAACGAAGAGTTTACTCATGGTTCATTGAATACGGTCTACCAAAAAATCAGTGTTCTGTACAATTTATAAGCAAGAATACACCCCCACACCCCCACTCCAACAGATAACACAATTAGGGGGACTATCGGAAAACCTTCAGGGAGTACTGGACAGCCAGCTGTTTCGTCAGCCTAGTGCTCGGGACTCTTCATCAGTACGCACCCACCGGAAGGGGTTCGAACTCAGTACCTTCTGGTTACAAGCCTGGGACCCGATACTACAATGGCCCAGGTCTTCCAGTGGTTCTCTAACCGCGATGTCAGCTCATGATGAAATCCTGTAATTAATCAATCAAATCCCTGCTAATCAATACTTGAATATATACGAGTATTTAATGTTCCTAGGTTTCCTGTTAGTTCGCACTCACCAGTCAGTCAGAAAGGTGCATCTGCGACCGTCTTGAAAGAACCCATGTCTCTCCTTTTGAGATTCGAACCCACGTCACTCAGTGAGTACTGCAGTCATAGACGTTACCACTGAGCAACTATTTGGATCGATCACCTCCAAGAATAGAATGGCAGTCACCTCTCTATCTCAACTTCATCGACTTTGAAAAGGCCTTCAGCGGACAGAGTCGTTCGAGAGGTGATTTGGCAACTACTTCGCTACTACGGGGTCCCATCGACAATTATACATCTCATCCAACAGTTATACGACAATGCTGCATGCCAAGTAATCCACAACGGAAAACTTACGGAAGCCTTCGAAGTCAGGACGGGAGTGAGACAAGGCTGTCTACTATCACCAGTGATCTTCCTGATTGCAGTAGATTGGATAATGCGACAGAAAACGGCGGGCGATGAGGAAACAGGCATAAAATGGGCTCACACAAAAATGGAACTTGGAGGATCTGGACTTCGCCGATGATATATGTCTGATTTCCCACAAATTGGAAGATATGAAAGTGAAAAGCAACAAGTTGGCAGAAGAAGCATCAAAGATAGGACTTCATTTCAAGTGAACATAGATAAAACAGAGGTGATGAAGATTCCTGGCCAACAACAACAGACACAATCAGCCAGCATAAATGGGAGGAACCTGAAAGAAACAGCCTTCTTTACCTACCTGGGAAGTATCGTTTCAACTACAGGTGGAACTGACGAGGATATCAAAGCCAGAATCGGAAAAGCAAGGCAGGCTTTCATTACTCTGAAGTCTGTGTGGAGGTCAACAGCACTCAGCATCAAAAATAAGATCCGGATTTTCAACTCCAATGTAAAGTCAGTGCTTCATTACGGATCAGAGACTTGGCGAGTCATAAAGAGCACCTCAAACAAACTTCAGATCTTCATCAACAGCTGTCTTTGCTCAATACTCAAGATCAGATGGCCAGAAAAGATCAGCAACAAAGATCTCTGGGAGCGAACCAACCAGGAACCGATTGTGAAACAAATAGGCAGAAGAAATGGAGATGGATTGGTCACACCCTAAGAAAACCATCAAGTGACATCACTAGACAAGCCATTGCTCGAGTGGAACCCGAAAGGGAGGCGGCGAGTTGGTCGTCCAAGGGTGACTTGGAGGAGGTCATGCGAGGAGGAGATGAAAGCATGTGGGCAGACTTGGAGCGGAGTGAAAAAGTTAGCAGAAAACCGAAGGCAATGGAGGTGCGCAGCTGAAGCCCTATATTCCTCTAGGAACTAAAGGATGTAATAATAATAATACCTCCAAGAATCTGATGACAATCATTCAGAGTGTACCATGATCATGGGCCAACTAGAATATTGGGTTCGAGTCTCACAAGGGATATAAGTCCCTTCATGCTTGCAAATACGCTTTGCTGACAGACTGTTGAGTGCCAAATGACACGAAACCTAGGTGGAAGGCTTTCTGTAGTCGATTGCCTCCAACTATCTAACATAATCAGAAATCAGAAGTTGATTGGTGGATGGTGGTGACTAGAGCAGTGTAGAATCCAGAAAAACACGCATTTCGTCCTATTTGAGACTCGTCAGCTAACAGATGTACCTGCACTCTCCCTAACGAGTGATGATGTTCCCACCGAGGCTCGAACCCAGCGGTATTAGTTTCAAACGCCTAAGAGTTAGCCACGAGAGAGCCACTACCTTTTGTTCAACAGGTCATATTAATTATTTATTTAAATTTTAGATTTTTCCGTCGATTGATTCGACCGAAATGCTCGGTTTCAGGTTGACATGTCTGTCGGTTTCTTGTTCAGATGCTTCAACAATGTGTGAGCATGTAATTCGAATTTAATTGGTGGATACAGGGTACGGTCAACCTGAGACCGAGCACTTCGGTCCAATCAGTCGGCGGGAAAATCTAAATTTGAGTTAAATACTTATAAATCGTTAGACTGATATGAATATGAAATAAAAATCGATTTGTTAGCCGAACTCAAATTTGTCATCCTTGAATTACATATGCACATACTGAATTGCATACATTTTAGCATGTTATAGATTATTGAATCTAATGTTTTGTTGATATACCAGCATGGTGAAGGGAAATACAAAATTAACAGTTATAATAACACAGCTTAAATGATGTTCACACTTATGAAAAAATAAACAAATAAAAATTTCAAAAAAATTGAGAGGATTATAAATATAAGAAGTACAATAACAACAAAGCCTGATGTTGAAAGGGTAGAGGAAATGGTTTATTTAATAGTGCAAAGAGGGTTAGTTAGTTAGTTAGTTCATGCCTGACACTATTTTCATCACATAAAGTACGTACCACGAAATATGGTATAGTGGAATTTTTATACTTAGACATACGTGCATGAAGTCTTCTGAAAAGACTTCTTGTTTTACCTGAGGAGGAGACACAAGGTGGGAGCTGCGGGTGCTGTAGTGGGTGTCAGAGTCTGACAAAATTCCTTTAGCAAATTTATTGCATGACATCATGTGCCTATCATCAATGACATTGTCAACGATATGACCGGAAATGGGATACCAGTCGTACTGTTGACTGACAGTCTTCAGAGTTCTACGAAGCAATCCAGGAAAGAATAAGCGAGGGTGAACAGTAAAGAAGAAGAATAGGTGAGATGCACGAGTTGACAAACTGTAAGAGGAGTAGTCGTTGGGTTATACCTGAGAACCTTAACTTCTTCTTAATGTAAAAAGTCAGACGAAATATTCTTTTAGAAATCGCTAAAAGGATAATCTATGCGGTTAATACACACTTCAAAACTATAAGCAAAATCTCTGGTCCACTAGCTATTACATCAATGAAAATAAGAGTTCATTAATAAGCGCACAACTGTATGGCAGTTATTATTGACAATAGCATCATCACTAACTCTCTCTCTCTCTCTCTCTCTCTCTCTGTGAGTAATTATCGGTTTATAACTGTGGTGACGATAATCGAGAAATATATATTGAAGAAGAGCCTATATCGCTGTACTCTCTCTTTCTCTCACACACAACACCACACACACAACAAACATACAAGACACTAATTGACAAGGGATAAATTCAATTTAGCGTTAGTCATTAAGCAAATTATTAACGATAATAATCATAACAGTATAGATTTTTTTAATCTACAATAATTTCCCTTTGTTATTCCATATGTATTATAGAATATTGTTGTCATATCTCCTATTAATACTTGTGCATCTATGCTCCGGTGTATCTTTGTATGTGTGTATGTATGACGGTATGTACACTTTTGATTTTTGCCCTAAATTCACTACCCTTCTCCTTTTCTCCCTCCTCACTCGTCTCTCTGTCGTTTTACATTTTAAGTGTTTAACATCTCCTTTCACAAATCCCCTGTTCCTATCTCTCTCTCTCTCTCTCACTCGTCCCAATTTGACTTTATTTATATGTGACAAGGGCGTATATACATTCAGGTATGTTGATTTATATCCGTGAGTGAACGTGCGCACACGGACGCGCTCTTTGCCTCTCTGTCATCTGTCTGTGTGTGTGTGTGTGTGTGCGTAGGCGTGACAGCTGTGTATACACGGGAAAAAAGAGTTCCATTAATAGCTCCACGGACATGCACACAGTCGGATAGATAGTTAGCTAGTTAGTTAGTTAGATAGATAGAAGGATAGATAGATAGCTGGATGCGCAGGCATACGCTGTACCAATAACAACGATAAACGACATGATTTTCAATGCATTTATAACCATTGCATTACAATACATTCTATTGTATTGTATTATATTGGATTAGATTGGACATATAAACAACCAACAGCGCATAGTACAGTACATTACAGTACACTGACAATAACAATCATAATCAGGAAACGGACATTGTCGTTTGTTGTTCTGCTTTCATTTTTCGGTTCTCTCCCTGTTCCTCTTTTTAATTTCCTCATTCCATAAATAATCATTTTGACAATTGTATTTTCGGGACTACCATTATTATTATTATTATTATTATTATTAGAATTATTACCATTAATATTGCTCCTACTACCATAAAACTGATGTTGTACAGACAATAGTTTGTGCGCAAAGTGACTGTGTGTGTATGTGTGTGCATGGGTGTATTGTCAGCTTTGACGATACTGACAAGCGATATATGTATGTAGGTTTGTATGTATTTAGTGTGTGTGTGTCTGTATTTCTATCGTACATATATATATGTGTCCATATAGTAGCGATTCTATTATTCCCAGGCATACATACATAATACATATATACACACGTATTAATGTATGGATAGATAGACAGATAAACATACGCCCAAATATAACCTATAGAGAATATGATGTGAACGTATCTTCCCCTTTGATCTCTGAATTATAATTCTAATTTATGTTAATATTAATAGTAATAATAATAATAAGGATAATATAGCTACAGTATAATAAACATAGTTACTATTTATTGTTCCTTTTGTCATTGTAGAATTCCTCCCCATTACTTGGAAGTGTTGGTAGTCGACGGTCACCGGATGCAGATGATCGGACAAGTCCAAATGGTGGACTAGGTGGTGCTGGTGGAGGTAATTCCGGTCATCGTAATGGTGGAACATCCGGATGTGGTGGAAATTCCAGTAATAATCATCGTGGTGGGGATGGAGGAGGAGATGTCGGCGGGGGTCATGGTGGTGGGGGTGGCGGGGGTGGAGATCGTGGTCGATCGTCTGATAATTCAGGAGGTGGTGGGCGTACTGCAACTAATAATAATCAACATGTTATGGTTGATCAAGGTGGTGGTGGTGGTGGTATAGGGCGCCAAAATCATAATAATCTTCATCAGCATCATAATCAACAACAGCAACACCAACATCCGCATTCTTCACTGACGCATATGTCACAGAATCTGTCACAATCTAATACCCCAATGTCTCGTAGTCATGGTAATGCAAGTCAAGATATGAATAGTGAAGCAGGTAATGGTACCTAAATTATACTACTTTGTCTGATTTATTTTATTTAATTTTCAATAATAATAATAATTTAATTATAATGGACATACATCTCTCAGGATTCACATAATGAGTGGTCAGTTTGTTTCATTGAAAACCAACCAGGGAAGTGATTGGACAACTGTTTCGTCCTAATTTAGAACTCTTCTGAAGGAGGCATTCATCCCAGCCCTGAGAATGTCAGAGATCGAACCATTGAGCTTCAGGTTACGATGGGGGGGGGTGCAAAATTCAATAACCTGTGAATTCCAGATTGCATTACTTCGTGTTGTGGCGCTATCGCCAGAGAGTGGAAGATATGAAAAGATTAGCTGTCTTTGATCATAGGTGCCTGCGGTCTGTCTCCTGTGTGAAGTGGTATGATAAAGTAAGCAATATTGAGGTTAGGCGTGGATCGAGTGCTAGGTAGGTGGGAGGGGAAATTAATAGACGAGGCTGTGAACATGCACAAGAACGTCGTTCTCTTATATAACTGTTATTCAACATTGCATTGCTTTTTTTCTTCTTCAAATTACCCGCCTTTACTTCGGACGCATTTGATTGGTCGATAGAGATTTGTCATGATCTTTTGGGATACAATAGTTTACAATAGTTTACAGTATCCCAAAACTTTGATGAAAGAGCTATCTATGTAGTGCTTCCAACTTTTGAGTAATTCTTCCCCTAGTATTGATTTTTACAGATTAAGTAGGCTTAGGTTGATCACCTAGTTGAAACCCCCAGCTCTCAGTTACGTGAATGGCGGTGATAGTGATGCGTGAGGAGACAAAGACAATTAACAACACCATTAACAACACATTTTTTGTTCATTTGATTCCCTTGATAAATTTCGATAAAGAAAGGAAGACGAAATTTGCAGTATAAAATGATATTGACATCATTCTATTTCACAGGTTCTCATCAGCTGCACACCACTACCTGAAATTACAATGGTTATGTAGACGATAATGACATACTTTAATGTTTAAGTGGTAGGAGAGAAGAGATACTATAAAACTGATGCATCCAAGATGAAAGTATTACAATTATTTTAGTTTAAGATTTCATCATCAAGTTATACGCTTTTAAAATTGAAAAGAGAGGGGAGGGGTAAGACAGAAAACAGAAAAATTGTTTGACAGAACAGTGTTAGCTTGTAGAACATATTCCAAAAAACCTATGCCTCAAAGGAAGCAAATATTCTCAGAGTGTTGATACCGGACATCTCGTAGAGGAGATTTCTAAGTCCTTCAAAATATTAAATAGACAAAGGACAGAAAATTTACCACGATTTGTCGAAGCGATTGCAATCGAACGATTTAAACCAGACTTATACATACAGAAAGAGAGTGTGTGAATAACCTCTCACTCTCTTGATTACATTAATTAATTAGTCATCTAATTCAGTGATCTCAACTCACTGAACAAATCTCAATCTCATAAACTGTAACCGCTTTTCTTTGCTTTGCTTTGTGAACCTACAAATTAACATTATCTCTTAATTTTTAATGTTTTCTCTCTTACCTGTTCCCTCCTCTTTTCTACTTTGAAAGAACTTAAACTAAAATAATTGTAATACTTTCATTTTGAATGCGTTAGTTTTATAGTATCTCTTCTCTACCATCACTCAAACATTAAAGTATGTCTTACGGGTTGATCACGGATTGATATCAGTTAGAGAACCATTGAAAACCAGGGAGTACTGGACAGCTGCTGTTTCATCCTAGTTTGGGAATCATCGGCAGTACGCACCCACACAGTGCGATTCGAACCCAAGACCTTCCGGTTACAAGGCAAGCTCGTATACCATTCAGCCACTGGGACCCAATTCAATGGCTCGTGAATTCTAACTTCTACTAATTCGTGATTTAGCGCGACCCCAACCATTGTCGTTGGTGGGAAATCCATCCACACACGTGACATCTAATTGCACCTCACTGGGCACGACTTCTCACTAGAACTCAGGAAACTCCAACCTGTAGCAAGTCACTAGCGAGCATCAGATTAACTTTCTATAGTTTGGTTTGTAAGGATGGTTCTCTAACTGATATCAATCCGTGATCAACCCGTAAAACATAACTAATCCTTACAAACCAAACAATAGAAAATTAAAGTATGTCATTATCGTCTATAAAATCATTGTAATTTCAGGTAGTGGTGTGCAGCTGATGAGAACCTGTGAAATAGAATGATGTCAATATCATTTTATACTGCAAATTTCGTCTTCCTTTCTTTATCGACATTTTTTTGTGTTATTCCACTCGATTCATTGTCACTGCTTTCACAACTGACTGATTCAACAACCACACTGAGAAACTTTTATTGCATTCGCTTCTTCTGATGATCTCCTCCAAAGTCGCCTGGTTCCAATTAGGTGGGGGGGTGGGGGGAGTCTGTTTGGCGTGTAATGTCATTAAGCGAGAGGAAACATACCTACAACAGAGGAATAACTGTTATGTTATATCATTTGAAACTGAGCAGTAATCATTATTGTTACTATTATTCTATTTATTCACAGGTGATGGAATCGATAATTCTATTGGATCAGGTGAAAATCTTGATGAATTCGACCTAGAGGAGAAATCAATTAAACGTCAAAAGAAACGTGGAATATTTCCTAAAGCGGCGACAAATATTATGCGTGCATGGTTATTTCAACATTTATCAGTAAGTGTTGGAAATGAGTGAACGTTTGTGTGTTTGTGTGTGTGTGTGTGGGGGGGGGTGAGTGAGTGTATATATTATAAGTTGTGTTGCTGTGACTACAGTTAGCATTATTATACTAAGCATGTTTCAGGTATGCAATTGACTCCTTTATCCCACTGAGTTCCCCAATGAAGCATAGAGCTTCATGTCTGGGATCTTGAGCTTACTACAAGGACTGTGTCAATCGGGGAAATGAATTCTGGGCAACATGTGTGTGTGTGATTGGAATAATAGAGAAGATTTGTAGCTTAGGTGGATGATTTGCAATTAGCAGTGTTCTCTGAGCTGGTTGGTTTAGTTGAGGAGCTTTCGTCGTTCGTCCTTCTGGACAACATCCCCGCCTTCAGCGCAATTTTTAGCATAAAGTGAAATGATTTAAATTTTTCCATGAGTGATAGAATTGCATCTCCCGAAAACCATCATTTTCTATTGACTTGGATTTTAAACTTTCTGGTCACCTGATTTATTTTTCATCCGTTGGTATATTTGGTCTATATTAACGTGTTTGTTAATTGCTGATTCGTTTGAGTACCAGGCTTCTAGGAGTCCGTTGACTGTACTTTTGGTGTTTCCTCTGTCTAAGATTTCGACATTATCCCAATCACCAAATCAGTGTCCATAATTATCTACATGCATTGATAAGAAACGGGAATATATATCGTGTCTTTTCATGGCTGATTTGTGTTCCTGGATTCTGATTCGAAGGGGACGCCTTCTATCACTGAACAATGGAGACACTAAGGTATACTGTGGTTTATTTCATGAGTAGGCGGCAAAATCAGTGTGGATTGGACAACAGGTAATTTCTCTTCAGATAGCATTTACACACAAATGCCAGAGATGGTGACTGAATGCATTTCAACTATCAGAAGTTCTGTAATTGATTTATTTCATAATGATTAATGCTGAGATATGATTAACCCTCAGTAGTTTTGATTGGATACTAGTAGCTAGTGTGATGTGTCAAGTCCTTATTTGGTGCAGACTGATTTTCATTAGTCAGGTTTGCAATGTGGCCACCATTCTAAGTAGCTCACCATCACTATCCACTACAGTCCTACAGGAGGTCAATCGCGAGCCAGCCCAAATAGCTCAGTGGTAACGTCTCTGACTGCAGTACTCACTGGGTGACGTGGGTTCGAATCCAGAGAGGGGGATATGAGTTCCTTCAAGGCAGTTGCAGATACGCCTTGCTGATTGCTGAGTGCCAAATTAGCACAAAACCTAGGTCAAGCAAGGCGTCCTGTGGCCGATTGCCTCTAACCACCTAACCCTCAGTAGTAATGCGTGTTTCTTCATACGATGTATCTGCTTAACACACACACACACAGTTCACTACTCTCCATGAATATGGAGCAGATACATTTGCAGAAAGTATGATGATCAAGCAACATTTAACCACCAATCAGGTATTACACAGAAGAGGCCTTCGTTAGAGATGATGTGCTTCGGTAGTTCATCAGTCATGCACAAATATATCAGGTTTAATCCTCAGAAGACTTACTTACTCCGAACCCTTACCTAGTACTCCACTAGCCATATGTAAGTTTCAAAAAATTGAGGGAAGGTCCGAAGTAAGTTTGGAGAAAAAGACACCATCACTGTCGTTGGCGTCAGAAACTCTATATTCACGATTACAGGATTTCATCATGAGTTGACATTGGTTAGACAACCATTGGAAAACCTGCAAGGAGTACTGGACGGCTGTTTCGTCCTAGTTCGGGAATCTTCATCAGTATGTACCCGCCGAGAGAGGTTACAAGGTGAGCTACCTCGTATACTATTAAGCCATTAGGACCCAATCCAATGGCCAACCAATGAATTCTAACTGCTGCCAATTCACGATATAGCTCAACCATTAGCCAATATCATCCGTGGGGAGTACTTGTCTTCACACCTGACCTTCTGTACCCTACTGGTCACGACTTCTCACTTTTCACTGAGATGTGTAAAGGAATTACGAAAAAGTAAAGAACAGACGTAACAATTGTCTTTAGATGGTACAACAAATAACGATTTAAATGTTAGCCAGGCAGCTTAAAGGAACAATAATAATATGACTGACTATTGATTAGCTGAAATAAACCAATCAGTGAAATATTAGTCTCTTTTCTATTAAACTACTTATAAACGATATAAGTAGGCTACAATTTTCAGTTCCTCCAAGGGAATTTTCTTTTTCTATACGTTGTATATACATATTTATGACAATTTTCTTCTACTTTATATATTTTTAAAAACAGCATCCCTATCCATCTGAAGAACAGAAAAAACAGTTGGCCACTGATACCGGTTTAACCATCTTACAAGTTAATAACTGGTGAGTTCATGTGCTTTCTCTATTTGAGCAGTCATCTATATATATGTATATACATTCGTGAAGAATCACCACACAAACACTAATACAAAAAATAGGCTAAATTTCTTTCGAACACTCACAGATTTGGCTTGTTCAGATGGATTTCGATTGGGGGACTTGTGGACCATGTGGCGAGGGTTTGGATGACACACGAGAAATAACTTTAAACGCTTTGTTATAGTGAGTCGCTTTGATGTCCAGACACTATCAACGAGATGAGCTAGCATTGAACTGCATATATAGCAGCTTTATTCTCACCTTTGCTAAACCAAGATGGGAGGTGTTCAGAAATCTGATGACGTTGAACTCCCCTGATCATCCGCAGTTAAACTGGTAAATACACATGGAAGAGGCGAAACAATGCAGTATGCCTTTATTTATTGAACTAAGTATTGATTGACTAGCGAATATACAGCATAGCTTAGCTGCGTTGAAAGTCCTTTTTATGGGCCTTCTAACATCATCCATGAATTGGAATTTCAAGAAGACTAATTTTTTCGGAAAACTGTGCACCTTCAACCTTGTACATTCTGAGTTCATGTGCTTGTTCACGAAAATAGCCGAGTTTAACCGAGTTCTTCGTTCAGTGCCTCATATGAACAGATAACTCTAGCTAGCCCAGTGAATCAGACATCTAACCAGATTACTTTGTGTAGTGTAGAGGTACGAGGCCCACAGATGTGAGCATATTTTTCTGTGGAAACGTTTAGATATTATCCCCTCTGTTCGTCTAGTCATAAAGATACCCATCCCCTTCTAAGTGAGTACGTGGGAATTTTTTGGAAAGTTGGTTTAGCGCAGGGGCTCTTTTCGGCGGAATATTCATTTCCCTCTTCAGCTGTACAGTCACTTTTATATATATTCAATCTCCTTTTGACGAAAAAGGATAATAACAAACGTGATGAGTTGTCACAAACATATTCGTTAATATATCAGTCAATGTATAAGAGGAGTTGATTAAGTGTATTATAGTTATGTAATAGGATGAATAATTTAATGGTGAATGAGTTGTATTCAGGATGCTCCTAGAAACCAACGGAAATATGGAATTATGTAAGAGTTGATTATGGATTGATATCAGTTAGAGAACCCTGTGCGTCGGTGGCATAGTGGTTAGGATTCTCGCCGACCATGCACATGGTCCGGGGTTCGAGCCCGCACCGACGCACACCTGATATCTATGGTAGGCCTGCAAAATTTGGGCTACCGATATCCATGCTGAAAATTCCATACTTGTACCGAAAATACAGTGTGGAATCAAGCTGTAAATCAAATAAAAAAACCCATTGAAAGCCAGCATGGAGTACTGGACAGCCAGCTGTTTCATCACTCTAGTTTGGGAATTATCGGAAGTCCTCACCCGCTGGGACTCGAACCCAGGATCTTACGGTTACAAGGCAAGCTACCTCGTATACTCATTCAGCCACTGGGACCCCACCTGATTCAATGGCTAACCCATGAATTCTAACTTCTACCAATTCATGACTTTGCGCGATCCCAACCAATCATTGTCGTCTGTGTGACATCCATCCTCACACGTTACATTTTTTATTTTTGGAATTTTCCGGTTTTTGGTACAAGTATGGAATTTTCAGCGTGGTTATCGGTAGCCCAAAATTCGCAGGCCGACCATAGATATCTGGTGTGCGCCGGTGTGGGCTCGAACCCCGGACCATGTGCATGGTCGTCGACCATCTGGATGGACCTCACTGTTCAGTACTCCCTGGTGGATTTCAATGGTTCTCTAACTGATATCAATCCGTGGTCAACTCGTAAAAGCATAACTAACCCTTACAAACCAAACTATAGAAAATTATGTAACAGTTCTAAAGAAATACAAGAGTTATCAACGGTTAGAATAACAGACAAACAAACAAAAATCAATTCTTTAGAAATCAATAAGGCTGTTACCATGACAATAGAAGTGATTGAATAATTTACTTTTGTACTCAAAGTTGCAGACTTTCTGTTTGAGAATGGCTAAGGCTTCAGTAGTGAAAAGGGGACGAAAACGTACTGTCTGTCTTTGACAAACTACTCATCTTCACTTTGTAGATTACCCCGAAAGCAGGCGTTTTTTTTTGGCATGGAATGCTGATGATCAGTATTGACAAGGTGTTTGATTTGATCACACTGTCTATAGAGTCACTACTACCTTTCTGCATCCATGCGGTAGAACCCTTTTAGACAGGATACGGGTTGAATGACCGAAGTACCAGGCTCCACTGCAATATTTCAAAAGTGTATCTATCTCCAGTACATACTGTCTCTCTCTCTCTCTTTTGGTTTGACACTGGTAACTAGTTTGATATGTCTAGTCCTGTCTTTGGTGCAGACTAAATTCTATCAGTCAGCCAAGTTTGCAATGTGGCCATCATTCTAGGTAGCTCGCCATCACGGTGCACATTGATTTTATGGTATTAGATGGTTAGAGGCTATCGACCACAGGAAGCCTTGACTGTACCTAGGTTTTGTGTTAGTTAACACGACTCAGCAAGGCGTATCTGTGATTTGAACTCGCGTCACCCAGTGAGTGCTGCAGTTAGAGACGTTACCACTAAGCTCTCAGAAGGGATATGAGTTCCTTCAAGGCGGTTGCAGATACGCCTTGCTGACTGACTGGTGTCAGTGCCAACTAGCACGAAACCTAGGTCCGGGTAAGGCTTCCTGTAGCCGGTTACCTCCAGCTACACACACACGCACTCTCTCTCTATATATATAGACAGTACATGAAATTTACGTCAATCACGCATCCGGTTCAGAGTTCGACTCCCGGTCAATCAAAGAACTCCTTAACTTTACCTAGTCGATAGAAAGCCATTACTAGTGGAACTTCAAAGTTCATTATTAGTTATAAATCCATTCTGAATGAATATCTTTCATTTAGACCAAAATGAAATGATAGTACTCCTGAGGGTAATCCATTGACCACCTCTAAACACGTACACACACACACACACACAAACAAACAAACAATAAATTTTGTTGATACAGTGATTCATTTCTTCAAGTCTCTTGAAGTCATTTTACTAATTTTCTTTACAGAATTAATTAATATCTTGGAGATAAATTCTATAATAATGAATGCTATTCAGCCTATGGGCAGAGAATAACAATATTAAAAATAGGATTAAAAAATAATACTAGTAAGTACTACTAATATTAGTAGTATAAATAACCCGACGCTTCGATTATCGTGTTTCTTTTCGGCATCTTGGCATCTCTGTCTATTTGTTCTTATTCTTAAGGGCATGACAACAAACTAATGCGCTCGCTCGTGACACACACACACACAAACAAAGAGAGTGATACACTCAGATAAATTTCAAAAGAAGGAAGTCGGGTGTTTGTTTTTAGAGAATTTTCTGACTTTAGAGAGGGAGAGAGAGGAATAGTAGATTCTATTAGGCAGGAAGCAGGATTACAAGGAGAGAGAGAGAGAAAAAGAGGTTTTTCGAAGGGATAGAGGTTATACAATCATAGAAAGGATCTCCTTTTCATGTTAAATAGCCGATAGTAATGTGGGGGAGGCGGAGCGGGATGGGGCGGGACGGGACGGAGGACGAGGAGTGGACAGATAATCCCAATTGTAAACAAGAATAAAGAATAAAAGAAACTAGGGCAGAAACTGAATTTTTCTCTAGAAGATTTTTGAGAAAATAATCAATGAATACAGTAATTATTTGACATCATTATTTATTAATTTTTTTTATCACGAAGCGATTTCGGCTGACTGAGTAAGTTACAAACTGGAACTGTGCACATAATTGCATCGGTTCAGGTTGGTTTAATGGACATAGAAAAGATCACAAAGACTGAGCGTATCTGTGCAATGGAGAACAAACTTGAGTCACACCTCCAGCAATTAGTTTTTATTGATTCCGAAGATTCCAGGCAGGCAGCCTATACCTCACCCATATGTGGCTGACTGAAACAGATGCGGATTCCATTCCCCCAACGACTCATTAAAAGGTTGTGTGTGTGGATCTATCAATACCAACATGTAAAACAACACTCTCAGCCTTATTATTATTATTGTTCCCTTGGGTTCCCAGTGGAACATAGGGCCTCAACTGCACGTCTGCACTTGCTTCTGTCTTCTGCTGTCATCTACTTTTCACCTGCATCCATGTTAGTCTATACTGTTTCAACTCCTCCTCACACGATCTCCTCCATCTCACCCTTGCACCGATGACCCACTCGCCTCTTTCCTTTAGGGTTCCAATCCAGCAATGGCCTGACACGCGCGCGATGTCACTAACTGGCCTCCTCAACGAGTGTCCAGTCCATCTCAATCCACTTTCTCCAACTGCATATGTGTTGGTTGGCGATTGGTTGGTTCTTGTTTTGTTTGTTTGTTCCCATAGTTCCCCATAGTTGGTGGTTCTTTCCAGCCCGGCCCGGCCATCTGATTGATCTTCAGTATAGAGCCAGCAGTGAAGACAGTTGTCGGTTGATAAAGGTAACGTCTGCAACAGGCTGTTGGTGGAAATATTCTTTGTGACTCACCCACCAAGTTTCTGATCCGTTCCGTATAGAAGAACTGACTAAATTGACCTTGTTTGTATTGAAAATCCGACTGAATTTTGTTGTTGATTCTGGCTGGCTGAGTGACGAAGATTGGTGTCCAGATTGGTTTCAGTTGGTTGATGATGAATGTGTGTGTTTCTCGCCTGCCTTCCCGATTCTCGCTCGATTTGACATCCTCGTCCATTCCCCTGTAGTTCAGACACCACGACAATTAGGAATATCAACGTGGGTGATAATAAGCACCCTTGTCTGACTCCTGTGTTTACTCCAAACCTCTCGCTGAGTTTTCCGTTGTGGATGACTTGACATGTACCGTTGTCGTACAGCTGTTGAATAAGGTTGATGAATATTTGAGCGCTGCACGCCGTAGTACTCGGGTAGTTTCCGAATTACTTCGCGGTCATCGCTGTCTGTCGAAGGCCTTCTCAAAGTCAATAAAGTTGAGGTAGAGGTTTGATTGTCATTCCATGCTTTGTTCTGTGATGATGATGCGTAGAGTTGCAATTTGATCCTCTCAGACCTAAGGATCCTTCAGTGAACTCAAGGAATGACGAAAAATGTCTCCGTGTGGGCGTGTGTGTGTATGTGCGCGTTTGTTTCATTATCATTTTTCCCCTCATCATTTTGTTTATTTCTGTGTTGTTTCTCCAGGTTTATTAATGCACGAAGACGTATTGTTCAACCAATGATTGATCAATCGAATCGAGCAGGTATGTTCTTGCTTCTAAAATGCATATTGTTACTTATTGTCATTTTATCTAAAAACAATAATTACTACTTATATTAGTAGTACTAGTAGTATTGTAGGGAAAATGGATGACATTTTGGCGTTTGAAACATAATAGGCCCTGGGTTCGAGTCGCGGTGAGAACTTTATGATTGACTCGTTAGAGGTTGCACGTACATCTTCTAGCTAACGAGTTCTAAGTGGGATGAAATATACATCCTGGGGGAGGGGGGAGATTGCACTTCTAGTCACCATCCGTCGTTGGAGCATCTACGTCTTGTCATCGGAGGCCAAATACTCTGTTTAGTGTGGACTTCTCCATATGTTTATCTGTTTGTCTTTCTATCTATATGTATGTGTGTATCTCATGCTATGCTGACGTCTTTTTGCAGAATGCTTGACAGGTTCTCCGATGCTTCACCTATTCCATATTATGATGAATATGAGTTGTCATATGAATTAATTAATTAGCCTTAGGAGTAGCTTTCGCGTGCTCACATTACTTAATTAATATAGCTATTTGATGCCGGAAGGCGGATCAGATGTGTTCCTCTCCTCCTAGTAGAGATTCTTATCTGTTTGCTTTTTCAAGATACCTTGATTTAGATTTATTATTAGTAATACTTTGTGTTTCGAATGAAGCATGCGGCTTCAGCATCTCCACGATTGCTCATAAGTTCTCATCTCCTGCCCCCCTCCCCCCACTGTTCACACGATCTCCCCCATGTCGCCTTCCTTTAAATCCATCCAACTCGTTGTTTCTCATTCAGCTTCCACTTTTTGGTCTAGTACGTAATGTCATTCGGCGGTCTCTTCAGCATGCCTCCAATTCTTCGGTAGATTTGTTACTTATTCCTTCTTATTACGGCCATCTAATCTTCACTAGGAGGCCAGAGAAGTAGGCAGTTGTTGATGGAAGTCTACAGTAGACTACTGCAAATGCTTTCCATGAAGCAAGATAAAGAAGCATTAACTAAACGGACAGTAGTTTTGAAAATCCAGATCTTGTTTCTTATATTGAAGACTGATGTTGATCGGGTTTAACATCCTCTTCCGTGCACTGTTAGCCTGCTGTCTAGATGATTAATATTGATTGGTGTTTGTTCTTGTTGTTGCTGTTGGTGGTTGTGGTTGTGGTCGGCGTGATATCTTCATCGCCTGTGTCTTTCTCCTGCAGAGATCTCCAGGCTTGTATGAAATTATTATTTCATTCCGTTACGTTCCAAGTGGAACATAAGGTGACTTCAAGCTAGAGCTTTGAAGTTTTGGTAACAGTGGTACTGTTAGTTTTACGCGGTGGGATTGTCAGCCTCATGCTTATCAGTCTTCCTTCTTTACCAGGCCTATAACCAGCTAAGCGAGGTTTGGAAGTGAGTTATTGATATAGGGGTATAAATCTTGGGCACTGTGGTGGTAGAGTATATAACTCCATTATAGATAAAATTTTATTTTGATAAATCACACAGTGGTGTTATACTGTAATATTAACTGATGCGAGCACGTTTCAAGCACAAACTATTGCCACTCACTCACACAACTTTCTTGCTTCATTTATCTACATGAGTGAAATTGATGATTAGACATTTGAATAAAAATCAATACAGGATAATGTACATTCAGAAATAATAATACGAGTGTTATTGATCAAACACAATCA
This sequence comes from Trichobilharzia regenti, assembly GCA_944472135.2. NCBI lineage: Eukaryota > Metazoa > Platyhelminthes > Trematoda > Strigeidida > Schistosomatidae > Trichobilharzia > Trichobilharzia regenti. The sequence continues at coordinate 6,733,719 of OX235263.1, forward strand.
AATGGGAAATACGACGAGTGTTTTCATAGTCAAAATTAGTAACTTGTTAGAATGTTGTGATGTGCTTGAATTGAATTAAAATAGAATTTTAAGATTATTTATTATCCTCCTGTGATTTGACTGACTGACTGACTGGTGGTAATAATATCTTCCATGCATATCTCTGGTATTTGCATTGAGTCATTTCTGTTGCAAGTGTTGGGTGTAGACTCGATGAACCAGGCACGATTCAGTAATCAATCTCTCTCTCTCTCTCTCCACCTACATAGATTACTTCTTAGAATCTTAGCCATCTCCCACCACCCTATTGTGTGATTGTGTGTTAGCGCATGTATTGCAATTGCTGAGCTTTTTCCTAGATTACTTATCTTCATAGGTGGGGTGAATCATTGTAACCTTAGCTAAATTATTATGTGCTGACAGGCAATCTCACTACTCCTGATCTACTAGTTTGACCTACTTAGTTGACCTTACTCACAGTCATTGTAGGGTATTTTGTAAATTATATTATTTTGTTTAAATGGGTCCACCGATAGGGTCTTTTAGCCTAGAGAGCTTTTCTCTGAGTGAGTTTGTAGGTTTCTATGTCACCGTAATTCCTGCTTTATTAAGAATCCTACGTAGGGAGGGTCTCAGATGTCCCCTCCTTATATGGTATAACAGTAGATTACTTACATTCTCTCTTATTTATGTTGTCGCTACTGGTTTCAGCATTATTTTTGATTGATAACACTGAATGTACGGTATCTTATATCGATTTTTATTCAAATGTCTAATCACCATATTCGATATATCTATTTCAGTAGTATCGTTGGCTTCTTCTCCCTCTTGTTGTTATTCTTGTTCTTGTTGAGATAATCCATAGGATTAAAAACAAGAAACATTTCTACTCCAATCTCCCCTCCCCTCCCCTCCGCTGCCCGGTAGTCATAGCCCGCACACACACACACACACACACACACACAACTACACTTTGATGGAGTTACCGGCTATCATTATCACTAGTTTATGATTATTTCTTTCACTATCATTATTATCATTAATGAATATTAATCATTGATGGGTCCAGTGATTTTCTTTCCTTCTTTCTGGTCAGGTCTTTTCTTCTTATTCCTACAGTAATCCCTTCTATTATTATTATTATTACTATTATTATTGTCATTATTATTATTATCCTATAACTGATAACCGGAATAATTAATGAATTATCCATTTATTTATTTATTCAGTCAGTTAGTCAGCCAGTTATTTCTCTGGGTAATTTGATAATCCATTCTAATTTCTATGCCGTTTTCACATCATATATATGTCTGTTTGTGTGTTTGTTTGTGTGTGTGTGTGTGTAGAGTTGAGTTAGAGGAGAACAGGTAGGGGAGGCGTGTGTGTGGAGTGGGAAGCAGTAGGTTGGAGCGGGGGACGGAGCGATGCTATCATATCATCATCTAACGTATAGGGGATTTCTCCGTCAATTGGGATAAATACATATACATATATGCGCCAATTGATTTATTATCTATCCGGTTATAATTCCATCTAGTGGCTATTATTATTATTATCATTATTAGAATATGCAGATGACATATTCCTGTTAAGAGAGGATGCTGACAAAATGCAGAGTCTTCTGAACACCTTGACCGGCTGGCAATCTTCGTATGTTTGGCATGCGACTCGCCCCCTGTAAAATGTAAGATGCTGCTGCTACAGGACTGGACTACGTCAACTCCTAGCTTAGTGATAGGGAGTGAAGTGATAGAACATGTTGACCACCACTTCACCTATTTGTTTGGGAAGTTGTATCAGTATCACCAACGGACTGATTGGCGACGAAATCTCAGCACAGATCCAAAAAGCTTGAGCTGCTTTCGCTAACTTACGCGGATCTCTTGCGTAGGCGTAACATCCGGCTATCAACAACCAAGGGACGTGTGTACTGCTCATCAGTTCGCTCCGTCCTTGTCTATGGCTCTGAAACATGGCCAATACGAGTTGAAGACATGAAAAGGTTGACTGTTTTTGATCATAGATGTCTGCGATCTCTGTCTCACGTTAGGTGGTATAATAAGGTAAGTAATGTTGACGTTAGGCGTAGAGTGTTGGGTAAACAGGGAAAATCAATCGACGAGGCTATAAAGTTACATAGACTAAGATGGCTAGGTCACGTGCTGCGCATGCCTAACCATCGCCTCCCCCGACGGGCGTTAATAGCTGATATAGGTGGTGCAGGTTGGAAAAGAGTAAGTGGTGGCCAAACAAAAACACATGGCATCAATCCATGAAATCCTTGACAGTTAAACTGAGTCAGTGAGGTAGGGAGATTCAGACTTCCGGGTTGGGGCCCTCGGGACTGACTCTAGGAATCAATGGCTGGAGACAATAGGTGACATGGCTCAAAATCGTTGTCAATGGCCAGCGCAGATGTATTCAATCTCTGTAATCTTTCATATTCCTTTCTACCATTACCCATTCTGTTTCACTTTTATACTTGTCAGACTGTATTGATTCTCTTCACTCATCTTCTTGTCTACCTTTGTGTGGTATTTGGAACGTAGCAACTCGAACTGGTGCACTTCGGTGCCAAGTTCTATGTTGAATCCAGACAGACAGATAGATTATTATTATTATCACTATACAATGATTAGATAGCCTATGTATGGTTATATATATGTATATATATACTTGTATGTATGTATGTTATGTATATGTGTCTATTGAATTTCATTAATAATTATAAACTAACAGGCCCACATGGTTATCCACCCGATGCTACAGGATGTCTACCGTATATGGATAATCAACATTTTGCTGCCTATGGACGTCCAGGCACTGGTGGCGGAGCTGGAGGAGGTGGGTTGGGTATTTTAAATTTCTTTACAGAATCAGTTTTTTTTCAGTTTGATATTATGTTTATGGCTTTATTTCATGGAGGATTTCATCATGAGCTGACATCATTTCGGGTCCCAGTGGCTCAATGGTCTACGAGCTAGCTCGTTAGCCTTGTAACCAGAAGGTCCTGGGTTCAAACCGTGTCAGTGGGTGCGTACTGATGAAGAGTCTCAGGCTTCCTAGCGAAACAGCTAGCTGTTCAGTACTCCCTGCAGGTTGGTTTTCCACTGGTTCTCTATCTGATGTCAGCTCATGATGAAGTCCTCCATGCAATTAAACAAAATTCCTGCAAAACCAATATGAAACCAAAATTTTTCGCTTTAGTTGTGCCGTCGGTGGGACAGCGGTAGAATGTTTGCGCGACCACTTGGCGCAATGTCTTCTTCGATGAGTGAGTTACTGCCTCATCTTCAACCTGCTGTAACCTACTGGTCATGGCTTCCCACTAGAATCCCAGGTTAACTGCCTACCTAAATAGGGCCAGTCGCTAGTGAGCATCAGATTAATTTTCAAGTAATGGTTTTGTGGGTATTTTTTTGTTTGATTGAGTGGAGGATTTCATCATCATGAGCTGACATCAATTAGAGAACCACTGGAAAACCAATCGGCAGGGAGTACTGGACAGCTGGCTGTTTCGTCAGTCTAGTTTGATGATAATAATAATAATAATAATAATAATTTGCTTTATTCCAAAACAGTACTTGCGATACAAAATGGAATTCTCAGCATTTCACTACCTACAGTATTGCATCCAGTTTGTACATTAACAATAAATAAAATTCTACATAGATTAAGGGTAGTCTTAGTTAGTTAATTTTGACAACAACATATTAGCATATCGGTAGAAAAGCCAAAAGTGAACAGAAGTGTTTGAAGGTGTTAGAAAAGTAGATGGTAGCATACTTACTGGCGTAAGCAGAAGAAAGAAACAAAGCTGCACATAACAGAAAAAGAGAGAGAGAAAAGGAAAAGAAAGAAAAACACTGTACCTATAAATGATATGAGGAGTTGGAAAGACGAGATCCAATTGTTCTACTGGCTATTCAATAAGTTATAGGTGTCACGTCTAATGCTTTCTTTATCACACAGAACACAAATGAGCTAAGTAGGGTATGGTTGAGTTTTTGTACTTTCTAGTGCGAGCATATAGTTTTCCATATAGGCTTCTGGTTCTCCCTGATGACATACAAGGGGAGAGTTGTGAATGAAGAGGGTGGTAGTGTGAGTTAGATAGACAGAATGGATTTAGCCCATTTTTTACATGAGTCCAAGTGCCTGTCAACCGGAATATTAACAAGCTGGTTAAGTGGCACCCTGTGACTTACCCTGCTGACAACGTCTAACACCCTACGTAATAAGACATAGTCTTTCTTCAGTAGCCAGCCCTGGAAAAACTAAGGGGGAACAATAGAGAATAATAGACAGAATACGGGAGTTAACGAATTGTAGGAGTATGGGTTGGGGCTCTTCATCAGGCAGACTTATTTATCTCAGAGAACTGGATCACTTTTTTTTGGCGAAATTTCATCATCGTGTTATTTCTTCAGCAGTCAATTATTCTAATCACTATTGTAGTTAGTTAACGGAGGAGTATGAAGGAGACCCCTTATTTCTCCTTTCATCTAAAGGGGGGACCACTCGTGTCTAAAGACACTATGTTATCAGCTGGGTTAATAATAGTAATAATAATAATAATAATAACAGAAATAATCAATAATGTACATATATACATATACTGTATATAGGCAAACGTATAACCACCTACACACACACATACATACACACAACGCATCTATAGATGCACAGACGCACTAGAGTAGATGATTTATTGTTTAGTAGAAATAACAATTTACAAACAGGTGCATTCACTTGATTTGATTCCTAATGCAACACAACACACCACACCACAATACGCACACACCTACACACATACACACAGACCAATATGAAAGTCACTGATTTTCTCATATTTTTAACTGAGAAATATTCACAAGCTATGCTGACGATGATGATGATGATGGTGGTGTTGATGATTAGGCTATATAAGAAGAAGTATTCCATTTAATGTTTTATATGATTTGTCTGTTGTTGTTGGTGTTTATTGTTGTTATTATTTTTTCTCATATTCCCATCTTGTTATTTTGGCAGATTTTTGTGTCTGTGTGTGTGCGTGTGCATGTGTGTGTGTCTGACTCATTGATCACCATCTCTGTCTGACTGTTATTCACTGTTCTTCTTTTGTACCTCATCCTATTGTGAGAAGTACTAGTGTGGTAGTAGCGAGTAGGTTGAATGGTATTCATCAATAAGTGTAAATTTCGAAACAATGAGTTCCTTTTTTTTCTTTTAGCTTCATTTCTCTAATCACAGAGTCATTAATTAATCGATAATAATAAATCAATATTAAGCATTGATTCATCCTGATGTATGTATGTCGATGGTTCAGCGGTAGAATACTCTTGCCAACCAACCAACCAACCCCACAGCAGACACCATACCCGGTCCCACAGCCTGGTGATGGCCTTCTAAATAGGGAAGGATGGTGGGTGTGCGCGAAGCAGACAGGCTAGCCTCTGATGAAATCTCAGTAAGGATACAGAAGGCTCATTTGGCATATACCTGCCAGTTTATGCCGCCTCTGGCTTAGTGAACGTGATATTCGGCTGGCTGTTGAGCAGAGGACGGCTGTACTGCTCAGCAGTGCATTCCGTCCTTTATAGTCTGGCTGTGAGATATGGCCACTGAAAGCAGAAGGCATTAAAAAAAGGCTGACCAGCTATCTTTGATCACAGGTGCCTGCGTTCTATTACCCGTGTGTGTCAGGTGGTATAATTGGGTGAGGAATATTGAGGTTAGGCGTGGATCGTGTGCTAGGTAAGCGGGAGGGGAAATCAATAGACGAGGTTGTGAAGCTAAATGTATACCTAGCCATCGCCTTCATCGACAATGGGCAATGTTAGCTGACATAGGATGGATCACCTTGGAAAAGAGCCAGTGGTGGTCAAACCAAAACATGGCCCAATTAGTCAATGAAATCCATAACAGTTAGTTTAAGTCAGCCAACCACGTAGGAAGGTGTAGACTGGTTTCGTGGTTGGGGTCCTAGGGATTGATGGTAAAAACCAATGAAGGCTGGAGACAATTGGTGATGTGGCTCAGAATAGTTCTCAATGGCTGGCGCAGATGCATCCACTCCTTGTGACTTATGATTTCCAATGAAACTATATTGTTCTTCGTTATTACTATTCCTTTTGTTTAATATCCCTGTCTACTGTCTCTATTTTGCATTTCTTCTACTTTCTTCTCTTGCTTTGTGTGGTACATGGAGGGAGTGTGGTGACTCGAAGTGCTGGTGCACATCGGTGCAAAGTTCTATGTTGAAACCAGTCAGTCAGTCAGTCGTCAGTCGGTAGATGAGATTGATGGTGCACCCACTGAGACTCGAACGCAGTACCTATCACATTTTAAACGCCAAAGTGTTATTCCCTAGAATAGTCTCAGATAGTACGAAATGAGTATCCTGGAGTATTTCACTGCTCGTTGCCTTCCATCAAACAATATCAGTTTCAATCGTCAGACGCCATCGTCGAACATCGTCAAATCAGTCAATGGGGAACACAAATCATTGACTCTTCTAATCCCTAGTCATTTGAATCGGTTGTTATCTAACCGAAAAGTGGTCATCATGAATGAATCTTTTGAGAAACACCACCCCCCCCACACGCACAGAACTTTCATTTCATAAGTTATGCAATATAACTTATATAATTGTGACTATTCTGCCATTTTCTGAGGTTTCAAAGCAAAATAATTCTGGAGGTGTAATTTATAGTTCAATTTTGACTTTTCTATTGATTGATAGGACCGAAGTATTCGGCCCCTGCTGGCTGACATGTCGGCAGATGCTTCAACGACGTTTGAGGATTTAACTTGAAGTAATTTGGTCGTCCAAGCTTTATGGTGGATAACGCTTTGGTGTTTGAAACGCGATGGGTTATGACTGGGTTCAAGCCTCACTAGGAAAACCAGGCAAATCCACTGGCTGATGAGTCCCGAATAGGACGAAGTGAGCGTTGTCTTGGCTTCCACTGCCAGTCATGGTCCACCAAAGTATTTCATATTTCTGTGATTAGGTATTTGGGCAGAGTTGCTAGCCTCACACCCAACCTTCTCTCTATTTCTGGATTTACTATAAGCTAGCTAGTAGAGGATGATGATAGGCGAAGCTTTTAGTAGGGGGTTCGACGGGGAATCGAACTCTAGACATTGTCTAGTTACCTTAAGTTATATACTCAATACAATCTTTGTATATAAATGTATATTTTTTCGTTTCACTTCAGGTTTTCATCCCTCATCTCTACGTCCTGAGGAATTTTATGCCGCGGCAGCAGCTGCCGCAGCTAGTAGTACACCAGTTGGAGGAGATATTGACAGTCATATGAATAATACTGGACGTGGAGGCGGATATATGCCGAGTTATCTTGGCGGGAGTATGACAGATTCAGATTTTCCTGGTGTTAACAATCCAATCAGTGGTTATCCTCGTGGTGGAGGTTATCCACCATCTCTGTTAGGTGGTCACCTCCCCTACGGTCCATATTCTGCTCCATCACCCACTCCACCATCGAATACAAGCAGTCTATCTGGAAGACAGTCATCGAATCAATTTCCTGGACAATTTGGTCTATTTCAAAATTCACATAACACTAATACTAATAGTACTAATTCAGAGAATAATAGTAATAACTATTCGGCGTCTGAGTCAAAACTGCGTACAGCTGCTGACGTCGACAGTGTTCAAAAAGCGACATTGGCTGTTGCTCAGTATGCGGCAGCTCTCGCCTTACAACAGCAACAGCAACAACAACAACAGAAACGTAATTATCCTGTAACACCAACAACAACCACGACTGGTCTAAGTCCTGGCTCAAATAATTCTACACCCAGTGTATCTGTTGCCGGATATACATCACCTAACAATACCTATCGTGGTATGACTAACGGACATCATTCAATGTCAAGCCATCCAACTCCTCTATCACCAGTGCATAATGGAAGTCCTATCCCATCGTCTGGTGTTCCATTCAATGGATCTAATGGTAGTAACATTCCACCGGCGGCTCATTTACAACAGCAACAACAGCAACATTCAATGACGGCGGCTAGTAGTTCACCGACATCATTCCCCGTGTCAAATAATCGACATTCAAATTTAAGTCTACCACATTATGGACATCATTCAAATCATGTGAGTAATCTTCATCATTCTCACCATCCTCACCATCATCATGCTCATCATGGAGCAGGAGGATTCCTACCGTCCGTCGGTGGTCAAGATGCTATCCCGCAACCATCGTTACAAGATATACATGCTGGGTAGATAAAAAACCGCATACACATTCACACACACACACACACACAAAATCAGTATTTCAGGAAATCAACAAACATTTATGAGGATATATATGTGTATGTGCATATGTATTTATGTATGTATGTATTGATTAGTTAACGTCTAACTCTTGCCCAACCGATCGATATATTTGAAACCCGGTGGATCCATTTCCTCCCCACATTATTATTATTACTATTATTGGGATCATTAGTATCATTGCCGCCATTATTGCTACCCATCATAATTACATAACACAAGTACGTAAGCCGACAAACTAACAACACAAACAAACAAACAAAGAGACTGTGAAGTCTGCGCCAAACTTACCAAACAAACACGGAACTGGACAACATGAACTGATAAATATACAATGTGGTACATATTTATGTATGTGTGTATATCCTGCATAACTCAATTCACCCACCCACCCACACACATACATACACACTTAACCTATTGATTAGTCAATTTGTTTTTTGATCTTAAAACTTCTAGTATGTTTTTTTCTGTTTGTTTTCGAAATTTTTCACTTCAGGCAGCTGCTTACTTCAGTTATGTATATTCCTGACCTGTCTCTGCATGTGTCTGTGTGTGTGAGTGTGCCTGCTGTACATTTCTCGTAGTGATTGGTGTTGTTGTTGTTGTTGATAGTGTCACCAACGGTTGCCATGGCAACCGACACCACTGTTGTTATTCAAGATTGGTGAATACAGCGAATTTAATGAGGAGGAGGGGGAAGAGGAGTACTAGTGATCTTGACTGTGTGAACTTCATTTCCCCGATTATGCATAAAGGATCATCGTGGAGATATTATCATATATTTGAACTAAGCTTATCGATTATACATTTACTCATTTATCCATACGCCCACGCACACACACACATCTTACTAGTCATGTACTTCTGTTGGTCTTCTTTCTTTCTTCCATTCTGAACCCCCTTGCACTATGTGCTTACGAAATTGAAAAAAAAGTCGATTGCACTCTATTGATCTTCTGTTTTAGTAATATTTATAATAATGATTATTATTATTATTTCAGTTGTTGTTCTTTCCCCTCCCCCTGACAACAAGACAACCTTTTCTTTTTTAAGCTAAAAATAGGTGATTACGTAATACTAACTGATCGATTGATTGGCTAATGATTCCGTCTCTATCTTTGTTTCTTTTTTTCTTGTTTTTACTTGATCTTTAACTAATTTTCAAATTTCTATGACTTTTCATGTGTATATTTGTGAGTTTCAGTGCGGAGGGGAGGGGTGCGTACGTGCGTGTACGTGTCAGTACGTTAATTTGTTGGCCTACTTGTATGTATGTCAGTTTATATGTAAATGCGTTCATTATTACTATTAATATTATCATTACTCTTACTAAATAACTAACTATTCTTGTGAGGTAATTAGGGGATAGACTGATCAAGCAGGTTTGAATTCCTCTGTTCTTACTCTTTTCCCCATGCACATTGTTTCTCCAACATTCACACACACACACACACAGACACAAAGAGACATTTATAGAGCCTTTGTGAAAGGAAAACATGATCTTGATTCTTGACTTTGATATTACTCATTTTTAGTTCCTTCGTCAGTCGCCCGCACACACACACACACACATACATGTATACAAAGACATTTATTTGAAAGTGATTCGTTAAGACATTAACTATGTATTCAGAAAAAAGCGAAGCAAAAAAACCTATTACACAACATGAGTAATCGATCCCGTGTAGAATCAATATTAGCGTTATCAACGGCATCATTATCCGAATGAAAACTTCACCACCTATCACATACTTATCCCAACCTCCCACACAGTTCATGTACTCGTTATGTACACACACACATACAGACAGACACAGATAGACATTGAGATTGAATGATCCACCGCTTCTTGATATACCCCTTCGGCACCCCACCCCACCCCCCAACGTCATCACATCCACCTACGCTGTGTACAACAAATACTACTATTACTACTACGGATGCTATTGTATTCTAAAATATGAATGATGAAAGTAGTAGTCTACCGAAAAATATCATTTCCCAACCCCCCTCCCCGTCACCCACCCACACAGTCTCCCCCTCCCTCCTTGTTATTTTTCCTCCAATATTCCCTTCTTGGGTTTTTTTTTATAAAATAATAATAATAATAGTAGTAATAATAATGATAATAAACTGGAGGATATATCCATATATGCCTACGAACTCTTTTTCCTACTAATTATTCAATTAATTTATCGGCCGATCAACTGATTGATTGATTGGTCGATTGATCGATCGATCGATCGATAAGATCAAGTGATCGTGAAAAGAAAAACTTTTTTTCTCTTTTTTTTGGTTGCCGCACATTTTATTTTTGTTTTACTTCTATCTAACTATCTATCTATCTATTATTATTATTATAAATGGCAAAACGTACACACACACACCCACACACACAAACAAACAAACAAATATGCAGACACTGCTCACACACACAGGCGCATATATATATATAATATACGTATATGTATACACAAATATGAAAATTAAAAAAATTTCGGTCTTCATCTATAAATAAACTTGTGTAATAGTTGATATGAGTTTTTTGTTGTTGACGTTTTAATATTCACATGCGTAGGCGGAGTCGCGCGTGGGTGGGGAAACCGAAGTGTTCAATCCAATAGAATAAGTGATGCCTTTTGCAGCAAATGGTGAACATTGGTGGTCTAGTGAATAGTGTTTTGGCGGTTGGAACGTGATGTGATTACTGGCTGGGGGAACATCCAACTTGGGGGGGGGGTGGTTGTAGGTACATCCAATAGCTGAAAGGTATCCCAAATAGGAGGAGGAGATGAGCATCTTAGAGAGGATTCCAGTGCTAATCATCCATCAGTTAGAAAAAATTCTGAAACTGAGTTATGTTTATGAACCTGATAACTAATTAGGCGTAATAGAGAAGATTTGTAACTCAGGTGGATGATTTGCACTTAATAGTGTTCTCTGAGCTGGTTGGTTTAGTTGCGGAGCTTTCGTCGTCCGTCCCTCTGGACAACATCCCCGCCTTCAGCGCAATATTTAGCATAAAGTCAAATGATTTGAATTTTTCATGAGTGATGTAATGGCGTGATATAGCTGTTATAACAGCTAGAATACTGAAACCGTTTGAAATAGATCTAGCACGTAAGCCAGTCAAATTGCTTAATTCGATATTATGCAAACCGAAAGATCCAACAGAAAAAGGAGATAAAATCAATACCATTTACAAAATAAATAATTGTGTGAGCTATAACAGGCATTACATCGGCCAAAGTCGGCGTCCCCTTCAAATCAGAATCCAGGAACACAAATCAGCCGTGAAAAGACACGATATATATATATTCCTGTTTCACATCAATGCGTGTGGATAATTATGGACACCAATTTGGTGATTGGGATAATGTCGAAATGTCCGACAGAGGAAACACCAAAAATGCAGTCAGGGAATTCCTAGAAGCCTGGTACTCAAACGAATCATCCGTCAGCGATTAACAAACACGTTAATATAGACCAAACATACCAACTAATAAAAATGTAGATCATGTGACCAGAAAGTTTAAGGTCCAAGTCAATAGAAGATGATCAATACAGATGTAAAGATGGTTACCGGGAGAAGCAATTATATCACCACTCATGAAAAATTCAAGTCATTTCACTTTATGTTAAATAGTGGGCTGAAAGGGAATGTTGTCCGCAACTAAACCAACCAGCTCAGAGAACACTATTAATTAGGCGTACTACAGGAGAGAGAGTATGATGACACTATCTAGTTGTGAAGACCTCAACAGGTAGCGTAGAGTCGGGTTCACAGCTGTAATTTATTGAGAGAAGAAATATGCATTCCTTCACTTCAATTAGTTCCTCATTATCGGCTGCCTGGCGCTGCACTAATATGCAGTTTTTTTACATCACAATTGTTTTTACCAATCAAGTGGGCATTTTAGTTGATCGATTTTAGGTATACGGGTGTGTGTATGTGTGTGTGTGAGTGAAATTTTGAGGTTAAAACTTATCAAAACAACTAACTAATAGATTGCATGGAGGATTTAATCATAAGCTGACATCAGTTAGAGAACCACTGGAAAACCTAGGAGTACTGGACAGCTGTTTCGTCCTAGTTTGGGGCTCCTCAGCAGTACGCACCCACCGGGATTCGAACCCAGGACCTTCTGATTACAAGGCAAGCTAGCTCGTAGACCATTGAGCCACTGGGACCCGATCCAATGGTCCTTGAATTCTAACCTCTGCCAATACCAATACTTGATAACTAATAGATGTTAGCAACAAGCATATCTAAGTTTTGAAGCGGGGAGGGGTGAAAAGTCTATTAATTATGGAATTCAAGATCAGTTAATTCTTAGGCGTTAGCAACAAGTTATTACATAATCAAGAAATTTGTTAAACAGCGATGATGACTACGAAGAATTTCCTAAAATACAAACAAGTTAATAGAGTTAGCTAGAATTGTAAAAATTCACAAAGTTCAAAAATATTTACCAGGGGAGGGGAAAAACCGTCTTATAAAACCTAATACATATTATGCAGTTGGCCATGGCAAAGAAAAGGCCTTGAACACTCACAGATTTGGCTTATTCAGATGAATTCCGATTACCTCTGCTGTGTGTATGCAAAAGTCGTATTCGTAGACCATGCGAACTGGGTTGGATGACATAGGATAAATAACTTTAAAAGTTTTGTTACAATAAGTCGATTTGATGTCCAGTCAGTCTCGACGAGACGAACCAGTACTGAGCTGCGTATGAGAAACTTAATTCGGACCTTCGCCAAATCAAGATGTGAGGTGTTGAGAAATTCAACAACGATGATATTGCCTGACCGTATGATCAATGTAACTAGCTCCTCTGCACCCGCAGTTAAACTTGTAAATACACATAGAAGAGGCGGAACAGGGCAGTCTGTCTTTATTTCTTGAACTCAGTTACATTGAAAGTCGTTTTGATGGACCTTCCCAGACGTTGTGATAAGATCTCACTATTGACATCATCTGTGAAATGTAATCTTAGGAGACTGATTTTTTTTACAACAGTGTGCGCCTTCGACTTTATACCTGCTGAGTTCATGTGTTTGTTGGTTTTATGTAGACCGTCTGGCGAAATTTTTGTGGGTACTTGACTGTTTCGAATGTCATAGAAACCTTATAAGACTGTCTGACGATTAATCTCTGCCATCAAGACTTGTCTGTGGTTTTCTAGGCGAGTCTTATTATCTCACACATTCTAAAAGGCTTTTACAACTATTTCCATTGATAAAAAAAATTTGAACGAAGCAAGAAGAACACATTGAACAGGATAAAATAATATTGGGTCTTCCCAGTATAGAAAATAATCAAATACTGCAGTGATTGATCATAAAGGTTAAATGAAGGGTATTCATATCAAGTAGTTTGGTAGCACAATGGGAAGGAAAAAAAGTCGTCATTAATCTTGTCAGCAGTGTGGTGAAATCATTCAGAAATAGTCTGCTATGTTTCAAGCTGAACAGGAGTGTAAAATCAACAATCAATACTCTTACATAAGCGTCAAATAATTTATTTTGACGAGTTGATCACGGATTGATATCAGTTAGAGAGTGGGCATTGAAAACCAAACCAACCAGGGAGTACTGGACAGCCAGCCAGCTGTTTCATCAGTCTAGTTTTGGAAATCATCGACAGTACGCATCCCCTACCACCGCCAGGGTTCGAACACAGGACCTTCCAGTTACAAGGCAAGCTAATTTGTATACCACTCAGCCACTCTCTAGAACCCGATTCATCAGTGGCCTATGAATTCTAACTCATCAAAACAAATCTAATCCTTACAAACCAACTCTTTTTTTATTTTTTTATTGCTCCCTTGGGTTCCTAGTGGAACATAGGGCTTCAACTGCACGTCTCCATTTGCTTCTGTCTTCTGCTGTACTTTTCGCCTGCATCCATGTTAATCCATATTCTTTCAACTCCTCTTCACACGATCTCCTCCATGTCACCCTTGGACGTCCCACACGCCGCTTCCCTTTCGGGTTCCACTCGAGGGCTTGGCGCGCGATGTCACCCAGCGGTCTCCTCAGCGAGTGTCCGATCCATCTCCACTTTCTCCTGCATATTTGTTGGGCGATTGGTTCTTGCTTTGTTTGTTCCCATAATTCCTTGTTGGTGATTCTTTCCGGCCATCTGATCTTCAGTATTGAGCGAAGACAGTTGTTAATAAAGGTCTGCAGCCTTTTGGAAATATTCTTTGTGACCCGCCAAGTTTCTGATCCGTATAGAAGAACTGACTGACTTTACGTTTGTATTGAAAATCCGAATTTTGTTGGTGATGCTGAGTGACGAAGATTTCCAGATTGATTTCAGGCTGATGAATGTGTTTCTCGCCTTCCCGATTCTCGCTCGATTTGACATCCTCGTCCGCTCCTCCTGTAGTTGAGACAATGCTCCCTAGATAAGTGAATGAAGTAACCTCTTTCAAATCCCTCCCGTTGATGGTGATTGACGTTGGATGTTGTTGCTGTTGTTGGTTGGTTATTTTCATAACCTCCGTCTTGTCTATGTTTACCTGGAGTCCTGTCTTTGCTGCTTCTTCGACCAGTTTGTCGGTTTTCGCTTGTAAGTCTTCGATTTTGTGTGACATCAAACATAAATCATCCACGCGCGAAATCCAGGTCTTCTAGGTTCTTCACGTCGGTCCAGGATATTCCTGTCTTCTCGTTTCCCACTGTCTGACGCATAATCCAGTCCACCACAATTAGGAATATCATTGGTGATAGTAAGCACCCTTGTCTGACTCCTGTGTTTACTCCAAACGCCTCGCTGAGTTTCCCGTTGTGGATCACTTGGCAGGTGCCGTTGTCGTACAGCTGTTGAATAAGGTTGATGAATATTTGGGGTACGCCATAGTACTCGAGTAATTTCCAAATTACTTCACGGTCAACGCTGTCGAAGGCCTTCTCAAAGTCTATAAAGTTGAGGTAGAGGTTTGATTGCCATTCCATGCTTTGTTCTGTGATGATGATGCGTAGAGTTGCAATTTGGTCAGTACATGATTTGCCTTTCCTGAATCCAGCTTGTTCTGGTCGGAGTTCTGTCTCCAGTGCGTCCTTTAATCTCTCCAGGATGATGCGACTCAGGATTTTACTTGGCGTCGATAGGAGCATGATTCCTCGCCAGTTCTTGCAGAGTGACCTAAGTCGCCCTTCTTTGGTAGTTTCACGAGGTAACCTTTCCTCCAGTCAGTAGGCACCTTTCCCTCCTTCCAGACCTTTTGCAATAATGGAGTCAGCATGTCTGCTGTCGTCTCTGGGTCTGCTTTCAGTGCTTCAGGGGGTATTCCATCTGGTCCGGCTGTTTTTCCAGCTTTCAGAAGTTTGATTGCATTCAAGACTTCAGCTCTCGTTGGAGGATTGGTGTCAACTTGCAGTTGTGTGTGCGCTGTTGTTGGTATTTCTGGACGGGTTGCAGGTGATGGTCGGTTCAAGAGTCCTTTGAAGTGATCCGCCCATTGTTTAATCTGTTTTTCTTCCTTGGTAATTGGGTTCCCTTGGCTGTCTTTTATAGGTTTCGCTTGTGTTGATCTCTTCCCGGATAGAGATTTGGTTATCTGATATAGTGTCCTCAGGTCCCTTTTGCCTGCTGCCTTCTCAGCTTCAGTGGCTAGGTTGTCGTAGAATCGTCTTTTGTCCTTCCTAGCACTTTTCTTCACTTCTTTGTCCAATGCTTTGTAAGTTGAGCTCATCGTCTCCTTCTCCTGTCCGTCCTTGCATTGAATCATTTTCTCTTTCACCATTCTCCTCTCTTCTATTAATTTCCAAGTGTCCGTTGAGAGCCATTCCTTGTCTTGTCTCTTCTTTCTTCCTAGAACCGTTGAACACGTTTCGTTGAGAATCGCCTTCAGAGACTTCCAATGTTCTTCCACGCATGATTCTTCAGTGATGTCGCGTAGTGTTTCCTGCTTTGCTCTGACAGTTGCAGTGAAAGTGTCTTTTGTGGTTGTGTCCTTCAGTAATTGAGTGTTGAACTTGCATTGTGGCCTATCCCCAGCTATCCTCGAGGCTTTTAGTTTCACCTTGAAAGTCCCTTCTACTAGATAGTGGTCTGAACCCACATCTGCTCCTCTCCTTGACCTTGTGTCCAGTAGGCTCCGTCTCCACTTTCTTGAAATTGAGATGAAGTCTATTTGATTCTTGGTGTTTCCATCTGGTGAAATCCATGTCGTCTTGTGTATATCCTTGTGTTTGAACACACTACCGCCAATCACCAAATCATTGAAGGCGCAGAAGTCTGAGAAGAGTTCACCATTGTCGTTCATTTCACCGAGGGCCTCACGACCCATGGTGAGTTCTCTTCCTGTGTTGTCTCCTCCCAGCTTCGCATTCATGTCGCCCATCAGGATTTTGATATCGCCATTTGGGACGTTGTCCATTATTGCTTGTAGTTGTCTGTAGAACGCCTCCTTCTTCTCTTGTTCTGAGACGTTTGTAGGCGCATAACATTGAATGACTGTAACTTTCCTTCCTTTTGAGTTGAACCTGGCTGTCATTATCCTGGAGGAGATTGGTTCCCACTGCATGAGAGCTTTGGTTGCTGTTGGTGACATCATGATGGCCACTCCCTCGGTGTGCTCATGGTTGTCCTCTAGGTGGCCGGAATAGATTACTGTCTCTCCAGTAGGTAGTTGGCACCTTCCAGTTCCGTTCCATCTGCTCTCGCAGATTCCCAACACTTCTATTCTGTACCTTCTCATTTCAGCGGCTATCTGGGCAGCCTTTCCAGTTTCGTACATTGTGCGAACATTCCAGGTACCCATCCTTACTTTTGCTTTCATCGAAAGAAGGCACATCGGCTGACTGGCTTCCCGAAGGCTTTCACCAGCCTGCGTCATTTCACTTCCCCGATTCCAGCGAAAAGTAAGGCTATTGCTTATGTTTTTAGAATTTTTAATATATTTATTCGTTGAAGTTTCTGTAGCGATTTGGTTGTTTTACAGGGGTGGAGTTGCTAGCACCACGCCCCAACCCTCCCTCTTTACCCGGGCTTGGGACCGGCGAGAAAACTAGTAAGCTAGTAGCCTAGCAAGCTAGTATCTGGCGAGGTTATACAAACCAACTATTGAAAATCAAACAATTTAGCTGAATAGAGATTATAATCATGGTTAAGTGTCAAATGGCAAAATAATTAATGTCATACATAGAATCATTTATAAGATGTATAGATGTTGGACTTATTATTATTGTTCGCTTTAATTCCTAGAGGAATATAGGGTTTCAGCCAAATGTCTCCATTGCGTTCGGTTCTCTGCTAGAGTTTTCACCTGGCTCCACTTCTCCCTACATGCTTTCCTCTCCTCTTGACATCACCTCCTCCTCCTCCTCCATGTCACCTTCACACTGATGACCTACGCACCGATGTTGGAAGGGTTGTATAATTGTAGGGTTAGTAGATTAATATGAAACTTTAGGTAAAATGGTATGAAATTTAATAAGATAAATTTAATAATAAGTACCCTGTTGGAAATGTTTTTCGTGATACGCTGTATGCACAGTTTGAGTCCACATGAGAAGGATATCTCTCGACATTTGACTGCACCAAAGAGTATATTGTTCGATGGACGGGGGACCAGCTTAACTAGCTTTAGGATAGGCTCTGGCTAGTGATGTATTCAGTCTTCTGTTGACCATTCCTGTAATATATTCGCCTTTAAAATCTAGCTGAATGAAGACAGGCTTTTATCCATCTGTGATTTGTACCATGTTTGATTGAGCCTTGATATCTATGCGTCGGTGGCACAGTGGTTAGGAATCTCGCCAACCATGCACATGGTCCAGAGTTCGATCCCCTGCCTACGCACACCTGATGTCTATGGTCGGCCTGAAAAATTTGGACTACGGATATCACAGGCTGAAAATTCCATACTTATACCAAAAAGTACTGTGTGGAATCAAGCTGTAATAAAAACAAAAATTTGTCCATGAATCTTTGAGGAGAGCCGTTGTTTTTCAATATCTTTTCGAGAATCGCGAAAATTTTTCCTCTATTTTCTCTGCAGAGCATATTCTCCTGGCTTTATAGTACAGAGTTTCGAATAGTGCTCGTTTAAAGCTACTTGAAAAAAAAAAACTAATAGAACGTAAGTATTGTCCATTCCATGTGGACTTTCGGTAGATTGACGTCTGGAGACTACCATCTTCTAGGTGCTGCATAGCAATGTCAAGGAAATAGAACTTTTTTATCATTTTCATGTTCCATAGTAAATTCAATATTTGTGTGTGCATCGTTGAATACTCCGAGTATGACTTTCATTCTTGCGAACTACAAATGTGTCATCGACATATCGACAATAGGAAGTTGTTTCATCGATTGCATGCTTCAACTTTGTTTTTCCCAAGGTTCGACATGAAGATATCTGCTAAAACAGGACTTAGTGGACTGCCCATGTCTGCACCATGTGTTTGGCAGTAAAGGGTGTTTTCAAACTGGGATTGTATATCCATGGTACGTACACATTATCAGTAGGTGTTGTATGCATACATTTACTTTATTTAAATTTGAACTCCCAGTGTAAAAACTGTATAAACGTAATTTTCTGAGCACTGTTCACTAAGTTCAGAACCTCCTGTCAACTGATATCATGTAAAATTTGCAAGTATGTTAAAACTTTTCTGTACATGAACTTAATAATAATAATAATAATAATTTATTTAGACTGTACTGTTATGTTGCTGCTGCTGAGTGGTTAATAGTAGTTTTCCCCGTCGCCAAATTGTTACGTACTCGTCGCCAAATTATTGTTATGGACTGGTCGAGAAACTAATAGTCCTGACGCAAGAAGGCGGAAATCAGAAGACCACTAGGTTTGCGATGATACTTCTATTTTCCAAACACAAGGAGAATGCAATAGTGGTATCACACCAAAGCGTCACCCAAGATTGTGTGAGCGAAATATATATGAATGTCAAGACAAGTGTGTGAACAAATCAATAGACAGTCTTAACATGAATGGCTAATTATAATGGAGTATAGATCCATATATACATAGCGAAATATAGCAGACATGTCAACAACCACACATATAATATGGATATATGTCACCAAACAACGGACTGTCAACAAACACTCATATTATATATAATATAAGGAGAATATACATTGTTAAAGGAGACAGGTTCATACAAGTGAAATAGTCACAGACTAAGCGAGCAAACAGAAAGAGAGATCACCATACACACACATATATATATATAGTGGATACATATCATGTACACAGGTAAGCTGATGAGAATCCAACGAAATAGACAATGATGGATCGATTTTCTTATTCCACAGAAGCCACTGCGTTGTTCTTACTTTATTCAAATTCATAAAGGGGAATAAATGTTTGAAAAAAGTATAATTGTTAGTTTATAATGTAGGGGTTCTGGTTTTACTCGTTAACGGGGGTTTTTGGCTATGCACAGCTGAATATGTTCAAATATGGATGAAAAGAACTGTTGAATACAACCCGGTTCTCATGGATTCATTAAATCGGTATACTCCTGTAAATTGATTTGTAAACCAACAATTGGAGTAGTGCTCACTTATGACCAAATACAAGATGAAGTCCCCCACAGATCTGATAAGTTATAACCAGTATGAATTCGACTTGTAACCGGAAGGTTTTTGGGCTCGATCCATGGAGATGGTGTCAAGGGTACCTAATGTTGAAAACTCAGCCCCAAACAAGAATGAAAGAATTACCCACTATTCTCTAACTATATCTTGCCTTTCAGTAGTCATATAAGTAGTATCAGCAGGATAAAAAGAATATTTCTTTCAAATAATTGTTGGATTTTATGTTTCGCTTATTATTACTGCTGTTAATACTACTATTATTATTATTATAACCAGTAAAGGTCAATATGTGTAACTGTCAAGCGGTAAATCTTGACAAAACCGATATTTCCCAACCTCCTCACCCCCACCACCCAACAGTGACATTTTATATAAACAGAAGCAGAGAGGAGAAGAGGAAAAGGCCTCTTCAATCTACCTAACAATATTTTTTATCAAAAAGCACAGTATATATATATACATATATATGAAGAAGTTGACATTTTCAGTGACATTCAATATTTTATGCCTTAGGGAAAAAGGTGAGGCATTAGACAAATTGTAGTCACTATATAAGACTATTTTTAGTGGAAAATTTAGTTAAGAACAGATATAAGATGAAGAAAAATCATTAGGAACCAGAGGATAGTAAATGGACACCTGTTTCATCCTAGTTTTAGACTCTTCAACAGCTCATAGCCATGGATCCGGCAGGGATTGAATCTAGGACCTTAAAGATACTATTATTATTCCCTTGCGTTCCTAGTGGAACATGAAGCTTTAACGACCGACACACCTCCATTTTGTCCTATCTTCCATCGTCCTCTTCAGCTTGGACCTGGTTGCCCACAATCTCTCATCTCCTCCAACTCACACGATCTCCTCAGTGTCACCTTTGCACCGACGACCCATTCGTCGCTTCCCATTGGAATTCCATTCGGGCAGTGGCCTGCTGCTGGCGTTCGATGTCATTCGACGGTCTCCTCAAGGTATGCCCAATCCATGTCTATTTTATCCTACATATTTGTTGAGCAATCGGCTGTCGACTGTTGGTTTGTTCTCAGCGAGAATTTTTTGTTACTTATTCTTTCTGGCCATTTGATCTTCAGTATGGAGCTGGGAAAGGCAGCTTTTGATGAAAGTCTGCAACAGGCTGTTGGAAATCCTTTTCTGTGACACACAGTGCAAGTGTTTCTGACCAGTATAGAAGCATTGGCCGACTTGACATTTGTCTTCAAAATCCGAATTTTCTTCCTTATGTTGAGTGCAGAAGATTTCCAAACTAGTCTGAGGTTAGTTGATGAAAGGTGTATCTTCCCTTGCCTTTCCGATTTTGGCTGGCTGACTTTTGACATCTTCATCCATTGCGCTGACCTATAATTGAAACGATGCCTCTTAGATAAGTGAGGGAGGAAGTAACCTCTGTTAAATCTCTCCTGTTGATGGTGTGATTGTTGCTGGTTGTTGCTGTTGTTGGTGTTGCTGTTGATTGGTTGGTTGGTTGTCTTCATCGCCTGTCTTCTCTATGTTCACTTGAATTCTTATCTTCGCTGCCTGCTAGGCTCTTCTGCCAGTTTGCTGACTTTCGAGTTTGTGTGACATTAGACGTATATCATCCACTCGCGAAATCCAGATATTCTAGATGGAGTGATCTTATCGGTTCAACCTATTCCTTTCTCCTCGCTTCCTGTGCACAGTCTGACGCATACTTCATTCTACCACAATTAAGAATAGCATCGATGATAATAGACCATAAAGATAAGTGGACACTTAATCATTCATTCAGTCACAGGTTAATAATATCTAGCCAGCATCATCATCATCATCAATGAGCCTACACACTTTATCACTGACTTGTTGGACACCAACAGTCACAACTTCTCATTAGAACGTCAGACCGTACATCCATCCACCATGTAGCTAGTAATGGTTGCGAAGTGTATTAGGATAGGAAGAGATCTATTATGAATCAATGTTTCCCACATAATCTATAAACCAGACGTTCAATCGTAGAACTAACTAGATTAAGGCTAATGTCACTGGAGACTAATTGATATATGCTACTCACTCAGTCAGAACATAGTTTTCATGTATGAGAACCAAATGTGCTTCCTGATCTTATTGCCTTTTACCTGAAGCAACAACCTCTGCCTTTCCAGACAGTTTAATAGTCTAGTGTGGCGTGCACTACTGACAAGATTTATAAGTAGTTGGCAGGCACAGAAATATCAAATAGCGGAGAGACAGATCTGAAGCCAAAGACTTTTATCTTTTGATTCAGATGTCAGAGTTAGAGAATTACTTGATAATTTCCTCCTTTACCTACCCACCAACCTGGAAAGCATCATTTGAACTACAGGCAGACGGAACTGATGAGGATATCAGAGCAGTGAGGATCGGGAAAGCAAGACAAGCTTTCATTACTCTGAAGTCTGTGTGGAGGAGGTCAACAGCCCAACTCAGCATGAAAATGAAAATAAGATCCGGATTTTCTTCAACTTCAGTGTGAAGTCAGTCAGTGCTACTTACTATACGGATCAGAGACTTGGCCAACGCGTCATAAAAAGCATCTCAAACAAGCTACAGACCTTCATCAACAGCTGTCTTTTCTCACTACTCAAGATCAGATTACTGGCCAGCAAAGATCATCAACAGGGATCTCTGAAAGAAAACCAACCAGGAACCGATTGTGCAACAAATAGGCAGGAAGAAATGGAGATGGATTGGCTAGCCATACTCTGAGGAAACCATCAAGTGACATCACTAGACAAGCCATTGCTCGGGTGGAACCCGAAAGGGAGGCGGCGAGTTGGTCGTCAGTGCAAGGGTGACTTGGAGGAGGTCATGCGAGGAGGAGATGAAAGCATGTGGGTTGCAGACCTGGAGCGGGGTGAAAAAGTTGTCAGAAAACAGAAGGCAATGGAGGTGCGCAGCTGAAACCCTATGTTCCTCTAGGAACTAAAGGATACAATAGTAATAATAATAATAATAACATCAAAATGAATTTTTCACAGTTCAAGAAAGATGTATAAGTTATGATAAGCATAAAAATGTAAGAGTATCAGACAAAACTGAGGAAATCTCTATAACAAATTGAGGATCATCAAAAGCTTGATAGCCACGGTGGGGGGGTGGGGGGAGGGAGGGTTAAGGAAAGTGTCTGAACCAACCAACTTCTTCTTTGGATACATCATTTAGACTTCTTAATGCAGATTCCAATAGCCAGTTTCAGCAACATGAAGTAAAGCTAAGATTAGTTGGTATTCGGTAGATGACTTTGAAATCCTCCTTGTTAACATCAATCAATCTTGTGTTTTGTTAAGTCCACGAGATGATAAAGTATACAGCTATTAAATGGACTCTATTTGTCCCTTACTTAATCCCTATGCAGGATGGTGTTCATAGATTGAATGATAAACACACCTCATTGTACGGCTTATGTAACTAATTGACTTCTTACGGGAGGAGTCAAATTGATAGACACTCATAGAAGAGGCGAAATTAGGTGTAGTTAGTTTATCTTTAATTCCCGAATGTAAAATATAGGGGTTAGTTTTTCAAGAGATAGCATACTTCGTTGGCATTGAATGTTCTTTTTACTTCATTCCTTTACTGTGTTGTGTTTGTATATATTTTCGCTGGGAATTTAAATACTGTGGAAGTCAGGAGGGGAAATATACAAACAAACTGAGGGAGTTGCCATAGGGTCATCAATATCCCCGATTGTAGCAGATATATTCATGGATAGGTGGGAAAACATAGCGATTGAAACTTTCACCCCCACCCCAAAAGTATGGTGGAGGTATGTAGATGACACATTCACTGTACTCAGAACACAAGATATAGATAGATTTTTCGAACACATTAACTCGAAGGTAGAGGTAATTAAATTCACTTATGAAATGGAAAGTCAAGAAGGGGAGCTTCCAATGTTAGATTGCAACGTAAAAAGGAAAGAGGATGGGAAGTTAAACACACTATTGTTTACAGGAAACCCACACATCCAAACAGATGTTTACACTTCCGATCATCCCACCCAATCTATGTCAGTGGAAATAGGATTGGTGAAATGTTTAAATGATACAGCACAAAACTAAGTAGTACCAAGGAAAATCTAAGACAAGAAGTGATACATATAGAAGAAGCCTTGAAACTTAATAATTACCCTGATAAATTAGTCAGAAAGTATGTAGCTAAATGTAAAAACAAAATAAATAATAATAGTAGTGATAGTGATAATAATAATATTAATGACGACATGCATGTCAAACATGCTCAAAATAATGACAACAAAAATAAGGAATCTAAATTATCAGTAGTCATTCCATACATGGAAGGAACCTCGGAAACCTTACGCAGAATTCTTAACAAGGCAGGAATAAAAGTGGCATTCAAACAAACTTTGTCGGTTAAAGGATCAATCCTGTGGAGCCTTTAAAACAAAACAATTTAGTTTATCTAATACCCTGCCCGCAACGATTGTCAGGTCAAATACATACGTCAAACTAGTAGAACAGGGGCAGTCAGTCAGACTAGCCGAACATAAAACCTACCCAAAAAATCTAGATTGATTGACCCGAATAAGATAAGAAATCTAGAGAATGGTTCAGCCATAGCAATGCATGCAGTTACACACAACCATACAATAGGCTGGATGGAATAAGATGACAGTTTTTCTAAATCTAATGTCACAGGGTATAGGGAGAGATTGATAACAGAAGCTTCGTTCATCGAATCAACTGCAAATACATGTGATAGGAATGATTCAACACCTGTCCCAGATATCTACTACCCCTATGACGACGAATAGGAGAGAACAAAGAAAACTATAAAACTCAAGTTTCGAGGTCGTGTGATTATAATTGATGAAATGATTATGAACAGCAATAAAAGTTGTTCGAAACTGTGTCACCCAGTAAGTAGTAATACTGCTTCACTGTGTGATACATCTAATAAACAAACTAATATGGGATTACTTACTACCACAGTGTTCAAGTTTTACACATATATAAGTACTTTAGCCTGCCTTGACTTTTGATTCTTATATTCTTATAGATGAATTATTCTGGATAACAGTTCTCACCCAACAACTCCATAGAAATATTAAGCTCTCCAGTATCAAGTTTTTTTCTTTCCTTCACGTTCCCCAGTGGAACATAGGGCACCTTCAAGCTAATGGCTTGAGGTTTCTGTAGCAGTGGTGTTTATTTTTACAGGATTGGGTTGCTAGCTTCATGCCCAATCTTTCCTCTTTACCAGGATTATTTCTGGCTTACCGACGTAAAGGAGTGCGTCTGTGGCCGGGGATCGAACCCCGGACCATATGCATGGTCGGCGAGCGTCTAAACCACTGTGCCACCAACGCACATGTAGCCATATATGTGTATATGCCGAAACACATACATCAGACGAACAGAAAGAAGAAATTTTTCGGCTGCATATCTGACCATATATTCCAAGGAACTTGAGTCTGAAAGGTACAAAAGTCCTTATTGTAGTGTAACTGCTCCCCACGTGTTGTCAGACAGCGGTCATGAAATCGATGCATTAAAATTTATTAAGATAATTAAATTTCATTTAAGACAGCTCCATGATGCTAATTACCAACCAGTGAAGCGATTGCCATTAAAGGATTAAAAAACAAATTTATACAACTGAAAGGAAACCGTTGCTAGTCTGGGACTAAATCCAATGGTTAGCCGAACGAATCCCAGCTTCTGCCAGCCACTAGCACTAGCCAGTGAATGTCATGTCGGTGGCAAGTATTTGTCCTCACAATCGACCTACTGTACCCCACTGCTGGTTATGACTTTCTACTAGAACTCAGGTAACTACAGCCCATGGTGACCAATCAAATCCCTGCAAACCACCACTTCCTACCCTAATATACTTTTCTTGACCGAACCTTATTTTTTGATATATATATATATATATATATATATATATATATATATATATATATATGTATATATTTTTTTTCTATAGTTTGGTTTGTAAGGATTAGTTATGTTTTACGGGTTGATCACGGATTGATATCAGTTAGAGAACCATTGAAAACCAGGGAGTACTGGACAGCTGCTGTTTCATCCTAGTTTGGGAATCATCGGCAGTACGCACCCACTGGGATTCGAACCCGGGACCGGGTGCGTACTGCCGATGATTCCCAAACTAGGATGAAACAGCAGCTGTCCAGTACTCCCTGGTTTTCAATGGTTCTCTAACTGATATCAATCCGTGATCAACCCGTAAAACATAACTAATCCTTACAAACCAAACTATAGAAAGTTAATCTGATGCTCGCTAGTAACTTGAAACAGGAGAGAGTTTCCTGAGTTCTAGTGAGAAGTCGTGACCAGTGAGGTCCAATTAGATGTCACGTGTGTGGATGGATGTCCCACCAACGACAATGGTTGGGGTCGCGCTAAATCACGAATTAGTAGAAGTTAGAATTCACGAGCCATTGAATCGGGTCCCAGTGGCTGAATGGTATACGAGCTAGCTTTCCTTGTAAGCGGAAGGTTCCGGGTTCGAATCCCAGTGGGTGCGTACTGCCGATGATTCTCAAACTAGGATGAAACAGCAGCTGTTTAGTACTCCCTGGTTTTCAATGGTTCTCTAATTGATATCAATCCGTGATCAACCCGTAAAATATATATATATATATATATATATATATATATATATATATATATATATATCCGGTGAGGGGATTGAATCATAGGTGTGAATACATGCATTGACTCGGAACTTGCCTTCCTAAAAGTCACACTCCCAGAAAACGGTTACTCTAACCGACTTATTGACAGAAACACGAGAGATAATCTAAACTGATCACCTACTCAGTTCCAAAGCAAACCATATTCATGAACTTGGAATTCAAAGGTGACCAAGCTACAGATATGCTCGGAAACAGCAAACAGTGATCATGGGGTGTTAGATTTTAACTTAAGGGCTGGCAATTTAGTCAGTTTTCAACCCAAATCCCGGCCTAGTGTTTGGCATGCTGACATAGTGGCTATAAAGGAGCGTGCTTCAACTGCCGACTGGTCAGTCAACATTGTCTCATCCATTGAAGATGAATGGGATAGATTTAAGAATACACTTGAGAGGGTTACCACTGATCTCATCCCCTGGAGGGTTCCTAAAAGGCCAACAAATCGGCCACCATGGATAAATAGACAAGCTATAACACTCCTGAGACGGAGAAAAAGGTTCTGGAATCTCTTTGTTTCTACTGGGCTACAGCAGTTCCGGCTGAAATACTGTGAAACCAGAAACCAGTGTAAAACTTTGATCCACCAGTCAAGGATAGCTTACGAAACCCAGTTAGTTAAAAGTTCACCAGGCTGCCCAAAAAGACTCTTCTCATATATCAAGAGAAGAACACGTAAGAGTGATGCTATCCCACCTCTTATGCTTGAAGATGACCAGACAAACATGGCTGAGGATAACTTGACCAAGGCTGAGGCTTTGTCCAAGCACTTTAGTCAAGTATTCTCTGATAATATTGATACCAGCTTTGTAAATTTTCCAGAAGGTAACTTGAAAATGGCACCCTTATACATTGGAAAGGATACTGTCCTAAAGTGGCTTCTAAGGCTCAATCCTGGTAAGTCCAGTGGCCCTGATGAACTCCACCCACGTATATTAACAGCATTGGCTGAAAGCATAGCCGAGCCATTGTCGGTAATCTTCAATATGTCTCTGGACCAGTCTAAATGTCCAAGAGACTGGAAAGATGCCATCATTAGTCCGGTCTTCAAAACCGGATCTAGAAACTTAGTTCAGAACTATCGTCCTGTTAGTTTGACCAGTATTGTTGTTAAACTACTAGAAAGAATAATTCGTGATGCTATCATTCAGTTCATTGAAGGGAACAAACTTTTCGCTGTGGAACAGCACGGTTTTAGAGCAGGTCATTCTTGCTTGACCAACCTTCTTTTGGCCAGAGAAAGTTGGGCAAGCTCAGCTGATGCTAATATACCGGTGGATGCCATATTCATAGACCTTAGCAAGGCGTTTGACAGGGTTTCTCATTCAGGTCTTCTAGTAAAGTTAGGTAGTCTGGGAATCAATAAAGTGGTTACCGACTGGATTCAAGACTTTCTAAAGGACAGAAGACAAAGAGTACGAGTTAACGGGGTTTTATCAACATGGGAATCGGTTAAGAGTGGCGTTCCTCAGGGTACAATTCTAGGCCCACTTCTTTTCCTGATTTATGTTAATGAGATTCCATCGGTAGTTAAGTCATCCTGCTTACTGTTTGCTGATGACATCAAGATATGGAGGGCTTTGCACGATGACAGTGATCAACTTGCTTTGCAGGAAGATTTAAACTTGTTAAGTGATTGGTGTAAGCGCTGGGCCTTGGAGATTAACTTAAGCAAGAGTGTAGTTATGCATGTATCCCATAGTCACGTGCACAATTACTCAATGAATGGCATTACTCTCCCAGTGGTCACTGAGTACAAGGACTTGGGAGTGGTTGTGCAGCATGACTTGAAAACAGCAACAAACTGTAGAACTGCAGCCACTAAGGGTTTTCGAATGTTATGGGCCATACGCAAGGCTTTTGCGAACTTTGACGCTGATATATTTCGTATATTATATCCGACTTATATCAGACCTCATTTGGAATATGGGATCCAGGCAGCGAGCCCGTGTTTCAAATACGAAATTGACTTATTAGAAAGGGTGCAAAGAGTAGGAACTAAGCTAATAAAGGGTTTCTCAACCCTGTCATATGAGGAGAGGTTAAGTCGACTGGGTTTATTTCCACTGTCATACAGACGACTTAGGGGTGACCTAATACTAGCATACCGTATCCTAAGAAATGATTTTGGAGCTAATTTATCTAAATTATTTCTTCCTTCTAGCACCAACCAATTGCGAGGACATCACCTCAAGGTTCAAAAACCACGGTCGAATCGTCTGCGTCTGGAAATCCGTTTTTCGCATCGAATTGTGAACCATTGGAACTCCCTACCGGAACATGTCGTATCAGCGCCATCCGTTGATTCATTCAAGGCGAGATTGGACCTCCTGTATGAAATAAATCGAAAGGATTAACACAGGCATATAGCCTACTATCCTAAATAAATTGTAAACTGTAAACTGTAAACTGTCTCTCTGGATGAGTCAGTGAAAAGTTCTTTGCTGCAAAATTAAAAATGACATTCGTCAGCCATCAGTTGTTCTCCACCTCTGTAAGCTTCTTAATCTAACCGCTTCCATGTGTATCTGTCAGTTCACCTGCATCTCTTGTGGAGCAAGGTACATAGCCGTAGCCAGAGAACTCCGCTTTCCATATGGATACGAGAACATATTCCAACTTGGTTTTATAAGAGCGAAAGGAAGGTTGTGTGAAGCTCTATTCTAGAACGCTTGATCGATTTCTGTTACACTGTATCAACCTTGAACACGATTTTAAGATCATTTATCAAATCCATGCTAATTTTCCGCGTTTTCTTTGTTATAAACTTCTAAAGACACCGGAGGCCTTGGTTATTCATTCATGAATCTAAGTCAGACCTTTGCGTACAAAAGAAGTATGTGCAATCCCTGTTTCTGCATTAGCGGTAGGGAGGGGTAGACATTTGTTTATTTAATTATTCTTTGTACCTTCCCCTTATTACTACAATTATTGCTATTATTATTATTATTATTATTATTATTATTACTATTCTCACTCTGAATTGTTTCCACTTGTCCCACTTGTCATTATAAATCCAAAAAATGTTTTTACAATATCGAATTCTATCTTATCAAATTTATCACCATGATACATAACGTTTTATTTTAGTCTACTAACCCTATAGTTATACACCACACTTCAACATCGGCGAGTTGGTCGTCAGTGTGAGGGTAATGTGAAGAGGAGATGGAAGCATCTGGGCAGGCGCGAAGTCCGGTGATGAAAACGATGGCAGAAAACCAAAGGCAATGGAGACCTTTGGCTGAAGCCCTGTGTTCCTCTAAGAATTAAAGGATATAATGATAATAATAAATAATAATAACCAAATCACGTGATATGAATATCCTTCATTTAACCTTTATAATCAATAACTGCAGTATTTGATTATTTTGTATACTACTGATATTAAAATGGTTATGGGTTTGTGCAGTTGAGAAGACCCAATATCAATTTATCCTATTCAATGTGTTCTTCTTGCTTTATTGAAGTTTTTCAATGGAAATAGTTGTATAGAATTGTGTGAGATAATATGACCCTCCTGGAAAACCACAGACAACTGTTGATGCCAGTGGTCCAAAGAAAACGGTCTTTACCTTAAACCCCTCTTTAACTGTCAAATAGTCAATCAATTTCACCTTTAGGCATAAATTTGACTTAAACAAACTGGTTAGAATTCACAGGAGGTGTGCAACATAGATGGTATTGAAATAGAAACCAAGTCGGAAATTAAATATCTTGGCGTTATTCTATGTGCTGATCTCTCCTGGTCGTCTCATATCTTGATGATTTCTAAGAAAATATTCCGTCTTACCTTATACATCAAGAAGTTAAGACATTCTGGAATAATCCAACCTGACGCCTACTCTTACGATTCGTTAACTCTTGTATTCTGCCTATTATTCTCTATTGTTCCCCCTTAGTTTTTCCAGGGCTGGCTACTGAAGAAAGACTATATCTTATTACGTAGGGTGTTAGACGTTGTCAGCAGGGTAAGTCACAGGGTGCCACTTAACCAGCTTGTTAATATTCCAGTTGACAGGCACTTGGACTCATGTGAAAAATGGGCGAAATCCATTTTATCGATCTAACTCACACCACCATCTTCATTCACAACTCCCCCCTTGTATGTCATCAGGGAGAACCAGAAGCCTATATAGAAAACTATATGCTCGCACTAGAAAGTACAAAAGCTCAACCATACCCTACCTACTTGGCTCGTTCCTGTTCTGTGCGATATAGAAAGCATTAGGCGTGAAACTAATAACTTATTAAATAGCCAGTAGAACAACTGGATCTTGTCTTTCCAACTCATATCATTTATAGGTACAAAGTTTTCTTTCTTTCTTTTCCTTTTCTCTCTCTCTGTCTTTTGTTATGTGCTGTTTTGTTTCTCTCTTCCTTAGAAACTCTATTTGAAACATTCTTCTTCGTTCTTTCACACTCTGTATATCTCGACCGTTTTGTTACCGCTTACGCCAGTGAATATGCTAGTAGTATCTACTTTTCTAATACCTTCAAACACTCTGTTCAATTTTGGCTTTGCTACCGATATGCCGATATGCTGTTGTCATAATGAACTGAGATTATCCTTAATCTATGTAGAATTTTATTTATTGATAATGTACACACTGGATGCGTAATACTGTAGTGAAATGGTGAGAATTCCATTCTGTATCACAAGTACTGTTTTGGAATAAAGCAAATTATTATTATTATTATTAAATTGAACAGAAATTCTTGTTCCGTCACTTATTTTTGTTGTTTTAATTGTTGTTGTCACTGTTGTTGTTGTTGTTGCTGTTGGCGTAGGCTGTCATCTTCAATTAAATCAATCACTCAGGCAATCAATAAGGGATTTACAGATTTAATTAGTGATAGTGTTTCTGTCATTATTATTATTATTACTAATTTACAAGTTTATTTACCACTTGTCATATTGGACTGTTATTTATTTCATGTTTGATCAGGTAGTGATTTCATCAGTTAGAGAAGCATTACGAAAAACAGCCAACTAGGGAAAACTGGACAGCTGTTTCGCTCTAACTTCGGACTTTTCAGTGTTGTGCACTCACTGTCTGCCACCAAGGATTGAGTCAAGGATTTTCAGGTGACGAGGCCAAAGTTCGTCAACTATTTACCCATTGTTTTATTCCTTTACATTCCTAGCTCTGGGACATAGGGTGGCTTCAAGCTAGAGGCTTTTTTGAACTTTCAGTAGCAGTGGTATTTATCTTTACGGGATGGGGTTGCTAGCCTCACCTGACCCAACCTCATCTGTTTACAGGTCTTATTACTGGCTAAGCGAGGTAAAGGAGCACACTCTCTGATGTTAACGGATGAGCAAGAAAAAGAAGAAGAAGAAATATCAAACATTACTGAGACTCTCTCAATCAAAACAACTACCCAAGGAACTTCATCAACAAAATCAACACAGACATAAAGTATGGCCAAAAATGCATTCCGAAAACATGGACATCAACAGTCATCATTCCTTATAGAACAGAGACGTTAGACGATATCAGAAGAGTACTCAATGAGCTCAACATTAGAGTTTTCTTCAAAACATCAGACATACTTTACAGCAACCTTGTTCATATAAAAGAACAAATCCCGAAAGATTCTCTATCTAATTGTGTCTATAAAATAAAATGCTTGCTTAGAATGTGATGCGATATATATCGGACGAACTTCGCCACAGAGAAATGAAAGTCAGAAGAAATGAACACTATAAAGCACCTGTTCGACCACCAAGAAACCCGGTTGAACTAGAAAAACTTGAACAATCATCAGCTATAGGTCGTCTACACGCTACGCTGTAGAGTCAGGCCACAAAATTGATTTTGACAATATTGAAATCATCATCCAGAAAGACTTCAAAAATCACAAAGAGCGTCTAATGTCATCATCAGAAGTACTTCATATCATGTGGAATCCGAATTGTCTGAGCTGAATAGGAATGATGGACTAAAACAGAATGTGACCTGATTACAACACCCGCCTCCAGCCCCATGAAGTGACAAAATCAACACGAGTTTGATAAGCAGGTTCACTGTTAATATATGTGTAAAACTTGGGCACTGTGGTATTAAGTAATTCCATATTAGTTTGATTATTAAATGTATCACACAGTGAAACAGTATTGTATACTGGATGACGTTTCGAACACAATTTACTGTTCATAATCATATCAATTTTTGTCACACGACTTCGAGATTTGATTTTTATAGTTTTCTCTGTCTTCTCCTATTTGTTGTATGGTTCACTGTGTAAACACACACACACACACTGCTTTTATAATTTTACACACTGATCAAATCCAACAATCCACACTTGGTTTTGTTTTGTTATCTTTACCAATTGACCAAATTGACAACAAAAAATGACCCCAGACAGACGAACGATGATTCAGTTAGTAAACTTTGTTTTGATATTATAACAGATGTGCTGTTACCTTAGTTATTTGGTCTAGTGATTGATCTTCATTGTTATTTTGACTTTCAATATGTCCCTTTAACTTGACCTAAGTAGTTTATTTTCTCACCTCTTAACTCTTTGTTATATATATGCTGAGATTTTGTAAATTCCGGTTTAATAATACCACTTTGATAAAGCTATTAGCATTAAATAGCGAAACGTCTGTGAAAGCAAAACTATCGTTTTGTTTTTCATTCATTCATTGGGAAATACATAAACCTTTGTTATAATGAATATCGCATACCCAATGCCCAAATTTTTTCAAACTGTTAAAAGTGAACTTGGTTTGGACATTCAAGCAGCTCTTCTGTATGGTTCAGAGATTCAGTGCTCGCGTCATGAAAAGCATTCCCAAACAGGTTACTTCAAACTTTCGTCCACAGATGCGTCTATCCTATACCGAAGATTAGATGTCCCGGTTGGAAAGGATAAACAACAAGAAATCCGGGCAGTCAGTGAATCAATCACGAATCTATAGACCAACAAATTTGTTGACGAAAATGGGAGTGGATGGGGTACAAACTGAAAAGACAATTGGATGACAGATATCGCGGGACAGGCCACCGCTCAATTCAAAGGTGAATCGGAAACAACGAGTTCAGTCTTGGTCAGAGGGTGATATAGGCGGTATCGTGAGAAGAAGAGGAAATCAATGCTTATGAACAATTATGAAAAGTACAGGAAGGAATGCAGATGTCTAGTGCCTCGGCTATGCCCAGATGTCTTAATTTTACTCTCAAAAGAACATTGAAAGCCCCTTACAGAATTGAAATCAAATGAAAACCTGATAAAATAACTCGACCAGAGAAAGGTTCTGGAACTGTTCTGCTCAAAAAGTCAGACTATGTGAAGAAACAAAATCTTGTTAATTCTATCTGGGGACAACAAATTTCAAAAACAGACGATCTAAAAAGATTCAGCTGAACAGACGGAGCCTCAGCTAGCCAACTTTTTGGAAAAAATGAAGGATGAATTGATTATCAATACAGAGCTATATGGAAAACTTCGCCCATTTGATTCTATATCTCCACAAATGTATGGACTACTCAAAGTGCACAAGAAGGACGTCCCACTCCGCCCAATATTAGATATGATTAATTCGCCATATCACCAAATCGCGAAGTGGCTGGTAGAAATTCTTGAATTAGTGAAAAAGAAGTTGTCGAGATACAATCTCCGCGACACATTCAACTTCGTTGATTCAATTAAAAATGTCAACCTCGCAAATAAAAAGATGATCTTCCTAGACGTCGTCCCTCAGTCTTCACCAACGTTCCACTGACAGAAACTATATGTTTTCTGTGTGACTTCATCCGATGAAACAGCATAGATGTTGGAACACAAATCTATTATCTAAAGGAGCTGTTACTACGCTTAACCTTCAACGATGAAATCTACAGGTAAACAGATGGCGTAGCAATGGGCTCTCCACTCGGATGCCTCCTAGCCGACTGTTTTGTGGCCAACCCCTTATCATCAGCTATCGACGACCTCTATCTTTACAGGAGATACATTGATGATACTTTCATCATTTGTGATGAGAACCTGGACTTCGAAAACCTTCTCCAAACATTCAACAATGCCCACCAAAATATCAACTTTACTCTTGAAGCAGAATCCGACGGAATGTTCCACTTCCTCAACGTTCATCTGACAAGAAACGCCAACAACTCTCTGAAAAGGTCCAGATAAAAAAGCCCACATGGACTAGACAATTCATCAGCTTTCAAAGCTTCGTGCCCCTAAGCAGAAAGAGGAACCTTTCCTCGAGGATTTGGAAGATATGCAGCGAGAAAGTGATTGATGAAGAACTGAGTAATCTCCGAAGAACCCTAATCGAAAACGGCTATCCATCCAGGTTCATAGACAAGAATCTCAAATCAAAGAAGACTTCCGAACGAGTCTAATCCTTTCTGAAGAACATACTTTTGCTTAATCTAGAATTCACAGGTGACACTGAGGCAGAAATCCTTCGTAAACACCTCTGCAAATCTCTAAGGAAGACATACTTCGCCGCGAGCCTACGATTAAAGTTTTCCTGCAAGAAACTATTCAGCCAGAACGCGAAAGACAAGCTGTCGCATTGGGTCACTTCAACGTGCATATACCAGTTTACTTGCTCTCTGGCAGAGCTGAGTACATCGGCCGTATCATGCGCCAACTTGAAAAATACCCTCGTGAATACTATCCAGCCTGGCTAGTAAAAGGAGAACGAAAACGTCTAGTCAATTCAGGACATTCAGTGCCATTCGAAAAATCCTTCAAAATGTAGATGTCCTGTTGAAACCAAATGTTCCAAATCATACTATTTTGGTATATATCATGATTAGTTATCATTATTATATTTACTAGCATTTGCTAACACTTATATCCCACCTGTTTATCCCCTACTGTATAAGTAGTGATTTGAAAATTGAAAGCAACTGTCTACTAAAAGGTTTAAGATGATTTTCAGACACACACACCCACGCACGCACGCACACCCACACACCCACTCTTGCATACGATAGATACATCGACGGATAAACAATGTCATTAATATCCCCCCCTCGCCGGTCCCCATCTTCTTTACCGCCCCCCCAGCTTAAGTGTTTTTCTATTACAAAAAACACGTCAATATTGGGAGAGAAAATAACACATTCATTGAGAGCAATGCTTTTTGACCTCATAAATAATGATAAACACAACGAATAATTTTTAACCGTTTTTTTGTTTCTATATTTTATAAAGCTCCATTAACTTTGTATATATATATACACACACACACAACAGACGCGCATAGAGTTTTCTCCTAAAATGTTTGTCGTATTCATTCGTTATAAATATTCTCTATGTTCACCTTAAAAGCCTATTAATTATTCCACTTTAGACGACTAGACTGTAGGATGCCATACACTTAGAGGCACCTATCGGTAGAATCCAATCTACCCCACCATCCACACACCGTCCCGTCCCCCTTCCTGAAGGAGAAAAACTTGTTCGCTATCCATTTCACTGTTTTTTTCGTCTTCCTCTATCACACATACCCAAACAGACACACACACACACACAAATGCAGTCATCTACTGACTGACTGACTCACTCAATTACTCAGTGGTTCCCCACCCTGCCCCCTTTCGGCTTACCCTACCCTCGTGTCTACACTCCATTGTGTTTTATACTTTCTTTTTATATGCGTTTTAATATTCAGTTTATAAGCAGTTTTGTCTTTCTATGGGAATTGTAATTAATAATAATAATAATAATAATAATAATAATAATAATAATAATAAATGGATTGATTTTGATGAATATGATCAATACTACTTATAATACTACTTATATATATGTATATATATGAAAACTTTTTAATATGAAGATTCACCCTGATGTATATAATAATAGTAGTATGAAGTGAATTTGGATTTTGTATATAAAAGAAGTAGGGTAGAGAAGAGGGAAAGAGGGAGAGAGAGGGGACAAGGAGGGAGAGGGTGAATGAATGAATGAAAGAATATTGATGATGACGATAAAAGCATTAAAAATAAAATGAACATTACTATTCCATTTTTCAATTTAGAATTAATGTGTATATACTTCACCGATGTCTACCAACGTATATATATGGACACCTGTGTATCACAATTGCAGTACATGCATATATATATATATATATATATATATATATATATATATATATATAATATTAAAAATAGGGTTGCAACGATGATGAAAATGTTCTTTTCAATAAAGTGACCATCATCTAGCCAGTATGTACATTGAATTCAATTTCCGATTTTTCCGGTCGATTGATTCTACCCAAGTGTTCGATGTTTCAGGTTGACATGTCTGACAGGCTTCTTGTGTAGATGCTTCGACGATGTCTAGGCGCATGTGATTCGACGTTAATTGCTGGATGGTGACTAGAAGTGTGGAAGCCAGGAGAACACGCATTTCATCCTTATTTGGGACTACTCATCATCTGATGGATGTTTCCATCGAGGCTCGAATCCAATGCCACCATAGGTTCAAATGCCAAAGTGTTATTCACCAGACCACATGGGTCACGACGGCCATTATCTCTTGTGCAATGGGTTATATGAATTCAATTTAATTCAGTTTTTAGTCTGTACATTCGTGTATTTATGTGGTAATTGAATGACAGAGTAGATATGATAGAGGAGATTTGTAGCTCAGATGGATGATTTTGATGTGGTTGTGTTCTCTGAGGTGGATAGTTTGCTAGATTTGAGAAGCTTTCATCGCCCTACTAGGCGACATCTTCAGCGCATACTTCAATTTGAATTGAAGTGAGCTTTTAGATTTCTCCATGAGTTTATTAATCATCTCTCTCGGTGACCTAGAACGCAGTGATTGGTTGTTTTTGTGTGTTTTCACACCTTTCTAGGTTACTTGTAGTGGAACTAATTGTTTCTTTGTCTTGAACTTTGACCCTTTGTGTGTGTGTGTGAGGTTTCTTTCACTTCGCAAATTAACTACCCAGCGCAGAGAACACAACCAAATCAGAGTGATAGAGTCCCAGAATTATTTTCGTCTAGTCAAGGATCAAACTTCAATAGAATTACATGGTGTAATAAACACGTAGATCAGATAAAAGAGACATAGTGGGATCATAATTACTGAGACAATTGACGTTTTTTGTGCAATTAGGGATTGAAACCGGAGCATTTGTCTAAACTTATCTTGTCTCATACCACCGAACATCCTCCTCTTTATTCCTAAATTTTGCCTTGTATATCTTCGAGTAAAATTCACGAACAAAGAGGAAGATATTGAGTATCCTTGTATATCTTCGAGTGGCGTTGGTAGCAGTTGGTAGCACAGTGGTAGAACGCTCGTCAACCACGCCTCACGAGGTTTTGGGTTCGATTCCCGGTCAACGACACACCCACCCCTCTACCTCGCTAAGCCAGTAATAAGAGTGGTAAAGAGGAAACGGGGGGCTGGGAATGAGGCTAGCAACCCTATCCTGTAAAAAATAAACACTGCTACAGAAACTTCAAGCCTAGCCTCTATCTTGAAGCCACCCTATGTTCCAGCACTGGGAACGCAAAGGAACTTCATAAGAATCATTTATCCTCATACATCTACTAAATATAAAGCAATTCTACCATACCACTATTCTATAGCATGGGTAGTTGTGTGTGAAGAGAGAGACTAAGAGAGAGAGTCAGACGTCAAAAAAGAACTTGTGGACTTTATAAATCAGTAACTGCGAATGGCAGAGAATAAGCAAAGAATATAATTTTTATTATTACTGCATGTATTATTTATGATACTATCTACTTATATTTCATTATGTTTCCGTCAACATTCTGTTTATAATGGTGGTTTCATTATTAATATTATTATTATTATTACTATTTTAAACTTTATGTATGCAGATAGTTGTTAAAGGAGGTAAATTGCTGGAATATGTATAAAAACGCCGAAAGTACTATTCTGTATGATAATTATTATTGTCTCCTGATATCGTTCATCAGAAGAAGTATACCGCCTCGGCTTCATCCTGTACTAAAAGATGGGTGAATTTTACACGCGGATTTCACTGTCGAACATTAAACGCTAATCGTAGTATTTATAGGATTTGCATTTGCAGTAGTAGGAATGGGGAGGGAGGGGGGTAGCAGTGTTAGTAATACTAGTGGTAGCGGGGTGGTGTGTACTACAGACGAGGAAAAGATGAAATTGCAGGCAAGAGAAATATGTAAGAATTGACCTCTATGCTCTAATTATTATTACTATTATTGAAGCTCGCAAACTTGCTCCTTTACTTAGCTCTGACCACTGTATCATACGTGTACTGCCTAAAATATATTCCAAATCACACAAAGGTGTCCTCTCTCACCTCTACAGTAAAGTTCAACGGAGATGCTACTCACAAGACAACCTAGACAAGCTCAGATGCATGTTGAAAGACACTAACTGGGACTTATTTACAGAACAAACATTAGATGAAACAATCACAAACACTACTGATTATCTTAAATTCTGTTTCGAAATATGTTGTCCTAAAGAAACATTATTCATTCGATTTGATCGCTTATCTTCGCCATATCTCAAAAAGCTACGTAGAGATAAAGAACTGTTGTTCAAAACAAATGATAAGCCTGGTGTAAAAAAGTTAAACATTCTGATAAAACTGGAAATGAAAAGACTAAATGTTTTATATAATCAAAGATTTTTGTCATGTAAAACCCCTTCTAATTTATGGAAACTTTTCAAAGAAATTACTAACGGTAAGCGATGTATTTCTGTTCCATCTCTTAATGTTGACACTCTTAATAAATCTTTCATACGCTCTTCTGTTGATACCCTTCCAAATGATACAAATCATATTGACAATAACTTTAGTGGTTTTAATACCCTTGATGTGCTTAAATGTCTCCGGTCTCTTAAGCCTTCTCAAAGCCTTGGTCCTGACGGCATACCTGCCATTGTCCTCAGGAATTGTGCTGATATTTTGTGTTATCCTCTTACTAACATTTTTAATGCTTCTTTTTCCGGTAACGTTCTACCTTTTGCATGGAAAAACATTAAAATTATCCCTATACCAAAACCATCTTCTGGTTCTGATATTAAATTTCGGCCTATTGCAATTACTTCCCCCTTTTTAAAATTGATGGAAAAATTACTTTTACTTCGTCTTGAACCCGCTTTGAAACCTTTTAATGATCCTAAACAATTTGCATACAAACATGGTAGAAGTACCTTGGATGCTGCGGTTGTCTTATATCACAATGTTGTCTCTTGTTTAGACAAAGGTGCTAAATATGTTCGTAGTGCTTTCTTAGACTACACATCTGCTTTTGACTCTGTACCTAGGGGCCTTTTATTAAATAAGCTATCGTTGACACAAACAGGATCCTGGGCTAAGAGTTGGTTGCATTCCTATTTTTCTGATAGAATGCAGTATACTGTATATAACGGCAAATCTTCTTCTACCTCGCTTACAAAATCCGGTGTTCCACAAGGTGCTGTCCTCTCTCCTTTTCTTTTTTCTTTCTTCCTACATGACCTGCCTCATTCAAACGAAACTAACTTTGTCAAATATGCAGATGATCTGACTGTATCACTGCCTATCACTTCCGAGTCTGACAGCTCCAAACTTAATAGCTTTCTGTTGGACATCAACAACTGGTCCAAGTCAAATGGTCTTATATTAAATCCTTCCAAATGTCAGGTGCTTGACTTTACTTTCAAGCATCGACGTGACTTACTTGAACTAGTTAGTTCGCATGATCCCTGTAGCATAGATGGCACGGAAATTGAAACCAAATCAAGCATTAAATACCTTGGATTAGTTCTTTCCTCTGACCTTTCATGGTCATCCCACATCTTATCTATCTCTAAGAAAATGTTTCGTCTTACCTTCTACATTAAAAAGTTAAGACAATCAGGTATCAACCAACCTTTAGTTTTGCAATTTTTAAACTCCTGTATTTTACCTATTGTACTCTACTGCTCTCCATTAATCTTTCCTGGGCTTCTCAAAAAAGATTATATCATATTACGAAGAGTATTAAATGCTGTGAGTAGAGCTTGTGGTCTGCCACTGCATGAGCTCGCTAATACTATAGTCGAGAGGCATATAAATTCCTGTACGAAATGGGCAAAGGCTATAATGTCAGACCCTCTGCACCCCCTTTATTCACACCTGTCCCCTTGTATCTCATCAGGTAGGACGAGAAGTCAATATAAAAAGTTATATGCTCGTACCACTAAGTATAGAAATTCTACAATACCCTATTTAGCCCGTACTTTATGTGACGAAGACTCTGTTAGACGTGAAACACATAAGTTACTATGTAATTAGCACAGTAAATCGACCCTTTCATAGTTCATCTTTCTGTATTTAATGGTATCACACTTTCTGTCGTTTAATTAACGACAGAAAGTTTGTTCTGTCGTTTAATCGCGCAGATGTATTCAATCTCTGTAATCTTTCATATTCCTTTCTACCATTACCCATTCTGTTTCACTCCTATATTTGTCAAACTCTATTAATTCTCTCCACTCATCTTCTTGTCTACCTCTGTGTGCTATTTGGAACGTGGCAACTCGAACTGGTGCACTTCGGTGCCAAGTTCTATGTTGTCGTTTAATTATTACTCTGCTGTTTTATTTTAGTCGGTATTACTATTATTACTACAATTTTATACTTTATGCATATTTTTCACCGTATTGCATACAGTATTTTGCTATGTAGCTGGTATAACAATCGTTTTATTACTGTTATGTAATGTGTATTTATAATTTTTTTTTGTCGTTTTTGAGTAAATTAGATGCAATATTGTAGTGAATGCTGAAAATTCCTTGCTGTATCATTAGTACTGTTTTTGGAATAAAGCTATTATTATTATTATTCTTTTTCCACATTCCAAATGGAATACAGGTCTTCAGCAACACATCTCCATTCCACTTGGTTCTTTGTGAACTTTTCTTCAGCTGGTTTCACATGCAGGAAAAGTTAAAGTATCACTTTCTATGGTATGCGAACTCACGAGTGACCTTGAGCTGACCAATCATTAAAAAAGAAAGTGATTTTCGCACACATACACACACACACAAAATTGATGATTATTTACAAGAAACTGGATGAAAACACATTAAACAGGGTATCTTTCTCTGATACATGACTTAAAAATATGTCCCAAGTAAGATGAGGAGTATCACTTGCTAGGTGAGACCAGCCTTTAATATAAGAATAAAACTTGTGCACTGTGGTAGAGTGTAATTCCATTATGGGTAAATTTTGTTTTGATAAAGTCTCACAGTGTTATACAGTAATGTTTACTGATGACGTTTCGAGCACAATTTATTGCTCATAATCATATCAAGGTAATCACACGACTTCCTAAATTCATTTATATAGTTCCATTGTTTTTCTCTTGATTTTCACTTGATTTTATTGGTAATAGTATTTTCCATATTTCAGGTATGAGTGACGAGTCATTCCTATTGCATGTGTTGGGTGTAGACTCGATGAACCAGGCGGGATTCAGTAATCAACCTCTCTCTCCACCTACCTAGATTACTTTTTAGAATTTTAACCCTCTCCCACCAGCCTATTGTGTGGTTGTGTGTTAGCGCAT
Organism: Trichobilharzia regenti; assembly: GCA_944472135.2. Classification (NCBI taxonomy): domain Eukaryota; kingdom Metazoa; phylum Platyhelminthes; class Trematoda; order Strigeidida; family Schistosomatidae; genus Trichobilharzia; species Trichobilharzia regenti. Next base: position 6,775,856 of record OX235263.1, read on the forward strand.
GCATTGGAATTTCTGAGCTTTTTTCTAAATTACTTATCTTCTCGGGTGGGGTCAACCATTCTTACCTTAGCTAAATTCTTATGCTCTGACAATCTGACTACCCCTGACCTACTAGTTTGACCTATGTAGTTGACCTCGCTCGCAGTCATTGCAGGGTATTTTGTAAATAATATTATTTTGTCTAATTGGGTCAACTGGGTCCTTTAACCTACAGAGCTTGTCCCTGAGTGAGTTTGTAGGTTTAAATGCCACCGTAATTCCTGCTTTATTTAGAATCCTACTTAGGGTTTCAGATGTCCCCTCTTTATGTGGTATAACTGTGGATGACTTATATTCTTTCTTATTTATGTTATTATTACTAGTTTCACAATAATAAATAAGAAAGAATATAAGTCATCCACAGTTATACCATATAAAGAGGGGACATCTGAGACACTACGTAGGATTCTGAATAAAATAGGAATTAGGGTGGCATTTAAACCTACAAACTCACTCAGGGACAAGCTCTGTAGGTTAAAGGACCCAGTTGACCCAATTAGACAAAATAATATTATTTACAAAATACCCTGCAATGACTGTGGGTTAGGTCAACTACATGGGTCAAACTAGTAGGTCAGGGGTAGTCAGATTGTCAGAGCATAAGAATTTAGCTAAGGTAAGAATGGTTGACCCCACCCGAGAAGATAAGTAATTTAGAAAAAAGCTCAGCAATTGCAATGCATGCGCTAATACACAACCACACAATAGGGTGGGAGAGGGTTAAAATTCTAAAAAGTAATCTAGGTAGGTGGAGAGAGAGGTTGATTACTGAATCCCGCCTGGTTCATCGAGTCTACACCCAACACATGCAATAGGAATGACTCGTCACTCATACCTGAAATATGGAAAATACTATTACCAATAAAATCAAGTGAAAATCAAGAGAAAAACAATGGAACTATATAAATGAATTTAGGAAGTCGTGTGATTACCTTGATATGATTATGAGCAATAAATTGTGCTCGAAACGTCATCAGTAAACATTACTGTATAAGATCACTGTGAAACTTTATCAAAACAAAATTTACCCATAATGGAGACTAGCCTTTGTGCATGCATTCACTCAGATGACTGATAAGGAGGTTTTTTGTGACCAGTGTATCGTTCCTATTATGTTTTGCAGTCTTCCCTTAAAGCCGTCAACTGAACTGCTATGGTTTCCAGTACATAAGTAATATCAACCCCAAACCTAAACTTAATCGTAACGCCAACCTTAATCCTAATTATAAACCTGATTCTAATCCTAACCCTAAAACCTAACTTAACCCTAATGAGCTATATAACACATTGTCCAAACATTAGTCAAAAATGAGATTGTGGTGAAATTTACACCTTGATGCATGAAAGCCGTTTTGTTTTAATTCCTTTACGTTCCCAGGGGAACATAGGTTGGCTTCAAGCTAGAGCCCTTTTTGAAGTTTCGATAACAATGGTATTTACTTTTATGGGATGGTGTTGCTAGCCTCATTCCCAGCCTACCATTTCCTCTTTACCAGTTTTATTACTGGCTTAACGAGGTAGAGGGGTACGTCAGTGACCGGGGATCGAATCCCAAACCACGTGAAGTGTGGTTGGCGAGCGTTCTACCACTGTACCACTGACGCACGAATGGCATTCACAACGGTACTATAATACTGGTAAGTCCCGTTATCCAGCTAGTAGTATGCATTCAGGGTCATTGGGGGGCGTTTGCACTCCTGGGATGTGATATTTTAACTTCACCAACAAGCTTTCATTCCCTCTGCATACCATCTTCTTCATGTCACCCTTCTGACTGGCATCGGCCTACTTAGCGTGTAACGTCGCTAGAATGTCGTCTCAGATAATTTATTTCTTTGGCAACAGATTGTTGTCTGATTCGTTACCTTTTTGAGGGTTTTTTTAGCCTATCCTTTCTGTTCAGGTAGGCCATCTAATCGTCAGCACTAAGACAGAGAAGAATGCAGGTATTCATGCATTGGTTTGTCGGGATTTAGTTTGATTGGATGGAGGATTTCATTATGAGCTGATATTGGTTAGAGAACCGTTGGAAAACAAGCACTGAAGTACTGGACAGCTGTCTCGTCCTAGATTGGGATTTTTCATCAGTACGCTTCTGGTTACAAGGTGAGGTCGTAGACCATTAGGCCACTGGGACCCGATCCAATGGACAACCCATGAATTCTAACTTCTGCCAATTCACAATGATGAAGTCCTGTAACCAATCAACCAAATCCCTACAAACCAATACTTGATAATCAATGAGATGCTCACTGGCGACTGGCCCTATTCAGGCAGGTAGTTACTTGGGGTTCCGGTGGGAAGTCATGACTAGTAGGGTGCAGAAGGTCGGGTGTGAGGACAAATACTCCCCACGGATGACACTGCCTAGCGTTTGCGCTATATCGTGAATTGGCAGAAGTTAGAATTCATGTGATGGCCATTGGATATGGTCCCAGTGGAGTGATGGTCTACGAGCTAGCTAGCTAGCTCGCCTTGTAACCAGAAGGTCCTGGTTTCGAACTCCGTGTCAGTGGGTGCTTACTGCTGAAGAGTCCCAAAGTAAGAAGAAACAGTTGTACAGTACTCCCAGGTTTTCCAATGGATCTCTAACCAATGTCAGCTCATGGTGAAATCCTGTAACCAATCAACCAAATCCCTACAAACTAATACTTGAATAATAGATTGTTGTCTGATTCGTTACCTTTTTGAGGTAGGCTATCTAATCATTAGCATCAAGCCAGAGAAGAATGCAGGTGTGTTGGATGATGAAAGTGTTCTGTAACTCGTAGAAAATACTTCTCAAGACACATACACACAGAGAGCCAAGCCTTTGAAAACGATTGGCGTTTAAAGACTATACTTTTTTCTCCTTCAAGTTCCCAGTGGAACATAGGGCTTCAAGCTAGCGACTTGAAGTTTCTGTAGCAGTGTTTATTTTTACAGGATAGGGTTGCTAACCTCATGTCGAGCCCACCCTTTCCTCTTTACCGCTCTTATTACTGGCTTAGCGAGGTAGAGGGGTGGGTGTGTCGTTGACCGGGAATCGAACCCAAAACCTCGTGAGGCGTGGTTGACGAGCGTTCTACCGCTGTGCTACCAACTGCTACCAACGCCACTCGAAGATATACAAGGATACTCAACATCCTCCTCTTTATTCATGGATTGTACCCGGAGATATACAGGGGAAATTTTGCGAATGAGGAGGAGGGTGTTCAGTAGTATCAGACAAGATAAGTTTAGCCAAATACTTGGGTGAATTGAAGTGACTATTGACAGAAGTTTCAGTTAGCTGAGTCAGAGGGACATCATCAGCCCTAGTTACAGCCTTCAGTGTTCTACTCAATATGACATAGTCTTTTTCGGGAAGTCCGATGAAGAATAACTGGGTGTGATGAGAGGGCTGGAGTAATAAAGAATAAGAATGGGTGGAATACATGAATTAACAAAGTGGTTGAGAAGGAAGAGGTTGGGGTTATTGTCAGCAGAGTATCTCAACTTCTTTATGCAGTAAGTCAAATGAAAAGATATTTTTTCTTAGAAATCAACACAGGATATGAGACGATGAGCAACAGAGTAGATTCGAAGAGAATCTGATCCGGAGATGAGAGGTCTTCGATTTACTCCCAATAATCATAGTACCGCTAATATTACAGGAGTGATAGGACTATAAACAGCCAGTCCACGCAATCAAGTCTTTTTTCGCATCTGAAACCAAAATCAAGAAATAATGTATGTCTTATGGACGGATTCAATTTATGACACCACTTACGTGAGACCATTTGTCAACCTCAGATAAGAATCTATTCATATGAGAATAATCCAATGCAGAAAGAACAACTGGAACAGAAATGGTTTGATCGTTCGTATATTTAACGAAGTTGGCTTTGGAAGAATATTGAAGGTCATGCGAAAAGAAAGAAAGAAAGAAAGAAAAAAGGAATAGAGAGAGAGAGAGTAAAGCGTCTTGAGGTATATTAGTTTCTGTTAGCAACAGAGTGGAGCGCTTTCCATTCAAAACAATATTTTTCTAATTTTTTTTGATTATAGCTTGATTCTGCACCGTATTTATTTTTAGTACAAGTATGGAATTTTCAGCATGTTATATTAGCAGAGCCCAAATTTTGCAGGCCGACAATAGATATCAGGTGTACGTTGGCGACCGGAGATCGAACCCCCGACCATGTGCATGGTCGGCGAGCGTCCTAGCCGCTGTGCCACCGACGCTTCATTATATTTCCGTCAACATTCTGTTTATAGTGGTGGTTCCATTATTGATATTATTATTATTACTATTGTAAATTTTATGTATGTAGATATTTGTCAAAGGAGGTAAATTGCTGGAATACGTGTAAAAACACCGAAAGTACTACTCTGTATGATAATTATTGTTAATTATGCTGACAATAATCAGCATAAATGGGAGGAGCCTGAAAGAAACAACCTCCTTCACCTACCCGGGAAGTATCGTTTCAACTACAGACAGACGGAACTGACAAGGATATCAAAATGAGGATCATCGGCAAAGCAAAGCAAGTTTTCATTACTCTCAAGTCTGTGTATAGGAGATCAACAGCCCAACTCAGCATGAAAATGAAAATAAGATCCGGATTTTCAACTCCACTGTGAAGTCGGTCAGTGCTACTTACTGTACTGATCAGAGACTTTACCAGCGCGTCATAAAGAACACCTCAAACAAACTACAGACCTTCATTAACAGTTGTTTTCGTTCAATACTCAAGATCAGATTGCTGGCTAGAAAAGATTAGCAACAGGGATCTTTGGCAATGACCGAACCAAACCCAGCAGGAACCGAGTGTGCAACAAATAGACAGGAAGAAATGGAGATGGATTGACCATACTCTCAGGAAACCATCAAGTGACATCACTAGACGAACCATTGCTTGAGCGGAATCCTACCGAAAGAGAAGCGGTGAGTTGGTCGTCAGTGTGTGGGTGACTTGAAGGAGGTCATGTGAAGAGGAGATGAAAGCGTGTGGACAGAATTGGAAAGGGGTGAAAACGTTAGCAGAGAACCGAACGCAGTGGAGACGCGCGACTGAAACCCTATGTTCCTCTAGGAATTAAAGGATATAATAATAATAATAATAATCTAATCATTAGCATCAAGCCAGAGAAGAATGCAGGTGTGTTGGATGACGAAAGTGTTCTGTAACTTGTAGCAAAATACTTCTCAAGACACACACACACACACAGAGAGCCAAGCCTTTGAAAACGATTGGCGTTCGAAGACTGCACTTACCGAACAGGAAGTTTTAAATCTACAAGTGATCAGTGTATGTGTGTGTTGATCATAAATTCACTCATCCTACATTGATTGTCATAACATACATATAACACTTTTGTGTCAAACTAATCACCATATCACCCCAATATTAATAATCACATAATAATAATTTGACATGTTTAAGTAATTAAACAAAGAACCTTTGAAAAAAACAACAACAACAACAACCAGATTCATCCACGTTTGTATGTATGTATATGTACATATTTATACGTTAATCGATCAAATCACTTCAGTTAGACGTCGTAGCCGAATCCAGTAAACAATATGTATATGCCTATATCGACAATAATAATAATAACAATAATAATAATGGATAGTATGAATCTGGAAAACATTTTCATCATTCGGCGAACATAAATATTCTTGATTGATTTGTGTCATACAGGAAGACGACATGTATATTATTTTATATGTATATACAAAGCGGAAAGTGTGCGACAGGGACACGGAGACAAAGAGTGATGGAGAGAGAGAGAGAGAGAGTGCGCGCGCGCGCAACAGGGAAATAAACACAAGGCAGACATGAATACAACTGACTTTTCTATGAGAATTTGCCGCCAACAAATGTCACATATATGTGTGTATATATGTATATATATATATTGACAGGTTTTTATATTCACAAAGTGTATTTATCAGTTTACACGTGGTGGTGGTGGTGGTTGGTGGCGATGATAATGATGGGGATGGTGTCTGTGTAGGCCTGCCTGACTTTACGTCTACAGCGGTACAAGGAATAATTGAAGATTCCGGCACATCATAGACGGTATGGGTTGTTTATATTAACCGTGTTTATTATATTTGATAGGCAGAATAGATTGATGAAGAAGTTATAATGTGATATCAAGTAGGATTGAAAGGCTGAGAGAGAGAGAGAGAGAAAGTAGAGTATTATTAATATGGATGTGTATAATATATAATATGTGAATACTGTCAGCCTACATTGTGAATTAATGTGCCATAATTTACTTCTTAATATGCATATATACATTTGATTTGATAAGTTATTTATGATGAATCCGTGTGGAATTCATGTGTAAATTGTACGCTTATATTATCCATATATATATATATGATACTTTTGAATGCAGAGGTTTGGTTTCAGATTTCGAATAGCTAATGTTTCAGCTATGTACAAATGGCGTATCCGAAGTCCCTTTGTACGACATTGATGGACTCTGTGTAACACTGTGAAGCATTCATGTGGAAGTGATTGATGTTCGGAGATGACAAGATGTTCAAGGATCGAGCTGTTGCTATTCTTCTTTTCTCCTCTGGCTAACCAAGCTGGACAGTGTTCCAGGAGACGTTTGTGGACTTGATGTTGCGTACTACCGATATACTTTGCTCTACACGAGCAAGTAAATGGATAAATACACACTGAAGTGGCCAAAAGCAGTATCTTGTCCTTGGCGTTAGACTGGATTAACTGTCTGCAGGAAAATGTGAGACGTAGAGTGGTTCAGGTGGATGATTTGTAATTAATGGTGTTCTCTGAACTGGTTGGTTTAGTCGCAACTGTTGGAAATGTCTTCTTCAGACATTTAGAAAGGCGGTTTCTGCTATATCACCTTTGAATTCTAGGTTCATGAAGACAGTCTTCTTAAGAACCGTTGTGATGTTTCGCACTGAAGGCTTCTTGTTCATGTTTTTGTCGATGAATCTTGGTGGATACCCATTCTCTAATAGGGTTTCACGTAGTAAATTTAATTCTTTCTCCACCATGTCTTCCGAAAAGATTTTTTCTAATCCTTGAACACAATGTACGTACCAGGTTTCTCTTTCAGATCACTGGGAAAAAGCCTCTGCAAGAACTACCTGGCGTTGAATAATGCTCTTGTCCACCTAAGCTAAGTTAAATACATACTAAGTCATGTTATCTTGGAGAGAATGAAAGATGCACTGGATAGAGACAGAACTCCACACCACCGACTTAAACAAGCTGTATTCAGGAAAGGTAAGCAAACGAACGAAAAGCATAGAATAACAGTCAAACCTCACTCAACCTCAATAGCTTCGTCGACTTTGAAAAAGGCCTTCAGCAGATAGCGTTGACCGAGAAGTCATTTGGAAATTACCTCAACACTATAACATACAGTGTCCGAAGTCTTTATCAACCTCATTCAACAGCTGGATATATGAGAATGCCTTGTGTCGGGTGATCCACAATGGAAAACTCAGTGAGGTGTTCCTCTGTACTATTACCAATGATATTTCTAATTGTGGTGGACTGGATTATGCGTCAGACTGTGCACTGGGAGTGAGAAGACAGGAATACACTGCACTGACCGATAAGAAAACTACATCTAGAAGATGTGGATTTCGTGTATGCGTGAATGATTTATGTTTAATGTCACACACACACACACACACACACAAACTCGAAGATATGCAGGCGAAAGTCAGCAAACTGGCTAATTGAAGAGGCTGGCAATCAGTGAAGATAGGAACATAAATGATCCACAAGCGAAATCTAGATCTTCTAGATGGATTCATCTTATCCGCCCAATGTATTCTTGTCTCTACTCGCCCAGTGTGCATTCTGACGCAAAATCCAGTCCACTAGAATTGGGAATATCATCGGTGATAATATACATAAATCGTTTGCAAGTTAATTTTGAAAAAGTGAACTAACCTTTCACATTTACCAACTTCATTTCTTATTCTTTTTTTTTAGCGAAAAGCCAACTTTCATTTGACATTTTATTATTATTATGATTTTCCTAATCCCCGCCTCTCTCTCTCTCTCTCTCTTAACTAATTTCATACCAATCAAACTGTTAACCTCAGCTAGGCACCCAGGGAGTTGGAGGAGGAGGAGGAGGAGGAGGAGGGGAAGTGGTGGAGGACGGTAAAGAATAGCGCGTATAAAAACACAAAACAACATCTAAAGATCGAGTGTGCAGTTAGTTAGTGTATTTGCAGTCATCTTAGATAAGGTAAATATTACCAAGTACTACTACTAAGATTACTAACACCAACCTACTGAATTCATTTCATGTAAGTAATATATTTTGTTTCACACATTCATCCATCCATACATACATAAATACATACATACAGATACATGCATAGGAGGTACCTTACATCCGTCGATTTACATATATATGGAAAATTTTGAAGAAATAAATTTTGTATTTCCTGCCCAAAACACCACAGACACACAAGTACAAATACATGCAGACTACTGACAAAGCATTATCAGTAGTATAACACACAAGAAAGGGAGGGGAATGATGCACAAGTCAAAATGGAAGGTAATTTTTCGATGAAGTGATATATATATATATATATATATGTATTTCTTCAATCTTGTTAACAATAGACCCTCCCCTCCCCACCTTTCCACTCGTACAGGAATACACAAAGAAACAGTAATGTCCCGAATTTAAGACTACCTATACATGTTCACATTCACACACACACACACGTGTGTGTGAACATACAGAGCTATCCGTCTTTAAGGCTGTAGAAAGTTTTCCACATTGACCTTTCCTGCTTAATCATAATCCTATGACATTTTCACACTCCTTCATCACACACACACACATACAGCCACCCAGAGGAAGAAAGACAGAACAAAACAACAGCACTGTTCTTGTTCCAGTTGTCTTCGATATATATACAATGATAGAGAGAGGGAGAGAATAAAGGGTAAAAAAAAGAGGCATTCGAGAAATTCACATCCACAGTGTTCTTCTTCTTCTTCTTACCCCGCCTATTCTTCCTTTTTCACTTTCTTTCACATATTTGAAGTATTCCAGAGTTTTTGTTTTGTTTCTAAGACTATTTATGTATAATAATCATGATAATAATAATAATAATAATCTCATATTCACAATGCAAATGTTTAATCCATGATGATTTGCTTCTCTTGGTTCTATTAATTCTAAAATAAATAAAAAACCAACAATGAGGGAAATTCAGATTAGATCTTTTAGTTGATTAGATAGAACTGGCAGATAGACAAACTGACATTTTAACTGAAGTACAGTGGGGGAGAAAGCAATGAAGATGGGAAAAGAGGAAATTCTCGCTCGAAGCTGTTAAAATGTCAAGTCTTCAACTTATTGGCAGTTGGTGAATAGACCTAAGGGAGGAATGCGCTATACTGACCGATGCGAAGATCCAACGCAAGGAGATCTGGATTTCTCATGTGTGTGTGTGTGTGTGTGGATGATTTATGTCTAATGTCACACACACACACACACACACAACCTCGATGACCTACAGGTGAAAAATGAGGAAACGGTAGAAGAAACAAACACAGAAGTGAACGTAGAGAAGATGGAGGGTGGGGGTTGAAGATAATCAACCAACCAACAACGGTAACTCTCGAAAAATACCCATTTATTCATAAGTAAAAACACAGTTTTTGTTCAGCGAAGAAATTCCTTCTCGACGACTTCATTTTCAAGCCAACTGTACAGTCGTATTTATATTACAGAAAAAGGTGGTTATTAAGTGACACTAAATAATTGCTCAGTCAATGTACGTATATATGTGATAAAAGTTATAAGGGATAGAGTTGAAGTGAATAATAATGTTCTTTCTAGTTTTTATTTTATTTTACCACTTGAATTCTTTCCACTTCACTTCACATCTTCAATCTTATCGTAATCGTACTCCTAATTTTCAAAATTTTTAGACAACACTTGACATTTTTGTTATAGAACAATCTTTAATATTGTTGTAATTTATCCATTTCAACTCTAGCCCTTATAACTTTTATCACAAATATATGTATATTGACTGAGCAATTATTTAGTGCCACTTAATAACCCCTTTTACTGTAATATAAATACGACTGTACAGTTGGCTTGAAAATGAAGTCGTTGAAAAGAAATTTCTTCGCTGAAGAAAACAAACTGTGTTTTTACTTATGAACAACGGTAACGGCAAGAAGCGCTAATCACCATCAGTCGGAAAAATTTGAAAGACGTTACTTCTTTCATTTATCTAAGAAACATCTTTTCAACTACAGGCGACAACATAGATCAGGAGGTCGAAACCAGCGAGCCAGAGTCGGGAAGGCAAGACAGAACTTCATCAATTTAAAATCTGTTTAGAAATCTTCTTCACTAAGTCAGCAGCATATACAACAAACTTCAGATTCTGTTCAACACCAGTGTTAAGTTAGTCAGTCAACCAGTCACTTCTTCTATGCGGGTCAGAAAATTGTCGAGCATGTCACGAAAAGCATTTCCAATAGGCTTTTATCAATAGCTGCCTATTTCGCTGGCTGGCTCCATAGTGAAGGTCAAATGACTGGGTGGAAATGTTTAGTAACAAGAAAATTGGGAATAAACCAACCAACCAACCAACCAAGAACCTATTTCTTAGCAGACATGTGGAAGAAAATGGAGGATAACATAGTGTGCCAGGCTATCATTGGAGTGTGACCCATTTGGGAAACGACAACTGGGGCATCCAAGGGTGACGTGGAAAAGATCGTCTGACTAGAATACGATAGACTATAGACAATCGCGGAGCTAGCTAAGGAGGACTGGAGAGAATAAGACACAATAGAGATATGATATTGAATCCCTATATCCTACTCGGAACTCAAGGGAACAATAACCATATAAAAAAAACACACTGGAAGGATCTCCTGAGGTCGTGGCCATACTGAAGGTTGAAATTGGGTGGTTATCAGTGACATCTGTTTCACCAAAGTGGTACATGCATGAAGAATTGACTGAAATCAGTATTGATAAGTTATTGAGTTTAAGTCCAAGTGTTTGAATGCTCAACGAAATCACTGTCGTCACCTAAAGATAGTAGGTTCGATCTCTCGTAGGATCACAGATGAATTATTGACGAAGACACTGAAACTAGGATGAAACAGCTGTCCACTTCTCATAGTTTTTAAATATTTTTCTCCAACCGGTGTTGGATCATGACGAAATCCCCATCTGAGCATATAGTCTCGGTTGGTACAGTTATGGAATTTTCAGCATGTGATATCGGTAGCGCAAATTTTGAAGGCCAACCACAGATATCAGGTGTGCGTTGGCGACCGGGGATCGAACCCCAGACCATGTGTATGGTCGGCGAGAGTCCTAACCACTCTGCCACCGACGCAAAAGTGGTTGTATGTAGAGAGGTGTTTCAGAGTCGAACAAGACAACATTTTGCTCATTTCTCGCAAAAGTCGAAGTGTCTATTCACAAAAATATTAAGAAGTTGGTGTAACGGTACCCTTTGTTGCCCCACTAACAGCTTTTAGTGTCCTTCGCGGTGTAATAAAGTCTGTCTTAAGTAGCCCAGGAAAGATTAAGCAATAAAGAAGACTAGGCAGAATGCAAGAGTTAGCAAACTGTTAAACTAGGGGTTGAGTGATACCATATTGTGTTAACTTTGTTACTTAGAAGGTAAGGTGAAATATCTTTCTGTAAACCAACACGATGCGGGAGTACCAAGAAAGGTGGTCAAAGGAAATACGCAATCCAAGGTATTTATCATCTAACCTAGTCTCAACTTCAGTACCATCTATGATCCTAGAATTATGGGTGAAGAACCAGTTCACGTAATTTGCCCTTGTGTTTACCAGTGAAATTAGCCACCTGACATTTGGAGGGACTTTAGCTTAAGCCAAAGACAAGACAAAGACCACTGACTAGTTTTTCTAATAAGAAGTCAGTCATTTTTGGAACACTCTCAATGAGAAGTAACCAGCGGCATAGAAACAGTCAGATGATCGACATTGACTCCGTCAGAATGAGGTAAGTCATCTATGAAGAAAGACAAAAAAGAAAAGAAAAGGAGAAAGCACAGTATCCTGAAGAACACCAGCTAGAGAGAGTGGCAGTGGAAGGCTTCCCATTATTATTATTATTATACACAGTGTAGTGCTTCCTATAAGAAAAGCAAGAATATAGCCGTTTGTTAATTCAGCACCCCGGTTGTGTTGTAGCCAGCCTGTTTAACAGAAGAGTCAAAATTATTTGGATCACAGTGTGTGATCTGCTCGATACCATGATTCGAGCACAAACTACTGACACTCACAATCATATCAAGTCACTCATTCACACAACTTTTCTCCTTCATTTATACCCATGAGTGGTGTTCACTAGATACTTAAATAAAAATCAATACAGGGTAATGTACATTCAGAAATAGTAATAATAATATGAGTGTTATTGATGAAATACAATCACATGGGAAGGGGCGTTGGTGTTAAATAATTAACTATCCTATAAAATTCACTAGGAAGATCGGAAAAGGCCAAAATAAAAATAAAAATAATTATAAAACTAGTAATGATAACATAAATAAGAAAGAATATAAGTCATCTACTGTTATACCATATAAGGAGGGGACATCTGAGGCCCTAAGTAGGATTCTTAATAAAGCAGGAATTAGGCTGGTGGTGAGTTAAGTCAACTAGAAATGTCAAACTAGTAGATCGGGGGTAGTGAGATCGCCTGTCGGAACATAAGAATTTGGCTAGGGTAAGAATGGTTAACCCCGAGAAGATGAGTAATTTAGAAAAAAACAACCCAGCTATTGCAATTCACACATTAACACACAACCACATAATAGCATGGTGGGAGAGGGTTAAAATTCTAAAATGTAATCTATTTAGATGGACAAGAGACATTGATTACTGAATCGTGCCTGGTTCATCGAGTCTACACCAAGCACAACACATGGAACAGAAATGACTCAATGCAAATACTAGAACAACATTCTAACAGATTACTTATTATGACTATAAAAGACACTCGTCTTATTTCCTATCTGATTATATTTGATCAATAACACTCATATTATCATTATTTCTGAATGTACATTATCCCATATTGATTTTTATTCTAACGTCTAATCATCAATTCCACTAATGTATATAAATGAAGGAAAAAAGTTGTGGGAGTGAGTGACTTGATATGATTATGAGTGGCAATAGTTTGTGCTCGAAACGTGGTCATCTGTTAATATTACTGTATAACACAACTGTGTGATTTATCGAAATAAAATCTTATTCATAATGGAGTTCCTGATGATTCGTCAGTTAGCGACCTAACATGAATATTGAATTTTATTATTCTTCAAAAATGAAATTGAAGCAGAACTTGATAATACATCTTGTAGTTTAATTAGTCGATTGAAAGATCTGTAATTTACAGACAAAAGTCTGATATTTCAATAATCGCGCTAAACCACGATTTGGTAGAAGTTAGAATTCACGGGCTAGCCATTGAATCGGGTCCTAGAGAGTGGCTGAATGGTATACCAGCTAGCTTGCCTTGTAACCGGAAGGTCCTGGGCTTGAACTCCACCCTGTGGGTGCGCACTCCTGAAGAGTCCCAAACTAGTCTGACGAAAAACCTGACTGTCCAGTACTCCAGTGCTGGTTTTCAATGCTGGTTCTCTAACTGATATATCAATCCGTGATCAACTGGTAAAAACAAAACTTATCCTTACAAGCCAACTGTAGAAAAACTATAGTTCTCAACTTGAATACAGTAGAGCTAATTTACAATAAAAGGCTAGTGATGATCTCAGATTATCTTATCTATGAAAAAACCTGTTGTGTTTTTATTTACCAATGTCAAGGAGATATGACTCACTGCTTGAGAATATTACTTGCCTTCTGTATCTTAAATGGATTGTATTCTAGCTTTTATCATATTTTTCCACTTTTATTTCGTGCTATATATCTTCATATTTCTTGTTTTTTCATAAATCTTTCACTATACTACTCAATAATGCTGTTTGAGTAGCATATATCTCAAAAGAAACTACTCAAAGTTTCTATCTGCTCCTCTATGCTTTACGATTGTTCACCAGTGAATCGGTTAGCAAGTTTATCGATTTTAAGGGGGTTAGGTTGCTAGCCTCACAGGCAACTTTACCTAATTTATCGGACTTACTTTCGGCTTGGTGGTGAGGTAAAAGAGTGAGTCGGCCGGGGCTTGAACCATCGGAAAACATGGGTGGCTGGCTGGCGAGTAATCTACTGCTGAACTACCGCTGCAAAGTTGAAATAGCAGAATGATTGATTGATCTATCGATTGATAGTTATTAGTTCACTCAAGTACCTAGCTAGGATTCGGCTATATACATATATATATATATATAGTGTGTTTATTTACGAGACTTTATATTTTCGAAAAAGACTATGAAATCTTCGCAACTAGACCATATCCATCTTAGAGAACACAATTTGCATCGATAGCACGCAACTGAGCTACACGTCTACCTTACCATTTCTAAATGTATTTAGCTATTTAGGTGATTTGGAAATTACTTCGCTACAACTACCAAGGGATGCCGCCAACAATTATACATCTCATCCAACAGCTGTACGACAATGCTGGATGCCGCCAAGTAATCCACAATGGGAAACTTACGGAATCCTTCGAAGAAGTGAAGATGGGAGTAAGACAAGCTGGCTGGCTGGCTGACTGGTTGCCTACACTATCTCCAATGATTTTTCTGATCGCGGGCAGTAGACTGGATAATGCAGCAGACAGACGGCGGTGGGCAGTGATGAGACAGGCATAAAATGGACCCACATAAAAAACCTCAGGGATCTGGACTTCACCGATGATATATGTCTGATTTTTCACAGACTGGAAGATATGCAAGTCAAAAGCAACAAGTTGACAGAGGAAGAAGCATCCAGAGAAGATAGGACTTCCTTCAGGTGAACATAGAGAAGACAGCATCAACAATAACGGACATCAGTCAGCATAAACGGGAGAAATCTGAAAGAAGCAGTCTCCTTCACCTACCCACTTACCTGGGAAGCATCGTTTCAACCACAGGCAGATAGAGGTGACAAGGATATCAAAGCGAGGATAGGGAATGCAAGGCAAGCTTCCATTTATCTCAAGTCTATGTGGAGGACATAAACAGCACTCCTCAGCATGAAAAATAAGATCCGGATTTTCCTCAACTCCAGTATCAAGTCAGTGCTACTTAATATACGGATAAGAGACTTGGCGCCGCACCGCGTCACGAGGGTAACTTCGGACAAATGACAGACTTTCATCAACAGCTGTCTTCGCTCAATACTTCGCTCAAGGTTAGATAGCTGGCCAGAAAAGATCAGAACAGGGTGGGATTCTCTGGCAATGAACAAACCAACCCAGTAGGAACCAATTGTGCAACAAATATGCAGGAAGAAATTGTGAGGTGGATTGGCTGGCCATACTCTGAGAAGACATAAACCACCAAGTGACATCATATGCCAGGCCATTGTTCGGCTGGAACCCGAATGGGAATTGGCGAATGTGAGGATGACATGGAGGAGGTGATGTGGGCAGAAGTGGGGCAAGGTGATGAAAACGTTGACGGAGGACAGAACGCAAGGGAGATGCGTGGCTGAAGCCCCGTGTTCCTCTAGGAATTAAAGGAAACAATAATAATATAATAATTTCGATTAGAACAAGTTCATGACACTTATATTATACAGATCAAATAAAATTTAAGAATCATTGTATTCTTAAAAGACAATTTGTCAATTTCGATAACATATTACTCAAATATTCATTGCTAGGTGGGAATTTTGGAGGAGCACACTTTTGTACTATTACTATTATTAGTGATACTATATAATCTACTATACTATATTCACAGGAGAAATTTCAATGAGGGGACTTCCTTCATTTATCTAGAAGGCATAATTTCAACTACAGACGGAAAGTAGATGTGACATTTTACCGAAGTAATCCTTACCATCCGGAATAACAACAACACCGACAGAAGTAAATTCTCGAAACCAAACGAGAAAAATCAAGTGGAATTAATCGAAAAGCAACTCACAGAATAAGAAACAATCATTTTATTCGTGAAGAAATTTAAGTAAAAGATTAAACCAACGCAGGGTCTTTAATACCAAGACTCTATGGTCTACCAAAGATGCACAAAGCTGAACTACCACTCCACCCTATCTTGGATATGTCTGGATCCCCTTATCATCCAATAGGTAAGTGGTTAGCTGAAGTCCTTGAATCCATCAGGGGACAATTATCTATTCATTCCCTTCATGACATCTAATTTTTCGAATGTAAACAGGATACGAATGCTTCGAATAAGCTCATGTTGTCTTTCGATGCAGAATCCCCATTTACTAATGTTCCGTTGACAGAAACCATGCTAATTTCAAGTTTGAATAGACTTCACTCAGTTAAATTTTTGTTTGTGACCGTTCAGCGGTAGTCACTCCTAACCTGCCAACTGTGTAATAATAGTAATAATAATAATAATTTGCTTTATTCCAAAACAGTACTTGTGATACAGAATGGAATTCTCACCATTTCACTACCTACAATATTGCATCCAGTTTGTACATTAACAATAAATAAAATTCTACATAGATTAAGGGTATTCTTAGTTAGTTTTGATAACAACATATTAGCATATCGGCAGCAAAGCCAAAATTGAACAGAGTGTTTGAAGGTGTTAGAAAAGTAGATACACTAGCATATTTACTGGCGTAAGCGGTAACAAAAAGGTCGGGATAGATATACAGAGTGTGAAAGAACGAAGAAGAATGTTTTAAACAGAGTTTGTAAGGAAGAGAGAAACAAAACAGCACATAACAAAAAAAGAGAGGAAGAGAAAAGGAAAAGAAAGAAAGAGAACGTTGTACCTATAAATGACATGAGTTGGGAAGACGAGATCCAATTGTTCTACTGACTATTTAATAAGTTATAGGTATCACGCCTAATGCTTTATTTATCGCACAGAACACGAACGAGCCAAGTAGGTAGGGTATGATTGAGTTTTTGTGCTTGCTAGTGCAAGAATATAGTTTTCTACATAGGCTTCTGGTTCTGTCTGGTGAGATAGATACCAGGGGAGAGTTGTGAATGAAGATGGTGGTGTGAGTTAGATCAATAAAATGGATTTAGCCCATTTTTCACATGAGTCCAAGTGCCTGTCAACCGGAATATTAACAAGCTGGTTAAGTGGCACCCTGTGACTTACCCTGCTGACAACGTCTAACACCCTACGTAATAAGATATAGTCTTTCTTCAGTAGCCAGCCCTGGAAAAACTAAGGGGTAACAATAGAGAATAATAGGCAGGATGCAAGAGTTAACAAATAGTAAGAGTAAGTATAAAGGACAACACTGTCTTCATTTCATTTAATAACAATACTTTATGATTCCCCTGCAATGTGTATCTACTACAGTCCTGTGGGAGGTCGATCATGAACCCAAATAGCTCAGTAGTAATGTCCATCTGTGGCTGCAGTACTGGGTGATGTGGGTTCGAACTTCTTTCTGACAAGTACTAACAAGCATTAAACCTCAGATCCATCCTTAGCTTCCCAACCGACTGCCACCAACAACCACCATGGAACATCAATTCACCTACAATGAGTTTAAAAAAAGAAAATCTTACTTTGGTTACAGGATTTCATCATCAGCTGACATTGGTTATAGAACCATTGGAAAACCAGCTGGGAGTACTGGACAGCCAGCTATTTCATCCTAGCTTGGGACTCTTCAGCAGTACGCACCCATAGACACGGTTCGAACCCAGGACCTTCTGGTTACAAGGCGAGCTCGTAGACCATTAAGCCAATGGGACCCGATCCAATCGCCCATGAATTTGAACTTCTGCCAATTCACGATAAAGCGCATCGGCTGGCCAATGTCTTCGGCGAGTATTTGTCCTCGCACCCGACCTTCTGCACCCTACTGGTCACGACTTTGATTGGACACTAGTCAGTGTATCACGGTGCACTGTGAATTGTTGACATATTAGATGGTTGGAGGCAATCTGTAGGAAGCCTCGGACTTAGGTTTAGTGTTAGTTGACACTCACCAGTTAATCAGCAAGGAGTATCTGCAACCGTCTTGAAGGAACTCACCAAACAAACGACTACATACACTACACTAGTTACTAACAAGTGTCCAATCAAGGTACGGATCAAATCCCCAGGACAAACTAACTCTTGAAAATTAATCTGATGCTCACCAGTGAGTGATTGGCTACAGGAAGAAAGTTGTCTAAAGTTCTAACGAGAAGTCATAACCAACAGTAGGGTCGACTTGGTCGAGAATGAGGATAAATACTCGCCACCGATGACTCTGGCTGATGCCAATCTGGCTAAAATCACAAACTGTCAGAAGTTAGAATCCACAGGCTGACTACTGGATTTCATTCCAGGCGCTGAAAGAATAGCCTGGGTTCAACCCCCTGCCGATCGATGCATACTCCTGAAGAGTCTCAGACTGGAACGAGATGACAATCTAACTAACACCATTCCACGATAGCCACCTAGAATGGTGACCACATTGCAAAAGTGACTGATACAACTCAGTTTGGATCAAACAAACAAAGGAATACACGTATTCCTCGATCTAGTTCTATCTTCCGACCTTACTTGGTCATCTCATATCCTAACGATTTCTAAGAAAGTGTTCCGTCTAACCTACTACATTAAGAAACTTAGACAATCTGGAATCAATCAACCTCTGCTTTCACAATTTTTCAACTCTCGTATCTTACCTATTCTACTTTGCTGCTCCCCATTACTCTTTCCTGGGTTACTGAAAAAAGACTATACCATCCTGAGAAGGATGTTGAAGGTAGTTAGTAGGACTAGTGGTGTAAAACTCAGTCAGCTCGTCACTAAATTTGGTAAAAAGTAATCTGAATACTACATGCGGAAAAAGATCTAAAACTATACTCTCCGACCCCTAACACCCCTTATATTCCCAACTCTCTCTCGCCTTGTATCTCATCAGGTAGAACGAGAAATCAGTATAAAATATAATATATGCTCGTACAACCAAGTATAGGAACTCAACGATACCATATTTGGCCAGCCCGTGTTCTAAGTGACAGAGAAAATGTTAAGCGTGAAACCTACGACTTGCTTTGTTGTTAATAACATAATTTTGCCTCTTTTATTTCTCCCTTATTCTCTCTTATTTGTATTCTATAGTGAACAACCTTCTTATACATACTTAGCTACCTAAAAATTATTAACATCGGCTTACTTGTTTGTACTTTACTCTATTCCTTCTCTTGTATATCTACTGGGTCCGTCTATATTATCACTATGATTATTACAAAATTGTCTTGTCATTAACCATCATGTAATATTAGTTTTGTGATTGTCTTTTTTTTGTTCGGCAGTATTGACTGACAATCTTGGTTGTGAACGTCATTATCACCATCTTAAAAATTTTCTTTTATGCAGGATTACTCACACTACCACTACAAACACCGCATTAGACCTGACGACATAAAAAACCCTGAAATGTTTATTTTATGATTGTTTAGTGCAGTTTCAATCAAATTAACTGATCATCTTGGCTATAAACATTCTTGAGAGCATTTCATAACTTCTTGTATGATAGTAGCTGTTACTGTTCCCCACGCATACACATATCATAGCTTCCACTACCCAATACTGAGATATTATTTATTAATGATGTTTATTTTCCTTTCTACTTGGTATTTTTTCGCATTTTTTGTTATTTTTGTGTTTCTTTTTGGTTTTTGTTGTTGTTTTTGTATTTATTTTTTGAAATACTCCTCTTAAATGTTAGATAAAATTAATTTTTTAATTTAATAATTTATTCTACTTTATTCCAAAAACAGCGCTACTTTTAATACAGAATGGAATTCTCAGCATTTGTTACAACACCTTGCATCTGATTTACTCAAAATATAAATTAAATTAAAAATTAAAACAAAACTAACCAGAAAAATTTATCCACTTTTACGATATAAAGTCAGGAATATTCGAAGTACGAATTGAGATCATTAAATATAATAATAATAATAATAATAACAACAGTGAGTTTGTTTCAAACAGTATTGTCGATACAGTCAGTTTGGAAATTTCAGCATGTTACTATAGAGTATTGAGTCTAATGTTCTGTTGATATAGCAGCATGGTGAGGGGAAATACAAAATTAACAGTTATAACACAGCTTAAATGATGTTCACACTTATGAAAAATAAATAAACAAATAAAAACAAAAAATTGAGCGGATTATAAATATAAGAAGTACAATAACAATAAAGTTTGACGTTGTAAGGGTGGAGGAAATGGTTTATTTAATAGTGCAAAGAAGGTTAGTTAGTTACTTCATGCCTGACACTATTTTCATCACATAAAGTAGGTGCCGTGGAATATGGTATAGTGGAATTTTTATATTTAGACGTACGTGCATAAAGTCTTTTGAAAAGACTTCTTGTTTTACCTGAGGAGGAGACACAAGGTTGGAGCCAGAAGCAGAGTGGGTGTTTAGAGTCTGACAAAATTCCTTTGGCAAATTTGTTGTATGACATCAAGTGCCTTTCAGTGACAATGTCAACGATATGGCCCAATGGGATACCACTCGGTCTACTGACAGTCACTCTTTAGAGTTCTACGAAGTATGACATAGTCTTTTTTAAGCAATCCAGGAAAAAATAGACGAGGGTGAACAGTAAAGAAGAATAAGTAAAATGCGCGAGTTGACAAACTGTAAGAGGAGGAGGGGTTGGGTTATGCCTGAGTGCCTTAACCACTTCTTAATGTAAAAAGTCAGAGGAAATATTCTTTTAGAAATGGCTAAGACATGGAAAGACCAGGATAAATCAAAAGAAAGCATAAACCCAAGATACTTAACTTCAGACTTGATTTCTATATCAGTATCATCAATTTCGCTAGGGTCATGGGGGCCAACAGCTTCATTTAACTGTCTTTTGCATCGGAAACTGAAACTAACAGTCTGACATTTGCAAGGATTTAGTTTAAGGCCGTTACACGAAGACCATTAAAAGATGCAAATATTGTAGATATGTGCTGAAAATTCCACACTGTACCACTAGTACTGTTTCTGGAATAAAGCAAAATTATTATTATTATTATTATTATTATTATTATAACACTAGTTAGTGTTCAATCAAAGTATGCAATATAGTCAGTCCTACAGGAGGTCGTCAATAGCCAGCAAGAATAGCTGCTCGCTGTGTTAGCCTCTCTAACTACAGCACTCAGAAGAGATACGAGATCCTTCAAGGCGATAGCAAATACGCCTTGCTGATCGACTGGCATCAGTGCCAACTAACACGAAATATCTCTAGGTTACAGTCAAGCCTTCCTGTAACCGATCACCTTCTCTCTCTCTCTCTTTTTCCTTCACGTTCTCCAGTGGAACATAGGGCACCTTCAAGCTAATGGCTTGAAGTTTCTGTAGCAGTGGTGTTTATTTTCACAGGATGAGATTGCTAGCCTTATCTGCCCAACCTTTCCTCTTTACCAGCATTACTTCTGACTTAGCCAGCGAGGTAAAGGAGTGCGTCCAATGTCCGGGAATCGAACCCCGTACTAAGTTCATGGTCGGCGAGCATCCTAACCGCTATGTGTCACCGATCACCTCCAACTATCTCATATCAAAAGAATTGTTCTTTTCATCTTATACACACACACTTTTAACAAATAAATGACCTGATGCCACTTTTTAATTAGTCGATGTGATGCATAGATGACTCAGTATTGTACTTTTATGAGGTTATTCAACACGCACACACAAGCACGCATGCGTATGTGTATTTGTATGGTGGTCAAATCACCAGAAAAAGAAATGCATATAAAGTACACCTGACTACACGTATCTCTCTCTCTCCCTCTCTCTCTCCGTATATCTCCCCAGGAGTCTAACTACTTCTGACTAAGCCAGCCAGCCAGCTAGCCAGCCAGCTGAGTTAGTCATTGTTAGTAATATAAGTACAAATTTTCAATTTCTTCAAATTCGTAATTTAGAATATTTCGTATTTAGCTAGTTAGTTAGTTAGTTAGTTAGATGGTACGTTAGTAACTATGCTTGTTTTGTTTTTATTTATTTATTTTATTCTATTTTTTCTCAAATATCTACCTGCATAGACAGACAGAGAGATAAATAGAGTGTATGAGAGAGAGAGAGAGAGACGGAGCTTAAGATGCGGGTTCTTCAATGCCTATCTTTATTTACACATTATTATTATTATTATTACTATTACTCCTTGTCTTATTGTTTATTTCAAAGCACTTTGTATTGTTATTGTTATTATTATTGTGATTGTTATTATTATTATTATTACTCGAAAACAAATTGGTTTCGGTCAGTGATCAGACAAGTGTAGTTTCGTTTTTGTTATGTTTTGTGTAATATTTTTTGTGAAGAACTCGTCCCTTCTCTCCTCTGTTCTCTTCTATCCAGTATCTATCTACGTGGAGTGGGTCTGTTCACACGCGTGTGTGTGTGTGTGTGCGCGTGGGGGGGGGTGTTTGTAAGTAGTATGTTCTGTGGTGTAGTGTAGTGTAGTGTGTACGTGTTGCCTTTATTGTCTTCTTTTTCTACAATTGACGAATAACAATAGATGAAGAACATTATATATTGTGAAAAGATGTGACCAGAAAAAAGACAAATGTATCCTTAAAAGTCAAGTTTATATTGTATTATCATAACTATTATTATTATTATTATTATCATTATTACTACTATTACGATTATGATTATTATTAGTAGTAGTATTGTTATTACTATTAATTCTTGTGAAACAATATTGATGTGACAAAAAACAACTAGTATACCCGTAGGAGGAGGAATCTACTTTTCACACCATCCCGCATTCTACGAGATTAGTAAAAAACAACAACAACAACAACAAAAAGAAGTTAAGAGATTATAAAGACAATGCGAATACTACAATTCATGAATCACAGTTGATGCGTTGTCAGTGTGTTTGTGTTTGTGTGTGAATGAGTCTGTTAGTGTGTATGTGTGTGCGTGCGTTTAGCTGAGCACTTTGTATTCTACATGAAAAACCTATCGTGTATATATTTATATATGATTATGCATCAGACAGTGGGAAACGAGAAGACAGGGAGGGATATCCTGAACCACCGACTTGAAGAACCTAGAAGATCTGGATTTCACGCGTAGATGATTTATATTTGATGTCACACACACACACACACACACAAAATCGAAGACTTACAAGCGAAAACCGATCGATAAACTAGTCGAAAAAGCAGCCGGCGAAGACAGGACTCCAGGTTAACATAGACAAGACGAAGAATATGAGAATAACCAACCAACCAACCGACAACAACAACAGCAGAAACAACCAGCGCCAATCAACATCAACGGGAGGGATTTGAAAGAGGTTACTTCATTCACTTACTAATCTAGTGAGCATTGTCTCAACTACAGACAGTCGGAACGGACGAGGATGTTAAATCTAGGCGAGAATCAGGAAGGCAGGCGAGAAGCACACACATGCATCAACCAACTGAAACCAATCTGGATATCAATCTTCGTCACTCAGCCAGTCAGCATCAACAACAAAATTCAGTCGGATTTTCAATATAAACAACGTCAACTCAGTCAGTCAGTCAGTTCTTCTATATAGACCAGAAAGTTGGCGGTCGGGTCACAAAGAATATGTCCAACAGGCTATTGCAGACCTGTATCAACAACAGCTGTCTTCGCTCTATACTACTCAAGGTCAGATGGCCGGCTTGATTATATAGGCTTGAAGTTTCTGTAGCAATGGAGTTTGTTTTTACAGGATGGGGTTGGTGGCCTTATGCCTAACCTTCTCTCTTTACCAGCTTTATTACTGGCTTAGAGAGGTAAGGGAGTTTGTCGGCCGGGCATCAAACCCTGGACCATGTGCATGGTAGGCCAGCATCCTAACCGCTGTGCCACCTACGCACTCCAATTCCCTAGATTGATTTAATTTTATTCATAAACCTACCTCCCAATCAGAATGAAATGACAGCATAATTCAGGTAGATTTTTCCATTTTTGGATTTGTAAATTATACAGGATTCTAGCTAAAAGAAAGAAAAACCCTATGATTTTCATTGGAGGGGGGGGGGCATACAGCGGTTAGGACTCTCGCCGACTATGCACATGCTTCGGGGTTCGATTCCCTGCCGACGTACACCTGATATCAATGGTCGCCGGCAAAATTTGGGCTCTGCCGATATCACATGCTGAAAATTCTATACTTGTAACAAAAATGCGGTATGGAGTCAAGCTATAATCAGAAATAATAATAATAATAATAGTAAAATAAAATAAATATTCATATAACAATATATGATCTACTTAATATTATACTACTCATTGATTGATATAAGTAGCTGAATATCAATCATATCAACCAGATTATAATTTACATTTCTGTTTTAGAACTTTTAATAATCTGTCTCACAGTTAGTTAGCTATTGTGTGCTCAACGTAAACCTTTCCACAGAAGTGTGATGTTTCAATTCATACAGGTATTAAAAGGTGGGTACTGTGGTGGTAGAGTATAACTCCGTTGTGGATAAAATGTTTATTTTGGTAAGTCACACAGTATTATTGTTATTATTTCCTTTAATTCCTAGAGGAACATAGGGCTTCAGCCGCACGTCTTTATTAAGTTTGGTTCTCTGCTAAAGTTTTCATATTGCCCCACGTCTGCCCACATGCTTTCACTTCCTCCTCTTCACATCACCTCCTCCAAGTCACCCTCACATTCGCCGCTTCCCATCCGGGTTCCGGGGGGTGGGGGTGACATAGAGGAGATGAGAGATTATGGTCACTCGTGTCGCTAGCCAGCTGAAGAGGACAGCAGAGAATAGAAGAAAGTGGGGATATGTTGTTTAAGCCATCCCTATGTTCTACTCGGAACTTAGGGGAATAGTAATGATAATATCTGATCAATTTCAGTACATGCATTTTATCATGAACGCATGTATCAGTCTGGAAACTGGGCATTACTGGGTAGCTTTTAAGTCCTGTTTTGAGATTCTTCAGTTATCCTCATGTAAGATCTTAAGAGAGAGAGAGAGATGGAGCCGAGGATGTTTCAAGTTACAAAGTGTTATGTACTCGTCGCCAAATTATTGTTATGTACTGGTCGAGAATTTAATAGTCCTGATGCAAGAAAGACGGAAATCAGAAGACCACTAGGTTTGCGATGATACTTCTACTTTCCAAACACAAGGAGATTCAAAATCACACAAGAGTGTGAGAGCAAAATATGTATGAATGTCCGAACAAGTGTGTGAACGCAAGTGTGTGAGCGGATATTCAAAATGAACAAATCAATAGACAGTCTTAACATGATTGGCTAATTATAATGGAATATCGATCCATATATACATAGCAAAATATATCAGACTGTCAAACAAACACACATATTATATGGATATATATCACAAAGCAAATCCATTAGTCATCCGCTTACTTAGGTCGAAATTCATTGGTCCATGAATTTTAACTTTTGTCAATTCGTGATACACAGTGTTACAAGCACAAATAATGCTGTCAATTAAACATTGATTTCTCTCTCATCTGACATGGTTAACCTCACTGGTCATATAATCTTTGTGGCCTGGTTGAATCACTGAGCTGATTGAAATTCACTCCAAAATAATGCATCAAAATTTGTATATTATTATTATTCCCTTGGGTTCCTAGTGGAACACATGAATGGCTTCAACAACACATATCCATTCTGTTCGATTTTCTACTGTCACACGTTTGCCCATAATCTCACATCTGCTCCTCCTCCTCCTTCAACTCACTACACGATCTCCTTCATGTCACCCTGGAGGTGACGACCCACTCGTCGTTTCCAACTCGGAAGATGGCCTGCACTGGGAGCAAATTCATTCGGTGGCCTCCTCAACGTATGCCCAATCAGTCCATCTCTATTTTCTCCCACATATACCTCTGTTGAGCAATCGGCTTTCGTCTGTCGGTTTGTCCCCAGTCAGTCAGCCAGAGAGAGAGAGATTCTTGTTGCTAATTCTTTCGTAAAATATACTCATACACATTTTCAACTGACTCTCAACCTACCAGTGTGCATTTCTCAGAGATAAAGAGAAAGTATCATAAGATATTGATTGGTACCACAGATATAACAGCAGTGCGTCACGTGATATATCCTATGGGTTACAACTTTTTACTTGGAGCTGTTGATTGGAGAGAGAGAAAGTGTTATGCAATAATTCAAGTGTTGGTTTGTAGGGATTTGCTTAATTGGTTACAGGATTTCATTATGAGCTGACATTAGTTAAAGAACTTTTGGAAAACCACCTAGGGAGTACTGGACAGCTGTTTCGTCAGCCTTGTTTGGGACTCTTCATCAGCACGCACCCACCGAAACGGTTCGAACCCAGGACCTTCTGGTTACGAGGCTAGCGAGCTAGCTCATAGACCATTAAGCCACTGGGACCCGATCGAATGGCCAGACCATGAATTTTCAACTTCTACCAATTCATGACATAGCGCGACCCCTAGGCAATATCTTCTGTGGCGAGTATTTGTCCTCACACCCGACCAGCTAACATGGTATGTAACTCGGATGTCAGCCAGGCTTCCCTGTAGCGCTTTAATACAAATATATGACCTTTAGGAGCTTTAAAGAAATTTGTTTACACATCAGTGCAGAGGTTAATTGTACTTTTTCTGGAATTACAGAGAAATAAGAAACTGGGAACTGTTAAACAGCAATTTTAAGCCTAGCGTTTACATCGATGATCAACACTACTAGAAAGTAGGTTTGATCACACCAAACAACGAATTGAAAAACCGATGGCATTTAGTGAGGGAGAATTTGTAACCAGCGGGGGGGGGTTCATTAAGTTAGGTGAAAGAATAGTTACTGGCCTATGACACTGAGTGGTGATTGTGCTGTTAATATCCTGCATTGGCAGAAATTACAATTCACTGACCAACAGATTGGGTTCCTAGTGGCCATATAGTCTAAAAGCATGCATTGTAACTAGAAGGTCCTGGGCTTGAACTCCGATAACTCTGTGGTGCTGAAAAGTATTAACTGGTTGACTGGCTTCAATATAGAACTTTGCACAGATGTGAAACATTTGGAGTTGCCACACTCCGTCCATGTAGCACACAAAGCAAGAGAAGAGAGTAATGAGAAGTTCAAAAGAAAGAGAGAGACAATAAACAGAAGTATGAGTAAGGGAAAAAGGATAGTAACATTCAAGAATAATAGAACTTAACTGGGTATTATAAATCAAAGGTATTGACAACAAAGATTTTGAGCCATATCATAACCAATTGTCTCCAGCCACTGGTTTTTATCATCCGGAGGACCCCAATCAGTCAGGCAGTCTACACCTCTCTAAGTGGCTTAAACTAACTGTTATGGATTTCATTGACTGGTGTAGCCATGTGTTTTGGTTTGACCACCATTAGCTCTATCTCTTTTCCAGCCTGATCCATCTAACGTCACATGGCACTGCCCGTCGAAGAGGGAGATGGCAAGGCGTGC
Organism: Trichobilharzia regenti; assembly: GCA_944472135.2. Lineage (NCBI taxonomy): Eukaryota > Metazoa > Platyhelminthes > Trematoda > Strigeidida > Schistosomatidae > Trichobilharzia > Trichobilharzia regenti. The sequence goes on from OX235263.1 coordinate 6,803,429, forward strand.
ATGCATAACATATTTCCTATATATCCCAGTCGTTGTAACTTCACAACCTCGTTGATTGATCTCCCCTCCCACCTACCTAGCACTCGACCAACGCCTAACCTACATATTGCTCACTAACCTATTATACAAATTAACACGGGAGATAGAACGCAGGCATCTATGATCAAAGATATCTAGTCAGCCTTTTCCTATCTTCCATTTTCAATGGCCATGTCTCACTCACAGCCATAAAGGAGGTCAGAGAGAACTGCTGATCAGTACACTCGTCCTTTCGTCGATAACCAGCCAGATATCACACGAGTTGGCATATGCCAAACGAGCCTTCTGTATCCGTGCTAGAGATTTCGTCTGCGATCAACCCGCTGGAGTTGGCTAATGCGACTCCCCAAATAATTGAAGTGGCCAACATGCTCCACTAACCACTTCACTCCTGCCTATCTTTAAGCTAGGAGCCAATATAGTCCAATCCTGTAGCATAATCTTACATTTGACAGTAGGAGTGAATCACATGCCAAACATTCGAAGATTGCTGCTCAGCTCAAGGTGTGTGTTCACGAAACTCTGCTCTATTTTGTCAGAGTCTCCACCTAGGAGAGAGGACTATATTATCTACATATTCTAAGTCAACGAGATTATTGTTCCCTGGTAACAAGTCTGTCTGTATGTCTGTCTGGATTCAACATAGAACTTGGCACCGAAGTGCACCAGTTCGAGTTGCCACGTTCCAGATAGCACACAAAGGTAGACAAGAAGATGAGTGAAGAGAATCAATAGAGTTTGACAAGTATAAGAGTGAAACAGAATGGATAATGGTAGAAAGGAATATGAAAGATTACAGAGACTGAATACATCTGCGCTGGCCATTGACAACGATTTTGAGCCATGTCACCTATTGTCTCCAGCCATTGATTCTTAGAGTCCCGAGGGCCTCAACCCGGAAGTCTGCATCTCCCTACCTGACTCAGTTTAACTGTCAAGGATTTCATGGATTGATGGAATGTTTTTGTTTGGCCACCACTTACTCTTTTCCAACCTGCACCACCTATATCAGCTAGTAACGCCCGTCGGGGGAGGCGATGGTTAGGCATGCGCACCACCTGACCTAGCCATCTCAATCTATGTAACTTTATAGCCTCGTCGATTGATTTTCCCTGTTTACCCAACACTCTACACCTAACGTCAACATTACTTACCTTATTATACCACCACCTAACGTGAGAAAGAGATCGTAGACATCTATGATCAAAAACAGTCAACCTTTTCATGTCTTCAACTCGTATTGGCCATGTTTCAGAGCCATAGAGAAGGACCGGGCGAACTGCTGAGCAGTACACACGTCCCTTGGTTGTTGATAGCCGGATGTCACGCCTACGCCAGAGATCCGCGTAAGTTAGCGAAAGCAGCCCGAGCTTTTTGGATCTGTGCTGAGATTTCGTCGCCAATCAGTCCGTTGGTGATACTGATACAACTTCCCAAACAAATAGGTGAACATATTCTATCACTTCACTCCCTATCACTAAGCTAGGAGTTGACGTAGTCCAGTCCTGTAGCAGCAGCATCTTATATTTTACAGGGGGCGAATCGCATGTCGAACAAGTCTATCACTGAGTCGCTGAAGTCAGCAGTTAGGATTAACTCCATTAGTCCATCTATGATGAAGTGAAACAGAAATGCGTGTTCCAAGCGCTAACGATGAAACAGCTGTCCAGTATTCCCTGGTTCTTTAGCTGATTACCAGCCAGTTATCAAACCCGCAATCAATCACATCTCTACGATACGATACTTCCTGGAAAGCATCAAATATTCACCAACTGACATTTGAATCACACGATAAAAGTCACACTTTTGAAAACAAGAAAAGACCAACTAATTTAATTTCATCTGATATTTCTAAGGTAGTAGATATGGACCATTATACGTGGCTGTTCAGAGTGAGCGAGAGAGAGAGAGGGAGAGCCAGGGGGGAGGGGGCGAACAGTTTCGTTGAAATCAGATATGGCTACACAAATACACTTTGTAGTAGTAGTAGTAGTAGTAGTAGCGGTAGTTGTAGTAGTCTTTCGTGATCTCTCTTCCTATTCAACCTTTCTTCAACTTTGTCGGTGACTCTTTCATTGATAAACACGCACACACACACACACACACATGCATACTTACCTATGAATGTCACATACCATTTGTTTGACATTCACAAAGATGATATGTCATCTATCATCTTCTTTCGCCCTATATTATCTGTTATCCTGTCGAAGAAAAAAATACAAAAAATAACCAGTGTTTTCATTCCAAACATAAGGTGTGTGTGTGTGTGTGTGTGTAATTCCCCATTCTCTGTCTTCTTCCTTTGTGTGCTGTGTGTGTGTGTGTGGGGGGGAGGGGGGAGTGTGCACGAGTGTGTCAGTGAGTGCCCATCTGTGCTCCCATTTATTTTTTTGGTGATGAATATATAAATAATAATAATAATAATTTAAACAGTTGCTACTAGTCTTTTTGCGATATACACTATTCCGCTTTCATCTCCTCCTCCTGGATGGGGTGTGTACAGATAGTAAATGTGTTCTGCTGTGTATGTGGACCTACAAGCGATAAATGTTTCTTTGACATGAAATGAACAACTGTCTATCTATCTATCTAAAGTGTATTCCAAAGTATCTTTATTGTATGATACAATAATAATAATAATAATAAATAATTAAACAAGAGAACAATGAATTATATGTAAATAGTAGAAGATGAATGATACTGAGTGATATTCACTACACGAATAATGGTGATTTTGACGAATATATGTATGTGCATGTGTATGTGTGTATGTCTATTTTTTTTTTCATTTCTAGTGGAATATTGGAGGCGTTAGACTTTGAAGTTTCATTTTCAAGAGGCTCTGTTTTTTGTAGGCATTTGAACGGTTAGAATTCCTGGATCTCACTCACCCAGACGGTCCGGGTTTGACTCCCGGTGAGGGAGCTCTTTGGGTCCTACAAGGCTTGCCTTGTAACCAGAAGGTCCTGGATTTCAACCTTAGTGGTGGGTGCGTACTGATGAAGAGTCCCAAACACGGCTGACGAAGCAGCTGTTCAGTACTCACAGGTGGCATAGCGGTTAGGACGTTCGCGAACCATGCACATGGTCCAGGGTTCGATCCTCGGCCACAGACGCACTCCTTTACCTCGCTCGCTAAGCCAGAAATAAGACTGGTAAAGAGGAAAGGTTGGGTATGAGGCTGGCTAGTAACCCCATCCTGTGAAAATAAACACCACTGCTACAGAAACTTCGAGCCATTAGCTTGAAGGTGCCCTATGTTCCACTGGGGGACGTGAAGGAAAAAAGTTAGACTGTCTTTTCGTCCTAATTTGGGACTCCTTAGCGTTACACATTCACAGATAGACGGGTAAACCACCTTAGGATATTCAAGTTACATGGTGAACTGGTTGACCAATTTAGCCATTAGGATGGAATCTAATAGCCAATCCATGGATTGTGACTTCTGAGAATTCACGATATTTAGTGCTACCATTAGCCAATTTCAACGGTGGCGCGCGTATGTCCTTACTGCCGACTGGGTAGACCTTACTGTCGCTCACAGCCTCTCACTAGAACTTCAGAAAACTTCATCCTGCAGCCGTTGAATCGGATTCCAACGGCTGAATGGTTTACAAGCTTGCGTAGATTGGAAACCCAGAGGGTGTGTAATGTTGATGAGCCCCTGACAAAGGAGGACGAAACAGCTGTCCAGTAATACTCCCTGTAGCTGGTTTTCAATGGTTCTCCAAATGATCTCACATTAATTCGTGACCGCACTTGAGAATAATCAAAACCAATCGAAAACAAACGCTTGAAAACGACTAGGGAGTTCTGGACAGTTCTTTCGTCCTAATTCGGGATTCTTCAGCACTACGCATCCATGCTCCCTTGCGCTAGGGATGGAATCTAGGGGCTTTCACCTGACTCGCCATACTGACAGCTTTTAGTGACCATCGCAGGGTAACAAAGTCTTTTTTAAGTAGTCCAGGAAAGATTAAGCGGGGGGTGGGGAGCCATAAAAAATGACTGATGTCAAATCGTTTTAACTTCCTTACATAGAACGTTAAACGAAATATCTTCCTAGAACCTGGCATGATTTGAGAAGATCAGGAATCAGGAGTGGAGGAAACACACACTCCAAGGTATTTCACTTTCGATTTAGTTTCAACTCTCGCGTCATCTGTGATAGTGGAACTATGCTAATGAACCAGTTCATATAAGTCGCGTTTGCGTCTGAAAGTGAAATTAACAGCCTGACATTTGCAGGGAATAAGCTTAAGACCATTTGATGACAAGGCCCACTGACTAATTTCTGATAAAAAGTTGTTCAATTTAGAACAGTCTGACTGAGAATTAACTGTCGGCATACAAACAATCGAATAATCGGCATACTTAACAAAATTGACTTGTTTACAGGATTTCATCATGAGCTGACATTGGTTAGAGAATCATGGGAAACCCCCCCCCAGGGAGTACTGGATAGCTGTTTCGTCTTCATTCGGGACTCTTCACAGTACGCACTCACAGTCAGGGTTTGAATCCAGGACCTTCTGGTTACAGGGCAAGCTAGCTCGTATATCATTCAGTCACCAGTGGCTCAATGGTATACGAACTCGCCTTGTAAGCAGAAGGTCCTGGGTTCGAACCCTGGCCGTGGGTGCGTACTGATGAAGATTCCCAAACTAAGACGAAACAGCTGTTCAGTACTCCCCAGGGGTTTCCAATGATTCTCTAGCCAATATCAGCTCATGATGAATTCCTGTAACCAATCAAGCAAATCCCTACAAACCACCACTTGAAAATTGACTTGGTCAGACTGGGGAAAGTCATGTGAGAAGAAGAAAAACAGAAAAGGATAAAGGACAGCGCCTTGAGGAACACAAGCTAAAGTAAGTGAAGGAAGCAGTGGAGGACTTCCCGTTGTAAACAATGTATGGCTTCTTATCAGAAAAACAGGAATGCAACAGCTTATTACTTCAGCAACCTGTTTGTTTGATAAAAGAGGCCTACGACTGCTTTCCACTGCTACGTCTGGCACAGAGATGTTCTGGGTATTAGGTAATCCAGCAGCTACACTCTCAGAGTTCGATAGCTCGATAGATAGACAGACAGACAGACAGACAGATAGAGAGAAGACTATGGTTTGATTTGGTGGTAATTCTGAAAAATCTCCTTATTGGGTGTCAAAATAAACAGTCGCATTTGTGTGACAAACGTCGCACTAGTTGGCTGAAATCGATTACAAAATATTATAAAATGGGAGACAGTGGTGGTGATTAGTCGTCATAATAGATTTGTAGAGTGTAGGGTAGTAAAATTGACAAGTCAGTTTGGTTCAGCAGGGGGGAATTAAGTGCATAAAAAGCTTGACCCTGTCACACCTAGTCGATACTGGACATCCTATCGATATCAACACAGCTTTCAGGGTTATATACCGAATTCCGAAGTCGTTATCACATACGTCTCCTACACATAGCTGAAGCTGTTGCAATACGATCGACTAAACCGGAACTTTGTATCCAAGAAGAACACGTTCAAACCCTGTTCCTACCGTGGTCAAACTTAGATTGATGATTCTTCTTCTCACCAAGAGTTCTCCCTCACCTTAATCCTCTTGGTTTTTTCCTTTGCTTATTATTACAAATATTATTATTACAGTTATTATTATTTTTCGTCATAATTTATACCCTTGATTCAAACATTCCCTCAATACCATCGAATTTTTCATTTATACTATTCGGGTTTAGTATTAGTGATATTATCTCACTTTTTCCTCAATATATGCCTCCACCTGTTTCATTTCACATATTCTTTATTTCATTATGGACCACCTCTCATCGCAGTCTTACTATCTCCTGTCTAATATAGACCACTTTGTACTAACCACTCACTCACCTGACACCTCTACATAACTTTGAACTGACTTGTCAATTTTACTACCCCACACTCCACAAATCTATTATGACGACTAATCACCACCATTGTCTCCCATTTTACAATATTTTGTAATCAGAGTTCAGCCAACTAGCACGACGTTTGCCACACAAATACACCAGTTTATTCATACATTTGATTCCCTTGATAAATTTCGATAAAGAAAGGAAGACGAAATTTGCAGTATTAAATGATATCATCATTCTATTTCACAGGTTCTCATCAGCTGCAGACTACCTGAAATCGCACTCGTTATATAGATGACAATAACATACTTCAACATACTTAAGTGGTAGTAGAGAAGAGATACTATAAAATTGACACATCCAAAATGTGAGCATTATGATTTTTAGTTTAAGTTTTCATCATCAATTTATGCGCTTTTAAAGTTGAAAAGAGGGGGAGGGGTAAGACAGAAAACAGAAAAAATTGATTAACAGAACAGTGTTAGCTTGTAGGTCCACATAGCAACTTAAAAAAAACAAAAGCGGTTACAGTTTATGAGATTAAGATTTGTCCAGTGAGTTGAGATCACTGAATTAGATGACTAGTCCAAATCAAAATTCTTTTACTAAGGATGTGAGAGGTTAATCACACACACTCTTTCTGTATGCATAAGTCTGGTTTAAGTTGTTTGATTGCGATCTCTTCAGCAAATCGTAATAAATTTTCTGTCCTTTGTCTATTTAATATTTTGAAGGACTTAGAAATCTCTACGAGATGTCCGGTATCAACAGTATATCTGGTAATTGCACTCTGAGAATATCTGCTTCCTTTCAGGCACAGGTTTTTGGGGATATGTTCAGAAAACCGGATAGAAGCCCTTCTTTCTGTCCTTCCAATATGCTTGCTCCCGCAAGTGCACGTGAATTCATAAACGCAGTTGGAGGTGACATCAACAGGGTATTTATTCAGTTTTGAGTGGATTGAAGAAGGAGTGGTGCTGTCTACTGTTATGAGTTTTGCTGCTGGGAAGGTTCTGTTTATTGCAACTTTCAGTCATTTGTCAATCTTTTGTGACACTGCATCTCCTTTGTATGGTAGACAGATAAACACTTTTTTCTTTTCTACAGTTGGATGCTTTGCCTTCTTATCTTTTTTCTGCTATACTTCTCTATAAATCCTTTAGGGTATCCATTTTCTCTTAGGTATTTCTTGAAGAAATCTAATTCTTCTTCTACCCTGTTTGGTGAACATGGCTTCCTGGTTCTGTCGTACAAAGTCCTCACTAATCCACGTTTATAGCTTATGGGATAAAAGATGCGTCAATTTTATAGTATCTCTTCTCTACCACCACTCAAACATTAAAGTATGTTATTATCATTATCTATAAAATCATTGTAATTTCAGGTAGTGGTGTGCAGCTGATGAGAACCTGTGAAATAGAATGATGATGATATCATTTTATACATCAGTTTATTTTGACACCTCATAACAAATCTCCTTATAATAGACGAAGGTTCTTATAGAAGAAGACTCACAACACACTACTGATAAAAATGCTTGTTAGTAGTATACGTCACACTAGGATAATAAGGTAAAAGGTACGTATTAATCCTTTAAAAAATAGAAGCTTAATGTGTGATCATCTAAATTCTCCCCCCGCCACGCCCCCGTTATTATGCAATAAGATGCATTTTTAGGCTGTACTGATTAACAGATAAGTTCATATTATGGCTAAGTACAACAGACAATTGCTTAATTGATTTATATAACTTCACTCTGTCATCCATTAAGCAGTGATTGTCATAATTTGACATTTTAGTAGAATTAAGATCATTTCTTTAAATGTAATAATAATAATAATACTTTTTACTTTATTCCAAAAACAGTACTAATGATACAACAAGGAATTTTCAGCATTTAGTACAATATTGCATCTAATTTACTCAAAACGACAAAAAAAATAAACATTATATAATAATAATATTAATGATGACAAAACGTTGTTATAGCAGCTATGTAATGCAATAAGGAGAAAAATATGCATAAAGTATAAAATTCTAGTAATAACAGTAATAACAGCTAAAATAAAAAGTAGCAAAGTTATAGTTAAACGATAGAAAGTGTGACACCATAAAATGATGAACAGAAAGATGAACAATGAAAGAAAAGGGTCGATTCACTTTGCTAATGACATAGTTACTTATAATGTGTCTCCTTCACATAAAATACGGGCTAAACAGAGAGGGTATTGTAGAATTTCTGTACTTAGTGGTGTTAGCACATAACTTCTTCTTATATTGACTTCTCATCCTACCTGATGAGATTCAAGGGGATAGTTGTGAATAAAGGTGGTGGTGGGGGGTTCAGGGGGGTCTGACAGTACAGCCTTTGCCCATTTTGTACAGGAATTTATGTGTCTCTCAACTATAATATTGGTGAGCTGATGCAGTGGTATACCACAAGCCCTAATAACAGCATTTAATACCCTTCGTAATAATATGATATGATAATCTTTTTTGAGAAGCCCAGGAATAGCAGTTAGGACGCTCGCCGACCATGCACATGGTCCGGGGTTCGACCCGCGGCCGGCGCACTTTTTTACCTCACTGAGCCAGAAATAATGCTGGTAAAAAGGAAAGGTTGGGTATGAGGCTAGCAACCCCATCCTGTAAAAATAAACACTGCTACAGAAACTTCAAACCAATGGCTTGAAGCCCTATGTTCCACTGGGAACGTGAAGGAAAAATTATTATTATTATTATTAATAGAGTACAATAGGTAAAATTTTAGAGTTTACAAACTGCAGAAGAGTAAAGGTTGGTTGATACCTGATTGTCTTAACCTTTTTAATGTAGAAGGTAAGACGAAACATTATCCTAGAGATTGATAATATGTGGAATGACGGTGAAACGTCAGAGGAAAGAACTAATGTACTCATTTAAGAGTTAATTGCATCATAATACTAATATGTACAAGTGTTTTATTACCTGTCAATTAATGGAATTAAAATGCACTAAAGATGAAAATGAAAGTTAGAATCTGTACGAATCTGAATGATTTTGAACTTCAAGAGCTTCTCTTGAAATGCACAATGAATGTTCACTTTTTATTTAATACAGAACTATATAGACACAAATTGATGGTATGGAAATGGGATAACCCCACTAGGACCCATTCTAGCTGATATTTTTCTTGGCAAAACTATAAAATGGCCCTTTGAAAGATGTTATCGATGAATGTGAATTCTATTGTCAGTGTGTAACAACAGAAGACAAGGGCCAGGCAACAGATCGTTTTATTATGAAAATCAACACATATTTATATATATTTCACATACATTATTATAGCTTCTGCAAGTAGAAAAAGCGCAGTCATCTGATTGGTTGCAGACAAACGCAGGCTTCTGATTGGTTGTTTTAGGATTCCTTGACAAATAGAGTTCTCTATCTGCGAATCATATTTTGCCACGTTAACTTTGCTGTGATTGGTTGTTGAATCAGCCTTGTTCATATTTTCTCACGGCCCATATTAGTGACCTAGACATTAACGTAGATTAGTGTCAACCAATCGGCTAGCAGCCTGCTCTCACCACAAGTGTACATGGATGTATGATACATTTTTGATTATGATGAAAAATGCGAAGGAAGCAAAGAACATCCTTGTTGACAAATTTAACAAGGTTCATTCTGCAATAAATTTTACCGTCGAGAATGAAAAAGACTCCGGTATTTCATTCCTAGACGACGTCCTTATGACCAGAAAAGAGGATTGCACAATAAGAAGAAGAAGTGTATATATCGAAGGCCAACATCAACTGACTGTCAGTATACTTATCATTTTTTCAGCTTCATGCCCTTGAAATACAAACACAATCTGATAAAGTGCTTGGTCCGCCACAGAGCAAGAGCAATCTGCTAGGATGAATATCTTGATGAGGAACTTAATAATATTAAACGGTTGCTGAGTGAAAACAGTTATCCAGAAAGGTTTTTTGATATGAATATGAATAGAAAATCGAGGCAGCCCAAAGTATCAACAATTCCGTGCTGCCGAATTACGTTGTGTCTTTAAAATCACCCTTATTTTGCGTTCGGGTGTAAAAGATAAACTGCCTAATTTCTCCTCTTCCATGTTTATCTACCAATTTAACTGCTCCTATGCAGTGAGCCAGTTAGTTACATAGGCCGTACAATTAGGCGTGTTTATCGTCAGATTTCTGAATATCATCCTGTGTGGTTAAGCAAAAGACAAATAAAATCTATTCGCAACACTCTATTCTATCTCATCTTGTGGATACAACAGAACACAAGATTGATGTTAACAAGTCGGCTTTCAAGGTCATTTGCCGCAAACCTACGAATCTCAATTTCGCCTTAAGAGTTCGCTTACTAAATATTGCTGAGACTGGCTAGTGGGATCGATATCAACAAGTCTAATTTGTACATCCAAAAGAAGTTAGTTCAGACATTATCCTTACCCGCTTGGCCATCTAGGTTTGAATGATCCTCAATTTTTATGGAATTTTCCTTAATTTTAGTTGATATTCTATTCGCTATTATATCTTTATTATTATTATTATAATTTAAGCATCTCTAATGAGCTGTAATTCCATCGTGATCTTACTTTACAAATCGATATTATTTAAAAAACACTAATGCTAATCTAGAATATTCAGCGAAGTTAAACTTTCGACACCACTAACTACCAATCACCGAATTATCCAATGAGGTTCACGGACGCAGTTCAATGTTGTATAGCGCTTGATTCATTTCTAATGCGTGACCTTACAAAGCTATTGTTGCAATTCGAGGAGGTTAGCGTTTTCCAGTATTTCCTGGATTTGAGTTGCGCCGGAAAGAGCGAATTTGTTTGTGTGGTGGTATCATGACTTTAAAAAGCTATACCAAATTAACTGATGGGTTTGTTCATCGTTGTGCTATATGTTTGAAGCCTACTAACGCTAGAGAGAGTAAGCTGATAATTTTAATATTTCATAGGAACTTTTTTCGCCAGGTCGCTTCTCTCCCTAAGGATAGCAGATAGAAAAGTAACTACTCTTATACCTATTATTACCAGACTTGTTAAGCGGGGGTCAATTATACACACCAACGAGTGGAAAGGCTACAATTCACTGTCATCTCTGGGATATATTCATCATAGAGTCGACCATTCAAGTGATTTTGTGGATCCCGTTACGAGGACACATACAAATTCCATTGAAGGATTTTGGGGCAGGTTGAAAAATAGGATAAGGGCTTTAAGTGGATCTCATTTATGGTCATTTGGATGAATATATGTACAGGATATGGTGTAACTTCTCCATTGACAGTCCCATGCTAAACTGGGAGATGTTTCTCTCACATGTTCGAGAAAGATATCCCATGTAACCTTTTTTATTCTCTATTTTATGCTTTTTTCTACAAATATACATTTCCATTCATCATATATGCCTCTTTAATGTGACTGGTCCGTTCAAGGTCGTTTGCTGATTGGTTGTTAGTGGTGTCGAAAGTTTAACTTTGCCGAATATCTATGTATATAAACATGCATATATATATAATTGTAGAGCCGGAGGAGGAATTCATCGAAAAGGATATTCTTTGCTCAGTTATTTTGTTTTTGATTTTTATTTTTTCTATATTGAATTTGAGTGGTTGTATACGCATCACATCAACCAATTATGAATAGTGCTCGCTTGCCAGCTAGCCAGCCAGCCAACCAGTCAGATCGATGAAATTCAAACACCCGGATAGCTGTTTCGCTTGTGTTTGGGGTTGAGAGCTTATCAGAGAGAGAGAGAGAGGTGTCCCAGTTCGACTCATCTCAGAAGGAGTCAAAAACACTATTCAAATCATCTGAATTTTGGCTATCTAATCAGGCGAATTAGCACTGCATGAAGTCAGATTACATGGCATTTCGAGGTGAAATTTCATCACAGATCCCTTTGAGAAATGATAGATTTGCCTAATAAGCACTACTGGTTGATTAGTGATATAAGGAAGGATAAAACTTGAGCACTGTGGTGGTAGAATATAATTCCATTATGGATAAGACTTTATTTTGGTAAAATCACACAGTGTTGTTGTTATATAGTAAGTAATGTTTACTGATGACCACATTTCTAGCACAGTTTATTACTACTGCTAAGGATCATATCAAGACACTACTCACATGAGTGAAAATTGATGATTAGACATTTGAATAAAAATCAACCAGTATAGGATAATGTACATTCAGAATTATTGATATGAGTGTTATTGATCAATTACCATCAGATGGGAAATAAGACGAGTGTTTCTTATAGTCATAATAAATAAGTAACTTATTAGAATGTTATGATGTACGTGAATTGAATTGAAATAGAATTTTGAGATTATGTATTATCCTCCTCTGATTTGACTGACTGACTGGTGGTAATAAGATCTTCCATACACATCTCTGGTATTTGCATTGAGTCATTTGTGTTGCATGTGTTGTGTTGGATGTAGGTAGACTCGATGAACCAGCCAGGATTCAGTAATCAACCTCTACCTCTCTCCTTCTCCACCGACCTGTATTACTTCTTAGAATTTTGAGTCTGTTCCACCCACCCTATTGTGTGATTGTATGTTAATGCATGCAGTGCAGTGTAGTGCTGAGTGATTTTTTCTAAATTATTTATCTTCGCTGGTGAGGTCAATTATTCTAACCTTATCTAAATTCTTATGTTCTGACAGGCATTCTCACTACGCCTGATCTACTAGTTCGACCTATGTAGTTGACCTCACTCACATTCATTGCAAGGTATTTTGTGAATTATATTATCTTTTCTAATCGGGTTAATCTACAGGGCCCTTCAGTCTACAGAGTTTATTTCTGAGTGAGTGAGTTTGTAGGTTTAAATGCCACCCTAATACTTGCTTTATTGAGAATCCTACATAGGGGAGGGTTTCAGATGTCCCCTCCTTATATGATAAAACTATTGTAGATGCCTTATATACTTTCTTATTCATGTTATCATCATTAGTTTCACCATTATTCTGATTTTGCTTTTGACTGTTTTTGATATTCATTATGCATTTTATAGGATAGATATTTGATACCAACGCCTCTTCTATCTGTTTCATTTTATCGTTTAGACGTTTTTTGTTGTACTATTTAGTGCTGTTATTGCTCGGTTTGTTAGACGCTTAACTAGTCCTGCCTCGATAGATAGATAACGAACGGATGAGACGATGAATTGCAGAAGTGAAAATATCTATTAGGTGTTGTCCAGTGTGTGTGTGTGATATATACGAGATCACATTGTGAGGAAATGGAAGCGTGTGGGTAGTTTTGATGCCAGATTAAAATAACTGTGTAGAGTGTTTGCTGATCTTCAGGTGTGCCACTAGAACTTTATTTTCCCATCAGAAGGCAAGAAAGCAACAGTAATAATGGCATGTTACATAATACAGATTGATTTCAATGACTGTGAACACCATTCACACTAAACAGTTTCACTCATTAGTCAAATCGCAACCTTAGAGAAGTGAGTATTTCAAACCACATGAACTCAACTTAAATACTTTATGCAGTTTTAAACTTGTAATAATATCAAACGTACACGAAATATTCACCCATGGCAGTGAAATCTTGTGATAATTTTCTTCGGAAGCTGAAAGTATCTAAACGGAAATACATGGTGGTAATAAAAATGAAAGCTTTACACTTTGTACTACTGACAGATATAAGTAGTTAAAATCCTCCATACAAATCTTTAGGACATCTCTTAGCTAACTCTAGTTAGTGTAAATCAATGTAAGATACAATTTTTCATGAAACTTTATCTTGACTTGCATGCATATGCTTTCCAAAAACATGTCATCTGATTCAATAAGGTATGCTTTGCTTGATTTAACAATTTTTTTTGTATATAAGAAAATTGTTTATATATTAGATGGTTGGAGGTGATCAGCAGGAAGCCTTGGACCAACGTCTTTCACTAGGTTACAAACTTGACTGACTGATAGAATTCAGTCTACGCCAAAGAAAGGATTAGACACATTAGACTAGTTATTAACTAGTGTCCAATTGTTTGTAAATACTGTGTTTTACCGCGCCTTTTTTGAATTTTAATTTTTGGCGGCTTGTTTAAATCGCTGGGCTACTTCAACTTTTATCCAGGGACTTTTCTCTCCATTTCCTATTATTTTAATCATCTAGTCATGTCCTTAGATTGAAATATATTCTCAAGAGGACTTCTAATTAGCTTTCAGTCTACGGATGTGAATTTCTAGAAAGAAATAAGAGGACTGGATCTTGTTTCAGATGGAAAAACACTGCGTTACAAGACGTTCAGTGGATTACTTTTTTCAAAAGAACGGATACTGAACAAAGAGTACTCTTCTTTTCGATAACTCCTTCATCATCAGGCTCTGCAGTTATATATACATTATAGTGAATGAGTGAATGAATGAATCAGTGTTATGATCAACATTAATGTTGCTGTTTAAATAACATCGAATCAATAATATTGATAGATTACAGCTCATTAGCATCAACATAAAATAAGCTGAATGTCAGAAGAATTAGGAAGGATAATATTACAAATTCATGAATTTATAGTCTCTACTGAAGACCAGCCAGGGCAGTAATAGGAGCTGGACTTGCTTCTTTTGAACACATAGCACTGGTTGTTTGAGGCGAATCGCAATAGCCTCTGCTGTTTGGAGCCTGCAGTGCTTCGATGTTTTTGGCAATTTATTTGGCACCCGGTATAATATAGAGAAGGATTTTTCTACGCTGGCTTTGTGGCCGGTTTACACAAGATAGTCCAATATCGAAGTGTTGATTGTTTTTACTACACTTTTACTTAGCCACACTAGAGTGAGCACGAAAAACCAAGTTCCTAGCTAGAGCAACGGCCAATATAACTCGCTTCACAAGCGCAGCTGAATTGGTAGATACAATTTAAAGTGGCCAGCTAGTTTAGGTACTTCATCTTTCAATCGAGGTAGCACCATCGGTCGTGTAGAGAATAATACGTGTAGTTCGCTAGCATTAAAAGCTCTCTGAACTGATTTTCTTAATTTCTTCGCAATTATCTCGCTTGGTATATCACCCATGAATTGTAGTCGTATATAAAGTGGCTTCTTGTTTACAGATAGTGAGTAGGCCTTTTCTGCCGCTTTCTTTGTCATGTGTTTCTTGATAAATTTGTCGGGATAGCCATTTTCGATCAAAGTATCATATACAATGCTTAATTCATCTTCAGTTACTTCTTCTGAGCATATTGCTCTAACTGACTCTGTGGCTGAGGGTCTTCACTAAATTTCTTTTGTACTTGATTGGAACGAAGCTGTGAAAATGTGTATATTGTCCTGTCCAAGTGCTTTTTCTATGCAAATTTCTTTTTATGCTACCATCTGGTTTTCTTGTAAGTAGGACATCAAGGATTACTTTTTGTTTGAATATCCCAAGTTCGATTGTGAGAAATAACCGCATGTCTAGCATGAAGGATCACCAAGGTGTTTAGACTAGAAGCTGACATGATCACATAGCCGGAACATTTCAGTCCAATCCACTGGAAATTCAAACTAATAATTTTAACAAAATTTATATTATTTTGTTGACGAGTATATCAAACTGAATTAATCGCACTGTGTTTGAAAAATTGACTATTTACAAAAGACACATTTGAAGAGGAGATTTACCGTCATGATTTTTGTGAGAAACCCACGCACCCATCCCCAAAAAATCTATTCAGATCACATTATATCGATGACTTCTTTGATACTATAAATGGTAACCAGGAAGGTAACAAAATGTACGACAGGAGATAGACTACCGATTGATTTCGTATATTATATATTTCGTATATTATATCCGACTTATATCAGACCTCATTTGGAATATGGGATCCAGGCAGCGAGCCCGTGTTTCAAATACGAAATTGACTCATTAGAAAGGGTGCAAAGAGTAGGAACTAAGCTAATAAAGGGTTTCTCAACCCTGTCATATGAGGAGAGGTTAAGTCGACTGGGTTTATTTCCACTGTCATACAGACGACTTAGGGGTGACCTAATACTAGCATACCGTATCCTAAGAAATGATTTTGGAGCTAATTTATCTAAATTATTTCTTCCTTCTAGCACCAACCAATTGCGAGGACATCACCTCAAGGTTCAAAAACCACGGTCGAATCGTCTGCGTCTGGAAATCCGTTTTTCGCATCGAATTGTGAACCATTGGAACTCCCTACCGGAATATGTCGTATCAGCGCCATCCGTTGATTCATTCAAGGCGAGATTGGACCTCCTGTATGAAATAAATCGAAAGGATTAACACAGGCATATAGCCTACTATCCTAAATAAATTGTAAACTGTAAACTGTAATACGTAATAATAATAAAGTGTTTATTTTCAATAGTTGATTTGCAAGGTTTAAATCTGTTTTTACAAGTTTAACCACGGATTGATATCAGTTAGAGAGCGAGCATTGAAAACCAGCACTAGAGTACTGGACAACCAGCTGTTTTATCAGTCTAGTTTGGGAATCATCAGCACTACGCATTAGTGGGTGAGTGATCAACTCGTAAAAATAAATCTAATCCTTACAAACCAAACTATAGAAAATTTATGTGATGCTCGCTAGTGACTACTGGCTACAGGACGGAGTTTCCTGCAGTTAGTTCTAGTGAGAAGTCGTGACCAGTGAGATCCATCTAGTCACATGTGAGGATGAAGTTCTCGCCGATGAAATTGGTTGGTAGTGGCGCTAAATCACGGATTGGTAGATGTAGTTAGAATTCATAGGCTAGCCATTGAATCGGGTCCCAGAGAGTGGCTGAATGGTATACGGAATAGCTTGCCTTGTAACTGATAGGTCCCGGGTTCGAACCCTACTCTGTGAGTGTGTACTGCCAATGATTCCCTAAATAGGGTGAAACAGCTGGCTGTTCAGTACTCCAGTGCTAGTTTTCAATGCTGGTTCTCTAACTGATACCAATCCGTGATCAAACTCATCAAAATCTTTATTCTGGACATTAGTGTTTATAAAATGTACAGAATTTTCACAGGAGTTTATTGCATGATGCTTCTCCCTTTCGTACAATATCTTCAAGTAAAATATTAATTAATTGACAGTATATCCAGGGACACAGTGCTCTCTCAGCTGAAGCACAAACCATTCCATTATGGTATGACTATCTGCATTGTCTCCTTCAAGAAATCCATGACATCGCTCTAGTTGAAAACGAATTGTAAGAAGTTCAGAGGTACATTTTGAAACTCAAGAACATAAGTGAAGAACACCTATCCTATGCATTAGGATACGTTGCCACCCACAGTGAGGCCATTCCTCAAGTTTGCGAATTAGGAGCTTATAAACATTTTAAGTACAAACATACAAGAGTAGATAATACCATAAGATTGGTTGGAGGATTTCAGCATGATTTGATATCAGTTAGAGAACCGCTGGAAAACCACCTGGGAGTACTGGAAAGCGGTTTCGCCCTAGTACAGGACTCTTTGGAAATACGCACCCACCGGGGCTTGGATCCAAGACCTTTGGGTTACAAGGCGAGCTCGTAAACCATTAGAGGTGGTCATATTTTAATCGATTAAAACACACCGAATGAGAGAAAATATCTGCAATAGAGAGATGGAAATTTTTGGTAGATTAAGTTTTAAACAGGCCGCCTTTGAAATTACTAATACGTGTCTCTCCGACAAGTACACAGCTTAAAGTGAATGCAGTCCAACTATTCATATAAGTTAATAGTATATATCTACCACGTGCATGATTCGCATTCGATTTTCTACCGTCTCATTCCTAAATGCAGTTTAGCCAGTAGTGAACCCGCAAAGGAGGTAAGAATGGACTTGAGACTGTCAACACACAAGGCAGGACAACAACGCCATTGCTAATGAAAATTCAATTCTCGAAGCATGAACCCTTTTTTTCTATTTGGAATGCAAATATATTTTCCAACGGATCCTGATAAAATTGGAAATTTACACAGTTTGGGTGGGGGGTGGGGGAATTTCAGTACAGTTTACTCTAGAAACCGAAACTATTCAGATCGCATACCAATATTTGATCTGCTTGGCACCATGAATAGTAATCAGGAAAACAAGCATAAATTCATCGTAGTATATACTACTGACTGATTGAGACGAGTAGTAGTTGTATACTACATCACGCATCAACCAGTAGCGATGGGATCACCAATATCCTCTATCGTAGTAGATATCTTTTTTTATAGATGACAGCTGGGATACTATTACTCTTAACACAAACAACATTTAATCCTACTCCAACGATGATGATAATAATATGCTGGAGATATGTGTGAATGACACTTTCACACACAATGTTGCAAACAGAAAATCTCTCTCTCTCTCTAGCTTCTTCACACACACACATAAATTCACTAGTAGAGGGAATAAAATTCCCATTTGAATCGGAAAATGAACAAGAAGAATTAGCTGTGATGTCAGATTGTAAAATCAAACGAATAGAAGAAGGTGAACTGCACTCTAGCGGCGTTTATAAAAAGCCGCCAAGGCATTCTGCTAATAGACATTTAGACCTATTTAATTCATCTCATCCACTATTCTCTATCTATAAAGCCAGGCCTAGTTAAGTATCTAACAAAATGGGCAATAACAGCACTAAGTAGTACAACAAAGAAGCCTTAACGAAGAAATGAAACAGACAGAAGAATAGCTGGTTGGTGTTAAATAACTAACTGCCCTATAAAATTCATTAGGAAGATAAGAAAAGGTCAAAAGCAAAATAAAGATAATGGCGAAACTAATAATTATAACATAAATAAGAAAGAATATAAGTCATCTACAATAGTTTTACCGTATAAGGAGGGGACATCTGACACACTCCCTACATAAGATTCTCAATACAGCAGGAATTAGGCTGGTGGCATTCAAACCTACAAACTCACTCACTCAGAAACAAGCTCTGTAGTCTGAAAGATCCTGTAGATTAACCCGATTTGAAAAGATAATATAGTTTACAAAATACCTTGCAATGACTCTGAGTGAGGTCGACTGCATGGGTCATACTGTGGCGTCAGAAGTCAAGATAGGGAAGCCTAGGTACATTTTCAAGTTATCAAACCACTATATATATATATATATAGTGGTTTGCGTGTTTAATTGAATTTGAGATTTCCCCGTCGATTGATTGTACCGAAGTGCTCGGTCTCAGGTTGACATGTCGGCTTCTTGTGCAGATGCTTTGACGATATCTGGACATTTAATTAGAATTTAATTTGTGGATGATGGCTAGCAGTGGAATCCAAGATGCGCATCTCGTCATCTTGATGTACCTGTATTTCCCAGTGAGAGTTATGATGTTCCCACCAAGGC
Source organism: Trichobilharzia regenti (assembly GCA_944472135.2). Taxonomy (NCBI): domain Eukaryota; kingdom Metazoa; phylum Platyhelminthes; class Trematoda; order Strigeidida; family Schistosomatidae; genus Trichobilharzia; species Trichobilharzia regenti. The sequence goes on from OX235263.1 coordinate 6,822,683, forward strand.
TCGAACCCAGTGCCCATATAGGACGAAATGCACACCCTCGATTCCCCTGTTAGTCACCATCCTCAAATTAAATTCTAATTAAATGCCCAGACATCGTCAAAGCATCTGCACAAGAAGCCGACATATCAACCTGAAACTGAGCACTTCGGTCGAATCAATCGACAGAAAAATCTAAAATTGAATTAAATTATTAACATGACCCGTTGCACAAGAGGTCGCCAGATCTCGGGGCTCAAGTGCTCTAGTGGGTAACTCTCTGGCGTTTGAAACTATGGACACTGTGTTCGAGCCTCAGTGGGAAAATCATCACTCACTGAGAAATGCAGGCACATCCAGCTGACGAGTCCCAAATAGGACGCAATGCACGTTATCCTGGATTCCACTGCTAGTCGCCATCCATTAATTAACTCTGTAATTATTTCTTTATCTCCTAAGATGCGTATCATTGTTCTGACATTTCAGTATCATATGTTGGCTAAGTTAAACTTTAAGCACCAAGAACTAACTACTAATAGAGTGTGACTGCACCAATGACCTTGAAACGCTTGCTGAGCAAGTTAAAGAAACCTGGCAAATAATGTCGCCATCATCAATGAAATATGCTCATCGAAGTGTTATGCTATTAAATGGGATTTCTGGCAAGCTTCAGCTTAGGTTTGGGAAAAATTAAGTTACGCTTTAAGCCAAGGACAAGTTAGGGTTAGGTTAACCTAATGAAGGTGACATTAGGGTTGGTTCGAGTTAGATTACAGTTATTGAATTGAATTTTTGATTTTCCCGTCGATTGATTGGACCGAAGTGCTCGGTCTCAGATTGATTCAATTCAATAATTAATATGACCCGTTGCACAAGAGGTGGCTCTCGTGGCCCAAGTGGTCTAGGGAATAACGCTTTGGCGTTTGAAACTATGGGTACTGGGTTCGAGCCTCGGTGGGAACAACATCACTCACTGAGAAGTGCAGGTACATCCAGCTGACGAGTCCCAAATAGGACGAAATGCGCATCCTGGATTCTACTGCTAGCCACCATCCACCAATTGTATATTAGACTACAGTTAGTTTAGGGATATTCTGACGTTAGGGTTAGGTTTAGGAACGATTTGGGGTTATTGTTAGGATTAGAAGACCTAAATAATTACGCGCATAGAATATGGTTAAATTACTCTGTTGATATAAGAATAGAACTGGTGCACTGTGGAGGAGTATAAATCCATTGTGGGTGAAATTTATTTTGATAAAGTTTCACAGTGTTATACAGTAATATGTGCTGATGACCACGTTTCGAGCACAATTTATTGCTCAGTAAATATTAATGCATGACATTGTGAGACTTTATGAAAATAAATTTTACCCTTGACAGAGCACAAAAACTAAGTAGTACCAAGGAAAATCTAAGACAGGAAGTGACACACATAAAAGAAGCCTTGAAACTTAATAATTACCCGGATAAATTAGTCAAGAAATATGTAAGGAAATGTAAAAATAAAATAAATAATGACAGTAGCGATAGTGATAATAATAATAATAATAATGGTAACAATAATAATGATAATAATAATAGTGGTAATAATAATAGTGATGATAATAATAATAATATTAATAACGACACCAACAATAAGGAATGTAAATCATCAACAATAATTCCATACAAAGAAGGAACCTCGGAAGCCTTACGCAGAATTCTTAACAAGGCAGGAATAATAGTGGTTGGCATTCAAACCCACAAACTCAAGCTTTGTCGGTTAAAGGATCCTGTAGAGCCATTAAAACAAAACAATTTAGTTTATCTAATACCCTGCCTGCAATGATTGTGAGGTCAAATACATAGGTCAAACTAGTAGAACAGGGGCAGTCAGACTAGCCAAACATAAAAACCTAGCTAAATCTAGATTAGGGTTAGGGTGCCTCTTCAGTAGAATCTGACGAATATGCACTGAAGACACGCTTGATGAAGAAGAAAGAATATTGACACAAACTCTGGTTGATAACAATTATCCAGAAAAGTTCATCAGGAGATATAAAGTAGTCAGAACACCAAGACCCACTCTCCAACTCGCCCCTAAGAAAGACGTGTACATCAAGCTACCCTATATGGGACATCAAAGCAGCTTGATAATTAGACAAAGGCTGAACGCTGCTGTTAAAAAGACTTTTTATGCAGCTAATATCATAATATTAGAGAATGTAAAGCCATTATATCTATCTAAGCCCTTCGAACATGCGAAAAATGACGTCACATCCCACTGTATTTACCAATTTGAATGTACGTGTGGACACACATACATAGGAAGGACTCATCGATCTCTGCAAGTAAGGGCTTCAGAGCATATTCCAAAATGGCTTCAGAAACAAATGGAATCATCAGAACCTATTAACGGTGAGAACAGGAGACCTAGCTCTTCTATTGCGAAACATATTATAGAGACAGGTCATAAAATTGATGTTAACAGATCTTTTAAACCTATCTATAAAACGTGTTTGGGGCGTATCCGAAAGTTTGTAGAAGCCCTAGCAATTAGAAAGTTCAAGCCACCTTTATGCGTTCAAAAACAATTTGTCATCACATTAAACCTTCCTTGGTAAATTTTTTTTTTGATACATACCAGGGAAGATGTACTATGACCTCTGCTATTTGGTTTAGTGGTCTTCATTATTACTTTGACCTTCAATATGTCCTCCTTTTAACTTGACCTAAGTCTATTTTTCTCACCTCTTACCTCTTTATTAATTTTTTATATATATATTCCTATGACAAGTCCGTGTGTGATCAGATTGTTCAAAATGTGTTGCGCAAATACATTACACGATTCAGACAAATTACGTCTTCTTATTGCTTTATCTAAATCTAGACTGGTTGACCCAAATAAGATAAGAAATCTAGAGAGTAGTTCAGCTATAGCACTACATGCAGTTACACACAACCATACAAAAAGATGGGATAGGATGACAGTTTTAAAATCTAATGTCACAGGATATAGGGAGAGATTGATAACAGAAGCTTTGTTTATCGAATCAACTGCAAATACATGTAATAGGAATGAATCAACACCTGTCCCAGATATATGGAAAATTCTACTGCCCATACAACAAATAGGAGAAGACAGAGAAAACTATAAAAATCAAATCTCGAAGTCGTGTGACAAAAATTGATATGATTATGAACAATAAATTGTGTTCGAAACGTCATCCAGTATACAATTCTGTTTCACAGTGTGATACATTTAATAAACAAACTAATATGGAGCTAGTTAGTGGTGCCTAAAGTTTAACCTTGCCCATATGTTCATTTGATCTGTATAATTTGTCTCTGTCCCGCCCTGTTTAACCTCTAATTTTAATACTTCTCTTCATGATTGTATGTTGATACATGGATAATGTTGTTGTTTTGCATTGTGATTATGGATTGATTGGATCCAGGTAATTCTGACTTTGGATCGTCCACGGGAGTTGTTAGGTGTATGATTTTTTGTGAACAGAAGTTTTTATGATCGCAATTTTTTTAAATGAGGTAATTTTGGCTTTTTAATGGGTACCTTCAAAGGTTCATCAACAAGTATGGACGATCTAAAGTCACAAATGTAAAACAAATCACAGTGGGTAGGTAAAAAACCAATCTACATTCAGCTTGATTACAAAGGTGAAAACATTGCAGCGATGATCAACAGAAGGCTGAGTACATCAGTAGCCACAGCCTATCCTGCGGCTAAGTTGGTTCCCGTCCATCGCACAACATGCTCTTTAGGGCAGTCAAAAGTCGATAGATTCCCTTCACATATTATCTCCAACTGTGTATAAAAATTTACGTGTATCTGCGGGAGCAGTTGCATTGGGAGAACAGAAAGAAGAAGGGCACACCTCCGATTTTCTGAACATGTGGCGAAAAGCCTACGTACCAAGGGAACAAACTCTTAGAGTAACGCTATTACCAGACATCTCCTCGACCCAGGTCATGAAGTGGAAATCGAGGAATCCTTTAAAGTTATCAACAGACAAAGGAGCTCCATTCTCCTCAAGTTTACTGAAGCTATTTCTATCAAACTTTTGAAACCAGATTTATGTGTTCAAAAAGAAGCAGTTATTAGTCTCTCCTTGCACTGGTAACTGGATGTCTTTACGTAATCTTTGTTTTTAACCACACACCAATTTATAATCTGTAATTTTGCTTGTCTCTTGTTTCTATGATTTGAGTTCAACTCAGTACATTGTTACCTAACTTATTAGCCAGTATGCATCTAACGCCCATCTCATCTTTATTACGTAATTTCTTTACCATTATATGCATACAATTATTTTGTTTAAAATTGAACTGCCTGTGTAAAAAACTATATAAGCGCAATTTTCTGAGCACTGTTCACTAATTGTGGAACTTTCTGTCAACTGACATCATGTCACCATATTTTCAAGTATGTTAAAACTTTTCTGTAGGTAAACCTCATAATTTATTTAGGCTTTAAGTAGGCAGCTGATGAGGAGCCAACGAAACAATAAACAATGATGGTACCATCTGCTTATTCTGCACAAGCCACCACTGTTGTTCTTGTTTTATTCAAATTCATCAAGGGGAATAAATGCATGAAATGTTATTAGTGTTGAACAGAACGGCAAAATTACTGAAGAATAATCGTCCTTCTTCTGTGTCTTTGTAGCGTTTCATGATTGCGTGTCTGTCAAGGAACTTTTGGTTGGTTATATAGTAGTGTAACAACAGAAGACAAGGGCCAGGCAACAGATCGTTTTATTACGAAAATCAACACGTATTTATACATATTTCACATACATTATTATAGCTTATGCAAGTAGACAAGCGCAGTCATCTGATTGGTTGTTTATCAGAAGTTAGGCAGACAAACGCAGGCTTCTGATTGGCTGTTTCGGGATTCCTCGACAAATAGAGTTCTCTATCTGCGAATCATATTTTGCCACGTTAACTTTGCTGTGATTGGTTGTTGAATCAGCCTTGCTCATATTTTCTCACGGCCTGCTCTCACCACATTCGTCCCCCCGTCAAATACGTGCGACTGAAGTCGGCTTGATCTACTTGGTGCAGGCGTCATCGTTGGCTTGTCTCGCTGTATCCATTTCTGGAGCTCGCTGACGTTCACGCGCCTCTCATTGTTCGTCATTGCGATTGTGTCCGCGTAATCCCATCTCGAAGTGACCATATGTGGTCCTTTCCACTTTGGAAACTGTTTGCCTGACCCTGTCGAACATTCGTCAGTATTTCGTCTCACACTTTCATATGCTGCTTTCACCCAACTTCCCAGCAGCGTCCCAAGTAGCAGCTCCATCGCTGACAGATCTTGAACGCCACTCAACTGCACAGAAGCCTTGAAGTCCTGCCCGAAGATCCATATGTTTCCATCAAAAACAGCAGGGCATAGGCTTTCCATTTGTCGGTAGGCAGCGACACCAAATGTAACAACAGAAGACAAGGGCCAGGCAACAGATCGTTTTATTACGAAAATCAACACGTATTTATACATATTTCACATACATTATTATAGCTTATGCAAGTAGACAAGCGCAGTCATCTGATTGGTTGTTTATCAGAAGTTAGGCAGACAAACGCAGGCTTCTGATTGGCTGTTTCGGGATTCCTCGACAAATAGAGTTCTCTATCTGCGAATCATATTTTGCCACGTTAACTTTGCTGTGATTGGTTGTTGAATCAGCCTTGCTCATATTTTCTCACGGCCTGCTCTCACCACAGTAGGATGTAAAGATCGATTTCCTGAACTCAGGCTATGACAATGCAGTTTTAGTAATAACAGAGTATTAGACAGCTGTTTCCTCTCCCCGTCCCCCCCCACCTTGTTTGGGACTCTTCAAAACAGTAATCACCCATGAATCCACCTTCTGGGATGGATACCAAGGGCTTCAGCTTCCAAGGCGTACTCGCTGACCATTCAACCACTAGGACAGAATTTAATGGCCAGTTCTGTGAATAAAATCATTTCATAAGCAGATTTGAAGATCCTTTTTCGTCTTTCTCTCTTATTCACCCTTACTATATATTTCTATTATTTAAAACACAAAACCTGGTACCATACAAGCACCAAGAAGATGCCCTACACAATAATAATAAAAGAACATATGAGAAAAACTAGGGAGAGAATGAATTAAGGACTCCATCTGGGAAGAAGGCAGTTATATTTAACAAGACCGTCAGAAAGGAAAGAAAGAAATCAATTGCAGCATGTTCCCCATTGATGATTGAGATTTTTGGCCGAATCCGATAACGTTTCGAGTCATTGATTGCAGCTGCCTGTCGAATGCGAATCATAATCGCATACGTGAAGTTTGCTGTGATTGGTTCGTGATTTTCTCAAAGTTAAGCTTTGTTATTGTTTTTTCTCATGACCCTGTTTTGGGACGTGAACATTGACGTAAATTGTTGTCTACAATTTTGGCTTGCAGTCAACTTTCCCCACAAAAATTCTGTTTTTCTTATCAAATAACTATTTTATCAATTTTTTTGGTTAGTATAAACATTCAAGATGAAATGGAATACAAAAAGAACCATAGACTCAGTGTTCTAGCTGGAGGCGAATTCACTTCATACTCCTAGGTGTATATTTGTATTAAAATGTGAAACTTTGTGTTTTGTAGTTGTAATCCCTAGTGTAGTCAGTAGGCGAGCATTATGTTGAAGAGTCCTAAAATTAGGAATAAAACAGCTATTCAGTATTCCACGGTTCCATAACTCCACCATAAGGGATCGAACCTGTGACCTTTAGGTTGCAATGTGCATCCTTTGACCATTCAGCGACAGGGACAGAATCCAACTGTCAACGCATCAACTCCAACTTCTATCAGTTCGTGATGTCAATATTTATGTCCTCCCTCCCCCCCCCCCATTCGGTGAACTCCACTGATCATAACTTCTTACTAGAACTCCTGTAATCAGCAGCCAATCACCAGTAATGAGTACTTAATTAATTTCCATGTAATGGATTTTTGTAGGCATTTAGTCTGATTGGTTGGAGGATTTCCCCGTCAGCTGATATCAGTTAGAGAACCATTGGAAAGCAAACCATGGAGTACTGGATAACTGTTTCGTTCTAATTTGGGACTCTTCAGTGGCACGGACCCCCACCTGGAGGGGTTCGAAACCAGGACCTTCTGGATACAAAGCCAGCTAGCTCGTAGACCATTGAGTAGAAGTTAGAATTCATGGGCTGGCCATTGGATCGGGACCCAGTGGCTTAATGGCCTACAAGGTAGATCGCCTTGTAACAAGAAGGTCCTAGGTTCGAACGCCAGGGGGTGCGTACTGAATTTTTTGATTCCAGCTTGATTCCACACTGTATTTTTTGTACAAGTATGGAATTTTCAGCATGGATATCGGCAGCCCAAATTTTTCAGGTCGACCATAGATATCAGGTGTGCGTCGGTGGCAGGGGATCGAACCCCGGACCATGTGCATGGTCGGCGAGAGTCCTAACCACTGTGCCACCGACGCACAGTGTTGAGAAATGGGACAAAATAGCTGTCCAGGAATCCGTGGTTCTTTTTTTTCTAGTGGTTGTCTAACTAATTTCCAGGGTTTAATTGGTTTCAAGCTTAATTATGAAGTGATAAATCTCTTTTTTAGAGAATTACCATTGATCACCAGTCAGGAATTGTTGGCCAGCTGTTCCCTCTTCATTCTTTGAAACTCTTTGAAACAGAATTACACTAACATAGCCAGCCAGCCAGCCAACCAAACCCACCCATCCCCCGCGACCCCGCCATCCTGCCCCCCCCATAGGGATCAATTCCTAACGAAACTATTTGTTATCATTTCTCTGCTTTTTATCTAAACAAAATGTCAATTTGTGTTTAATTTTCTTTTTCTTTTTTTCCATGTTTTTTTTGTGACTGTTTCCACAAAAATATTCTTTACTGTATCATAAAGCACCTGTTTAGCTTTTAAAAGTCTTAGAACGCTAATCGAAGAAGGAATGAAGTTATACACGCAAGAGAGAGAGAGAGAGAGAGAAAGAGAAAGGGAGGGAGGGAGGGAGGGAAGGAAGCGAAGAGAGACATTGGGACGGAGAGTAAGCTGGTCATGTTCACCTGTGGAAGACAAACACTATTCTCAAGTCCACGCAGATTTAAATTCCCCAAAGACAGAGAGACAGAGAGAGAGAGAGAGGGCGCGCGACTAGGAAAGATGGAATCAAACTGTAGGAGAACACAACAGCCTTGTATACAAAAAAGTCAAGAATACACATACACAAACAAACAAAATAAATAAATATAAACAGAACCAACAACAGTAATCTATCAAAATTGTCAAAAAGTTCTCTATTTCTAAAAAAGATTTCGGGGAAGGTGGCGGGAGGGGGGCAAACAGAAGAGGAGAATGCAGATAAAAATCATAAATGGGAATAAATTTTTGAAGAGGAGAGAAAAAGAAAGACGGTAATATAAACATGATTCTACCCCCCTCGCCCCATCCCCCGCCATCATATTCCTTTTCCCCTTTATTCCCCCCTTTTCTGTCTTCTTCTCCATTTCTAAGATTTCTTCAGTGTACCTGTACGTGCGATTGTGTGTGTGTGTCTGCAAGTGTGTGTGTGTAGGTTATAATAGAGTTGAAGACAATCAAAAATCATTTGAAGAAGGCAGGTTTTTCCCCATCTTATGTCGAATCTTATCTGATTTATTTTTTATCTTTCATAAATATTTGCTGTTATTTTTCTTCTTTTTGTTTGTTTTTTATCTCGAGTGGATTTGTTTTCTAATGGTGACTTGTCAAGTGAGATTTTATTCCAGAGACTATCCAGGAGTGTATAAGAAGAACATTTTACGCAGCACGCCTATGTTTGTCATTCTCTAGCCGATGAATGATTGGGACGCAAACGAAGGATATTTGGCTAGATAGTTTTGCCATATCTATGTGCATTTATCAATTTAACTGCACTTGCGGTGGCAGTTATGTTGGACACACTACTACTAGATAGCTTAGCCATCCAACGTGTAACTACTGAACATCTCTCATCGTGGTGGTTTGGCAAAAGACAGACAAAAACAATCCGTAGCTTAATTCTGTCACATTTAATTGAAAGTGGTCATGTAGTGGAGAAAACGAAACCCTTCAAAGTAATTCATCGTATCCCACCGATTCTTTCTAATAGACTTCATATTTGTCTATTGCACACAGCTGAGGCAGGCTATAGTCATTCGAACTATTAAAACTAAACTATCCTCATTCAAAAGAAGTTCATACAGTCATTATCCCTCCCTTGGCCTATTAAGATATAATCAACTAAGGACTTCTACACCATCCCGTTGTTTATCTTTTCAACCCCTTCTCTTATCATCCCTTAATCTTATTACATCTTCATCAAAAACATGTCTCATTTACTTCCCTTACAATCAGTCTAGCATTACTTAATCGGTTCATTCGTTCACAGATCGCCTCACTTTTTTATTCTTATTATTGACAAAACCGTTATTATTATTATTATCATTACTACAATTATGACTAATTGTACAATTTATATTCACCATTTTATTATCCTATAGACAAAACACCATGATTGTTTTCATGTACATTATTGTAGATAATTGTTAGCAGAAAAATACAGTCTTCTGATTGGTAGTTGTTTCTCACTGAAAGTTAATCTCTCATCTCTTTGTGGCTGTTTCTTAAACGTCAGATCATCTGTATGCTAACTGTATCCACCTACGCAAAGTCTGTTGTGATTGGTTGTTGAATCAGTCTTTGTTCTTGTTTTCACATGACCAATATTGGAGACATAAACACCACCATTTCAGAATTGATTAAAAATCGTTTATCTAAATGTGTTAAACGCACTTTTCCTGCAGCTGACCTGCAACTAGTTTTTACCAGCCGAAATATGATCAGACAATGCGTCAAGGATAGATTACCGCTTTTGTCCACATCTATGTGCATTTACTCTTTTACTTGCTCTTGTGGAGCTGTTTATATTGGACGTTGTAAGCGTAATCTCCGAAAACGTGTAGCTGAACACTATCCGGTTTGGTTAATGAAAGGCGAACGTAGAACTGCAAAGTCGTCTATTTGTGATCACCGGTTAGAGTCTGGTTATTTAGCCCCACGTGATTCATCTTTCAAAGTTATATACATGGCAAAATCGAATCGATCCAAAAGTTTACGTTTTCTTCACTTATGCATAGCCGAAGCTCTAGTTATGCGTGAACAGAAACCTAAATTATGTGTTCAAAAGCGTTTTGTCAAACCCCTTTCTTTACCTTGGTCATAGAAATGTTCTTTCTAGTTTTTATTTTATTTAATTTTACCACTTGAATTCTTTCCACTTCACTTCACATCTTCATTCTTATCGTAATCGTACTCCTAATTTTTTCAGAATTTTTAGACAACACTTGACATTTTTGTCATAGAACAATCTTTAATATTGCTGTAATTTATCGACTTCAACTTTACCCCTTATAACTTTTATCGCATATATCCGTACATTGACTGAGCAATTATTTAGTGCCACTTAATAACCACCTTTTTCTGTAATATAAATACGACTGTACAGTTGGCTTGAAAATGAAGTCGTTGAAAAGAAATTTCTTCGCTGAACAAAAACTGTGTTTTTACTTATGACATAAACATTGACGAAAACTGCTGTCTACTAATTTGGCTAACAGACAGCTCTCACCACAATGGGACTCCGCCACCAGCACATTATGAACGAATAAAAGAGGTATGCATATATATATATATATTACGTCGGCGGTCCAGGGGAAGAGGTTCAACTCCCTGGTTTTCAATGGTTCTCTAACTGATATCAATCCGTGATCAATTCGTAAAAAACAGAGTTAAATTAAGTATAAAAAGCGGTAATTTTTAACCGATTTGGAAATGAATCCTTTAATATTTTTTTTCAACTCTCATATAAACTTACAGAAAGTAACCTGTAAATTTGTATTCAACATTTGTTTGATCAAAATTAAGTACAATTATATTTCAATAGCTTACACACAATGATAAGTTTTGTTATTGGTAATATTTCGAGCAAAATTACTGCCCGTGTTCATTAATACCACTGTTGGAATTGTTTTGTTCACACATTTATGATTTGTACTCATATATATGTATAGTTCAGTATTATTTATTTTTTGCTCATTCATGTTTTTGTATTCAGAATTATATTCCAAGTTGTTGATAGTTGTACTGAGTCACCCTTGTTGCATGTATCCGGTGTGACTTTAAGGAATATCGATTCTGTTATAAGAAGTCTCTCTTTCCATAGGTTCATATTAGTTTTTAGAATACACACATTGTTCCAATCGATATTGCGGTTTTTGTCCCATGCTTGTCCAGCTATCGATGAATTTTTCTCAAGATTCTTGTAGGCTTATATTCTTGTTGGTTGACTTTTGTTTGGTTAGGCATTTATGTTCATTCACTCTTATTTCGAGTGATCTAGACGTGTTTGACCCACATATTTAGTCAGACAGTCAGTACAAGATATTTTGTAAATCAAATTGTTTTTTAATCATCATTTTTATGGGATCTTTCAGTTGATTTATTTTATTTTTGGTTAGATTCGTCGGTTTAAACGTTGTTCGAATGCCGCCGATATTTTCTCTTGAGGTTTCTTTGAATTGCCTCTGATGTACCATTTGTTTTATATGGTATTGCAAGTGTTTTTTTTGCATTCTTCCATCTTGTTATTCTCCGGTTTTACCCTCTTTTTTCTCCTTTTTATATTATCTTTTATAAATTCTTTAGGGTAGTTGTTTTCGAGTAGCATTTTGAATAGGACTTTTATTTCTTTACACTGGTCCTCTGGTGTTGTAGTAAGTCTACTTATTCTATCTGCAAGACCCTACCTTGTATTAGTCGTCGTTTCACCGTGAGTCGATGGGCTGAGGGGTAGGTAATCAAGGAATCACCCAGAATGTGTGGTTTTTCTATATATCGTCGTTTTTTTTGCTACCATCTGTCATTCTTTGTAGTTTGCAGTCTAACATATAGGCAGTTTCCCAATTTCATTGTCTAATTCCATAGTGAATCTTATTGAGTCGACGTTGCTGTTAATGTGTGAGAAAAGTTTCTCAGTATCGTTTTTGTTTTTTCACTATTACTAGTGTGTCGTCTACATATATCTCCACCAACATTTTAATGATGACCTGAATGGTCTAAGAGCGTTCTCTTCCCAATATTATCATTATTTTATCCTTTAATTCCTAGAGGAACATAAGGCATCAGCCACAATTCTCCATTGCCTTCTGTTTTCTGCCAACTTTTTCACCCCGCTCCAAGTCTGCCCACATGCTTTCATCTCCTCTTCACCAACTCACCGCTTCCCTTTCGGGTTGCACTCGAGCTATGGCTTGTCTAGTGATGTCACTTGATGGCTCGTTTCCTCAGAGTATGGCCAATCCATCTCCATTTCTTCCTGCTTATTTGTTTCACAATCGGTTCCTGGTTGGTTTGCTCATTGCCAGAGATCCCTGTTCCTGATCTTTTCTGGCCAGCCATCTGATCTTGAGTATTGAGCGAAGACAACTGTTGATGAAGGTCTGAAGTTTGTTTGAGATACTCTTTATGACGCGCAGTGCAAGTCTCTGATCCGTAAAGTAGCACTGACTTCACATCGGAGTTGAAAATCCGGATCTTATTTTTCGTACTGAGTGATGTTGACCTCCACACAGACTTAAGGGTAATGAAAGTTTGTCTTGCTTTTCCGATTCTGGCTTTGATATCCTCGTCAGTTCCCCTGGCCTGTAGTTGAAACGATGCTTCCCAGGTAGGTGGGTAGGTTGGTGAAGGAGGTTGTTTCTTTCAGGTTCCTCCCATTTGTGCTGGCTGATTGCTGTCTGTTGTTGTTGTTCCTGCTGTTAGTGTTGGCCAGGAATCTTCATCACTTACTTCTCTTTTCTCTATGTTCACTTGAAGTCCTATGTTTGATGCTTCTTCTGCCAGCTTGTTGCTTTTCACTTGCATATCTTCCAGTTTGTGGGAAATCAGACATATATCGCATGGGCGAAGTCCAGATCCTCCAAGTTCCATTTTTGTGTGAGTCCATTTTATGCCTGTTTCCTCATTGCCCGTTGTCTGTCGCATTATCCAATCCACTGCAATCAGGAAAATCATTGGTGATAGTAGACAGCCTTGTCTCACTCCCGTCCTCACTTCGAAGGCTTCCGTAAGTTTCCCGTTGTGGATTACTTGGCATGCAGCATTGTCGTATAACTGTTGGATGAGATGTATAATTGTCGATGGGACCCCGTAGTAGCGAAGTAGTTGTCAAATCACTTCTCGATCGACGCTGTCGAAGGCCTTTTCAAAGTCGATGAAGTTGAGATAGAGAGGTGACTGACATTCTAAGCTTTGTTCAATGATGATCCGTAGTGTGGCGATTTGATCAATACATGACTTGTTTCTCCTGAATCCGGCCTGTTCCGGTCGAAGTTTTTCATCCAGGTTGGTTTGTTTGATTCTCTCCAGGATGATGCGGCTTAATATTTTGCTTGGAATGGACAGGAGCATAATTCCGCGCCAGTTTTCTGCATTGACTTAAGTCTCCTTTCTTTGGTAGTTTGAATAAGTATCCTTTCCTAAAATCCTCTTCCCAATAATTTTGCTCGAAATATTACCAATAACAAAAATACTTATAATTGTATGTAAACTATTGTAATATAATAATTATTACTTTATTCAATCTAATCCACAATGCTCAAACTTTTTACTGATATTAAAATTAAAGTACGTTTTATTGTTACTTTTCACGTTTCATAATTTGGTTTTCTTTTATGTAATTCATTTTAATTTATTATCTCATAAAGATACATGCGAAACAAATGCATATATAGGTGAAGATATCATTCCAAAAATCATTGAAATAATAATAAGTTCCTCTGTGTTTTGGATAGAATGTGACCCGCCTCCCTACCCTACTCTAGCCTAGCCTACCCTACCGCAGCCTTTTTGATGTGATTATTCTCTATCAGCTGGGTGGTATAATCACGAGGCTCACACAGAGAGTGAACACTAATCAAAACATCAAAAACGAAAAAAAAGTCATCTACAGCATACCTTTGATCTGATCAAAAATAGTGATTTTCTCTATCAAAAATAACACACGCACACACACATACGAACTCACACACAAAAGGAAATGGATCGGAAAGCTTCATACGGTGCAGTTGTAACAATCCAGAATTTTTGTATACCAATAAACGACTACAAAGCAAAAAACCAAAGTCAAGAATGAAATGTCGAATTGGTATATTCACAGTGAAATTATTCTTCAAAAAGAAACAGTAATTTTAAACTTAAAAATTAAACATTTTCCAATTAATATATATATATATATATATATATGTTTTTACGAGTTGATCACGGATTGATATCAGTTAGAGAATCATTGCTACAGGATGGAGTTTCCTGGAGTTAGTTCTAGTGAGAAGTCACTGGGACCAGTGAGGTCCACCCAGATGTCACGTGTGAGGATGGATGTCCCACCAACGACAATGGTTAGGGTCGCGCTAAATCACGAATTAGTAGAAGTTAGAATTCATGAGCCATTCAATCGGGTTGGGTCCCAGTGGCTGAATGGTATACGAGCTAGCTTGCCTTGTAACCGGGAGGTCCTGGGTTCGAGTCCCTTATGGTGGGTGAGTACTGCCGATGATTCTCAAGCACTAGGATGAAACAACTGGCTGTCCAGTACTCCAGTGCTGGTTTTCAATGCTGGTTCTCTAACTGATATATCAATCCGTGATCAACTCGTGCAAACAAAACTAACCCTTACAAACCAAACTATAGATAATATACGTGTAAAACTTGGGCAGCACTGTGATAGTATGTAATTCCATATTAATTTGTTTATTAGATATATCACACACACACACAGTGAGTGAAACAGTATCACATTTACTGGATGACGAAGTTTCGAACACAATTCATTATTGTTCATAATCATATCATCAATCATAATCACACAACTTTGAAACTTGAGTTTTATAGTTTTCTTTATTCTTTTCTATTCGTCATCGCAGGGGTAGTGGAATTTTCCAGATATCCGTCTGGGATAGGTGTTGAATCATTCCTATTACACGTATTCTCTCCCAGTTGATTCGATGAACAAGGCTTCCTTTATCAATCTCTCCCTCCACCCTGATGTTATATTAGATTTTAAAACTGTCATCTTATCCTATCCATCCTATATTGTATGGTTGTTTGTAATTGCATGTAGTGAGTCGTGTAGCTGAACTATTCCACAGATTTAATTTAATTTTAAATTTTCCCATCGATTCATTCGACCGAAGTGGTCGATCTCAGGTTAACATATCTGTCGGCTTCTTGTTCAGATGCTTCGCTGATGTTTGGACATGCAATCAGAAGTTAATTGGTGAATAGAACGCGCATTACGTTCTATTTGAGTCTCATCAGCTAGTAGATGTACCTGCATTCCCGAGGCTCGAACCCAGTGACCATAGTTTCAAACGCCAAAGTGTTATCCACTAGACCACTTTGATCCAGTCAATCGACGGGAAAATCTAAAATTGAATTAAATAATTAATATGACCCATTGCACAAGAGGTAGTGGCTCTCGTGACCCAAGTGCTCTAGTGGGTAACGATTTGGTGTTTGAAACTATGGGCATTGGGTTCGAGCCTCGGCTGGAAAATTATCACTCACTGTGGAATGCAGGCACATCCAGATGATGAGTCCCAAGTAGGATGAAGTACACGTTATCCTAGATTCCACACTGCTAGTCACCATCCACCAATTAACTTCTATTCTCCAGATTTCTCACCTTATTATCAGAGTCAACTAACCTAGATTTCTATGCTCTGCTAGTCTGATTGATTGCCCCCGTTCTACTACTTTATGACTTACATATTTGACCTGACAATCATTGCAGACGCAGTATTAGATGAACTAAATTGTTTTGTTTCTAATGGGTTGTACAGGATTGATTCTTTAACCGACAAAGCTTCTTTCTAATTGAATTTGTGGGTGATTCAATACCAGCCACTTTTATTCCTGCCTTGTTAAGAATTCTACGTAAGGTGGTTTCCGAGGTTCGTTCCCTGTATGCAATTACTATTGTTGATTTAGATTCCTTATTGTTGGTGTTGTCTTGCGCATATATTAACAGTAGGATCATAATTACTGAGAAAATTGATGTCTTGTGTGCAATAAGGGATTACATTAAAAGTGTAGTGACTGACCGGTTTCAACATAGAACTTCACACATATGTGCGGCACTACGAGTTTCTGCACTCCATGGAGAAAGAGAAGAGGGTAAAGAGAGATTCACAGCAGAGAGGGAGATAATAAACAGAAGTGTGAGTGAGGGGAAATGAAAAGTACGATGGTGAATATAAATTGTGCAATTGGTCATAATAGTAGTAATGATAATATTATTAATAATAATAATGATAATGATAATAATGGTCTTATCAATAATAAGGATGAAAAAGTGAGGCAATTTGTGATTACACGAATAATGAAAAACAGTATGATTAAACAAACAAATGTTCAGGTGGAAGTAGTCGATAAAGGCTAGTAAAAACAAATGAACCGATTACGTAATGTTAGATTGTAAGGGAAGGAAATGAAACACGTTTATAATGAAGATAAGATTAAGGGATGATAAGAAAGGGATTGAAAATATAAACAAGGGGTGGTGTAGAAGTCATTAGTTGGTTATGCCTTAATAGGCCAACAAGGGAGAGATAATGGCTGTGTATGAACTTCTTTGAAGTGCATAGTTTAGGTTTAATAGTTCGAATGCCTATCGCCTCAGCCGTGTGCAGTAGACGAATACGAAGTCTATGGGAAAGATTCGGTGGGATACGATGAATTACTTTGAAGGGTTTCGTTTTCTCCACTACATGACCACTTTCAATTAAATGTGACAGAATTAAGCTACGGATTGTTTTTGTCTGTCTTTTGCCAAGCCACCACGATGGTAGATGTTCAGTAGTAACACGTTGGCTAAGCTGTCTAGTAGTAGTGTACCCAACATAACTGTCAATGCAGGTGCAGTTGAATTGATAAATACACATAGATGTGGCAAAACTATCTAGCCAAATATCCTTCGTTTGCGTCCCAATCATTCGTCGGCTAGAGAATGACAAACACAGGTATGCTGCGTAAAACGTTCTCCATATACTCCTGGATAGTCTCTGGAACAAAGTTTCACTAGATAAGTCACCAGTAAATTGTAACTTAATAAACAGGGGCTTTCTACGTGCAGTCAGTCTCAGGTTTTCTCTCTGGTGTTTTCATACGTTTCTTTATGAAACTACTCGGATAGCCCATCTCCATTAAGGAATCATGAATATATTCAAATTCCTTTTGTGAGAGGTCATCCGTACATATTTTTCTTGCTCTGCTCGTAAGACATTTAACAACATTTCTTTCATATTTAGTAGGTACGTAACTAAGGAAGTGTGTGTATTGCCCTGTGAATGTGCTTTTTCTATACAACGCTTCTCACAAGTGACCCATCTTCTCTTCTACTTAGCAAAACATCCAGGAAATGTAGTATATTCTTCTGCTCTTCTTCACAAGTAAAAGTAAGCGAAGGGTGGATGTTGTTGAATTTAAGTAACAAGTCGTCTATTTTAACATTCTCATCAGCTAAGATAAATGTATCGTCAACATATCGGTAATACATATCTAACTCCTTGATGGTATCCTTCAATTTCCTGTTTTCAAGTTTTTTGAGAAAGATTTCAGCTAATATTGGGCCTAATGGTGAACCCATAGCTATTCCATCTACTTGTCGATAGTATGAATTATTGAAGACGAAGTGAACATTCAATGTGCATTTAAGAAGTAATTCTTTGAGGCTACACAAGGGGATTCCTAAGTCTAATTGCCTATCGGTGATTTCTTGACAAATATAATCAACTGTTTCCATAAGCGGTACGTTAGTGAATAGTAAAATTTTACTATGGGAATATTTAATATATTGAAATCTCGCGGGGATCCTATTGCATTTAAGGCACTCAATGACTACCTGAAGTTTAGTACAAGGCTCGCTGAGGCGAAAACATCGTTGGAATTTTTCAAAGAATGTGTAGAAACCGAACGTTATCCCAAACTATATTGGAGGTCGTTAAGACGAATGAGGATTTATCCTAATTCTAAGAATTTAAAAAGACATGCTCTTAATCAAATTCATTCTGTTAAAACTCTTATAAATGATCTAGAAAGGAACACATCATAAAGACAATTTTCAGTTGATGATTTACCTCAGGAATTACAGTTGATGTTCATTGAATATGTGTTAATAACGTAACAGTAAACAGAAGTAATAATAAAAGGATTAGTCTTGTCAAATCTCTCGAAAGCCAAAAGCTTGGAAAAAAAATTTCCGTCAGATCCGGGCCGGTATGTTCACAATTTTTTCCAGTGTTGTGCTTAATAAGTTTCATTTGGAGGTGTTGCAATAGTATTAATACGATGGAAGAACAATGAAGTTTTGTTAAATATTAAAAATCACAAAGATTGAATGCATCTGTGCCACTGAGAACGATTTTGAGGCATGACACCGAGTGTCCCCAGCCAATGGTTTTTTACGACCCCGAGGACCATAACCAGCCAAGAAGTTTACACCTCCCTATGTGGCTGGTTGGTTTAGACTAACTGTTGTGAATTCTACTAACTCATAAGACCGTGTTTTGGTTTGACCACCATCACTAGCTCTTTTCCAACCTGATCTCAATGTTCGAGTGTGGTAATAATAAAATGGACGCGAAATTCGGATAAAATCATAGTAGGATTATAATCACTGGAAAACTTGATATTCAGCCGCATTTTATGAAAAGTCCTTCAAAGTTTTATATACTACAAGATCCAATCAAACCTCTCAAAAGGGAGTGAAATCAAGGTGTCTGGCTAGCTGGGAATAACTGAAGCACTACCGATGAAAAAGTTTAAGCACAAACTATGTGTATCCAATAAATAATAATCATCATAATAATAATAATCTGCTTTATTCCAAAGCAAACAGTACTTGTAATACAGAATGGAATTCTCAGCATTTGTCACAACACCTTGCATCTGATTTACTTAAAATATAAATAAAATTAAAAATTAAGACAAAAGTAACCAGAGGAATTTGTCCACCTTTACGATATAAAGTCAGGAATATTTGAAGCACGAATTGAGGTCATTAAATATTAATATTAATAATAATAACAGTGAGTTTGTTTCAAACAGTATTGTCGATTCAGTTTGGAAATTTTAGCATGTCACTGTAGATTATTGAATCTAATGTTCTGTTGACATAGCAGCATGGTGAGGGGAAATACAAAATTAACAGTTGTAACACAGCTAGCTTAAATGATGTTCACACTTATGAAAAATAAATAACCAAATAAAAACAGGAATATTGAGAGGATTATGAATATAAGAAATACAATCATAATAAAGTTTGACGTTGTAAGGGTGGAGGAAATGGTTTATTTACTAGTGCAAGGAAGGTTAGTTAGTTAGTTCATGCCTGACACCATTTTCATCACATAAACTACGTGCAGCGAAATATGGTCTAGTGGAATTTTTATACTTAGACGTACGTGCGTAAATTCTTCTAAAAAGACTTCTTGTTTTACCTGAGGAGAAGACACAAGGTAGGAGCTACGAGCAGAGTGGGTGCTCACAGTCTGACAAAATTCCCTTGGCAAATTTATTGCATGACATCAAGTGCCTATCAGTGACAATGTCAACGATATGGCCCAATGGGATACCACTCGGTCTACTGACAGTCACTCTTTAGAGTTCTACGAAGTATGACATAGTCTTTTTTAAGCAATCCAGGAAAAAAATAGACGAGGGTGAACAGTAAAGAAGAATAAGTAAAATACGCGAGTTTACAAACTGTAAGAGGAGGAGGGGCTGGGTTATGCCTGAGTGCCTTAACTTGTGAGGAAATATTCTTTTAGAAATCGCTAAGACATTGGAAGACCAGGATAGGTCAGAAGAAACGATTTATTCAAGATACTTAACTTCAGACTTGGTTTCTATATCAGTATCATCAATTTTGCAAGGGTCATGGGGACCAACAGCTTCATTTAACTGTCTTTTGCATTGGAAACTGAAATTAACAGTCTGACATTTGGAAGGATTTAGTTTAAGACCATTAGAAGAAGACCACTTGATAACTCCTGATAGAAAGCTGTTCATCTCAGTACAGTCTAGCTGGGAGTTAACAGCCATTGAAATAGTTAGACCATTGGCAAACTTAACAAAGTTCATTTTATCATCAGAGTTAGGCAAGTCATGCAAGAAGAAAGAAAACAGAAAAGGAGAAAGAACAGTGCCTTGAGAGACACCAGCCTCAGCAACCAATGAAGTGGACGACTTTCCCTGACATACAGTGTACTGCTTTCTTCCTGAGAAATAAGAATGTAGCCATTTGACAACCCAACAGTCAGTTTGAGTTTCGG
The DNA here is from genome assembly GCA_944472135.2 of Trichobilharzia regenti. Lineage (NCBI taxonomy): Eukaryota > Metazoa > Platyhelminthes > Trematoda > Strigeidida > Schistosomatidae > Trichobilharzia > Trichobilharzia regenti. The sequence continues at coordinate 6,843,082 of OX235263.1, forward strand.
CCAGCTTGTTTAACATAATGTCCCTAGGTACTGAGTCGAAGGCAGATGTGTAATCTAGGAGGGTGCAGCGAACAAATTTACCCCCCCTTGTCTAAGCTGGAGACAACGTTATGATACAAGACTGCATCTGCATCTAAAGTACTTCTACTGTGTTTATAAGCGAATTGTTTGAGATCGTTAAAGGTTTTAAGTGAAGGTTGAAGATTAATTAAAAGTAGCTTTTTCATAGCTTTTAAAAAAAGGGAGGTGATAGCAATAGGTCTAAATTTGGAGGTGATTTAGCATGACTACCTACCATACTACCATACAAAACAATATATTTGTTAGGTTTGAAGGCAAAATAAGTACACTAGCTAGTCATTATAAGAAATTACATTCAGTGATGGGCTAGGTAGAATGGATGTAAAAGGCGTTTTCCTCTTCTTAATATATTTCACTATAAAATTTACACTACTCACAAGTAGTATGAATATAAGTTATAAATTCTAATTATGGATATTCTTTGATTTAATTGTGTTCTCTGAGGAGCCAGGTGATTCAATTGCGAAGCTTTCGTTGTCCCTCTAGACAACAGCTTCAGAGCAGGTATTATGATGAAACGAACTTATCTGAATTCTTTCCTCATAAACTATACCTTCTGACAACTAATCACGATAGCTGTTTTAAGAAATCGCGATCCTCCATGCAATCAAACAAAATCCCTACAAAACCAATGATTGAAAATTAATCTGATGCTCACTAGCGACTGGCCCTATTCAGGCAGTCAACCTGAGGTTCTAGTGGGAAGCCGTGACCAGTAGGGTACAGCAGGTCGAAGATTAGGCAGTAACTCATCGAAGAAGACATTGCGAAGTGGTCGCACTATGTCGTGAATTGGCAGAAGTTAGGATTCAAGAACCATTGGATCGGGTCCCAGTGGCTCAATGGTCTACGATCTCGCCTTGTAACCAGAAGGTTCTGGGGTCGAACCATGTGGATGGGTGCGTACTGCTGAAGAGTCCTAAACTAGGACGAAACAGCTGTCCAGCACTCCCAGGTCAGCTCATGATTACATCCTCCATGAAATGCAATTATATCATTCATGGGGAGAGAATTAAGATAAGTTCATTTTGTAATAAAGCCTGTGCTGTAGGTATCGTCCAGAAGGGTGGCGAAAGCTTCAAAGTTAAACTAGTCGGATTCCCAGAGAACGCAGTCAACCACCTTAGCTACAAATCTTCTCTCTTATTTCAATAGAATGTGAACATCTCTGTAATTTTGTTGTAGTTGTGTACTCTCACCTGGATGGTTTATTTTCAATGCTTTCACTGCCCCCTACTAGGCAACATCTTCAACGCATACTTCAGTTTGAATTGAAGTGAGCCGTTAAACTTCTCCACGAGTTTATTAGTCATCTCTCCTGGTGGGTGACCTTCAACGTCGTGACTGGTTGCTTTTGTGTGTCTTCACATCCTCTAGGTACTGATTGTTTCCTTGACCTGAAAGTTGAAATTTTGTTCAACTCTCAACGACTAGTATGCGTCCAAGGTCATTGGAGCGTTTGGATCCCCTGGGACTCTGTTGTTTAACTTTGCTACAATAACTTCTTTACCCCCTCGTAATCAAGTACTCAAACGACCATTTATTCTGAATGCCAAGGGCATAGATATTGTAAGCTTAACTCCACAAGTGAATGCTGACCATCCCTTCAAATCCTGGCGACGAGGACAAGGTCAGCAAGCGCATGTTCACGGGACGTAAAAACTAAAAATACTAAAACGACTTGACTCTAAACAGGCGTAACTGACGTAAAAGTGATATTATACCGTTCTTCCTGGTCTTCTAATTAGAAGGTTGTAGCCTTTTGGAAGCGCGCATGAGCACTGGTTAACCATGAGTGTAAACGCAAGATTAATACATAGAAGCAACTGTGTGTAGGTTCTCTGCAACGCAGTATGCTATGGCCACTCTAACTAGCTATTGCTTCCAGTCTAGAAAAGGGGGCCAAATTTATTCGTTGTGCCTTCCTAGACTATCATTTGCTTTAAAAACTCGGTCCCTAGGGACATTTTATTAAATAAACTTGTTGCAAGTCAAACAGAATGTTGGGCTGTGGTTAACTGGTTACAATCCTATTTCTCAGAAAGAAAGCAGTACACCGTGTATAAAGGAAAGTCTTCCATTTCATTACCTACTGAAGCTGGTGTCCCTCAAGGGGCTGTCCTTTCTCCTTTTCTTTCTTCTTACATGACTTGCCTCACTCTGATGAAATAAACTTTCTGAAGTACGCTGATGATGATTTAACAGTTTCAATGGCTGTTAACTCCCAGCTAGATTGTTCCAAAATAAATAGCTTTCTATCGGGACTCAGTAAATGGCCTAAGTCTAACAGTCTTAAACTGAATCCTTCTAAATATCAAACTGTTAATTTCAGCTTAAGATGTGAAAGACAGTTAAAAGAAGTCATCGATTCTCATGACAATTGTGAAACTGACGACAATGGATATAGGAATCAAATCAGAAATTAAGTATCTTGGACTCATTCTCTCTTCTGATCTCTCCTGGTCTTCCCATGTCTTAGGAATCTCCAGTAAAATATTCCGCCTGACATTTTACATTAAGAAGTTAAGACAATCGGGTATAACTCAACCCCTCCTCTTACACTTCATAAACTCTTGCATCCTACCTATTCTTCTTTATTGTTCACCCTTATTCTTTCCTGGTTTGCTTAAAAAAGACTATGTCACAATTCGCAGAATACTGAAGACTGTCAGTAGGGTGAGTGGTGTCCCAGTGGACCACATAGTTAACGTCGTTGTCAATAGGCACTTGACTTCGTGCAATAAATTTGCTAGAGGGATTTTGTCTGACTTGGAGCATCCACTTTACCCTCCCTCAGCTGTCACCTTGCATCTCCTCAGGTAGAACAAGAAGTAACTTCGGAAAACTGTATCCTCGCACGTCTAAGTGTAGAAATTCTATGATACCATACTTGGCATGTATTTTATGTGATGAAAATAGTGTCAGGGAAGAACTAACCTGCCTTTTTTCATCTAGTAAGTAAACAGTTTCCTCCATACATCCTTATATACCTTCAAGTTTTACTTTTACTATTTCTATTATATTTATGGTCCTGTTGCTTTTTTGTTTGTTTTACTTTCATAATTGCAAACACCAACTAGTTCGTTGAAGGCGCAGAAATCGGCGAAGAGTTCTCCGTTTTCATTCATTTCTGCGAGAGCTTCTCTACCCATGATGAGTTCCCTTCACGTGTTTTCTAGTCCCAGTTTGGCATTCATGTCTCCCATTAGTATTTTAATGTCACCAGCTGGATTATTGTCCATTGTTGCCTGTAGAATTCTTCTTTCTTTTCGAGGTCTGCATTGTTTGTGGGTGCATAACATTGTATAATTGACACTTTCCTTCCTTTGGAGTTGAATTTGGCGGTCATTATCCTGGACAAGATCGCCTCCTATTGCATCAGGGCCTTTGTAGTTGTTGGTGACATCATGATAGCCACGCCTTCGGTGTGCGTGTGGTTATCTTCTGGGTGACCGGAGTAGATCACTGACTCACTCGTTGACAATTATTATCATTATTAATATTATTAGTGACTACTGAGCTTAGAGGGAGGAGATGATTAGCCAAGGAGGAAAGACATCTTCTTGATAATCCTTAAGTCTCTCTTAATCTACTGGATGACAAATGTCATGCCATGCATATATTTGACCAGGTTCCCGCTTCACTCGCCGACTGGCGTGCTCTTGAAAAATAATCATCTAAAATCAGAATTTGTCTTCTAACGCATTACCATCTGAGAGAGAGAGAAAGAGCTGTTTGCAAGCCGAAATTGTAGACAACAAGTGACGTCAACGTCTACATATCCCGAATCGGAGTCATAAGAAGAAACAAGAACAACAACCAATCACAGGACACAGGGGTGTATATATTTTTTTATTTTTTTTAGATTTACAGCTTGATTCCACACTGTATTTTTGGTACAAGTATGGAATTTTCAGCATGGATATCGGTAGCCCAAATTTCGCAGGCCGACCATAGATATCAGGTGTGCGCCGGCGTGGGCTCGAACCCCGGACCATGTGCATGGTCGGCGAGAGTCCTAACCACTGTGCCACCGACGCATCACCGAACTGTTTAAGAAACAGCAACAAAGAGATAATAGAATAACCTTCAGTAGGAAAACAACCAATCAAAAGGGTTACAAAGGGGAAATTGCAGCTGACATTCTAAAATGTCGACTTAAAAGAGCAGTAGATAGGACATTTCCTGCAGCTAAAGTGGTACTTAAATTCTCAACTAAACCAAAACTCACACAGCAAATAAAGGATAAATTACCAAAGATGGCCTCATCAATGTGCATCTATGAATTCAACTGCTCATGTCAGGCCAGTTACACTGGCCGTACTCAGAGGGATTTGACCATGCTCGCGCGTGAACATGTACTTGTATGGTTGAGTAAAGGGGTAACCAAATGCGTAAATAGTACAGTCTTAGCCCACTTGGTAGACACTGGACACTCGATAAAACTTGACCAAGCGTTCTCAGTTATTTACCGCGTTCCTAGTAATTTATCTAGAGGAGCTCGACTAAGTCTTCTATCAGTAGCTGAAGCGGTTGCAATTAATACCAGAAGACCATCCCTCTGCATACAGAAGAAGTATGTTCAACCTCTATGTTTACCTTGGCCTACAATAAAGCCAACAAATCCTCCATTAACACTAGAAATTCCTTTCACAATTTTCTTTTCTTTTCCTTCTTCTATTCCTCTGTTTCATTGACAAACGTTCATTTTCGACTTTTATGATTTCATCACCTTTCTTATGATTTTATTACCTTAGGTGTAAGTAGTGCTTTTCTAACTTACTATCGTATTTACAAAATCCTGTTCATTCCACTTCATTATATTCATTATTATTATTATTTGACAATCATTCACCAATAGTACATTTAATTTTAATTTTACACCGCATCATCGTTATTATTTTGCAATCATTCTTATTGTTGTTATTTTCAACCTTGAACTTAAGTCTAGACCGCCCCATTCGTTGGTTTATTTTCATATTGCCTCACACACACACTCTGATTACACTCACTCTTGAAACCTGTATTTTCTGTTAACTATATTTATATATATACACACACACATCATTAAATTAAATTATTTCATCTCATTTTGTCCCATGTTCTCATTGACTATGCATATTAAAAAAAAACTAACTGACTATTGTTTCATCCCATCCCATCTTATACTTGTTCCACAAGACACTTTCTGATATGATTCTAATTCTCCTTTACTGGCTATTGTATGCTTACATTAATGGATTTATAATTGTAGAGCCTGAAGAACAATTTATTAAAACCACAGTTGTTCGCTCTAAATATTTCGTTCTGAATAAATTATGGGAATATTCAATTTACAATCAGAAGAGGTTGCTTCTTTGCTAACAATAACGCTAATAATAATGTACATGAAAATCTATAAATATCTGTTGGTTTTGTTGTCTGACCCTTGTCTTCTGTTGTTACAGTTTTACGGATCAAAGATTTGGTTTCTAAATTAATGAATCGGTTACAATCACATTTCGCCTTCTACTTTATTACGGTGAAGTGGAATCTACATATTTTCATTGTTTTTACGAATTTTTTTTCTTCTCTCAATTGTACTCACTTTATAGTTTAGTTTTATGGTCATCGTAATATCTAATTTGTCAAACATGGAAAGTGATTTTAAAATCTTTACTTCTGCCGAGAGGTAAATTCTTAAGTGGCTATCAAAGTTAGATTGTCGTCTGAATTTGTTCAGAATAAGGTTCGCTTAACTAGAGAACTTCTTTGACCGCCTGAAATCACCAGATGTGAAAATGTGTTAGCAGTTACCTTATGAGATTAGCGTGGAGATGTGGGAACTTATACTTCACTCTCTAACAGAGTAACATTACGCAGTGCTTAGAGGTTAGGTGATGAAAGGTCTTTCTGTATCGGGAAACCAGCGTATACAACAGTTTGATGATATTAGATGGTTGGCTGTACCTACGTTTCTGCTAGTTGGCACCCACCAGTCAGCAAGGCGGATCTGCAATCACCTTGAAGGAACTTATGTCCCTTATCAGATTCGAACCTGTGTCACCCAGTGAGTGCTGCAGTCAGAGACATTACCACTGAGGAGCTATTTGGGCTCGTGACTGACCTTCTGTAGGGCTGTAGTGGATACTTTGATTGGACACTAGTAACTGGTGTCCGATCAAAGTATGCAACGGTTTCTACAGGAGGGTGAACAGAAGAGTAAAATCCCCATCATAGAATTGTACCGATTGTAACAGATTTTATGGGGACATCACGGTGATTTAGGCGGTACTTAACCAAAGTTGGATGCAGGAAATACCGGAGTAATGTGCAACAGACACTGAATACCTAAAAACCTGTTTCTACTCTTGGACAGCTGACACCGGTCGCTGGCCGGGTATTGAAGAGGAGACGATTCACAGAAGCTCAAGTTAACCATATGAGTATGAGCGAAGATCCAATAACCTCAGAACTTATGGACAAGGTCAGGTCACTAACGGAAAGACTGGCATATATACGGCTGACACAGGGTAACCGAAAGAAACCACTCGATAGAGCACATCCTAGGTCAGAGATTAGAGTGGATCAACAGGCTTATTGTGTTGGTTTAACTGGTGGTTTGGTGAACAGTCGACGAAGGCAGATTACTCACGATCTGCACAAATCACAAGCATCTCACTCGCGCGCTAAACGCGAAAATGGTCAAACACTCAACATGCCAGACTCGTCAGCTTGATTCTTTTATCACAGCCTACCAGTGATATGTAGCTGATGGACTGCCCAGAATACGCGTCAATACAGTCCAATGAGAGACTACAGGCTTCAAGATACTAGCTGAACACCGAAAGAATGACGAAGAGTCAAAGCATATCCTCACTGAGAATAAATCTAGTCCCAAACAATTACCATCTCCTGTACGTGGCAACCTGATATACTGGTGACAGCCGGAGATTCATCGAACACCTTCATCCTTAAAATTAGGAGAAAATCCACACTAATTAGTTTCCAATTTATTTTTGATTACAGCATGATTCCACACCGCATTTTTGGTACAAGTATGGAATTTTCAGCATGGATATCGGCAGCCCAAATTTTGCAGGTCAACCATAGATATCAGGTGTGCGTCTGCAGGGTTTCGAACCTCGGACCATGTGCGTGGTCGGCGGGAGTCCTAAACACTGTGCCACCAATAGTTATCGCACCCTGAGGAGGGATTCAGCTAAAATAATCTCCTCACGATATGTTTGACTGAACCTTCAACGTGGCGTGCAGAAGTGTGTGTAACGCCAGGGGGTGAAAGTCAACGGACACCCAATGTTCCCACCAGGAATAATCCCACGGCTTGATCGTCGTGTCATGCATTTTCATGCGGACTTGTTAAGTCCTTTAGCATAATCTAACGGGTTAACCGACCTATTCACCTGCATCGATAGGTTCACCAGGTTCCCTGCAACCACATCACTTACCGACATTACATCCAAAACGGTAGCGAAGGCATTTCTTCGACATTGGGTGGGCATGTTCGGTATGCCTACAACAGTGACAACTGACGGAAGAGGTGAATTCGAGTGAGAACTTTTCAACAGCTTATCGAGGTTCCTAGAATCACACAAAGTTCGCTGCACGTGCTATCAATCCGAAGCTAGTGCTATGACAGAACGCTTCCATCGACAAACGAAGGCTTCGGAGTAAGTCAAATCGTAGACTCTTAAGTCGAGGATACTCTTAGAATGTATGCCTAGAAACATTTTCAACCATGAATTCAAACACGCACTATACACAAAATGTGTAGCATCATTAGTAGAATACTACGCATTCACTTTTCGTAACAGTCGTATATGACGGTATGATAATGGACACTTCATGTCCAAATCACCTGGATATGGTTGTGAGAAAGACCGCATCTCTAGATCTTGACTCATTCTGGATTTATTATTATTATATTATTTTCTCCTTTAATTCCTAGAGGAACATAGGGCTTCAGCTGCGCGTCTCCATTGCCTTCGGTTTTCTGCCAACATTTTCACTCCGCTCAAGTCTGCCCATATGCTTTCATTTAGTCTTCACATCACCTCCTCCAAGTCACCCTCACACTGACGACCAACTCGCCGCTTCCCTTTCGGGTTCCACTCTAGCGACGGCTTGCCTAGTGATGTCACTCGATGGTTTCCTCAGCGTTTGGCCAATCCGTCTCCATTTCTTCCTGTTTATTTGTTTCACAATCGGTTCCTGGTTGGTTTACTCATTGCCAGAGATCCCTGTTCCTGATCTTTTCTGGCCCACCATCTGATCTTGAGTATTGAGCGAAGACTACTGTTAATGAAGGTCTGAAGTTTGTTTGAGATGCTCTTTATGACGCGCTGGCCAAGTCTCTGATCCGTATAGAAAGTAGCACTGACTGACTTCACATCGGAGTTGAAAATCCGGATCTTATTTTTCGTGCTGAGTGATGTTGACCTCCATACAGATTTAAGAGTAATGAAAGCTTCACTTGCTTTTCCAATTCTGGCTTTGACCCATTCAGGATGAGACTGCCTAATATAAATCTAAAATATTCTTCTCTAAGATCTTACAGACATACAATTCTCATCAGAAGACTATTTAAGAGCTGCGTGACGAAACATGCACATTAACAATAAAAACCCTTACAACACCACTACGTGCACACTTCTTCACAATGAGGTATCCTTAGATATGAAACAGTTTACCCCCCACCCCTAGAAATCAGAAACTGCAACTGTCTGATTTCAACACAGAACCTTGCACAGATGTGCGACAGTTTGAGTCGCCACACTCCCTCCATGTACCACACAAACCAAGAGAAGAAATGCATATTAGAGACAGTAAACAGAGGTGTGAGACAAAGGAATAGTTATAACGAAGAACAATATAGTTTCATTGGAAATCATAGGTCAAAAGGAGTCGATGCATCTTCGCTAGCCATTGAGAACGATTTTGAGCCGTATCACCGATTGTTTCCAGCTTTCACTGGTTTTTACCATCCTGAGGACCCCAGCCAGTCAGGAAATCTACACCTTCCTACGTGGCTTAGACTAACTTGTGGATTTCATTGATTGATGAGACCACGTTTCGGTCTGACCACCACTGGCTCCTTTCCATCCTGACCCTATGTCAGCTAACATTCCCTGTCGAGGAAGGCGATAACGAGACAGGTATGCGTAACACATGTCCTAATCATCTTAGTTGATGTAACTTCACAGCCTCGTCTATTGATTTCCCCTCCCTCCTGATCTAGCACTCAACAGAAGCTTAACCTCAATATTGCTGACCTTATTATACCACTTCACACGGGAGATAGAAGGCAGGCACCTATGATCAAAGACAGCTAATCTTTTCATGTCTTCCACTCTCAATGGCCAGGTCTCACTCACAGGCATGAAGGAGCGGATTGATGAGCAGTACACCCGCCCTTTGGTCGATAGCCGGCCGGATATCACGTCCACTAAGCCAGAGACGGCGTAAACTGGGATATGCGAAACTAGCCCTCTGTATCCGTGCTGGGATTTCGTCAGAGATCAACCCGTTGACGTTGGCTGATGGTACTTCTCAAATAAGTGAAGCGGTCAACACGCTCCACTAACCACTTCACTCCCTATTTCTAAACTAGGAGTCAGTGTAGTCCAGTCCAATCCTGTAACATCATCTTACATTTGACAGAGGGAGCGAATCGCATGCCAAACATTCGTAGATTGCAGCTCCTCAATGTGTTCAGAAGACTCTGCATTTTGTGAGCGTCTTCACCTAGGTGGGAGGGCTATATCGTCTGCATATTCTAAGTCAACGAGATGTCTGTCTGTCTGGATTCAACATAGAACTTGGCACCGAAGTGCAGCAGTTCGAGTTGCCACGTTCCAATTGGCACACAAGGTAGACAAGAAGATGAGTGAAGAGAATCAATAGAGTTTGACAAATATAAGAGTGAAACAGAATGGGTAATGGTAGAAAGGAATATGAAAGATTACAGAGACTGAATACATCTGCGCTGGCCATTGACAACGATTTTGAGCCATGTCACCTATTGTCTCCAGCCATTGATTCCTAGAGTCCCGAGGGCCCCAACCCGGGAGTCTGCATCTCCCTACCTGACTCAGTTTAACTGTCAAGGATTTCATGGATTGATGAGGCCATGTTTTTGTTTGGCCACCACTGGCTCTTTTCCAACCTTCACCTACGTCAGCTAGCAAAGCCCGTCGGGGGAGGCGGTGGTTAGGCATGCGCAGCACGTGACCTAGCCATCTTAGTCTATGTAACTTTATAGCCTCGTCGATTGATTTTCCCTCTTTGCCCAACACTCTACGCCTAGCGTCAACATTACTTATCTTGTGTAACCACCTAACGTGAGACAGAGATCGCAGACATCTATGATCGAAAGCAGTCAACCTTTTCATGTCTTCAACGCGTATTGGCCATGTTTAAGAGCCATAGAGTCAACGAGATTATTCCCTAGTGGCAAGTCAATCGCTTTGTCTCTGAAGTGAGTTAGGGTACACTCCATCAGTACATCTATGATGAGGTTGAATAAGAATGGGGATAATGGGCATCCCCGTCGGACACCACTAGTTGTCACCGCTTCAGATGACAACTCGCCGTAAGCCCTCACTTGGCTGCTTGAGTTCGAGTAGAATGTCTTGATCAGCACAATGTATTTTCTCGTCATTCCCTTTACAGCCAAGCATCGCCAAATAACCTCTCGGTCGACAGAATCGAATTCCGCCTTAAGGTCAAGAAATATAATGATTCTTGGACGCCGGTAGAAATGCCTATGTTGTAGAATCTGTCGAACGATGCAGATATGATCAATACACCCTCTTCCTGATCTAAAGCCTGCCTGCTCTCTCGTGTTTGTTCCTCCCGAGCACCACTCAGTCTACGCATGATTATTTGGCCTAGGACTTTGGATACCATATTAGTCAAGCTAATCCCCCTGTGATTATCACAGGAAGACTTCTCTCCCTTCTTGTGTATGGGGATAATCAGTGACTTACACCAACCCGACGGGAATTCCTCTGATTCCCAGACATTGCCTAGCACTTCAGTTAATGCAGACACTAAACTGTCTCCACCGTACTTAAATGCCTCTGGAATCATTCCATCAGGTCCCGCAGCTTTGCCTCGTTTCAGATTGGTGATCGCTTTAGTGACCCCAGTTAGGGACGGAGGACCTGTGTTTACATCCCATTCAGGGAGGTGTTAGATGTTCGGCAAGTTGAGCGTGGCTGTAGGCCAATGCTCCTCATAGTGTTCTTTCCAGCGTTGAAGTCGTCTATCTTGAGAGCTAATTATGGTGCCATTTTTCTCAGAGATTGTTTCACTTATCATTTACCTTTCACCACCTGTTTCCCTGATAGGCCTAAATAGTTGTCTGGTGATGCCAATCGCAGTACACTAACTTCAACAGTTGGGTACCTTTAGGGAGAAAAAGAAATTTTATTCATTCCTTATGCTCCAGAATTCGTAAAACCTGCTCTACAGAGACAACCGGTAGTGAACTAGATAACCTTCGGTCAAATCTCCTTAACAATGGATATCCTACAAGGTTTATTGAACGTAACATCAAGAAAGAATCTGCCCCTAGACAAATCCCAGTTCCAAAGAAAAAACTGTTTATGAGTTTTACATTCAAAGGTGACACCATTTCTGAATTGATTAAAAATCGTTTATCTAAATGTATTAAACGCACTTTTCCTGCAGCTGACTTGGAACTAGTTCTTACCAGCCGAAACATGATTAGACAATGCGTCAAGGATAGATTGTCGCTTATGTCCACATCTGTGTGCTTCTGTGGAGCTGTTTATATTGGACGTTGTAAGCGTAATCTCCGAAAACGTGTAGCTGAACACTATCCGGTTTGGTTAATGAAAGGAGAACGAAGAACCGCAAAATCGTCTATTTGTGATCACCTGTTAGAGTCTGGTCATTTAGCCCCACGTGATTCATCTTTCAAAGTTATATACATGGCAAAATCGAGTCGATCCAAAAGCTTACGTTTTCTTCACTTATGCGTAGCCGAAGCTTTAGCTACACATGAACAGAAACCTAAACGTATGTTATCCATGGATGTATAATCACTGTTCACGAATGTACCACTTATCCAAAGGGTAGATTACATTTGCGAAGAAATCACCGAAAGGCAATTGGACTTAGGAATTTCCTCGTGTGGCCTCAGAAAATTACTCCTTAAATGAACAATGAATATGCACTTCGTCTTCAATAATTCATATTTCTGATAAGTAGATGGAATAGCTATGGGCGGTTCAGCATTATGTCCAATATTAGTTGACTTCTTCCTCGCAAAACTTGAAAATGGGAGATTGAAGGACGTCATCAAGGAGTTTGACATGTATTACCGTTATGTCGATAATACATTTATCCTAGTTGATGGGAATGCAAACATAGGCGAATTGTTGGTGAGATTCAACAACATCCACCCTTCGCTTACTTTTACTTGTGAAGAGGAGCAGAAGAATATACTACATTTCCTGGATGTCTTGCTAAGTAGGCGAGAAGATGGGTCACTTGTGAGAAGCGTTGTATAGAAAAAGCACATTCACAGGGCAATACACAAACTTCCTTAGTTACGTACCTACTAAATATGAAAGAAATGTTGTTAAATGTCTTACGAGCAGAGCAAGAAACATATGTACGGATGACCTCTTACAAAAGGAATTTGAATATATTCACGATTCCTTGATGGAGATGGGCTGGCTATCCGAGTAGTTTCATAAAGAAACGTATGAAAACACCAGAGAGAAAACCTGAGACTCTGACTGCACGTAGAAAGCCTCTGTTTATTAAGTTACAATTTAATGGTGACTTATCTAGTGAAACTTTGTTCCAGAGACTATCCAGGAGTATATGGAGAACGTTTTACGCAGCATACCTGTGTTTGTCATCCTCTATCTGACGAATGATTGGGACGCAAACGAAGGATATTTGGCTAGATAGTTTTGCCACATCTATGTGCACTTATCAATTCAACTGCACTTGCGGTGACAGTTATGTTGGGTACACTACTACTAGACAGCTTAGCCAGCCAACGTGTTACTACTGAACATCTCCCATCGTGGTGGTTTGGCAAAGGACAGACAAAATCCGTAGCTCGATTTTGTCTCAATCAGTTGATAGTGGTCATGTAGTGGAGAAAACAAGAGCTTTCAGGGTAATTCGTCGTATCCCACCGAATCTTTCCATCCCTTAATCTTATCACATCTTCATTAAAAACGTGTTCCATTTGCTTCCCTTACAATCTTGCATTACTTAATCGGTTCATTTGTTTTTCTTAGCCTTTATTGACTACTGTGTCTACCTGAACGATTATTGGTTTACTCATGCTGTTTTTCGTTATTCTTGTCATCACAGATCACCTCACTTTTTCATCCTTATTACTGATAGAACCATCATTATTGTTACCGTCATCATTACTATTACTATGACTAATTGCAGAATATATATGCACAGTCTTATTACCCTGTAGACAAAACACCATGATTGGTTTATATTTGAAGAGACAAGATTTTTCACAATAATAATTTACTTTATTCCAAAAACAGTACTTATAATACAAAATGGGATTCTCAGCATTTGTCACAACACCTTGCATCTGATTTACTTAAAATATAAATAAAATTAAAAATTAAAACAAAAGTAACCACAGGAATTTGTCCACGTTTACGATATAAAGTCAAAAATATTCGAAGCACGAATTGGGATCATTGAATTTAGTAGTGACAATAATAAAAATAACAGTGAGTTTGTTTCAAACAGTATTGTCGATACAGTCAGTTTGGAAATTTTAGCATGTTACTATAGAGTATTGAATCTAATGTTCTGTTGATATAGCAGCTTCGTGAGGGGAAATACAAGATTAACTGTGCTAACACAGCTTAAACGATGTTCACACTTATGAAAACTAAACAGATAAAAACAAAAAATTGAGCGGATTATAAATATAAGAAATATAATAACAATGGCAACTGGTACGGTAAGGGCGGAAGAAATGGCTTATTTAGTAGTGCAAAGAAGGTCAGCTGGTTCATGCCTTGTGTCAGGCATTAACTAACTAACCTTCTTTGCACTACTAAATAAGCCATTTCTTTCACCCTTACCGTACCAATTGCCATTGTTATTGTATTTCTTATATTTATAATCCTCTCAATTTTGTTTTTATTTATTTATTTCCGGAGAAACGTCCTGGGGATATGAAAAGGATTGTTGTATTATAGAAGTATCACAAACGACGATAAACAACTATATGTTGTAAAATTAAAATGTTGGACTTTCCTTTAACAATACTTCCTGGGGATAAAAACCTAAGTTCCAGGTGATATGATTAGACGGCGTATCAGAAGATTACGGGTTGTAGATTCTACAAGTGAACACTTCATATACTTCCAGGTGACAGAATACAATCCTTGTTGGCGAAGTTAAACTTTCGACACCACTAACTACCAATCAGCGAATTATCCAATGATATTCACGAACGGTGTCGAATTATCCAATGAGGTTCACGGACGCAGTTCAATGTTGTATAGCGCTTGATTCATTTCTAATGCGTGACCTTACAAAGCTATTGTTGCAATTCGAGGAGGTTAGTTTTTCCCAGTATTTCCTAGATTTCAGTTGCTCCGGAAAGAACGAATTTGGGTGACTCTAAAGAATAGCGGCCCAAACCGAAACGACCTTTCAACGCAAAAATGACCTTGACAGGGACAACTTCAACCAATGAGAAGGCTCAAAAAGAAAGGCGCATAATTGTAAAAAACGGTTTATATAAAAGTAATGCATTCATAATAAATAGTTACAAAGGATAACGTTCGCGTATATGTTGCAAAAAAACCTCCCAGTTTCTCATAGGAGTCTTCATTGTCATATTAAACCAGTTTCTATACATAAATTCATCTAGATAACTGTAAATCATTGGATTTCTTGATCCATTAACAGCCCTTATCCGTCTTTTCAGACGATCCCATAAACTTTCGATGGAATTAGTGTGCGTTCCATCCACAGGATTCCTGAAACCCTCCGTGTGATTGACGACATAATGAATATACCCATGATTGGATAATTGACGGTAAGCACTCCATTCATCTGTGTGAATAGTCGTCCCAGGCAGCACCAAACGCTGAATAATAGGCAATAATACACCTGCACTGCGATTTGGAATCGCCTCTATATACCCTTTTCGTAGTGTTGTGTCGTATATACCCAATATCCACTGCTGGTTGGATTGTAATCTCCCTCGGTTATATTTCCTTTTTATCAATACAGTTTCATCAATATGTACGATTACACCGACTCCTCCAAGAACTTGAGTCAGACTGTTCATTTTCCACGAGGAGACATCTCTGCAGTAATTGTACCACTGCACTGCCGACACCTCTGAATTTTCTGTTTCGTAAGCCGTAGCTGTAACTGGTCTTTTGAGGACCCAGAAGTTACATATCATTAAGATTTTCGTTAACAGTAGTTTAGACCTAGAGAAAAAAGTTCCTAAGGGATCTGTAAACTAAAAAATAACGACAAACCTTCTCGAACCGATTTTCTCCTCCGGCACTCAATACATCTATAGACAAAGCCATCTATGGCCTCTGTGTATTTCTGTAGCTGCATAATTCCTCCGCACTGCCAAATTTTCGACTTAGCTATCAATCCGTTGTCCAAACAGTAATCGAACACATGATCTGGAGCGAATTTGCAACGCATAAGGTGTAAAGCGTCCATCATTACTTCCCCAAATGATACAGTCAGCTGATTCCTTGCTCAAGGTCACTTTCTTGTTCGAAGGTCGTTTCGGTTTGGGCCGCTATTCTTTAGAGTCACCCGAATTTGATTGTGTGTTGGTATCATGACTTTAAAAAGCTAAACCAAATCAACTGATGGGTTTGTTCATCGTTGTGCTATATGTTTGAAGCCTACTAACACTAGAGGGTATACTGATAATTTTATTATTTCGTAGGAACTTTTTTCGCTAGGTCGCTTCTCTCCCTAAGGATAGCAGATAGAAAAGCAACTACTCTTATACCTATTGTTACCAGAATTGTTAAGCGGGGGTCAATTATACACACGGAAAGGCTACAATTCGCTGTCATCTCTGGGATATATTCATCGTAGAGACAACCATTCAAGTGATTTTTTGGATCCCGTTACGAGGACACATACAAATTCTAATGAAGGGTTTTGGGGCAGGTTGGAAAATAGGATAAGGGCTGTAAATATATTTCAAAAGGATCTCATTTATAGTCATTTGGATGAATATATGTACAGGATATGGTGTAACTTCTCCATTGACAGTCCCATGCTAAACTGGGAGATTTTTCTCTCACATTTTCGAGAAAGATATCCCATGTAACCTTTTTTATTATCTATTTTATGCTTTTTTCTATAAATATACATTTTTATTCATCATATATGCCTCTTTAATGTGATTGGTCCGTTCGAGGTCGTTTGCTGATTGGTTGTTAGTGGTGTCGAAAGTTTAACTTTGCCTCCTTGTTAAGTATGGATATGTGGATATTGCGAGGAACGCGGCTAATTTCCAAAAGAACTTGGAAAGTTGACTCACGCAGAAACATAAGTCCTGTAGCGCAAGATTTCCAACATCCAATATCCAATTTGTACGAGCTAGTATAAACAAATTTGGTTTCTTTGGGCTCGCCTCTTGGTTATGAGGTCTAGATAGATTCCTGATCCTCGGACTTTTCAAACATAAAAAAAGCTTTACATCTACAACTTTTGTATAAAGAACGATGCAGCTCGCTAAGTAACTTGTCATGTATTTCGCCCTATATACTGTTTCGGTTTTGCATAAAGCTCACTTAGGGCCCTATTAATCACTGTTATGCTTTAAAAATTTGCCATGACCTCTTATAATAAGTTATTGGAATGCCTGTTGAATACAACTCGATTCATATATTCTTTCCAGTGCAGTAAAACAGACTTCATATACACCCATACTTCATATATGCACCTCTACTATTGCACAATAGTGCTAGTAAAGCAGCGCCCGTTGTTAAAGGCACAACAGCCTTTCTTAAGCATACGACCTCTCAGTGATTATGGTAACACTGAAACAAGGAAACCTCAACATCTGTGCGCTCATTTTACAAACCACTTTTTCAGCTTACAACACCCAACTATTGGGAGATAGGGGCAAAAACAACTCCATAAATTGTGTTCAAACTACTGACAGTGAGATCAACTGTCCTAAGTATCTAACCTCCTACATATTACATTACTTCAACTTCATGGTCTGTGGCTGGCTGGTATATTGTCAACATTTTCAAGACAAGCATGAGTTAATCTGTTAGTACTATACTTCTTTGAATATCAACAAAGAATAACTGCGATAGGTGACTCGCTCCCCGTAAATGTTCATGTATAAAGTATTATTGCTGAGTTTATCTTTGTCCCATATATGTATGTTCATTCGTGAATAACCTGCTCTGTCACGATGCCACAGGACTTCACTGATCGCAGCTGCTCATAAGAACCCCTTGTTTATCTTTTCAACCCCTTTCTTATCATCCCTTAATCTTATCTTCATTATAAACGTGTTTTTGATTTCCTTCCCTTACAATCTAGCCTTACGTAATCGGTTCATTTGTTTTTATCAGCCTTTATCGACTACTTCCACCTGAACATTTGTTTGTTTAATCATACTGTTTTTCATTATTCGTGTAATCACAGATTGCCTCACTTTTTCATCCTTATTACTGATAGAACCATCATTATCATTATTACTATGATTAATATTATCATTACTACTATTATGACGGGTGAGTATATACGTGGTTTCGTGTTATATTTTCCGCGACTAATTTTTTTTCGTCTTTCATTGGCTAGAATGGTGGCGGTCAATTGGAGTTTGAATTGTCCTTGGGTGCGTGCTGTCGGGTGCTGTATTTGCGTGGTTGTGTTTGGGTCGTTTGCCAGCATATGTGATTACTGTAAACGTGTATTAGACTATTGTAACGCTTTGTTTTTCTTTGTTTGTGCATGTACTAGGCTTTATTTGTCGTACAATTCGTTGTTTGGTCTATTGGTTGCTTGCGATGTCAACGAACCGGTGGGTTCTTGTGTTTTTCTGTAATTTAGGTTATACGTGCGGTATTTTCTTGATGGTTATCGATCATCCCTGTATTTCAATGTTGTTTTTTGACGATTTATCTTGGAATAGTTGTGAGATAGATGGATCCTAATTGATAATTTTATTTTAGTCCGTTGCAGGTAGTCAATTTGAGTGACAGGAGCACAGATTTAAGTGGAATTTTTGCTGAATACATACTTGGAAGGCGTTTCTTGAGCTGGGATGAATTTGAGAAGTCATTAGCAGAATTTCAAAAAGTGAGGAGGTCATTTAATGCTAACAATGTAGTTGTCCTGCACTCACTATGTTCATAATTGTAGCAAAACGATACCGGATGACGGATTTAAGTACGCTTATGTTGGTTTTAAATGCACTTTTGGAGTGAATCGTACAAGACCTGGGTTGAAATCGAGAAATAAGTCGTAAGAAGAAGTGTAATATGATTTCATGAATATTTCAGGTCTAAATGTTGCAATTGCTCGTCTTCATTTCGCGTGGTTTTGCGTTATAGTGAATACATAATTGCTTCCCACAATATGGTACATAACCATCCATGCAGCAGGGTGTACATGCAGAATGACCCATGGTATAGACGAGTAACAGTTGAAGAGAAAGTAAATGTGGAACCACTTCTTCAGCAATCCTACTCATCCGATGAAATAATAATGCATGTTAAGGAGAAGTACCAGAAGGATATAACTCTCATCGACGTTAAAAATATGAAAGCCGCAGTGAATAAAGGTAACGTTGACATAATTGTTAAATATTTTAGGTATTTCGAGTCGTCGTGACATTTTGAATTCCTAAAATCCCGTGGGAAGTTAATGGAGTATTATTCCGATGAACCGTTCAGGAATTCACCAACAAGAATTTGTTTTGCAACTTATGAGCAAATGGAATTGTATAAACAGTTCCCTGAAGTTGTTGGTATCGATTCGACGTATAATACAAATAAAGGGAAGTAAGTTTACCAATTCATTAATCCACGTGCAGGTATTCTTCGTTCCAATTACTTGTGACGGATAATTTTGGTCGCGGACGACCAGTTTTATTTGCGTGGACTAGAAAAGAATTCAAACGGGATGTAGTTTGGATATTAGACTGTTTTCGTCGAATAATGGAAGATACCTCCAAAACAGAAACTTTCATTATGGATTGTGCGCAAGCTGAAATAGCAGCCGTCAAGTTAACGCACAGAGAAACGCACATTGTTTTGTGTTCTTTCATTGTTTGCCGAGCATTCTGTCGTAAAGTAAGTTTTTCAAAGCATACTTTACATTTTATTCGTAGACAAGAAATCCCATTGTGAAGAATTATTTATGCCGTCTAGTGCAGTGTAAAAGGAGATCAGAGTAATACCTCTATTGTTTTCATTTTGCAACTTGTTCGCATCTCAAAGTACGTCAGCAGTTATCCCTCGAAATCGAAGTGACATATACGATACCAAAAAGAGGATTATCATTGCGGGTATGAACAGAATTAATGACAAATTTGGAGAAGTGTTTGCCAATACTTATGCAGACGGAGTAATCGCAGGAATCAATCGTGTTCTTAATATGTAAATAAACTTAATTTGTATCATAATGAAAATAAAATTTTCATGTAAATTTTGTTGTCTTTCAATTAATGTGTTCACTTTGTGAGCACGGCATGCTAGACCGGTGCTCTCTAGGACTTTCACTACTAACAATACGTAAGTGTAATTGTGTAGGAACGATGTTGGTCAGCATACGTGTTAAATTATAAGTATTTTAGTTAGCTAACGTGCATACGTATCATAGTCATATGCAAGTCTTTAGGGACAATAGTAGGCATAACTTAGGCACTGCATTCGAGTTCCAGTTCTTATACGGTTACGTGTATTCGAAAGTATTGCATTACTAATGTTTCACTTAAAGCGTGATGTCAATCCATATGACTAAGGCTGTTGACATGTAGCGTAAATTAAAGTCTACACCAGACGAATTATTGAATTCGTTGAGCTTTAACAATCGTATTTAGATTTAGCTTACACTAAAATATGCCACCAATTACTTCGTCAGTTCTTATTAATAAGTCATGTCTGCACCTAGTCATCATGACAAATATATCTACACTCAGATATAATAAGAAAGGTCTGGTAAGCAGGATATTAAATGTATTTAATGAAAAAATAGTAACAAGCAAATGTCTTTACGCAGTCGATTGTCGGAATAATTTGTGCAATGTCGAATCTCTGTGACTGGGGTGACTGACGTTACCAGATATCTACAAATAAGTAAACAAAGTGTTTTTTAAATAGCTGAAGTAAGGAAGAAGTAATATTAAAGGTAAACGATTTATATCTGCCTACCTTTGCTGAAAATGGTTCATTCTCCTTTCTCATTCTTTGGTAATGACATCATTCTTCTGGGGTTTTCACTGCCACACACATTATTCCTCTTCTAAAGGATAGCAGGAAGCATATAGTAATAATTTCAAATTTCGTATAAACCAATGTTTACAAAGAATGCATGTCATTTCTACAGGCGCAATAAGTTATGTTATAAACTGCAATCGTGAAGTATCATAAATTATAAGAGTTAAATTGTGAACCCTTAACAATGAACACCGTACATTTAGTTAAGTACTATGTCCTTGGAATGTGAGTATACATTTGCAATGTTTAATGCCAATCATATTGGTGTAAACATAGAAAATATGACGTTTTCCATGAAAATACAGCTTTGTTCCAACACTGGTGTTGTTGTGTTTCTAATAAAAGCAAATAGACTGTAAGCAAGCAACTAATAGGTACAAAGAGTAAGTCTCAGCTTTAATAAAGGCATATCCAGTTAACATAAAATGAAGTGTAATAGTGCACAAATGAAAAGACCATAGTGAAGTAGATAAGTGATATTTCAGTGAGAGGTAAATTGAACTATCTGCAACCTTACAATTTGGAAGACAGCCTGACATGTAAGATCTCTCACAAATTTCTATAGAGCCTGTGGGGTGCCATGGATGGTTTGGCGTCAATCGCAGCTTTGAAAGGATGACTTACAAATGCAAAAGGTAACAACCAACGAAACTGCAGTAGTATTTTCTAGCTGTTCAGCATTTTTTCCTTTGATGCAGTTTCTTATCAACAGTTTGCAGTATTCAGAACATCACAAGTTGCTTACAGATAACTTGTTTAGTAATAACTGCTTTAAATATATCAGCCATAAGTGCATCTTCTACATATTTCATAGCCACAATTAAGTCATTAAGGATCTCAGATTATCTTATTGATGTGAAGCAAAATAATTTTTAAGATTGATATAACCTATGTAACAGGTGTAGTAGTTGTACGACACAGCCGCTAGCTACTAATCGACAGAAATCCGGCACTAATTTTAAGTACTCTGACATTTGAGAAGGACTATTTATACTATTCTTCCAGACACAATGAACACTGATGTCAATATACTCTGATGCCATTTCATGCACTGAGCAATGAAGGCCTTGTGAAATTTCATGTGTAAATGTCAATTAAACTATTATCACATCTTTGCCCAAGCACTTTTAACTAGGAACTTCATCAAAATAGATATAATCACCAGGAAATTCAGCAGCCTGTCTCATTCATCGCACGATGTCGTCGATGTGTTATGGAATATTTGAGTCATCACGGATGATAACAGAAGTGTTTAACATCTTCAAAACACACATCTAACCTATGCCTGCATGCTATTTCTCTTTCATAGGCCAGATTCTAATAGATTCACTGGAATGACAACAGCCATTGACTGCAGTATATTTACAACCTTAAGATCTGAAACAACTCGCAAAAAAAACAAACCCTCAACGCACTATAATGCAAATAATAGTCTTTCTATGCGAACTTTCTTAAAAAGGATGACTTCTTCATTGATAATTCGTCCGGGCTATAATATACAATTTTACGCTCTACTAAGAACAAAATACAGCAAAATACTGCCATCCGGCTACAGAAGTCTAAAACTAGTCAAATATAATCTATTTCCAAAAAAATAGGTGATTATAACGTCTGTTGACGTGAGCGCGGTAACCGATGGCATTGAGCGATAACACCTGGTGTCGGCCTATATCCCCACACATTATGACCAATTGCACAATTTATATTCACCATCGTATTATTCATTTCCCCTCACTCACACTTCTGTTTATTATCTCCCTTTCTGCTGTGAATCTCTCCTTACCCTCTTCTCTTTCTCCATGGAGTGCAGAAACTCGTAGTGCCGCACATATATGTGAAGTTCTATGTTGAAACCGGTCAGGTTCTGGTATAAATTTTCGTTAACTGAATTTAACAGTGTTACTACTGCTACAGTGTTTGTTCTTGTTGATGCTGCTTTTCTTGTCATGATGTTTTGTTGTCATTCTGATTGCTTTATTTCTTTTCTTCCTGATTCTAAAGGGAGCAACCCAAAAAGTCTCCCTCCTGTACCTTAAATATCTATTTAATAACTTCCTCCTCGGGTCTGAGGCTAGCAACCCTACCCTGCAAACAAAACTGCTATGGAAACTTCAGTACCACGAGTCTCCTTGCGACAAAAGAAAACGTCTTCGTGGAGACATGGAACGTCTGCGCTATGTATGAGACTGGCAAAGCTGCCCAGACTGCACATGAGATGAGATGTGGTATTCAATTACTGGGAACATGTGGAAGCAAATGGAATGAGAGTGGACTCACCAAAATGTCAGCGGGAGAGTCAGTGGTCTACTCCGGTCACCCAGAAGACAACCACATGCACACCGAGGGTGTGGCTATCATGTCACCAATGGTAACGAAGGCCCTGATATGAGGGGAGGCGATCTCGCCCAGGATGATGACCGCCGGATTCAACTCAAAAGAAAGGAAAGTGGCAATTATACAATGCTATGCACCCACGAGCAACGCAGATCTAGAAAGGAAGAAGAATTCTACAGACAACTACAGGCAACAATTGACAATACGCCGGTCGGTGCCATTAAAATTCTAATGGGCGATGTGGACGCCAAACTGGGACCAGACAACACAGGAAGAGAACTCATTATGGGTAGAGGTGAACTCGGAGAGATGAATGAAAACGGAGAATTCTTCGCTGATTTCTTTGTCTTTAATGACCTAGTGATTGGTGGCAGTGTATACAAGCGCAAGGATATCTACAAGGCTGCATGGACGGGCGAACCAAAAGTCAAACTGGCTTCATCATAATTCCAAGGAATTGGAGACGCAGCTTACTGGATACAAAAGTAAGAAGAGGAGCAGACGTTGGCTCAGACCACTGTCTTGTACAAGGAACACTCCAAATCAAATTCAAACTTTCAAGGAAACAGAAGCTGCAGATAGACCACAAGCCAAGTTCAATACTCAAAAACTGGAGGATCAGGCCACAAAGGACATCTTCGCTGCAAACGTAAGGAAAAAGGTGGGGACACAAATCAACGCTAACAAAGAGACCAGTGTTGAAAAACACTGCAACAACCTGAAGGCGGTGTGGAGTCAAACCTGCATGGAAGTTCTAAGCAGAAGAGACAAGACAAGCAGTGGCTCACTACAGTCGCATGGAGACTAATAATAATACGATATTTTATCCACACAAACTAAGCATTTCCGTGATTGACATATCGTTTGTACAGGCATGATCATATCTGACAAGTGCAATTTTAGATTGAACATTGTTTTATGGCATAAAAATTGAAAAAATAAAAAAACTCTAGAAACTTTATAAGAAATTTGTAATATTTGCTCCTAATGGAATAAGTTATAAGATGTCGGTTTAAGTCTAAATTTTAATCGTTAATGTAATTATAGTCAGTCAACTTCGCGCGGAAATTACGAAAGGCTACGTTAAAGGAATAATAACAATAACAATTTCGCTTTATTCCAGAAACAGTACTTGTGGTACAGTGTGGAATTTTCAGCACATATCTACAATATTGCATCTAATTTCATCGTACATTTAAAAGGAGTATTATAAAAAAATAAAATATATAAAAAGAACAACAACAAAAAACCAAAAAAAGAAACACAGAAATAACAAAAAAATGCAAATAAAAATACCAAGTAAAATGGAAGATAAACACAAATAATGAAAAAATATTTCAGTATTGGTTAGTGGAAGCTACGATATGTGCATGCGTGGTGAACAGTAACAGCTGTAATCATACGGGAAATTATGAGATGTTCTTAAAAATGTTTATAGCCAAGATGATCAGTTAATTTAATAATAATAATAATAGTATATTCTCATTTTGTACATGAGAGACGCCAGTTTACAGGCATCATCAATATGATAAATTACATATACGATTAGCAATCATAATTAATAATAATGTTTTAATAAAATACACATTTTTTCCTACTTGTGTAGGACACACCAAATATACAGGCATGGATAAGCATTATATAAATTTCATAAATTTGGTTTATGGTTAAGTTACATGGTTGCTGGCGTTTTTGTCTTAGGTCTGTGGGAACAATATGATAACCAGTCATTCAATGGAGCACGTCATGAAATATAGGAATATTAACTTCGCATTAACAAAAAAACCCAAGTAAGTTTTGGATGGATTAAAAATACTTGGGAAAAAATAAAGCTTGAAGTAATTCCTCAATATAACTTGGGTGTGTACAAATCCGAATCTTATTTTTGATTTGATTTATATCCAAATTGGGTAATAAGGAAGCTATTTTTACAGATACGATCAGTTATGTTATAAGCTACAATCGTGACGTTGTATTACAAATAGATACTTTTCCATTGGTATAAGAGTATATTCCACAAATGTAATCCAGGTTGCGTCGTGGAGAAAGTTAATTCGTTATTAACCAGGCAACTGAAAGATACTGGACCAATAATGTTTGCAGATCATTTGTCATTGTAAATGGTCAAATATCCACATTATTCATTCTCATTCAAAAAGTCAAATGGAAGCTGAAATGGTGAGAAAAAAAAGAAGACAAACAACAGCAACGCAAAAGAAAGCAACGGGAGTCCTTAAGGAGTGATTAATAAATATATACATATATATTCTGTTTAGTAACTGTGGTTATTTTGGTACACAAACTAACTAGTCCCGTTATGCTAACTTTTATATTATGTGTGAACTAATATTACTGTCCTGTGTAGAAATGTTAATCATCTAGTTCCAATAATATTAAAATTTATAATTGTAGTTTGTTGTAACTACACGTTTAAAGAACTTAAAATATCTATGTAGGGTGAAAAAGAAGGTGTAAGAGTCAGGCGCAAAAGTGCATTGTCATCTTTGAGTAGTCTGGTGACTGAGGAGATGAACACTGGAAGTGTGTTTGCATCGCGCACATTAGCTGGTAGTCTATTCCAAATGACTGAAAACTTATTTAAGAAGAAGTTGTACCGCACGTAAGTCTGACAGTGCTCCATAGCAGCTAGGTTGTGATGATTTCTAAGATTGTAACTGATGACAGCGGTAGGTTTAGTTATTGGCTCGGAGGAATGCAAGAGAAGATTAGTTAGCTTATAGTAAAAGATAAGGTTTAGCTTAAGGCGTCTTTTCCAGAGGGGTTCTAATCTTAGTCTTACGCATCGCTCATGGTATTCCAGACCACTTTCTAAACCAAGAGTTCTTGAGGTAAACTGCCGTTGCACTCCCTCTAATTTAAGCTTGTCATTTTGTCTTAGTCCGCTAAGAATAAACGGGCAGTATTCTAAGATAGGTCGGACACATACTTTGTATAATAAAACCCTAGTTTCACAACAAAAGAAATTGCGTGTTATGCATCCTATCAGCCTTCGCGTTTTACGTCTGGCATAATCAGTCTGTTCAGCGAACGTTAGGTTACTAGAGTATCTAATACCGAGATCTACGACTGAGTTGAGCTTAGCTAGTTTTCGCCCATTTATTTCAAGAGTTAGATCAAGGTTACTGTTGCCAATACAAATCCAGCCGCATTTGTCAATGTTAAAATTTAGACAGGATTCAGCACACCATGATGCGAGGCTACTTAGTTCAAGATGTATTTTAGTAACCATATCGCTTAATTCATGAGTGTAGCAGGAGTAGACGACTTTGAGGTCGTCAGCATATAGGAATGGTTTGCCTAAGGTGAAGCACTTGCAAATGCTGTTAATGTAGACTGTGAATAAAAGTGGACCTAGGACACTACCTTGCACGACCCCACTTGAGATCTGCCTAGGATGAGACAATACAGATCCAACTTTGGTTATTTGTACCCTGTTGCTTAGAAATGATTTTAACCAGTTCAGTAATGGGTTGCGAATTCCACAAGAGTACAGCTTCTCAAAGAGAATACTGTGAGATACCATGTCAAATGCCCTAGATATATCGAAGTAGAGAACAACGACTAGCTTACGTGCTTCGCGACTACTAGTGATGCAGTTGAAAAAGTCGAAGTGGCAAGTAACGCAGGATCTATTTTTGAGAAATCCGTGTTGAGACCTTGTAACAAGATCTTCCCTAATTAGGTAGTCTGACAATTGATCTTTTACAACTTTCTCCATGATTCGTGAGATAACTGGGGTTATATTTATGGGTCTGTAATTGCGGACGTTTGCCCTATCACCAGATTTGTAATGTGGAATTATGAAGCTAGTTTTCCACTCACTAGGGTAAGTGCCAGTGTCCATAGATATTGAGAAGAATTTAAGAAGTAACAAGGGTATATCACACCCACTGTTTTTGAAAATTATCGAAGCGAGGCCATCCGGTCCCGTACTAGTGGAAGGTTTAAGGCTTTTAATTGCTTGTACTATTAACTGATTAGTGAACACAATGCTTTCAAGGGAAGAGATAGTAAGGGGAGCGGTTTCACCAGGCATATGTGTTTCTAAACTAAAGTTTGCAAACCAATCACTGAAGAGTTCACAGATAGTGGCAGGTTCATTGTAGATTACTTTGTCGTGAAGTAAGTATGGGATTTCCCTCGCCGACTGCATTCGTTTTTTAAGAAGTGCCGTTAAGTTATAAACTTTGGAGGTACTTTCAAGTGCCGTTAACTCTTCGTCGAGGTCCTTTTGAGAGCGTAGGCGCTTGAGAGATTCAAGAGACTCGTGGATTGAGAGCAATAGTGATATGTCCTTAGTGGAATAGTACTGTTTCTTCAGTTTCCTTAACTTATTACGGTGTGCCCTTGGAATATATTCAGTTCGGTGTCTACTTAATTTCACTATTTTCTTTGGAGCAACTGTATCTAGACAAAGGGTAACATTCCTGTAAAACAGGGTTACTAAGGCCTCCAGGGAGTCAGTGGTAAAATAGTCATCCCATTGACAGAGTCGAATAAGTTCTTGGACTAATCCCCAGTCTGTATATTTGTAACTACGACATATTGTGCTTCCTGAGTCTTGTTTGTTTCCTGTATTTAGTGGTGAGAAAGGCAGAGAGCAGAGTACCATTCTATGGTCACTACTGGAAAATCGATTACCAACATACGTGGATACTGGGATTGTGTCATGACAAAAAACAAGGTCCAACATGTTGTCACCACGAGTAGGTGTCTGGACGTGTTGTTGCCATCCATAACAGTCTATAGTGGCAAGTAATTCGTCGAAGCGTTGGGGGCCGGAACTAGTTAGCCAATTGACTTCTGGAAGATTGAAGTCCCCTGCAATTATTTTGTAATTAGCACTAAACGAGGATGCGTGTGCAAACGATTTAGCTAATAACGCATCAGTTTCTTTTGTTGAGCTTGGTGCTCGATAAACACAGCCTATGAGAAGTTTGTACTTATCTCCATGTAAGACAACCCAGAGTGAGTCAGGTACATTATTCATTGTTTCATCTTCCACCTTACTGACTACAAATGAGCTATGTATATATATGAGACATCCTCCACCACGCTTGCAATCTCTGTTTGCACGGTGTACAGTGTAATCATCGATACCTATATGCACATCAAGTACAGAGGATGAGCACCATGATTCAGTAATCAGAGCTACAGTAGGCTTGGCGACTAATAATAATGTCCTTAGTTCAGATATCTTATTGATTAAGGAACGTGCATTAATTAGCAATATCGTGAATAAGTCACGGGATACTACAAACTGGCTTAAAATGTCACCATAACCTAAATCTATTTGTGCGTCAGCACCGCAAGAATTTATGAATGAAAGGGAGGTCGGACTGGGTGTCTGTACATCGGGTTGGAGTGCAATGAGGTGGTCCTAGGTGCCATGGGTCGTACCAGTGATTCGGGACACCTGGAAAATTTACCATGTGTTCCTGGATATAAGGGTAGTACAGGTTGGGCCTAGGTTGACGGTTAAAAGGCATAGCATCAGAAGGTCTACCCATCCAACTGCTATTCGTCATACCGGTATACACCTTCGGGTTGTTTTTATAACTTAAAGGGAATTGTGAAGGAAGGTGCTTTGGCTGCAAGACTTTAGGAGTCTTGGAGCCTGACTTTCTATAAGGTGGAGCATGCGGAACACCTCCAGATATACTTATGTTTCGAGAGGAGTTTTTCGTAACAAGTGATGGTTTGTTGGCATTCTTACTCTCAGCAGGCTTATTGAATACAAAGTATTCTTCCCCATCATTAGTCTCAACCCTGCGAAATTTGTTCATCGTGGTGAGGTTACTACGTTTGGGGGGAAATTTCTTAGAACAACTTGCAGAAGTTCTAGTCATTTTAACATCTTTCGATGAGGCTTTATTTACAGGGGTACTGGTATCTAAATCAGTTCCTAGTTCCATTGGCAGGTGTGGTTGTTGTGTAGTTTGCTGAATGCTAGTTTCAGCACTAGGTGTCTGTTGCTGTGCACGATCCTTATTTGGTAAATCTAAGCTAGAGGAGGTGACCAGGTTATTACTACGCATTATTCTGCGCTGACACGGTGTTTTATCCTGAGCTACGGTTATAGACTTATAACTGCTATTCAGTCTTAAGTGATCCTGACATTTAGTAAACTTACTAGCATCAAGGGAATTACTGAATTTAAAAATGATTGGGCAATTAGCCTGGTTAGACTTTTTACGAAGTCGTTTGCATTCACATGGAACACTAGCCATGCCGCAACAAATCAGGATTTTGTGTCTTACAGTTTTCAGGGGCAGAGAATCTGGGACGTTGTAAACTATAGCTTGGTGAGAAGAGGTTATACGCTTCATCACCTCCGTAGCCAAGCAGTCAATCAGATTTTCAGCTTTATTTAGGTTGTCTGGAGATATTTTAGGATGCCTTTCTAAAAGACAGGCTATTGGGTCTAAATTCAAAAGCTTATTTTGAGTTACATCCAGTAAACACTTAACCTGACCAATATCAGACCGGCTCTCCGTGGTATTTGAGATTGGCAGTGACATACTATCAAACTGATCTAATTTTTTCTGAATTTCACTTACTTGCCTCTGCATATCTTTCAAAAGGAGGTTTAGTTTACAGAACTCAGAGTTCTCTAACAGAACATCTTTCACCTGTATCACAGGAGTGAGATCTGCACTCAAACCATTTTGAGAGCTAGTAGTTGATACTGTATTACCAGGCGGTAATGCAGTTATAACCGAATTTAAGCCACTATCTAAAACAATTGTGTTTCTACGAACACGTTTTTTAGAGATTTGGACCATAATTTCAAGAATTATATGACAATAAGCAAAGTTCTATGTCGAAAACAGACAGACAGACAGACATAGCCAAGATGATCAGTTAATTTGATTGAACAACACTAAGCAATCATAAGATAAACATTTCAGGTTGTTTTTTTTATTGTCAGCACTAATGCGGTTGTTTGTAGTGGTAGTGTGAGGAATCATGCATAATACAAAATTTTTTTAAGATGGTGATAGTGGCAATAACAAACAAGATTGTCAGTTAAATAGTGCCGAACAAAGAACAACCACAAAACTAATGTTACATGATGGTTAATGACGGGACAATTTTTAATAATCATAGTGATAATATAGTCGGACCCAGTAGATGTATAAAGAAGGAATAGAATAAAGAATAAAAATGTAAGCCAATGATAATAATTTTAAGCAGCTAAGTATGTTTAAGAAGGTTGTTCACTATAGAGTACAAATAAGAGAGTGTAAGGGGGAAATAACAAGGGCCAAAATTATGTTATTAACAACGAAGCGAGTCATAGGTTTCACGCTTAACATTGTCTCTGTCACTTAGAACACGGGCCAAATATGGTATCGTTGAGTTCCTATACTTGGTTGTACGAGCATATATTATTTTGTACTGATTTCTGGTTCCACCTGATGAGATACAAGGAGAGAGTTGCAAATAGAGGGGGTGTTGGAGGTCGGGGAGTATGTCTTTAGACCATTTTTCGCATGTATTCAGATGCCTTTCTACCCATGTAGTGACGAGCTGACTGAGTCTTACACCACTAGTCCTACTAACTACCTTCAGCATCCTTCTCAGGATGGTATAGCCCTTTTTCAGTAACCCAGGAGAGACTAATGGTGAGCAGTAAAGTAGAATAGGTAGGATACGAGAGTTGACAAATTGTGAAAGCAGAGGTTGAGGGACTCCAGTTAGTCCGAGTTTCTTAATGTAGTAGGTTAGACGGAACACTTTCTTGGAAATCATTTGGATATGAGATGAACAGGTAAGGTCGGAAGATATAACTAATCCGAGGTATTTTGCATTAGACTTTGTTTCAATTGTAGTCCCCTCAATTCTACAGACATCATGAGTGCTCACTAGTGTTTGTAGATCTCGTTTGTGCCTAAAGGAGAAGTCGACAGTCTGGCATTTTGAGGGATTCAGCGTTAGACCATTTA
Organism: Trichobilharzia regenti; assembly: GCA_944472135.2. Classification (NCBI taxonomy): domain Eukaryota; kingdom Metazoa; phylum Platyhelminthes; class Trematoda; order Strigeidida; family Schistosomatidae; genus Trichobilharzia; species Trichobilharzia regenti. The sequence continues at coordinate 6,873,953 of OX235263.1, forward strand.
GTTGAGACCACTGACTGATGTCCGACAGGAAGCTATTTAATTTGAAGCAGTCTGACTAAGACTTAACGGGAAGCGAAACAGTCAGGTCATCTGCATATTTGACGAAGTTGATTTCGTCTGAGAGAGGTAAGTCATGTAAGAAGAAGGAAAAGAGAGACGGCAAGAGAACAGCACCCTGAGGAACACCAGCTTCAGTAAGCAAAGGAGAGGAAGCTACACCATTATATACCGTGTACTGCATCCTATTGGAGAAGTAAGAGTGCAGCCAGTTGATAGCCCAGGACTCAGTTTGTGTAAGGCTAAGCTTGTTTAACAAAAGGCCTCTAGGTACAGAGTCAAAAGAAGATGTGTAATCAAGGAAAGTACAACGGACATACTTGGCCCCTTTGTCTAAGGAGGATACAATGTTGTGATGAAACACAGCAGCAGCATCCAAAGTACTTCTACCCTGTTTGTAAGCAAACTGCTTTGGATCGTTTGAGAAGCTTAGGGAGGGAATGAGGTTTTGTAACAGTAATTTCTCCATCAGTTTCAAAAAAGGAGAGGTAATGGCAATTGGTCTAAACTTAACACTATCTCCAGAACCAGACTTGGGTACAGGGATGATTTTAATATCTTTCCACAGAGAAGGTACATTATTATTAGAAAACGAAGTATTGAAAATGCTTGTAAGTGGGTTACTTGAAATATCAGCACATTTCTTTAAAACAATGGCAGGTATACCATCAGGGCCTAGACTCTGGGAAGGTTTAAGAGATTTCAAACATTTAAGAACATCAGAAGTATTGAAACGATGAAAGGAGAAAGGCGATACACAGGAGCTACAGTAACATAGGCGGGATGCAGAGCTTACAATCACTATCATTTAATCAATTAATAAAGCTTCAAATATTTATAAAACTCCACAATAGAGAATAAGTACATCATTGTTTTGGCATTAGCGGTGTCAATGTAGTTGAAGAATGAACGATCAATTCATGGTTGTTTGCTCAAACCCAATTCCATATTTTGGCGGGAGTCATCGATGCGGCAGTCATCGTTCGCTGTACGTTAGAAGACGGAGAAATATTATCAGAAGTATTATTGTAATTAATTATTATGGCATTTATTCTTAGACTTTGTGCACAATAACCTTATGGTCGGTTCTATATTGGTGCAAGAATAAACGGTTCTTGAATCACCAATCTGTGTTCTGGTTTTTGCATTTGTTATTGGACATATATTCTGAAAGTCTTCCAAGGATATTGTGTAGTTCAGTGTAGTTAGACCTGGAAATTGACATATATATGCCCATTGTTTGCGTGGAAGCATTATATCCAGTTTTCCTGGCGGATATAGCAGTGATGAAGAACTGCAAAGACTAGTCCAGTATCTGTACCAGTTGAATAAACGCAATTCAAGCCTTGTGGGTAGTATGGAAAGTAGACTGTGTGGTGAATATCACACAGCTAAAAACAATCTAAAACTAAAATTTTTCACTAATTTATTGCAATCCATTTTAAACGTGAAAATGTACTCTTCCATGCTGAATTATTTTAAAATTTGGTGGTTATACTTTCTTTTAAATATATGGATTTATGTTGACTACCCGTGTCAATGTCCAGGTCTTACTACGCTAGACCTCACGCTGTCCCTGGAAGACTTTCAGAAACTATGCGTAATAACTAACACGAAAAACCAGAACGCAAATTGGCGACTCAAGAACCGCTTATTCTTGCACCAATACATAGCCAACCATTAGGTTATTGTATACAAAGTTTAAGAATAAATGTTATAACAATAAATCACAATAATGCCTCTGACTGTTTTCTCTCTTTCAATGAACAGCGAACGATGGTACGATGGCTGCCGTATTGATGACTCCCGCGAAAAATATGGAGTTGGGTTTGAGCAAACAACCATGAATTGATCGTTCAATATTCAACTACATTGATAAACTTCATCTCTTTTATCTTTTCTTTCGAGGACATAGCATGGTTAACGAGAATGATAGGCAACGTAATAATCCTTGTGTAGAATGCCGTCAAAGCCCTAGACCGTTGCCATTTCTTCGGTGAGTTTTCAAGGCTTGTGTCAATCATGTCTCATAAACCGTTAATGCCCAGCTCTCACTACGCTCGGGCCCACGCTGTTCCTCGAAGATTTCAGAAACGCTTAGTTATAACGGACGAAAAAACCAAAACACCGATCTGCCGCTTGATATTTCTTTATTGTTACACCAACATATAAAAATAATAATTGAACTAATGTCTGTGAACAAATATTACAATAATAAATCATAAGATTACTTCTGATGGTTTGCTACTCTTCTTTCTGAACAGCGACCGATGAGACGATGACTGTCGTATTGATGCCTCCGCGAAAATTGGGGAAGTTGGTTTTGAGCAAACAACCAAGAATTGATCGTTCAATCTTCAACTCCATTGACACTCCCCGGCAAAATAGGGATCCAACCCTTTTTTCCTTCACGACCAATACACGTTGACTTGGATGCCATTGCGAGAACCTGGGTCACACGGACAGAGCTGAAATGGAAAACAAACAGAAAAGCCAACACACCACAAGCATACCCACAGCACAATCTCACACATCAATGACGACCTGCGCCTCCAGACAGAGACCTCCTCTTGACATCTTGCAACACAATCGCCACTTGCTAGAATGACTCTTGCAGAATGCAACGTGACCATAGCACCACCTCATGATACTCTACGCACATCCTCTTATCTACTCACTACCAATTACCACTGCAATCGCTTGTCACTCATTCTGCCTCAGTTCTAGTAGCGGTGACGCATGCGAGCCTCAGTCGTTTACACTCTTTCTCCCCGGCGTGTCGGACCGCAGCTAACAATTATCTCCGTGTGCATTTCATTCTCAGCACTAGCCTCCCCGGCGTATACGACCCATCTGCTGTCCTTAACATCAATCAATTCATTCATGGATGTAGAAGACTCGAAACAACTTCAGAAGTAATCACGACGAAAATTTTAACAAAATTATGCAATAACAACAAGATACGAAAACAACAAGTAAACACAATGAATCCAAAAACACCAATTGATATGACACACCACACGTATATACAAACAGTACAAACAACCTCGCGATCATGTCTTGATGGAATTCCTTTGAAGAATTGCAGGACTTACACCAGTACGCCTACAAACCTTCACAGGTTGACCATTGTAAGTTGTGGAATGTCCGGACACAAACAGAATTACCAACAGCTAGATGACAGATGATATCAATTCAGTATATACAATATGAACATATGTACAAAATCACACACCGAGCACATTAGACTGCTCATTGATGCGCTACCCTTTGAAGAATTGTAGGACTTACAGCAGTACGCCTACAACCCTTCTCAGGTTGACGCTCTAGGTTGGAAAATCATCTATTGTTTCATCCTCCGACTCTCTACTCTCAGCACCTTCCAGGAGACACAGTTTTCTGATATCTCGCACCAACATGCCACAACTAGTTCTCACCTCAACCGTCCTCACCAATCCATCACCACTACAGATCAGCCTTACTACCACTCCCAAAGGCCACCTACCTGTGGCACATTTATCTGCTACTAATACTATGTCACCAACCTTTAAGTTTCGGCACAACTTTTTCCACTTGTCCCTGGTCTGCAATGTTAGAACATACTCCTTTAACCATCTTTTCCAAAATATATCTTTCATGTGCCTGGCTTGTTTCCATCTTTTAATCGTAGGTATTCCTTCCCCGCTTGCGTCCTCTATGCCAGGGTTGCCTCTCAATAACAATAATTTATTTGGGGTTAACACATCAAAATCCTTGACGTCGTCCCTCACAGGTGATAACGGCCGGTCATTTAATATTCGTTCAGCTTCACAAAAAAATGTCTCCAGCGTTTCGTCATTCAAACTCTGGTTTTTAATTATGGAGCTTAAAATACGCTTGATAATTCCTATAAGTCTTTCCCATAGCCCACCTCTATGGCTGGCATGTGGTGGATTGAAGTGCCACTCGATGTTCCTTTTCAGTAACTCTTCCTGAACTCTCGTTTGAGGACCTTCGAAGTATTCTTTAAGCTCGGCGTGACAGCCAACAAAATTAGTCCCTCTGTCGCTGAACATCATCTTCGGTACACCCCGGCGATTTATAAATCTATGTAATGCTAGCACGAATGAATCAGTAGTTAGCGTATGAACCATCTCAATATGCACAGCTCTCATTTTCAAACAGGTGAATAAACAGCCATATCTTTTACATAGGGTTCTGCCTCTCTTCACTACAAAAGGTCCGAACAAATCCACCCCAACGTACTCAAATGGATAATTCCCTTCAGAAGCTTGCCACGCTGGCAGTGGTGCCATTATCTGCTGTACTGGACGAGCATTTCGGAGTTTACATTCCATGCACTTATCAATTATTTTACGGACAGCAGTACCTCCCTTCACTATCCAGAACTTACATCGAATACTTGATAGTACTTGCGAAGTACCCAAATGACCTTCAAGAACATGGTAGTGTCTTATAATGAGATCAGTGACTGGATGGTAGCAAGGTAATAAAGCCGGATGACGGGTCTCATATGACGATTCTAACATTTGTAGACGTCCACCAACTCTAGCGATCCCTTCGGAAACTATCGGAGATAATCTATCTAACCGCACCTTGAAATCTGCGAAATCGGGACTATCCTCCTTGGCAATCTCACCCCACGCTTCCCACTGAGCAGCCCTCAAAATCGCTAACTCTGCATTTCTAATATCTTCGACTCTCAAAGGCCCCACATTCATATTTTCGTATCCCGCAAGATGCATGACCTTTAAATACGTAACATATCGTGTCAACCACGCAACCGCTTTCAGTAGTTTGTACCAAGAAGAATAATATTTAAAAAGTGGATGTAAACCTGAATGTCTTTCTTGAGTAGATGTTAAACTGACACTTGTCTTCAACTCCAAGGCACACTCGTTTATCGGTGGTTCATCTTCTCTACGAGGCCACATACTATCAGCCCTTAGCAAGAACTCTGGACCTTTCCACCACTTATTTTTAACCACATTCATATCAATAACTCCTCGCGATGCTAGATCAGCTGGATTTTTTCCAGACGGTACGTACCTCCACTGCTCAACAGTTGTTAGTTCACGAATTTGAGATACTCTGTTAGCTACAAAACATGCATATCTTGCTGACTCGTTGCGTATATAATATATCACAGACATCGAATCAGTCCAAAACGTTACGGGATGCTTGGGGTAATCCAACTCTTTACACACTGTTGTGAATAACTGCGCAGCTAGTAAGGCGGCATTAAGTTCTAATCTCGGAATCGAAACCGTCTTTAGAGGTGCAACTCTGGATTTACCCATCACCAGGCTAACATCTATATCATTCCTTAAGGTGGTTCTGATGTATACGGCTGCACCAAATCCAACCTCAGAGGCATCAGAAAAAACATGGAAGTCAATTATATCATGATTTCTCGACGGCTTAAGTGGACGTGAGACGGAATGTAGATTCAGCATTCTTAAACTGTTAACCCACCCCTTCCACTCTTCTCTCTGCCTCTCACTTAATGGTTCATCCCACTGTAACCCTTTCCTGCATGTCTCTTGAAATAACCTCCTAGCCGGAAGTAGATAAGGTGCTACTAATCCAAGTGGGTCAAACACGGACGACAACACAGAGAGCACACCTCTCCGAGTAACTGGCTTATCAATATCACCAACACTAAATCCAAAGGTATCAGAGTTCACATCCCATCGCATACCTAATGTGCGTTCAACTGGTAGAGTATCAACAGGCAAATCTCGTACGGTAGGTGCTCTGTCTTCTGGATCTATATGCTTCAAAACGTCTAGGCTGTTCGAGACCCACTTAGTTAGACGAAAGCCGGCCTTAGCTAACACTTCAGTGATGCTTGTTGCAAATCTAACTGCAGACTTATCATCATCGAAGGAGGCTAAACAATCATCCACGTAGAAGCAACAATCTATGACGTCCAGCAAATCATTAGAACCAAATGTGGACACTGCCTTTCGTAGAGCAAAATTAGCACAAAATGGGGAGGATGTGGCACCAAATGGATGCACTGTCATCCTATATTCTGACACCTTACCACAAGGACCGTCATCAAACCACAAAAACCTCAAGTGATCTCTGTCACTCTCTGGCACCTTCACCTGAAGGAACATTTCCTCAATATCCGCCGCGACAGCAACTGTAAACTTTCTGAATCTCAATAGCAGTCCCACTAATGAGCTCACGCAATCTGGGCCACTATACAGATTATCATTTAAAGAGACTCCTTCGTGTTTCGCAGAACAATCAAACACCACACGGAGTTTACCTGGCTTCCTCGGGTTAAAGACGGGATGATGGGGCAAATACCACTTCCCTGGCTCACTTTGATCAACTAGTCTTTCAACGTAACCCTTCACTATATGTTTATCGACGACTTCCTTATATTTGGACCAGAGTTCTGCATCTGACAGGAATTTCTTCTGTAAACCCATTAGTCTCTTAAGAGCAACTTTCCTATTACAAACCAACTGTCTATCTTTGAATCTCCATGGTAGGCCAACGCTGAAACGCCCGTTTTCGTATTTACAAGAGTCCTCGGCTATTTTAACTGCTTTCAAGTCTTCTACAGAACGACCTTTCCCTGGGACACCGCAGTCACAAAACTCCTTGTCATACATATTTTTAATCATAGTTTCTAGTTTGTCCCCATCGTTTGTAACTAATGATGATATGTGGACTATGGGTATAGGTCCTCTCACTGTCCATCCCAGTGGTGTTTTTGTCGCAAACAGATCATCTCTACCTCCAAATCTCTCTTCTAATACCTTGTGAGCTTCTGGCACACTACATCCAATGAGTACTCTCACTCTTCCATCTTGCAATGTTGGAAGAGGTATGTCACACAGGTATGGCTTACCGACAACCGTTTCACGACTAGGTACTATAGCTTCGCCAAGTTTCATACTGGAGGTAGTGTAAGCAGTATCCACTTCCACGGTCTCCCCAGTAGCCAAGGATTCTAACTGAAATGACACTCGCTCACATACTACTGTTTTCGCAGAATTGAAAGTATTTACAACCAAGGGTTGCTTTGGGCCTTTAATACCCAAGCAACCAGCCAGTTCAGCATCTATCAATGTAACGTCTGAACCATTATCCAACAATGCATAAGTCTCTACTGAAGATTTCGGTCCTTTCACCTTAACTGGTAATACCCCTAAGAAAACTTGTGGGATGTCAAGGGGTCTAGAGATACTATTACAATTAACCGAACTCCCAGGTTCGTTCACTGTTCTCAGAAGTGGGTGCATATCCGTTAAACCACTACTTCCTTTATTTGTCGCCTTACAATTCCACTTTGTATGCCCAATCTTTAAACAACTGAAACACAGCCGCTTCTGCTTTGCCATTTTTAACCTTTCTACGGGTGACATAGCGATAAAGCGATTACAATCACTCAATTGATGCATGTTATGGCAGACAATACACTCATCCTTTCTCGTTGTGTCTTGAGACTTCACCACAAATGCCTTCCTTATATTCACTGGTTCCTTAGGTTCTACCTTAGAATGCAAAATGCTGGCGAATTTGCCCATCGCCTGGTTGACACTGTCCTTCACCAGTCTAAGAATATCATCGAACCTTGGCTCGATACCCTCCTCCTCTATACGAGAGCTTATTTTTACCCATTTCCTTTGCAGCCGCGTAGGTAGGCGTCTTGCAATTACCTCTAGGACTGAGCTGGAGTTGAGGTCACTCATGAAATTCATAGAAATCAAGGTATTCTTGTAAGTCATAAGATTATCTAAAAACTCAGTGAGTGCCTTGGAGTCATCTTGAAGTTGACTGCCATTACCTTTGACAGCTTCGTATACGTTCCTTACAATCATCGAAGGTCTTCCAAACCTTTGACGTAATATGCTCATAGCCTCAGCGTATCCCTCATTAGGGGGCATGAGCTTACAGCACTGTATAGCTCTTGAAGCATCTCCAGTGCAATACCTCATCAAATACATCAATTTCAATTCATCACTTAATAAAAAACTACTCAGCATGATCTCAAACTCCTTAACAAACTGTAAATAATCGGCCGGGTTTCCATCAAAACACCGTGGTTCAAACTTAGGGAGTTTGATGTTCCTATTATCCCTGAACGGCGAAACAGTAACATCAACCATGTCATGCTTAACATCAGACACATCGTTACAATTAACAGACAAGTCACCATGACTTACTTTCCTGTTTGCATCCAAGACACTCTGTCCCTTCTTTGACCCAGGCATTGTTGAACTTGACCCAATTCCAAAAAGTTCCAGATATTGCTTGTTCAAAGAGGACTTGACCGGCACCAGGAAAGATGAACGGCGACTATCCAAACTTTCACCAACTGTTTGAATCCGCCAGATCTGTTTCTATCGTCAGAAACTGTCAATCACGTCTCATAAACCGTTAATGCCCAGCTCTCGCTACGCTCGGGCCCACGCTGTTCCTTGAAGATTTCAGAAACGCTTAGTTATAACGGACGAAAAAACCAAAACACCGATCTGCCGCTTGATATTTCTTTATTGTTACACCAACATATAAAAATAATAATTGAACTAAGGTCTGTGAACAAATATTACAATAATAAATCATAAGATTACTTCTGACGGTTTTCTACTCTTCTTTCTGAACAGCGACCGATGAGACGATGACTGTCGTATTGATGCCTCCGCGAAAATTGGGGAAGTTGATTTTGAGCAAACAACCAAGAATTGATCGTTCAATCTTCAACTCCATCGACAGCTTGCGTGAAATGTTTCAGTTTTATTTAATCCGGTTGTGCATATTGTTAGTTTTCATTAGTGTCAACGAGAAAAACAGAGGTAGAAATTCTGTTTTTAATAGTATGATGAAATGTAACTTAATAAATGTAGGCCTTCCACATACACTGTAGATACACTGTGAAACCTATATCCTATTGAACGGAAGTATTCTGTTATTCTTATGCTGCGTACAATAGCAGTATGTCAATGGGATCCATTAAGCATTAAGAAAGTATATATTATATATTTATTCCCATCTATGTAGGACCCACCAGTTGTACAGGCATGGATAAGTATTATTCACATTACATGAATTTGATTTAAGGTGAAAATAGAAAGTTGCTGTCCTCTCTAACATTAATTTGTGTGTGCAATCTGATAGCTAGTCGTTCAGTGGAGCACATTAAGAAATATAGAAATATTGTCTTCGCATTATGAATTTGATTCGACTTATTCTATTCCTATTCTCTGTGAGGTACGGTTGTGCACCAAATGCACAAAAAGGTATAAAATAAAAACAACCGGCATGAGGAAAAATGTATTAAAACCAAAAGTGGACATCATGATAGTGCAAACTGTACAGGAAGCATTATACATTGCAGATGAACGTTGTCAGCCCGGGGAGTTTCCTTTATTAATGCATTTATTGGTACTTTATTAGACACTTGCACTCACCTATTTCATTACACTTTATTGATTCACCTTAGCACTTAAACTTTTCTAAAACAGCTTCTAATCCCTTGTAAACGTTGTACTTACCTCAATATTGGTTGGTTTATCGTATGCCTACAACCACGGGATGAAAACGAAACGAAGTCCATTTTCCCGCTCAACCTGGAGGACAACTGTACAATTCAATAACTATACAGCCTAGTTCAGACAATGAGTATATATATATCAAATATTTAACTGTTGAAACATAATTAACTTGTAGACAATCTACGATTTGATATTATATCATACTTGATCATGCCTGTAAAAATGGCATGCATTTTCACATAAATTTATATGTTTATATGAGGATACACATTATTATTATTAACAAAAAACCCAAGTATATGTTTGATGGATTACAAATATTTGGGAAAAAAATAAAGCTTGAAGTCAATCTCTCCATATAACTTAGTTGTGTGCTGCATCTTATCTTGTTCTTGTTTTGTGTTCAAATTGGGTATAAATTTAAAATGAGTGATTTATTTGTATGATTTTTTCATCATTTTTATTGCTGACGAGGATATCAAAGCAGCGAGGATCGGGAAAGCAAGGCAAGCTTTCATTACTCTTAAGTTTCTGTGTAGATCAACAGCACTCAAAATCAAAAATGAGATCAGGATTTTCAACTCCAATGTGAAGTCAGTCAGTGCTACCTAACATACGGAACAGAGATTGGCGCGTCATGAAGAGCACCTCAGACAAACTAGAGACCTTCATCAACAACTGTCTTCGCTCAGTAAATAGATCAAGATCAGATGGCGAGAAAAGATCAGCAACAGGGATCTCTTGCAGGAACCAACTGTGCCAAAATTAAGCAGGAAGAAATGGCCGTACTCTGAGAAAACAAGCCATCGAGTGACATCACAAGCCAGACCATCGCTAGAGTGGAACCCGGATGGGAAGCGGCGAGTTGGTCGTCAGTGCGGGGATGACTTGGAGGAGGTTATGTGAAGAGGGGATGAAAGCAGGGCAGACATGGAGCCAGGTGAAACCTCTAGCAGAGAATCGAACGCAATGGAGACGTTTGGCTGAAGCCCTATGTTCCTCTAGGAATTAAAGCAAATAATAATAAATAATAGTGAATTTTCCCGTTCTGCACTGCAACGTGTCAATTGCATGACAAATAGGTGTTCAGTCAGAACGTTGAAACGACTATTTCTCTCCATATTTACGGGCTTTTGGTATTCGTAGTGCATTCCAGTCGAGAAAAGTCATGAAAACAGCTTTAAACAACCCAAATAAAACATCACGATAACTGACTTATGGATCAGTCAGTTGATATGTGCCTCCATCCATTGGCCAAGAACACAGTGGCTGAACACAAAAATGGCTCGTATTTAACAAAATTGTGTGTCTAAACCAAAACTGTGCAACAGTTCATTAAACACAAATGGTCTAATTAAAGCGAAATGCCAAATGGTACATTAAATATAGCTTTGGCGTTTGAAGGTTCAGTATTAGACACAACACTTAATTTTTCTAGAAACTTTTCCCAAATCATAATTTCAGTCCATTTAACACCCTTACTGGAGTTTGATTTTAACCTATCGTTACTAAAATTATCCATGGTGTAACCTCATCGAATCACAGTGTTTCGAGAGACTTGCAATGATTTTGAAAGGTCTTTCGTATGGTAGGCTGAAAGGTGGTTGTGTTTTACCACACCTAACTCACAGAAAGGAGTTCCAGAAATCAGTTAGTTACGTTGCTTGAACGAATTCATGCTCTTTTCCGGTTAGTTTCAACTAGAAACAACTCCCACGGTCGTTGTGCGGTGATCTATCCTACAAGATATGTTCGTTAACCACACTACGTGCCTACACTGCATTTTGGCTCACATAACATGGGAGCAGGCTGCATCCAACGCAGCCCAAATAGTGAAGTGAGTGGGGCCGTTCAAGGATGAATTTGTTAAGGATGGTGTGAAGAGAGTATATAGCATCTCACACATGCATGGGAGCGAATGTTCAAGTCCATGGGTATACATGCATATACAGCTCTTGGTTGTTCTTGTTATAAAATCACCCTTAAGTTAGCCAGTTGTAGTTAAAATCTCTCGATGCATGTGGCCGGATCAAAGTTATTCTTATCTGTACCGGGAGAGGTAGTCCCAGCGTGGTTCCAAATATCTTTTTCGCTTTCGAAAATTGATCATCATTTTCAATTGGTGTTCACAATCTAGCAGAAACATTGGTAGAAATTCATTCCAGTGAGTGGGGTTAGAGTAAGGTATTAATGTGGCCTTCACGTCCCTTTGGAAGCTTTTTATCATAGCACTAGCTTCGGGTTGATAGCCCGTGCAGCGAACTCTGTGTTATCCTAGGAACTTCGACAAGTTGTTGAAACGTCCTGATGCGAAATGAGCTCTTCTATCAGTTGTCACTGTTGTAAGCATACCAAAAATGCAAACCCAATGTCGAAGAAATGCCTTCGCTACCGTTTCAGCCGTAACATCAGTAAGTGGTGCAGCTGCAGGGAAACTGGTGAACCTGTCGATGCAGGTGAATAGGTCGGTTAACCCATTAGTTTACGCTAAGGGACTTACCAAGCCTTCATGGAAATGCATGACACGACGATCAAGCTGTGGGATTATTCCTAGTGGGGACATTGTGTGTCCGTTGACTTTCACCCCCTGGCATAACATACACTCCCTCGCTCACTTCTGCACGTCATGTTGAAGGTTCGGCTAAACATGTCATGTTGAAATTATTTTAGCTGAATCTCTCCTTCTCAAGGTGCGATAACTATTGGAAACTAATTAGTGCAGCTATTCTCCTAATTTTAAGGACGAAGGTCTTGGATGAATCTCCGGCTGTTACCAGTATATCAGGTTGCCACCTAGAGGAGGTGGCAGTTGCTTGGGACAAGATTTATTCGCACTGAGGATATGCTTTGACTCTTCATCGTTCTTTTGGTGTCCAGCTAGTGTCTTGAAGCCTATAGTCTCTCATTGCACTGTATCCACGCGTATTGTGGCCAGTCCATCAGCTACACAGTCCTCCAGCCCCACTCACTTGCCTCATATCACTGGTAGGCTGTGATAAAAGAATCAAGCTAACGAATCTGGCATGTTGAGTGTTTGACCATTTTCACGTTTAGCTCGCGAGTAAGATGCTTGTGATTTGTGTAGACCGTGAGTAATCTGCCCTCGTCGATTGTGCACCAAGCCACCAGTGGTACCAACAGAATTAGCCTGTTGATGCAGTCTGCCTAGGTCCACTGTCTGACCTAATACGTGCCCTATTGAGCGGCCTACCTTGGTTCCCCTGTGTCGGCCGTATTTGCGCCAGCCTTCCTGTTAGCAACCTGACGTTGTCCATAAGTTCTGATATTATCGCATCTTCGTCCATACTCATATAGTTAACTTGCCCTTCTGTAGGTCGTCAAAATGTAAATGGAAGGTACATACATATAAAAAAGGAGAATGGAACCAGGAAAAACAGAAAATATCTGAATTGTAGTTGACAGCTATGAAATGCTGTGATGTGGAGAAATCAGGTGTGCCAATTTAGTAACCGATTCTCCGGTCAAAATAATTACTTGATTTACCAACCCATAATTATTGACTTGCAGTCGTTTAATTTGAACGCATTTCACTTTCAAGACATGTTGGTGTGCAAGAAGAGCAGGGAAACCTAGTCAACGGCACGCGGTGTCACTGGTGTATAAGAGACTAAGAGACAAACATCGATGGGTACACACACTTTCGATGTGACAGGAACAATGGAAGGGAGGAGGCTGCCTAATGTAATTCCTGTACACACTTACTGTATTACAGATAGAAAATAGGGAACTCAGTGACATGCGCCACACCCTATGGGTCAACGTACACTTCAGAAGTGTTACACTACGGAAATAATGTGTCTAGAAATCATTTGGCACCTTTAGTGATTACGACACTAAACTCACTAACGTACTGGAGCAAGTATCCACTCTTCTATACGAGCATAAGATCATATGTGAAGACTTCAACCTACCCGAAATCAAATGGGATTCGTTAACAGGCCCAACTAAATATGACAAGCTCTTGGGTACACTGGACATTTTGGGCTGGAAACACACTGTCACTATCCCTACAAGATGTGACAACATACCGGACTTGTTATTCCGTCTCAGTACAAGTCCCCTCTCAATCTTAGTGGGTTACACGTTTTCAGGCAGTGACCACAAAACAGTGATGCGTACATTGCTACTTCGACTAAGTAGCAATACAGCTTATACATCCAACTCACAACAAATAATATATAGGAACTATAGTAAGGCAAACTGGGCTTTCGTGGAATCAGTGCTAAGATCCTCTGAACGGGGCAAACACTTCACTACATATGACCTCTTGGGAGCCCTGAGCATCTTCTACCAGAACTCAAACACTCACTTAGATGCTGCCATTCCACTCCAAACACTAACAGTTTCCCCACAAAGAAAGTCATTCATAAAACCAAAGGATCGTACGAAACTGAAAAGACTCTCAACAAGTTACTTCAAACACCACGAATTTGGCACACTAGGTTTAATACTTGACGCTCTTAGCTACATCTCGTAGGCTCGAGATTTGCGTATGAGAAACGAAGGACGCACCACAGTAGTCAGCCCTACTAGGGTGTATGCACTCACAGAAATCTTAAGGAAGTGAATGAACCGCAAAAATCACAGCATTTCTCTCCTCATAGACAAAGGTAGGCTATGCACTGAATCTGCAGACATGTGTGAATTATTCAGCAAAACATTTGCAGCTAACTACCTTAGGCCTACAGTCCCATTACTTGGTAATATGGCACAACTTCCATCCTTACCCACACCAAAGCAAATTAGTACCGTTGAATTCACGTATGCTAACATTAACCAAACTATTAGAACTCTCAAAAACTCGGAAGGTTTTGTCACTGACAGTATATCACCCGAATTTTATAAATATGGTGGCCCTGACATTCTCTTACTACCGCTTAAAATTTTCACAATGACCTTAGAAACCCAAACTTGTTCGGATATATTGAAAACAACATTTATAATGCCTAAACACAAATGTGGCTCGAAAACAGAAACCAACAACCACAGGCCGATCAATATCACGCCTATAGCATCTAGAAATATGGAGAGACTAGCTAAAGATAACCTAATGAAACATGCTTAGCTGCAAAAATGTAAGTCCGAACCAACATATATTGCAAAAATCCAGATCATGTTTAATATGCCATCCAGATTTCTTCAATTTTGTGACCAGCAATCGCGACAGACGGCAACTAGTACTTGTCATCTACTTTGACATTTCTAAGGCATTTGACCGTGTTGACCATTTACTGCTAATACATAAGCTGAACTCCTTAGGAATACGTGACCCATTGTTAAGATAGCTTTAATTATTCCTTAACAACAGGTCTCAAATAGTTAAAATCGGGTCTGTAACTTCCGAACCTAGCCGAATTACTTCTGATGTAGTACAAGGTAGTGTCATTGGACCCCTCCTATTTACACTATACATCAATGACGTATGCGCTAAAAGTAGCTTATACATTCCAATGTGATTACCTAGGGTACACCCAGAATGTAGTGCAGAAAGAATTAGATAAAGTGACTGCTTGGTCGTCTTTATAGAATCTACAATTCAGTCTGAACAAATATGGCTGGATCCGCTACAGCGCACCCTCAATCGACATGAAATTAACGCCTCAATCTGCTAACCTAACTAGACTCTGAGGTGTCGTTGACTTAGGCCTGAGGTAATCGAGTGACCTAACGTTCTCTGACCAAGTGGAATCCCAGACTAGAAAATCGAGGATGCTCTTAGGATGCATACTCAGGAACTTTCACGACAATGAAGCCAAGCACATTCTATACAAAACATGTATGAGGCCACTACTAGAATACTGTCTGTTTATTATTAGCGGCACTTGCATACGCGACAAGCTGAGGATGGAGAGTATCAAACGATATTTCACCTCTAAACTACTTGGCTGCGACTGCAAGAAAGATTACATCTCATGGTGCACCGTTCTAAATCTTGACCCACTCTGGAGGGGACGACTTATTATGAACCTAGTATTCTTGTTTGAGGTCCTACACAAAATACAGACAATGTGAACATACAATTCTCACCGGAAGGCTCTTACAATCTGCGTAACCAAACTTGCACAGTGACAACAGAAGCCTTTGAATCAACACTCCGCGAAAACTTCTTCACAGTCATGTATTCTAAAATATGGAACAGCCCGTCCCTAGAAGTCAGAACTTGCACCTTGGTTATAAGTTTCAAACCCTCTCTGTACAGACTGTTTCACTCTATTGATTACACTAATAAACCATTTATTCCCAGTACGGTTATTATATTACTGCAGTACCCAAAAATTGCGCATAAATATCCCCAATGACTCTGAAAACGATAATTAGACTAGTCGCATGGATGCATGAAAAGACTGAGTAAAAATAAGTATATATGTTTACTAGATGGCAATGTACAACGAATATAAACATACATGTACAAGCATTAAGGTCCTACTCGTGTCCGTATAGTTTTTCTTCCCTCTATGGTGCTTTGATGCTCACCCCTTCTCTTCTATTCGCCTTGTAGTGGAAGTTGCACAGATCTACAGTAAGACTGAAGCTGAGCGACAAATGAAGTCACTTACTGACATATAATCCTTCGAGGTTTGGCTAGTAATGACTCAGCGCCCTTGGAATATACACTGTCATGATAACAAGACGCTGTACAGCATCCTATACAAACAGTATCAATGATCTAAAATGGCTTACAAATAACTTTCTACATGTTAATTATCTTAATCATACGGAACAATCATGCTGTGACAAATGGCGGTTATGGCTGACGTGGACGAGGGACTTTATTGCATATCCCCTCAATGACGCTTGTTGCTACGTTGCTATTGGTTTCAAGTGGCCTTGTTTTTGGGGGAAGATTTAACTGGTGCAATATTGCGATTTCATATACATAACTCAGGCTCATAGATGAAAGAGAGTTATAATCCTGGAATAAGGACAAGATGTTCATAAGGTAAGGAGGACATTATTTTTCAGTTTATTTGTATATAAACTATTGTGTATCGAGTTGCACTGCGCTCTTAGTGTAACTGTGTGTAACTGCATTTACATAAAGTAAAACATAACGAATGCTCCTGTTTTTAGAATAAAAACATGATTCTTTTCATTCACTTGAGTAATGAAGAATGGAACTTCTTCCACTTCAGTGTCATTTAATTGAAGTGTTAATCTCTGTAGGCCCTTAAAGGAATAAATTCGGCACGGAGAACCCCTATGGAAACCGAAAGTACTTTTAGTTTACTAAATCTTACTGACTTTCTCTATAAATTTGATATGTCAAGTGTTTATGTAGTCTGCTGGAGTATTCGGTAAAGTAAAAGTCGTAGTGCATATTTCCTAGACTTGTTGTAGCCATTCGTATCGCCAGGATACCACTTACTCGTTTTATGCAGCCGAAATATTCAATTCTCACTTTATTGAGGAAACACTATATTGCCTGCAAAAGTAGCGCGTCAGCTTATGAGTTTCATTAAGCCTACAGAATGTTTTCTATTCAGCGATTACTGTTTGCGAATTATCCGAGAAAACACATTTCCGAGTGGGATGTAACACAAGGCTGAACTCTTGAACTGTCATCCTAATAACAGTTCAATTCAATCACACATATATTAATAGGATGGTCTTTAAGTGACTTATCAGGGAACAGTTTCATCAACTTACAGTTTGCTGATGATATTGTCCACCTAGACTATGAGAAGTAACCGCTGACGCTGGAAAATATGAACAGAATACCGGTGTTTGATTATAGGTGTCTGTGTTCTATTTCATGAGTAAAGCAGTATCATATGGCGAGTGCCGTTGAGGTTACACATAAATGTTTGGGTGGGTAGGGTAGGTTAGTCTTCAAGGTAGGGAAGCTGAATAGATTAAGATGGCTAGAACACGCACTGACATGCCAAGCCATCGCCTTCCCCCAGGGACAATGCTAGCCAGCACATATTAAGGTGTAAAATGTGTTCGGGTTGGTCAAATGAAAAACTGGTATTGGTTCACAAAATCGTCGACAGTCAGCTGGAAGAACTACTAGGGATACGACTGCAAATCTTTGTTACTGTCACAGATGCATTCACTCTGTATAGTCTCACGTATCTATTCAGCTCATGTTTTCCCTTGTCACTATTTATTCTCCCTCACATTTTCGCTCGTTAAACTTCCACTTAGTTTTATGCCTCTACCTTTGTGTGTTACATGGAGTGTGGTAAATTAAACAGGTGAACTTCTCGGCAAACTCGTACTGAAAGCTAGTCAGAATGACACAGTCTAGGCAAGTTTCTATTTCACAGGCTCGCATCAGCTGCAGACTACCTATCATCTATATAACCATTTTAATTTCAGGTAGTCTGCAGCTGATGAGAACCTGTGAAATAGAATGATATCATTTTATACTGCAAATTTCGTCTTCCTTTCTTTATCGAAATTTCCATTTAGTTTTATGTCTCTACCTTTGTGTGCTGCGTGCAATGTGGGAAGTTAAACAGGTGGACTTCTCTGCAAAACCATGCTCAAAGCTAGTCAGAATGACACAGTTTAGGCATAACTAAATGCGAAACATTGATAAATGATCTCCAAAGTTTCAACCAATGATAAGTGCAGTTCTTAATCTCGCTCTTTGCTAAATGAAACATATATACCTTTCAGTAATCTTTTCTTCCACCCGGGTCTCGTCTCCTACTTTGCAAGTGTTTTTTGTGCTTTGTCCCTTTTGTTCTAAGCTTTCAGTCAGCATATGCTGTTGTTGTTGACTCAGGACCTAGATGACTCTAGTTGAATGAGGTTTCAGTCGTGCAAACACAGGTCCTGGGCAGCTGATTGGTTGCATTATCATTTCTCAAATGGAATGCAGCATACTGTATATTAGGGTAAATCTTTTACCTCGCTTGCTGAAGCTGGTGCTCCTCAGGGTATTGTCATCCGCGGTACGTTCGAATCTGGTGAAACTTTTGCTCGTGTTTTCGCTGTTATTCATTTTTATGTTCTGCCATATCATCACCAATAATAATGGGCAAAAGCTATAAAAGCGTGTTCTTAGAAACACTAGTAGTTTAGAAAATAGCTTAAGCTTATCGAGTAACGCATTATCACCCCTTAAATCAGCTGCAATTAGTAGTTCACCCAATACAAACGGTTCCAACAAAATGCTAACCCCTGTAATACAGGTGGAAGATATCCTATCAGAAAAGACAGAGATTACTAACTTAGTCTGCATCATAAATGACATGCAGCTACAAATGAATGAATTCTGGATGAAACTAAATCTACTTGACCTGGTACCAGAAACAATCTTCCATCTTAAAAAGGAACTGGGGGATCTCAGTTTCCTAAGACTCTTTAAGCTCAGGACTGAACCAACCGATGCTGAATTGGAACATGCTAAAGAGCTAGAAAACGCTATGGGCTATTTGTCGAGCGAAGTTGTTAAGAGAATTGCTTCTAAACAGAACGCCATAGTGTACAACATACTTGACAACGAGCCCGTAAAATCGGTTCAGCAGTCCTTGCTAAGAGCTGCCAACCTTTTAAGTACACCCTGTCAGTGTATCAGACTAAATAAAAAAGAGACAAACCGCACATGTCCCATACTTTTCAGGTGTGACAGCTGTATTATAGCCGAACAATTCAGGAAATCAGGGGATATTTTGGCTTCCACTACAAAGTTCAAAAATCTTAAAATAGTCCCGGATAAAACCCCCAGCCAACGACAAGTAGCTAAGAACACCATAGATACGAACACGACTATACCAAAAATGATGAATAGCGTCAGTACCGAAGTGTTGAAGGACACTGAAGCACAAAGTGACATTTGCACTGTAGTAGGTGAACAAACGACACGCGGAGGTGAAAGGAAACCCAAAAGGAGGAGTAACACTGTAATGGGTCTCGAAGTTCGTGAGAACACTCCTACTAAATCTACTGACCACACACATGAAGTAGATGTAGATGCTCCTACTGCCGATAACCAGCAAATATCGGAAGATCACACCGCATCCATGGCCAAACAAGATAATCCCACTGTAAAAGCAATAAAGAAGTCCCCTAAAACCAAGGTTTCTCCTCATGCATCCATATACCTCCCTTGTGGCAATCCCAACAGGCAGCATATAAGCCTAAAAAAGAACCATGCACGCATTGCGGCAGGTCCTATAAAGGAGACGGAAGACGTGAGTGGAAGTACTCTTCGTCGAACTAAGGGTAGTAGACGAACTGAGGACGACAGACTACACGAGGTGAGAACTAACAGCGAAAATAGCTCTACCCACACAAAATCACACGCAAGCAGATATGCGAGGGGCGCCGAGCTGATTAAACAGCAGAGTGACACCCACGATTTCCGCAACAGCCGAGGTTGTAATATGCCTACAGGCACATATAACCTGAAGACGGGACCAATAATTAATGAAAACACATGGGCAACTAGACGGGACACCACTAGGTACCATATCAACGGAAATGTATATGTAAATGTAGTTGAAGATTGAACGATCAATTCTTGTTTGTTTGGTCAAAACCAACTTCCCCAATTTTCGCGGAAGCATCAATCAGCCAGTCATTGTCTCATCGGTCGCTGTTCAGAAAGAAGTCAGGAGACAACCGTCGGAAGTAATTTTGTGATTTATTATTGTGATATTTGTTCATAGACCTTAGTTGTAAAGCTTAGTTGTACATTGGCTATATGCTGGGTTCCGGTTTTTGCGTCCGTTTGTACTAAGCGTTTCTGCGAAGCTTCGAGGAACAGCGTGAGTCCCGGAGTAGCAAGAGCTGGGCATTAACGGTTTACGAAACGTGGCTGACAATATACTCAAACCCTCATTGTAGTTACGTAAGTGGACACCGGCATAATGGGTATAGATTGGCTCCTGGTCCCTCTAGGTACACACACGAAATGAGTCAGCAAATGTACAACTACGTAAGACCTAGCACGCACTATCCTCAAAACAACCGAAAAACAGGGTACTATAGTCCTGTAAATTACAATGTGAACAGCAAAAGAGACTATCTCATGCAGAGAAATGATCCTAGATACCCACGTAATGAGGCCAGAAACCAATATATGCAACAGGATTATTTTCGGTTGCAACAAACAATAGCCCCTCTCGCAGCACAATTTGTCCAGGGAATAGTAGACACGCTGATAATGTCTAATCTGAGAATCCCTCCGAACATAACATAGGCAACCAGTAGTTAGGGATAGTAACGAAAAAACCTACTAACTATCCCAACAACCCTGGTCTTCTGAAAATTATGCTCTTAAATGCTCGATCTCTCCTTCACAAAATAACTTTCCTTCGCAGCTTGGTATACATGGAGCGGCCAACACTGATTCTGGTAACTGATAACTATAACATCCACAGGAATGACAGAGTGGACAAAACAGGAGGTGGATGTCTAATATATGCTTCTAAATCCACTGACTCCAATACTTTTACAGACCTAACTATCGACAAACTCCCAGAATCTAAGTGGATAAGCATACATACGAATGAAAATAAAATTCTTGTGGGGTGTATATACAGAGCCTCTAACAACCCTAAAACGACTGATACGGTTATCGGAGAAATACTAGAGGTTGTACCTAAGCTGGAATTCGACTACAAACTAGTTTGTGGCGATTTCAACCTCCCTGGAGTGAACTGGAATACCTGCACTGGACCGAGAACCTACGAGGTGATCCTAGAAGCCATAGATGTAGGAGGATGGAAGCAGTGCGTACGCCTCCCAACACGACACAACAATATTCTCGACTTAATCCTCTGCCACCAAAATAGAGCCGATCTTGATAGAGGTGGGGGATAAACTCGACAACAGTGATCACAACATACTGTACTGCACCCTACCTTTACAACTAACAACTAAACACACACCTAAAATTTCCCTGGTTTACTATCAATATAGGGACTATCGAAGTGCCGACTGGGAATTCCTACCAACGCTCTTGAGAAGCTCTGACTGGGGTGAATACTTCACCAATAATAACTTAGAAGTAACACTTAATACCTTCTACAAGACAATCAGTTCGGTAAGAGACGTAATCGCACCCCTGAAATCTGCCCTAAAGACACCAACTCTATTAATAGATCGTAAAACGCGATTAAAACTAAGGAAACTGGAAAGCAAATTTTATTTATACAAATAATTTGGTGCATTACACCAGATACATGAAATATTTAAAAATCTTGAGGAGAGAAATAAAATGAAGGCACAACTCGATGAAAATTAAGCCCTAGGAGGCACCTCTAAAACTCAGGAACTCTGCAAAATCTTGCAAAAACGACTGAAGAAGGGTGAAGACAACAATGTGCGCCGGTGGCACAGTGGTTAGGACTCTCGCCAACCATGCATATGGTCCGAGGTTCGAGCCCACGCCGACGCACACCTGATATCTATGGTCGGCCTGCGAAATTTGGGCTACCGATATCCACGCTAAAAATTCCATACCTGTACCAAAAATACGGTGTGGGATCAAGCTGTAATCAAAGATAAAAAATAAAAAAATAGCCAGTTGGAACATGAAGGTATAATTTATGATGATTCCCAGATCATTAGTGAACTATTGAGTGAGTGGTTCTCCAATAAAACCAAAGCACATCCGTCCCCAATTCTCGACATAACCTGCAAAAATAACTACAAGTTAGGTGAAATCAACTTTAACATACAAAACATAGCATCGGCGGTAAGGACATTAAAAGCTAACAGTAGTTGTGGGATAGACGATATACCATCCGTCATATACAAAAATGGTGGTACGGATATGATAGTATTATAACTTAGAATATTTAATATCTCACTAGTGACTGGGACCTACCCTGAAACTTGGAAAAACACATATATATTACCTAAGCATAAAGGAGGGCCCAAAACTAGTGCTTGTAACTATAGGCCTATCAATATAACACCTGTCATATCAAGGATCATGGAGAAAGTAATCAAGGACCAAATGTCAGACCACTTTCTAAAACATAAACTCATCAACCTGTCACAACACGGATTCCTCAAGAAAAGATCTTGCGTCACTTGCCATATAGACTTTTTCAACGAAGTCACCTATAGAAGAGATAGGAGAGAGCTAGTGATTATCCTCCATTTCGATATAAGGAAAGCCTTCGACAGAGTCCCACATAGTCTGTTAGTCGGTAGGCTATGCTCACTAGGGATACGCAACACCCTCTACAATTGGATAAAGTCATTTCTGTATGATAGAAATGAGACAACTAATGTTGGCTCAATGACCTCCAGACCTAGACCAATCAGCAGTGGTGTCATCCAGGGGAGTGTATTGGGACCCCTTCTTTTCATTATATACATAAACAGTATATGTGAATGTTTTAGTATAGGCAGGCCAATACTGTATGCAGATGACATAAAGGTGACATATACCTGCACAAATACAGATATCGGCCCGA
Source organism: Trichobilharzia regenti (assembly GCA_944472135.2). Taxonomy (NCBI): domain Eukaryota; kingdom Metazoa; phylum Platyhelminthes; class Trematoda; order Strigeidida; family Schistosomatidae; genus Trichobilharzia; species Trichobilharzia regenti. Next base: position 6,896,934 of record OX235263.1, read on the forward strand.
CTATGAACTCCATACATGAAGAAGTAATAAAAATGGATAGATGGTGTGACACCTGGAGACTGGAGTTTAATGTTGAAAAGTGTGGATGGCTCTACATAGGCTATTCCAACCTTGAACTCGATCTAGCAATTCAGGGCCACAAAATCCCCAGACTCAAATTTGTACTAGACCTGGGACTGAAATATTCACACAATCTATCATTTTCAGAGCATATCTCGAAACAAGTATCGAAATCACGCAGGCCTCCTACTCATGAACTTCTACAGAAGTGAATCTAGAATACTACTGCACAAGGTTTGTGTGCTGCCACTCCCAGATTACTGCTCATTCATATTTAGTAGTACACGCATAGAAGACAAACTGAAAGCAGAAGGAACACAGAGGTACTTCACGCTAAAAGTACTCGGAACCGATAACGGCACAAACTACTCTACCAGATGTGAAATCCTGGGACTAGAAACATTATGGTTAAGGCGACTGAGACTAAATCTGGTACTCTTCTATAAGCTTCTTAACCGCATAGTCTATGCCCCTGATAATTATACTCGGTTCTCAGGAGACACTGGATATAAACTTAGGCACACTAAAGATACAGTGGCCATAGAACAATGTAAAACAGCCACCAGGTAAAAGTTTTTCTTGACTAGGTATTCCCAAATATGGAACAAACTACGTGAGGAAATGCGACTAGCAAGCACATTGGCCTCCTTTGAAAAGGCACTTAATGACAAGCTAAGTGAGTTTGCAAGTGATACCAGTGCTAATTCCCACGTAAGAGTTTCAGAAATCATAGGCCCATTTAATGTATGAACTTGGAGACTACAACTGTTGTTTGTTTTGCCTCTATTGATAATTCCAGACAAAAAAGCAGCAGTCATGACAATAACACCCATTCAATTAAGAGTCGATCGAACTATATCTACCTGATACAAAGGGTGAACCATAACCAACATATGAATGAAATATGAGAGAACAAGGTAGAAACTTACCGCAACACCACACGAAAAGATATAAGTTACTTGGACATCATTTATAATCCACCAGCTGGTCTCCTTTCCAAAAAGAATGCGGCGATGTTTTATACACAGTGGCGGGGAAATACATAAATCCACGGCTTCTGTAAACACTCAGTGGAGGTAGGGACCAACAAAGTAGTGCATTTAAAGCATATGTATACTTCCCATGATTACGGCGACACTTTGCGGAATATGTCAAAACCCAAATGACTGACTATACAGCGCCAATAAATCTGGATATCTATGAAAAAACGAAAATGGGCTGACTGCTGCATCTCAGATCACACTGATTCATTCAATGGCAATATTCTGCTCCCGCATGCCTTATTCGACATTTTGTATGGATTGGTTCACGGTCATTCTGGTTCCAGATCGAAAAGAATAAAAATTTACCGGTTACTGAATCAACAGTACTTCTCTGCATGTTTAACTGTATTATAGCTGCTGTGGTAAGCCTTCTGCAGATTATGTTACTTAAAACATCGTTTACGCCCAACATATCGACTAAATGTAACGCAGCACTCAGTAGTTACGCGCATTTTCAACAAATTCAAACAATAATGGTGTCTAGGATTATATCACATAAGTTGTTTTAACTTGTGTGTTTACTATCATTATTCCATTATCCTCCTGTCAGTCACGTCTCGTAAACCGTTAATGCCCAGCTCTTGCTACGCTCAGGCTCACGCTGTTCCTTGAAGTTTTTCAGAAACGCTTAGTAATAACGGACGCAAAAACCAAAACACCGATTGGCCGCTTTGGAATTCTTTATTGTAACACCAACATATAAAAAATATTTCTACTAAGGTCTGTGAACAAATATTACAATAATAAATCCCAAGATTACTTCTGATGGTTTACTGCTGACTTCTTTCTGAACAGCGACCGATGAGACGGTGACTGTCGTATTGATGCCTCCGCGAAAATTGGGGAAGTTGATTTTGACCAAACAAACAAGAATTGATCGTCCAATCTTCAGCTACATTGACACTCCCCGGCAAAAAAGGGATCCAACCCTTTTTTCCTTCACGACCAATACACGTTGACTTGGATGCCATTGCGAGAACCTGGGTCACACGGACAGAGCTGAAATGGAAAACAAACAGGTGGTACGTTCGAAATTGGTGACATTTTTGCACGTGTTTGCTCTGAAATTTATTTACTGCTTATTGTCATATAATTCTTGAAATTATGGTCCAAATCTCTAAAAAACGTGTTCGTAGAAACACAATTGTTTTAGATAGTGGCTCAAATTCGGTTATAACTGCATTACCGCCTGGTAATACAGTATCAACTACTAGCTCTCAAAATGGTTTGAGTGCAGATCTCACTCCTGTGATACAGGTGAAAGATGTTCTGTTAGAGAACTCTGAGTTCTGTAAACTAAACCTCCTTTTGAAAGATATGCAGAGGCAAGTAAGTGAAATTCAGAAAAAATTAGATCAGTTTGATAGTATGTCACTGCCAATCTCAAATACCACGGAGAGCCGTTCTGATATTGGCCAGGTTAAGTGTTTACTGGATGTAACTCAAAATAAGCTTTTGAATTTAGACCCAATAGCCTGTCTTTTAGAAAGGCATCCTAAAATATCTCCAGACAACCTAAATAAAGCTGAAAATCTGATTGACTGCTTGGCTACGGAGGTGATGAAGCGTATAACCTCTTCTCACCAAGCTATAGTTTACAACGTCCCAGATTCTCTGCCCCTGAAAACTGTAAGACACAAAATCCTGATTTGTTGCGGCATGGCTAGTGTTCCATGTGAATGCAAACGACTTCGTAAAAAGTCTAACCAGGCTAATTGCCCAATCATTTTTAAATTCAGTAATTCCCTTGATGCTAGTAAGTTTACTAAATGTCAGGATCACTTAAGACTGAATAGCAGTTATAAGTCTATAACCGTAGCTCAGGATAAAACACCGTGTCAGCGCAGAATAATGCGTAGTAATAACCTGGTCACCTCCTCTAGCTTTGATTTACCAAATAAGGATCGTGCACAGCAACAGACACCTAGTGCTGAAACTAGCATTCAGCAAACTACACAACAAACACACCTGCCAATGGAACTAGGAACTGATTTAGATACCAGTACCCCTGTAAATAAAGCCTCATCGAAAGATGTTAAAATGACTAGAACTTCTGCAAGTTGTTCTAAGAAATTTCCCCCCAAACGTAGTAACCTCACCACGATGAACAAATTTCGCAGGGTTGAGACTAATGATGGGGAAGAATACTTTGTATTCAATAAGCCTGCTGAGAGTAAGAATGCCAACAAACCATCACTTGTTACGAAAAACTCCTCTCGAAACATAAGTATATCTGGAGGTGTTCCGCATGCTCCACCTTATAGAAAGTCAGGCTCCAAGACTCCTAAAGTCTTGCAGCCAAAGCACCTTCCTTCACAATTCCCTTTAAGTTATAAAAACAACCCGAAGGTGTATACCGGTATGACGAATAGCAGTTGGATGGGTAGACCTTCTGATGCTATGCCTTTTAACCGTCAACCTAGGCCCAACCTGTACTACCCTTATATCCAGGAACACATGGTAAATTTTCCAGGTGTCCCGAATCACTGGTACGACCCATGGCACCTAGGACCACCTCATTGCACTCCAACCCGATGTACAGACACCCAGTCCGACCTCCTTTTCATTCATAAATTCTTGCGGTGCTGACGCACAAATAGATTTAGGTTATGGTGACATTTTAAGCCAGTTTGTAGTATCCCGTGACTTATTCACGATATTGCTAATTAATGCACGTTCCTTAATCAATAAGATATCTGAACTAAGGACATTATTATTAGTCGCCAAGCCTACTGTAGCTCTGATTACTGAGTCATGGTGCTCATCCTCTGTACTTGATGTGCATATAGGTATCGATGATTACACTGTACACCGTGCAAACAGAGATTGCAAGCGTGGTGGAGGATGTCTCATATATATACATAGCTCATTTGTAGTCAGTAAGGTGGAAGATGAAACAATGAATAATGTACCTGACTCACTCTGGGTTGTCTTACATGGAGATAAGTACAAACTTCTCATAGGCTGTGTTTATCGAGCACCAAGCTCAACAAAAGAAACTGATGCGTTATTAGCTAAATCGTTTGCACACGCATCCTCGTTTAGTGCTAATTACAAAATAATTGCAGGGGACTTCAATCTTCCAGAAGTCAATTGGCTAACTAGTTCCGGCCCCCAACGCTTCGACGAATTACTTGCCACTATAGACTGTTATGGATGGCAACAACACGTCCAGACACCTACTCGTGGTGACAACATGTTGGACCTTGTTTTTTGTCATGACACAATCCCAGTATCCACGTATGTTGGTAATCGATTTTCCAGTAGTGACCATAGAATGGTACTCTGCTCTCTGCCTTTCTCACCACTAAATACAGGAAACAAACAAGACTCAGGAAGCACAATATGTCGTAGTTACAAATATACAGACTGGGGATTAGTCCAAGAACTTATTCGACTCTGTCAATGGGATGACTATTTTACCACTGACTCCCTGGAGGCCTTAGTAACCCTGTTTTACAGGAATGTTACCCTTTGTCTAGATACAGTTGCTCCAAAGAAAATAGTGAAATTAAGTAGACACCGAACTGAATATATTCCAAGGGCACACCGTAATAAGTTAAGGAAACTGAAGAAACAGTACTATTCCACTAAGGACATATCACTATTGCTCTCAATCCACGAGTCTCTTGAATCTCTCAAGCGCCTACGCTCTCAAAAGGACCTCGACGAAGAGTTAACGGCACTTGAAAGTACCTCCAAAGTTTATAACTTAACGGCACTTCTTAAAAAACGAATGCAGTCGGCGAGGGAAATCCCATACTTACTTCACGACAAAGTAATCTACAATGAACCTGCCACTATCTGTGAACTTTTCAGTGATTGGTTTGCAAACTTTAGTTTAGAAACACATATGCCTGGTGAAACCGCTCCCCTTACTATCTCTTCCCTTGAAAGCATTGTGTTCACTAATCAGTTAATAGTACAAGCAATTAAAAGCCTTAAACCTTCCACTAGTACGGGACCGGATGGCCTCGCTTCGATAATTTTCAAAAACAGTGGGTGTGATATACCCTTGTTACTTCTTAAATTCTTCTCAATATCTATGGACACTGGCACTTACCCTAGTGAGTGGAAAACTAGCTTCATAATTCCACATTACAAATCTGGTGATAGGGCAAACGTCCGCAATTACAGACCCATAAATATAACCCCAGTTATCTCACGAATCATGGAGAAAGTTGTAAAAGATCAATTGTCAGACTACCTAATTAGGGAAGATCTTGTTACAAGGTCTCAACACGGATTTCTCAAAAATAGATCCTGCGTTACTTGCCACTTCGACTTTTTCAACTGCATCACTAGTAGTCGCGAAGCACGTAAGCTAGTCGTTGTTCTCTACTTCGATATATCTAGGGCATTTGACATGGTATCTCACAGTATTCTCTTTGAGAAGCTGTACTCTTGTGGAATTCGCAACCCATTACTGAACTGGTTAAAATCATTTCTAAGCAACAGGGTACAAATAACCAAAGTTGGATCTGTATTGTCTCATCCTAGGCAGATCTCAAGTGGGGTCGTGCAAGGTAGTGTCCTAGGTCCACTTTTATTCACAGTTTACATTAACAGCATTTGCAAGTGCTTCACCTTAGGCAAACCATTCCTATATGCTGACGACCTCAAAGTCGTCTACTCCTGCTACACTCATGAATTAAGCGATATGGTTACTAAAATACATCTTGAACTAAGTAGCCTTGCAACATGGTGTGCTGAATCCTGTCTAAATTTTAACATTGACAAATGCGGCTGGATTTGTATCGGCAACAGTAACCTTGATCTAACTCTTGAAATAAATGGGCGAAAACTAGCTAAGCTCAACTCAGTCGTAGATCTCGGTATTAGATACTCTAGTAACCTAACGTTCGCTGAACAGACTGATTATGCCAGACGTAAAACGCGAAGGCTGATAGGATGCATAACACGCAATTTCTTTTGTTGTGAAACTAGGGTTTTATTATACAAAGTATGTGTCCGACCTATCTTAGAATACTGCCCGTTTATTCTTAGCGGACTAAGACAAAATGACAAGCTTAAATTAGAGGGAGTGCAACGGCAGTTTACCTCAAGAACTCTTGGTTTAGAAAGTGGTCTGGAATACCATGAGCGATGCGTAAGACTAAGATTAGAACCCCTCTGGAAAAGACGCCTTAAGCTAAACCTTATCTTTTACTATAAGCTAACTAATCTTCTCTTGCATTCCTCCGAGCCAATAACTAAACCTACCGCTGTCATCAGTTACAATCTTAGAAATCATCACAACCTAGCTGCTATGGAGCACTGTCAGACTTACGTGCGGTACAACTTCTTCTTAAATAAGTTTTCAGTCATTTGGAATAGACTACCAGCTAATGTGCGCGATGCAAACACACTTCCAGTGTTCATCTCCTCAGTCACCAGACTGCTCAAAGATGACAATGCACTTTTGCGCCTGACTCTTACACCTTCTTTTTCACCCTACATAGATATTTTAAGTTCTTTAAACGTGTAGTTACAACAAACTACAATTATAAATTTTAATATTATTGGAACTAGATGATTAACATTTCTACACAGGACAGTAATATTAGTTTACACATAATATAAAAGTTAGCATAACGGGACTAGTTAGTTTGTGTACCAAAATAACCACAGTTACTAAACAGAATATATATGTATATATTTATTAATCACTCCTTAAGGACTCCCGTTGCTTTCTTTTGCGTTGCTGTTGTTTGTCTTCTTTTTTCTCTCACCATTTCAGCTTCCATTTGACTTTTTGAATGAGAATGAATAATGTGGATATTTGACCATTTACAATGACAAATGATCTGCAAACATTATTGGTCCCGTATCTTTCAGTTGCCTGGTTAATAACGAATTAACTTTCTCCACGACGCAACCTGGATTACATTTGTGGAATATACTCTTATACCAATGGAAAAGTATCAATTTGTAATACAACGTCACGATTGTAGCTTATAACATAACTGATCGTATCTGTAAAAATAGCTTCCTTATTACCCAATTTGGATATAAATCAAATCAAAAATAAGATTCGGATTTGTACACACCCAAGTTATATTGAGGAATTACTTCAAGCTTTATTTTTTCCCAAGTATTTTTAATCCATCCAAAACTTACTTGGGTTTTTTTGTTAATGCGAAGTTAATATTCCTATATTTCATGATGTGCTCCATTGAATGACTGGTTATCATATTGTTCCCACAGACCTAAGACAAAAACGCCAGCAACCATGTAACTTTAATTAATACATATTTCTTCCTGTTTATGCAGGAACATACCAATTGTACAGGCATGGATAAGTTATTATATAAATTACACAAAATTTGATGTATGATGAATTTACAGTTTGGCTGTTCTTTCTGACATGAGAGTCAGTCGGAACAGTTTGCTATAAAGTCTGTGTAGCACATAAAGAGATATAGAAATATTGCCTTCGCATTAACAAAAAACCCAGACATCAGATGAATGTAATATGGATATCTGAGAAAAATAAAGCTTGAAGTCAATTCTCTTATATAACTTTGTTGTGAGCAACACCCTTGGTTTAAAGTTTATTGATGTATTATGTTGAGATCAGTGATATATTTATTCCATTTTTCAGCAGTCTCATCGTAGTTTCATAACAGGAAAGAAATTTGATCGTGGAGGCGAAAACTAGATAAGGTCATGTCGGGTTGTTTTACTGCATCAAATGGTGTCGAGGTCGATTCCAGAATTCTCCATTTGCTCCATTTGTGTCTGCATGGCGGACTGTGTTCGTAAGTTGAGTAAAATGTTGAAAACTGTTTGAAAACCAGTTGCTTCTTCATTTCAGATCATGAATACTCATTTACAGCATGTTCGCCAGCGTCTTCAAATGGTAGAATTGGATCGTTCATGGAATTTGAGTGGTTATGAAATAGACGGTTTGGAATTAATCCTCATTTCAGTTTAGATGCAGGGTTGTTCGACCTCGACCAGAAGATGAATAGGAGCAGCAAAATACCAGAAAGAGAAAGTATGTGAACATGAAAAGGACATTTATATATTATGCATTTATAAATGTTTATCTTAATCATACTTAAGTAAACATTTTCCTATATTGTATTTGTGTTTTCACGTATTTATGCGAAGTCTTAGAGTTTATTTAATGTCATAATGTGTATTAATGAGTCTGAGCGTTTTAGTGTTCTAATGTCTGATGCGTTTTAGAAATAAGTGATGGGTTCTGGTAGGGATAGTCATTTGGATAAAACAGTTTATACAGCAAGCGTTTGAAGGTTACAATGAGGGATAGGTCCTATTTCTAAGGGTAAACTAATCCTGTATGTTCCGTACTATGTCTTTATGCATCCATGCTGCTAGTTTATTTATAGTTTTTAGTTGCTAAGGGTGTTGAAGTGCGTCTTTTAGGTGCTGTAGTAGATTAGTGCTTGATTCGTTCTAGGAGTAAATAGTTTATTAATATAATCAGTAGAGTGAAACAGTCTGTATAGAGAGCGTTTGAAGTTTGTAACCGAAGAGCAAGTTCTGACATCTAGGGGTAGGCTATTCCATATTTTACAATACATGACTGTGAAGTTTTCACGGGGTGTTGACCTAAAAGAATGAGTTGTCACTGTGCAAGTTTGGTTGCGCAGATCGTAAGAACCTTCCTGTGCGAATTGTATGTCCCTGTTACCTGAGAAAGATATTTTGCGAAGGACCTTAAAGAAGAATATTAGGTTTATAATAAGTCGCCTTGTCCAAAGTGGGTCGAGTTTTAGGATCATGCACCGTGAGATGTAGTCTTTCTTACAATCGTAGCAAACTAGTTTTGAGGCAAAATATCGTGGGATACTTTCCATCCTTAGCTTATGACGTGTGCGAGTGCTGCTTATAATAAATGGACAGTATTCTAGTAGTGGTCTGATACATGTTTTGTACAGAATTAGCTTGGCTCCATTGTCGTGAAAGTTCCTGAGTATACATCCTAAGAGCATCCTCGATTTTCTAGTCTGTGATGGTACTTGCTCAGAGAATGTCAAGTCACTAGAGTACTTCAAGCCTAGGTCAACGACACTTCGGAGTCTGGTTAGGTTAGCAGATTGGAGCGTTAATTTCAGGTCAATTGAGGGTGCACCGAAGCAGATCCAGCCACATTTGTTCAGATTGAATTGGAGATTCCATAGGGACGACCAAGCAGCCATTTTATCTAATTCCTTCTGTACTACATTCTCGAAGTTCCCTAAGTCATCACGTTGGAATGTATAAGCTACTTTTAGGTCATCTGCAAAGATGAATGGTTTCCCGTGCGTGAAGCAAGCGCATATGTCATTGATGTATATTGTAAATAGGAGGGGTCCAATGACACTACCTTGTACTACACCAGAAGTGATAGGGCTAGGTTTGGAGGTTGCAGACCCGAGTTTAACTATTTGAGACCTATTGTTAAGGAATGATTTAAGCCATCCTAATAATGGGTCACGTATTCCTAAGGAGTTCAGCTTATGTATTAGCATTAAATGGTCAATACGGTCAAATGCCTTAGAAATGTCAAAGTAGATGACAAGTACTAGTTGCCGTCTGTCACGACTGCTGGTTACAAAATTAAAGAAGTCTAGGTGACATGTTAAACATGATCTGGATTTCAGGAATCCATGTTGGTTCGGACTTATGATGTTGCAGCTAAGCATATGTTTGATTAGGTTATCTTTGACTAGTCTCTCCATGATTCTAGATGCTATAGGTGTGATATTGATTGGCCGGTAGTTACTGACTTCAGTTTTCGAGCCAGATTTGTGTCTAGGCATAATGAATGTAGTCTTCCATATGTCAGGGTAAGTTTGGGTTTCTAGGGACCTTTTGAAACTTTTGAGGGTTTTTATAGTTTGGTTGATATCAGCGTAAGTGAATTGAACAGTGCTAATTTGGTTTGGCGTGAGTGGAGTTGGAGTTTGTGCCATTTTAGTAATAGGGTGTATATCGAGTAGCTGGACCGGCGGCTTAAGGTAGTTACCTGCAAACGTTTTGTTGAATAGTTCACATATGTCTGCAGAGTTAGTGCATAGCCTACCTTTGTCTATGAGGAGAGAAATGCTGTGGTTTTTGCGATTCATTCGCTTCCTTAAGATTTCTGTGAGTGCATACACTCTAGCAGGACTGGCTACTGCAGTGCGTTCTTCCTTTCTCATACGGTGATCTCGAGCTTGTGAGATGGAGCTAAGGGTGTTAAGTATTAGACCTAGAGTGCCAAAGTCGTGGTGTTTGAAGTAACTTGTTGAGAGTCTCTTCAGTTTCGTACGATCCTTTGGTTTTATGAATGACTTTCTGTGTGGGGAAACCTTTAGTGTTTGGAGTGGAATGACAGCATCTAAGCATGTGTTAGTGTTATGGTAGAAGATGGTTAGAGCTCTCGATAGGTCATCGGTAGTGAAGTATTCGTCCCATTTGGAGGATCTTAGCATTGATTCTACTAAGGCCCAGTTTGCCTTACTATAGTTCCTATATATTACTTGTTGTGAAGTGGAGGTATGAGATGCATTGCTACTCAGCGGAAGTGGCAGTGCACATACCACTGTTTTGTGGTCGCTCCCTGGAAACTCAGAACCTACTAGCGTTGAAAGGGGGCTTATATTGTGGCAGAAGATTAAGTCTAGTACGTTGTTACCTCTTGTGGGAGTAGTGACAGTTTGTTTCCAGCCAAGTATATCCAGTGTGTCTAAGAACTTATCAAATTTAGTTGGACCTGTGGGTATATCCCAGTTGATTTCAGGTAAGTTAAAGTCCCCACATAGGATCTTATGATCGTATTGTAAGTCGGATAATTGCTCCACAGTATTAGTAAGTTGGGTCTCGTAATTAATAAAGGTGCCAGGTGCTCTGTAGGTGCATCCAATTAATGCTGTTACGTTATTTAAGTGTACATTAACCCATAGAGTCTCAGGCATGTTAAGTGTACTACTTTCTAGCTGTGATACAGTAAGTGCATTCAGAAAGTACATGAGACAACCCCCTCCCTTACCACCTTCCCTGTCACGCCGAAAGTGTGTGTAGTTATCTAAGCTTATTTCTTCATCCAAGATGTTCGAATGACACCAAGATTCAGTGATGACAATTACAGGGGGTTTGTATATTACTGTGAGTGCTCTGAGCATCGGCGATTTATTTAGAACAGATCTAGCATTTATGAGGATTACGTAAAGATGAGAGTTGAAGTAGCATTTGAAGTATTTAAGTTCGTTAGTCAGCCCCGAATATGGTTCAGCACCCAGTAGTTCTGCTGGACATGACGATCCTATGTTAAGAGGAGTTCCAGCATCATGCTCACCTATGTCTATCGAGTTGTTGTGTGATGTTTTCGGTGGAGAATTAGGAGTTGGAGTACTGGATTTGCTATAGACTAAGGAACTTTTATTTTTAGTTAGGTTACAGAAGTGGGTAGGGTTCTTTATTTGGCCTATACTTGTGCAAGTGTCAAGTGTGTCCAATGGATACGGGTGCACTAGGCCGTTCCTGTTTTCATGCAAGGAGGGAGCCAGCACTAGTGGTTTAGGAGTGTTAACATCCCTACCAGCTGTTTTTTCAACGCTGACAGGGACGCGGGGGATAAAAAATGATTGGATCCTTGTGATGACCATGGCTTATTATTCCACCTATTGTTTGATGCTAGTTGTGTCCTTGTGTGGGTTTCGTGTGTACTGAATTTTGGGTTAGTTCCCAGCAGACTTGTACCATATATCCGGTCGAAATTTGTTTGTGTGCCATACTCTGAAGACCCTGAGTTGTTGGTAGCCGAATTCTGACTATTACCACTTGTACTATTGAGGGTGACATCGTTGTGACATTGGATATTAGTGTGTGCCACGGTGCAATTTAGCACGTTGTGAGTGCTAATACTATTAACCGTGGGGAGTGTGGGCTTATTTAAGCTGCCACTGTTTTTGTTGGTATGATTTAGGGGCATATTTCCCTTATCTTTACCGACGGAGTTATGGCTAGGAGAGGACAATGTCGAATTTCGGGGGCTTTTGACTTTTTTTCTGGGGTTATTTAATGGCATTTTAGATTCTGCGGTGATAGGTGGTATGGTTTTGTTATTTATTTGGTTACAGTCTAGTGGCCTTTCGGCTGGTGTTGCACTCTGATGGGATATTTCTGTGTGTTTTGAGAGGGGTGATGCTGTGGGGCCTACTGTATCTTTCACAGGGTTGGGAATAATGGCTGCTTGCAATGTCCTATTACCTATTTCACAATTAGTCTTAGTGAGATAGTTGTGTGCGCGCCTTTCTATAACTGTTTTTTCCACCCCGACCTTTATATGTTTGTAGTTTCTGGCTTGCGATAGGGTGTGTTGGGAGTGAATGAATTTTCTGGTCTCTGTCGGTGTTTCGAACTGAAAACGAATAGGACAACACTTCTCATGTTGACTCTTCTTCAGCCTGTAGCACTTAGTCTTGGAGTTAGGCATTTTCGCTTCACTAAGTAAGATGCGCTGTACCTTTTTTAGTGCCTCATTGTCCGGAACGTTGTAGACAATAGCACTCAGTTTTGCGTCGAGTCGTTTTGTTACTTCTGTGGTAACAAAGTTAATGAGGTTATCTACCTTAGTTACCGATTCTGTGTCAAGCTTGTTAAGGTTTACCGTTTTCATGAGGATAGTTAGAGGTGTCAGTTCACAGACCTGCGATCTGATATCGCTGATCTGATCTGATAATTTGAATATTTCGGTATTGGTTTCGATGTTTCCAGCATTTACTGACTTACTGTTTTTTATTTCCCTTAACTCAGCCTTAAGTTCTCCTATAGAGAACTTTGGAAGTTCTATTTCTGAAGATAGCACTGAAAAAGAGCTTGATGGCTGGAGATTCTCCATAAGCACATAAGGTGAAGAGAGGAGTTCTGTATGAGCAGAGGGTACCGAATTTTTAGGAGTAGTGCTAATACTGGCTGTCAGTACAGTTTTATCCTCAGTTTCAGCTCGACGCTTACGGCATACACGTGAGTTATGTGACTCACTATAGCCGTTTGTTGGGGGTGTGTTGCTTGATGTAGCAATCAAGGACGTTAAATTAGACACCAGTTTTACAGGGGATTGGGTTCGTTGCTTTTTACTTTGATTAACCATAACCATTAGAAATGAGAGTTAGTGGTTATAAGTATGGAAGTGGTATAGTACTTGTGCAAGTACTACAACAAGATAAATTTTATGTAACGAATCACGTAAAAATGTAACGCAAACCTTGAACGTACCGCGATACAGAGTTAACCAAATTTATGAAATTTATATAATGCTTATCCATGCCTGTATATTTGGTGTGTCCTACACAAGTAGGAAAAAATGTATATTTTATTAAAACATTATTATTAATTATGATTGCTAATCGTATATGTAATTTATCATATTGATGATGCCTGTAAACTGGCGTCTCTCATGTACAAAATGAGAATATACTATTATTATTATTATTAAAATGTAACGCAGCACTCAGTAGTTACGCGCATTTTCAACAAATTCAAACAATAATGGTGTCTAGGATTATATCACATAAGTTGTTTTAACTTGTGTGTTTACTATCATTATTCCATTATCCTCCTGTCAGTCACGTCTCGTAAACCGTTAATGCCCAGCTCTTGCTACGCTCGGGCCCACGCTGTTCCTTGAAGTTTTTCAGAAACGCTTAGTAATAACGGACGCAAAAACCAAAACACCGATTGGCCGCTTTGGAATTCTTTATTGTAACACCAACATATAAAAAATATTTCTACTAAGGTCTGTGAACAAATATTACAATAATAAATCCCAAGATTACTTCTGATGGTTTACTGCTGACTTCTTTCTGAACAGCGACCGATGAGACGGTGACTGTCGTATTGATGCCTCCGCGAAAATTGGGGAAGTTGATTTTGACCAAACAAACAAGAATTGATCGTTCAATCTTCAACTCCATTGACACCTCCCTTGTATATATACATCTTGTGTCTGAAGGATTTTACACATGCTTGCTCCATGTGTACATTATTATCATATTGATGATGCCTGTCAACTGTCATGTGCATTAAAAGACAGTATATTATAAGATTCGTTTTATTGTTATAATAGGGAATTGACTTCAAACTTTATTTGTTTTCCGAAGTATCTGTAATCCATCCAACGAACATTTGGGTCTTTTTGTTAATGCGAAGTCAATATCTTTATAACTCTGGATGTGATCCATTGAATCAATAGTCATCACATTTTTCTCACGAACTAAAGACAGAATGACAGCAACCGTAAATCATGTAATTTAAACAATACGAATGCCTATACAACTGGTGTATCCTGCATAGCTAGGAAAAAGTATGTACCTTATAATATTATCTTTACTAACTATGCTTACTGATCGTATGTGTAATTTATCGAATTGATGATGCCTGTAAACTGGCGTCCGTTTTGTAAAAAAATGAGAATAAATATTATTATTATCTCTCCTTTTCTTTTTTCTCTCTTGTCTTACATGACTTTTCTCTTTCTAATGAGACCAACTTCGTCAAATACGCTGGTGATCTGACCGTCTCACTTTCTGTCATGTTACAATGTGACTGCAGCAATTTTAACTGCTTCCTGTCTGTTGTCTAAGGTACATGGTCTTACGTTAAATCCATCTGAATGTCAGGCAGTTAACTTTCCCTTCACTCGTAAGCGTGAACTACAAGAACTGTGTCGTTCACAAGATGCTTGTATCAAAGAGGTTACTGAAACAGAAACTAAGTATAACATAAAATACCTTGGAGTAGTTCTATCCACTGATCTTTCTTGGTCATTCTATATCTTGTCGATTTCTAAGAAAACCTTAAGTCTAGATCACCACGTTATGTAGTCAAGACAGTCAGGAATCATTCAACCTCCGTTTTTACAATTTGTTAACTCTTGCATTGGTCTTTACTGCTCCCCCTTATTCTTTCCTGAATTACTCAGAAACGACTATGTCGTATTGTGCAGGGTATTAAGGTTGTCAGTAGGGCAAGCGGTGTACCATTTAGTCAACTCGTTAATGCATTAGTTGAAAGACGTCTAAACTCATGCGAGAAATGGTCTAAATCTATACTCTCTAACCCTCAACATCCCCTCTATTCTCAGCTCTTCCCTTTAATTTCATCTGATGGAACCAGAAGTCAGTATAAGAAATTATACGGTCATTTTTGGAATTACGTATTGAATTTACACAAGTACAATGCCCATTTCTCACCTTACTGAGGAGACATCAACTAGGATTCCAGAAAAAATAGGTCAGTATGTGAATTTTATGAATCTCTAGACTGCATTCCATTCACTTAATAGTGAAACTAAGCTATGAGGGAACCGATATTTCCAAGAAGGATATAATACAAGGCTCATTTCTACAGCTGTCCTCCTTATTTTGGCTCACGTTCATCACACATATATTAACCGAATTGTCTGTCACTCACCTTATGGACTTACCAGGGAACAGTCTTGTCAACTTAGTGTATGTTGATGGTTTTGTCCACTTAGGCTGCGAGAAGTGACCATTGAGATTAGAAGATATGAAAAGACTACTGGTTTTTGATCGCAGTGTCTGTACCCTTTCTTCTGTGTTAATTAGTTTAATATAGTGAGCAATATTGGAGTTAAGCTCAGTGTTAAGTAGAAATGTGATTCCAGAAGTTGTTAATGACATAGATAATAATAATAATAATAATAATAGTATATTCTCATTTTGTACATGAGAGACGCCAGTTTACAGGCATCATCAATATGATAAATTACATATACGATTAGCAATCATAATTAATAATAATGTTTTAATAAAATACACATTTTTTCCTACTTGTGTAGGACACACCAAATATACAGGCATGGATAAGCATTATATAAATTTCATAAATTTGGTTTATGGTTAAGTTACATGGTTGCTGGCGTTTTTGTCTTAGGTCTGTGGGAACAATATGATAACCAGTCATTCAATGGAGCACGTCATGAAATATAGGAATATTAACTTCGCATTAACAAAAAAACCCAAGTAAGTTTTGGATGGATTAAAAATACTTGGGAAAAAATAAAGCTTGAAGTAATTCCTCAATATAACTTGGGTGTGTACAAATCCGAATCTTATTTTTGATTTGATTTATATCCAAATTGGGTAATAAGGAAGCTATTTTACAGATACGATCAGTTATGTTATAAGCTACAATCGTGACGTTGTATTACAAATTGATACTTTTCCATTGGTATAAGAGTATATTCCACAAATGTAATCCAGGTTGCGTCGTGGAGAAAGTTAATTCGTTATTAACCAGGCAACTGAAAGATACGGGACCAATAATGTTTGCAGATCATTTGTCATTGTAAATGGTCAAATATCCACATTATTCATTCTCATTCAAAAAGTCAAATGGAAGCTGAAATGGTGAGAGAAAAAAGAAGACAAACAACAGCAACGCAAAAGAAAGCAACGGGAGTCCTTAAGGAGTGATTAATAAATATATACATATATATTCTGTTTAGTAACTGTGGTTATTTTTGTTCACTAACTAACTAGTCCCGTTATGCTAACTTTTATATTATGTGTGAACTAATATTACTGTCCTGTGTAGAAATGTTTATCATCTAGTTCCAATAATATTAAAATTTATAATTGTAGTTTGTTGTAACTACACGTTTAAAGAACTTAAAATATCTATGTAGGGTGAAAAAGAAGGTGTAAGAGTCAGGCGCAAAAGTGCATTGTCATCTTTGAGTAGTCTGGTGACTGAGGAGATGAACACTGGAAGTGTGTTTGCATCGCGCACATTAGCTGGTAGTCTATTCCAAATGACTGAAAACTTATTTAAGAAGAAGTTGTACCGCACGTAAGTCTGACAGTGCTCCATAGCAGCTAGGTTGTGATGATTTCTAAGATTGTAACTGATGACAGCGGTAGGTTTAGTTATTGGCTCGGAGGAATGCAAGAGAAGATTAGTTAGCTTGTAGTAAAAGATAAGGTTTAGCTTAAGGCGTCTTTTCCAGAGGGGTTCTAATCTTAGTCTTTCGCATCGCTCATGGTATTCCAGACCACTTTCTAAACCAAGAGTTCTTGAGGTAAACTGCCGTTGCACTCCCTCTAATTTAAGCTTGTCATTTTGTCTTAGTCCGCTAAGAATAAACGGGCAGTATTCTAAGATAGGTCGGACACATACTTTGTATAATAAAACCCTAGTTTCACAACAAAAGAAATTGCGTGTTATGCATCCTATCAGCCTTCGCGTTTTACGTCTGGCATAATCAGTCTGTTCAGCGAACGTTAGGTTACTAGAGTATCTAATACCGAGATCTACGACTGAGTTGAGCTTAGCTAGTTTTCGCCCATTTATTTCAAGAGTTAGATCAAGGTTACTGTTGCCAATACAAATCCAGCCGCATTTGTCAATGTTAAAATTTAGACAGGAATCAGCACACCATGATGCGAGACTACTTAGTTCAAGATGTATTTTAGTAACCATATCGCTTAATTCATGAGTGTAGCAGGAGTAGACGACTTTGAGGTCGTCAGCATATAGGAATGGTTTGCCTAAGGTGAAGCACTTGCAAATGCTGTTAATGTAAACTGTGAATAAAAGTGGACCTAGGACACTACCTTGCACGACCCCACTTGAGATCTGCCTAGGATGAGACAATACAGATCCAACTTTGGTTATTTGTACCCTGTTGCTTAGAAATGATTTTAACCAGTTCAGTAATGGGTTGCGAATTCCACAAGAGTACAGCTTCTCAAAGAGAATACTGTGAGATACCATGTCAAATGCCCTAGATATATCGAAGTAGAGAACAACGACTAGCTTACGTGCTTCGCGACTACTAGTGATGCAGTTGAAAAAGTCGAAGTGGCAAGTAACGCAGGATCTATTTTTGAGAAATCCGTGTTGAGACCTTGTAACAAGATCTTCCCTAATTAGGTAGTCTGACAATTGATCTTTTACAACTTTCTCCATGATTCGTGAGATAACTGGGGTTATATTTATGGGTCTGTAATTGCGGACGTTTGCCCTATCACCAGATTTGTAATGTGGAATTATGAAGCTAGTTTTCCACTCACTAGGGTAAGTGCCAGTGTCCATAGATATTGAGAAGAATTTAAGAAGTAACAAGGGTATATCACACCCACTGTTTTTGAAAATTATCGAAGCGAGGCCATCCGGTCCCGTACTAGTGGAAGGTTTAAGGCTTTTAATTGCTTGTACTATTAACTGATTAGTGAACACAATGCTTTCAAGGGAAGAGATAGTAAGGGGAGCGGTTTCACCAGGCATATGTGTTTCTAAACTAAAGTTTGCAAACCAATCACTGAAAAGTTCACAGATAGTGGCAGGTTCATTGTAGATTACTTTGTCGTGAAGTAAGTATGGGATTTCCCTCGCCGACTGCATTCGTTTTTTAAGAAGTGCCGTTAAGTTATAAACTTTGGAGGTACTTTCAAGTGCCGTTAACTCTTCGTCGAGGTCCTTTTGAGAGCGTAGGCGCTTGAGAGATTCAAGAGACTCGTGGATTGAGAGCAATAGTGATATGTCCTTAGTGGAATAGTACTGTTTCTTCAGTTTCCTTAACTTATTACGGTGTGCCCTTGGAATATATTCAGTTCGGTGTCTACCTAATTTCACTATTTTCTTTGGAGCAACTGTATCTAGACAAAGGGTAACATTCCTGTAAAACAGGGTTACTAAGGCCTCCAGGGAGTCAGTGGTAAAATAGTCATCCCATTGACAGAGTCGAATAAGTTCTTGGACTAATCCCCAGTCTGTATATTTGTAACTACGACATATTGTGCTTCCTGAGTCTTGTTTGTTTCCTGTATTTAGTGGTGAGAAAGGCAGAGAGCAGAGTACCATTCTATGGTCACTACTGGAAAATCGATTACCAACATACGTGGATACTGGGATTGTGTCATGACAAAAAACAAGGTCCAACATGTTGTCACCACGAGTAGGTGTCTGGACGTGTTGTTGCCATCCATAACAGTCGATAGTGGCAAGTAATTCGTCGAAGCGTTGGGGGCCGGAACTAGTTAGCCAATTGACTTCTGGAAGATTGAAGTCCCCTGCAATTATTTTGTAATTAGCACTAAACGAGGATGCGTGTGCAAACGATTTAGCTAATAACGCATCAGTTTCTTTTGTTGAGCTTGGTGCTCGATAAACACAGCCTATGAGAAGTTTGTACTTATCTCCATGTAAGACAACCCAGAGTGAGTCAGGTACATTATTCATTGTTTCATCTTCCACCCTACTGACTACAAATGAGCTATGTATATATATGAGACATCCTCCACCACGCTTGCAATCTCTGTTCGCACGGTGTACAGATGCATTAACTCTGTGTAATCTCACATATCTGAGCAACCCTTTTATTTTTCCATATGACCGTTCGTTTTTCATCACATTTATGCTCATTAGAGTTCCATTTAATTTCTTTTTTCCTCTACCTTTGTGTGTTACATAGAATATGACAACTTAAATGGGTGCACTTGTGTGGAAGCTTCCATGTTGAATGTCAGTCTGTCAAAATGATCTATAGTCCGGGTATAATGAAATGCTAAAACGTGGATAAAAATAGGCAAAATGTCAACAAATGATAATCGTATTCTTTCATTTGAACGCCTGCGCTTCAGGTGTTCAGTTTCTGCGTGAATCATTTTTCCTTAATATTTTTGAAATCAGCCGCTTTCCTCACATTATCCAGTTATCCATAGTCAACAAGGATTGTATTATATCAACTGGAACAACATATAGCATTCACTGGTGAAATCTACGTCAAGAATCCTCGGATACCCTATCTAACCACGTGGAACTCAGGACTTTATCCACAGCAAACTCTGTAAAGGAAAGTCTGACTTTTTATTTTTGCAATATACATCTGTTTATCGTTGTTGTTTTGATACTTCGATAATACAGCTATCTTATTTTTATATCCTCAAGACTTTTTTTCCGGAAATTGTGTAGTTTCCTATTTCTGTAATGGTTAAGTCTATCAAACGTGTAAGTACCGTTAAGAGACTGAGATCTAATACTAGTCAGCCATCTGAAGGCCTCAGCTCCGTTGACAATTCTACACTTTTTACACCAGCCACACCCAGAGTTATGGTATCTGATATCATGGAGGAATTGACAGAGAATGTGGCTGTAGCAAAAATGATTTACTGACACTTCAGAAGTCAATAGCAGGACTACAGAGCAAGTTTGACAGCATTATGCTTCTCACGCAACTGTGTGTGATCCATCACAAAACATCTGTTTTGAATCACTCATCAAATCCGAGCGCATAATTGACTATTTGGCTGAAGAAGCTGTTAAGAAGATTATGTCTTCACATAACGTCTTGGCCTATAACATTCCAGACAGAGAGCCGATAGCCAAACTTAAGAATTCGTGTCTAAAGGCTTGTAATATGTCGTTGACAGAATGTCAGGTTTTGCGTCTTCGTAAGAAATCTGCAAACCACCCATGTCCTGTGCTTTTCAAGTTTAGGTCTACTGAAGAAGCCAGGAATTTTCTGAAATCGAGCAAGACAATAGGCTATTCAACACCATACACCTTTTTCGAGGGGACAGACGGACAGGTCGTGGGAGTGGAACACTAATTTACTGTGAACAATCCATGTGTGCAACCCAGTTTAGTAACCCAATTCTGTCACAACTCAATGACTCGATCTGGGTCGAAATAAAAGTTGTCAGAAGTAAACCTATACTTGTGGGTTGTGTGTACCGGCCACCTTCATCCAGCAGGGAATATGATAATATGCTCAGCAATATCTTTAATGTTACAGCCAATCTTCCTTTCAGTTATAAAATTATCGGAGGCGATTTCAACTTGGCAGAAGTATCATGGTCTTCACTCCGAGGACCCCAAAGGTATGATAATTTCATAAATTCCATCATCACAGGAGGGTGGACACAACACATAAATTCACCCACTAGATCCGCAAATATCCTAGACCTTATTTTCACGAACAACATAACGCCATCTACAGTACATGTGGGACAGGAATTTCCAGGTAGTGACCATAGAATAGTAGTTTGTTCTTTTGACATCTTTCCTGAAAGAAAACGCAGAGATGAAGCTGGCCAGATACATATGAGATTGTACACACATGCTGACTGGGACTTGTATCAGCACCTAATTAGATGTTCTTATTGGGACTCGTACTTTTCGAACCAGTCCTTAGATGCAATTCTTAACAACTTCTATCAGAATATTAACTCAATTCACGACGTCATTGCACCCGAGAAGATTCTTAACTTCAGATTCCCCAAAGTGAATATATTCCGACATCGTTTAGAAGAAGTCTACGAAAGAACTCAATAAAATACTACAGATATCATGACTTATCGTCATTAATTGCCATAACGTCCCTTCTCAGTAGAATTGAAGAGTTGAGAAATATAGGCCTCAGAAACAAAGAAATGCAGGCCATTCATGCACAGCATAACTCAGTAGAAATAGCCAAACTTTTTAAAAGTAGGTTGACCAACTCCACAACACCCCATCCGAAAATAATATACTTAGACGGCATTGCTTACGAAAATAATGAGGCGATATGTGAACTGTTTAGCAAGCACTTCGCCAGATTATACACCTTAGAGAACGATGAGGTCGTGGATTTCCCACGTAAAACAGACGAATGTTTAAGTGACATAATTTTCACCACACATGAGACCGATAAAGCTGTCGCAAATCTTAAGCTGAGTAACACTACTGGCCCAGACGGCATATCTTCCGTTCTGCTGAAAAAAGGTGGTAATGACATGAGTTTATTCTTACTCAAGTTATACTCAATTTCATTAAGCGATGGGACAAACCCTAACTGCTGGAAGAAGTCTTATATTGTACCTATCCACAAATACGGGCCTACAGCTGATATCAACAACTACCGCCCCATCAACATCACGTCTGTAGTTTCACGTGTAATAGAAAAGATAGTTAAGACTCAAATCATTCAGTACTTGAAAACATTTATTTCCCGATACGAATTTAAAACAAGCAATAAAGGTTAATAAAGCAGGATTTAATGAATTCATCAAATTTCGGTAGAACTCGTCAGCTGAATACTCTACATACACGAATATATATACTTTTGAAATTACATTGGGAGATATAAGACTGATAAGTTGAATACTCTACATACACGAATATATATACTTTTGAAATTACATAGGGAGATATAAGACTGATAAGTAAACAAACTACATTGAATTAATCATGCAGAGAGACAGGTGCGAATATTTTTCAGGTCATGTTCAAATAGATAAGGGGAGAGAGAGAGTATGAGAGATCAAAATTAAGATAAATTGCATTACGCTTCAATTACATCACTTAGATAAACAATTAGTCATTAGAGAATATAACGAGAATTGCAAACAGACTAATATCAATAGTAATAGTTTTAATAACAATAATAATAATAGTGTTGAAGTGAGTTAAGATAATCTTACGGATAAAGCATAGATTTAAATGAATCAAGAATAATAATAATAATGGTAGTAATAATAACAAAAATAATAAGAAGAAGAGGTAGAATAATAGTAATAACAAGTAGAGAATAATAAGTAAAGCGTATTACCATGGTAGATTCAGAGTGACGACCATCTCCTTTTGTATACAGAGGGCTGGTTTGTAAATTCGAATTGCACAAGCCTCTGCAATTGCAAGCATCTTCTTGTTTCTTTGTTTGCTGACGATGGTGAATGACTTGACGGCGTCGATATCATGTCCGTAATCCACGAGATGTTTTGTTATTGAGGATTTTGGGACTTTGCACTCAGCTGTTTTCAACCATTTTGGCAAATGCTCCATCATGCGAGTAGACAATCGCCTTTCCGTACGACCTATGTATTTGCTGCCACAAACACACTCAAATTGATATATGCAGTTTGAAGTGTCGAGGATTGGCGACTGGTCTTTCCCAGATTGTTGAAGCACTCGCTTGGTGGTGTTAAGGATAACGAGTTTTGCAGCGTAATAAGTTCTCTTGATGGCTTTGTCAAGTCTTCGTTTCACTATTTCCTGTACGTCATCTCCTTTGAATGGCAAATTGATATAGACAGGTTTCTTTGGAACTGTCTGAATTGTTTTGCAAGGGGTAGTTTCTTTAGAGTATTTATTAATGAACTTCTCAGGATATCCATTCTTACATAAAATATCCTTCAAAGATTTTATTTCATGTTCAACAGTACTGTCAGAACAAATTTTCCGTGCTCTATTGAACAGTGTTCTGACTAAGTTCTTTTTGTATTCGATTGGAACAAAGCTCTTGAAATGCATGTACTGTCCTGTCCATGAGGACTTTCTAAATATAGATCTTTCGATTGTGCCATCATTCATTTTGGTCAGAAGAACGTCTAGAAATTTAATAGTATCGTTTTCCTCGTGTTCTACTGTGAAATTGAGATTTGGATGGCATGAGTTGAATTTTGTTAACATGTCTTCCGCTTTTGATCTGCTTTCACAGACAATAAAAATGTCATCAACATATCTTAGGTATGCATTTGTTTCTTGTATATATTGCTGCAAAGTACCGGTTTCTAGGCGTGACAAGAATAAATCTGCGAAAAGTGGTCCCAAAGGGCTTCCCATTGCGACACCATCAACTTGACGGAACAGACGCCCGTTGAATTGGAATTGGACATTTTTAGTACATAAAAGTAGTAATTTCCTCAATTCCGATGTTGGAATGGGTATGTCTTCAGCTTCTTTACATATGAAGTCGATAGTTTCAACGACTGGCACATTTGTGAAAAGGGAGGTAACATCGAAAGAGACTAAATGCTTATCGGATACATTGAAATCTTTAATTTGATTGACAAATTGAAATGAATCAGAGACTATATGTGTTCCGAAACGTTTCAGCAAGGGCTGCAACAGTTCACATAGCCACTGTGCTAATCTGTGGTATGGTGAGTTTATCATAGAGAGTATGGGTCTTAACGGCGCTCCTGGTTTGTGTATTTTTACGCGTCCGTATAGTTTTGGGATTTGTGACCCAATCGGTTTGATATTTTTATATGTGTTTTCGTCAATGTATTTATTTTTGAAGAGTTGTCGTAGATGTTGCACAATTTTCCTTTCGGTTGACAACGTTTGGTCTTTTGCACGGTTATCCAATTTGAATTTAGATTCATCAGAGAGAATTTGATTCATTTTTTCGAGGTAATCTATCTTGTTCATTAGCACTACACTTTGTCCTTTATCGGCTTGTAAGATAACAAGATTTTTGTCTTTTCGGAGCTTGTTTAAAGATCTCCAGTGTTCTTTGGTGATATGTGACTTTTGATTGGTTGGCATGACTCGAAATTGATGAGCAATATCAACCATCTTTGCTTTCAACCAGCTTTCGCTGTCACTGGACGTGGCATGTAGCCCTATAAGTTGATCATAAAGATTTTCGAATTGGCATTCGATATCAATTTGCTTTATCTTTTTCATGGGAGCACAGAATTTGAATCCCAGTGACAGAATTTCTGCTTGTTCTTTCGATAGGGAAATATCAGACAAATTGTGAACATAATTAGATATATCCACTGGGAAAATTTCATTTGGCGGTTCCGGATGAAGTGACTTCTTCAGTTTCTTTTCTTCTGATTCTTTTGTCTTTTTTGATGTGGCATGCAGATATTTAGTGAATTTAATATAACATACAAAATTTAATTCATTTTGTACACTGATCAGTTTACTTGACAATAGGCATAAATTACTGATTTCATCAGTTTCAGAACACAAATGTGATTCAGCAAGACGGTAAAGATTTGCCCGTGTGGGTCTCAAATGATCTTTACGCAAGGATTTGTAAAATGTTCGAGGATAAATATTATTCTGGATACATTCCTTCAAAAAATCTCGTCGTGCAGAGTGTTTAGCAATCCTACACTTCAATTTCACTAGATCATTTAGTGCATTGATAGTGCTTTTTGGGAGACGCTTCTTCAAGAATTGAAAACATTTATTTCCCGATACGAATTTAAAACAAGCAATAAAGGTTAATAAAGCAGGATTTAATGAATTCATCAAATTTCGGTAGAACTCGTCAGCTGAATACTCTACATACACGAATATATATACTTTTGAAATTACATTGGGAGATATAAGACTGATAAGTTGAATACTCTACATACACGAATATATATACTTTTGAAATTACATAGGGAGATATAAGACTGATAAGTAAACAAACTACATTGAATTAATCATGCAGAGAGACAGGTGCGAATATTTTTCAGGTCATGTTCAAATAGATAAGGGGAGAGAGAGAGTATGAGAGATCAAAATTAAGATAAATTGCATTACGCTTCAATTACATCACTTAGATAAACAATTAGTCATTAGGGAATATAACGAGAATTGCAAACAGACTAATATCAATAGTAATAGTTTTAATAACAATAATAATAATAGTGTTGAAGTGAGTTAAGATAATCTTACGGATAAAGCATAGATTTAAATGAATCAAGAATAATAATAATAATGGTAGTAATAATAACAAAAATAATAAGAAGAAGAGGTAGAATAATAGTAATAACAAGTAGAGAATAATAAGTAAAGCGTATTACCATGGTAGATTCAGAGTGACGACCATCTCCTTTTGTATACAGAGGGCTGGTTTGTAAATTCGAATTGCACAAGCCTCTGCAATTGCAAGCATCTTCTTGTTTCTTTGTTTGCTGACGATGGTGAATGACTTGACGGCGTCGATATCATGTCCGTAATCCACGAGATGTTTTGTTATTGAGGATTTTGGGACTTTGCACTCAGCTGTTTTCAACCATTTTGGCAAATGCTCCATCATGCGAGTAGACAATCGCCTTTCCGTACGACCTATGTATTTGCTGCCACAAACACACTCAAATTGATATATGCAGTTTGAAGTGTCGAGGATTGGCGACTGGTCTTTCCCAGATTGTTGAAGCACTCGCTTGGTGGTGTTAAGGATAACGAGTTTTGCAGCATAATAAGTTCTCTTGATGGCTTTGTCAAGTCTTCGTTTCACTATTTCCTGTACGTCATCTCCTTTGAATGGCAAATTGATATAGACAGGTTTCTTTGGAACTGTCTGAATTGTTTTGCAAGGGGTAGTTTCTTTAGAGTATTTATTAATGAACTTCTCAGGATATCCATTCTTACATAAAATATCCTTCAAAGATTTTATTTCATGTTCAATAGTACTGTCAGAACAAATTTTCCGTGCTCTATTGAACAGTGTTCTGACTAAGTTCTTTTTGTATTCGATTGGAACAAAGCTCTTGAAATGCATGTACTGTCCTGTCCATGAGGACTTTCTAAATATAGATCTTTCGATTGTGCCATCATTCATTTTGGTCAGAAGAACGTCTAGAAATTTAATAGTATCGTTTTCCTCGTGTTCTACTGTGAAATTGAGATTTGGATGGCATGAGTTGAATTTTGTTAACATGTCTTCCGCTTTTGATCTGCT
Organism: Trichobilharzia regenti; assembly: GCA_944472135.2. Classification (NCBI taxonomy): domain Eukaryota; kingdom Metazoa; phylum Platyhelminthes; class Trematoda; order Strigeidida; family Schistosomatidae; genus Trichobilharzia; species Trichobilharzia regenti. The sequence goes on from OX235263.1 coordinate 6,923,451, forward strand.
TTCACAGACAATAAAAATGTCATCAACATATCTTAGGTATGCATTTGTTTCTTGTATATATTGCTGCAAAGTACCGGTTTCTAGGCGTGACAAGAATAAGTCTGCGAAAAGTGGTCCCAAAGGGCTTCCCATTGCGACACCATCAACTTGACGGAACAGACGCCCGTTGAATTGGAATTGGACATTTTTAGTACATAAAAGTAGTAATTTCCTCAATTCCGATGTTGGAATGGGTATGTCTTCAGCTTCTTTACATATGAAGTCGATAGTTTCAACGACTGGCACATTTGTGAAAAGGGAGGTAACATCGAAAGAGACTAAATGCTTATCGGATACATTGAAATCTTTAATTTGATTGACAAATTGAAATGAATCAGAGACTATATGTGTTCCGAAACGTTTCAGCAAGGGCTGCAACAGTTCACATAGCCACTGTGCTAATCTGTGGTATGGTGAGTTTATCATAGAGAGTATGGGTCTTAACGGCGCTCCTGGTTTGTGTATTTTTACGCGTCCGTATAGTTTTGGGATTTGTGACCCAATCGGTTTGATATTTTTATATGTGTTTTCGTCAATGTATTTATTTTTGAAGAGTTGTCGTAGATGTTGCACAATTTTCCTTTCGGTTGATAACGTTTGGTCTTTTGCACGGTTATCCAATTTGAATTTAGATTCATCAGAGAGAATTTGATTCATTTTTTCGAGGTAATCTATCTTGTTCATTAGCACTACACTTTGTCCTTTATCGGCTTGTAAGATAACAAGATTTTTGTCTTTTCGGAGCTTGTTTAAAGATCTCCAGTGTTCTTTGGTGATATGCGACTTTTGATTGGTTGGCATGACTCGAAATTGATGAGCAATATCAACCATCTTTGCTTTCAACCAGCTTTCGCTGTCACTGGACGTGGCATGTAGCCCTATAAGTTGATCATAAAGATTTTCGAATTGGCATTCGATATCAATTTGCTTTATCTTTTTCATGGGAGCACAGAATTTGAATCCCAGTGACAGAATTTCTGCTTGTTCTTTCGATAGGGAAATATCAGACAAATTGTGAACATAATTAGATATATCCACTGGGAAAATTTCATTTGGCGGTTCCGGATGAAGTGACTTCTTCAGTTTCTTTTCTTCTGATTCTTTTGTCTTTTTTGATGTGGCATGCAGATATTTAGTGAATTTAATATAACATACAAAATTTAATTCATTTTGTACACTGATCAGTTTACTTGACAATAGGCATAAATTACTGATTTCATCAGTTTCAGAACACAAATGTGATTCAGCAAGACGGTAAAGATTTGCCCGTGTGGGTCTCAAATGATCTTTACGCAAGGATTTGTAAAATGTTCGAGGATAAATATTATTCTGGATACATTCCTTCAAAAAATCTCGTCGTGCAGAGTGTTTAGCAATCCTACACTTCAATTTCACTAGATCATTTAGTGCATTGATAGTGCTTTTTGGGAGACGCTTCTTCAAGAATTGAAAACATTTATTTCCCGATACGAATTTAAAACAAGCAATAAAGGTTAATAAAGCAGGATTTAATGAATTCATCAAATTTCGGTAGAACTCGTCAGCTGAATACTCTACATACACGAATATATATACTTTTGAAATTACATTGGGAGATATAAGACTGATAAGTTGAATACTCTACATACACGAATATATATACTTTTGAAATTACATAGGGAGATATAAGACTGATAAGTAAACAAACTACATTGAATTAATCATGCAGAGAGACAGGTGCGAATATTTTTCAGGTCATGTTCAAATAGATAAGGGGAGAGAGAGAGTATGAGAGATCAAAATTAAGATAAATTGCATTACGCTTCAATTACATCACTTAGATAAACAATTAGTCATTAGAGAATATAACGAGAATTGCAAACAGACTAATATCAATAGTAATAGTTTTAATAACAATAATAATAATATGTGTTGAAGTGAGTTAAGATAATCTTACGGATAAAGCATAGATTTAAATGAATCAAGAATAATAATAATAATGGTAGTAATAATAACAAAAATAATAAGAAGAAGAGGTAGAATAATAGTAATAACAAGTAGAGAATAATAAGTAAAGCGTATTACCATGGTAGATTCAGAGTGACGACCATCTCCTTTTGTATACAGAGGGCTGGTTTGTAAATTCGAATTGCACAAGCCTCTGCAATTGCAAGCATCTTCTTGTTTCTTTGTTTGCTGACGATGGTGAATGACTTGACGGCGTCGATATCATGTCCGTAATCCACGAGATGTTTTGTTATTGAGGATTTTGGGACTTTGCACTCAGCTGTTTTCAACCATTTTGGCAAATGCTCCATCATGCGAGTAGACAATCGCCTTTCCGTACGACCTATGTATTTGCTGCCACAAACACACTCAAATTGATATATGCAGTTTGAAGTGTCGAGGATTGGCGACTGGTCTTTCCCAGATTGTTGAAGCACTCGCTTGGTGGTGTTAAGGATAACGAGTTTTGCAGCGTAATAAGTTCTCTTGATGGCTTTGTCAAGTCTTCGTTTCACTATTTCCTGTACGTCATCTCCTTTGAATGGCAAATTGATATAGACAGGTTTCTTTGGAACTGTCTGAATTGTTTTGCAAGGGGTAGTTTCTTTAGAGTATTTATTAATGAACTTCTCAGGATATCCATTCTTACATAAAATATCCTTCAAAGATTTTATTTCATGTTCAACAGTACTGTCAGAACAAATTTTCCGTGCTCTATTGAACAGTGTTCTGACTAAGTTCTTTTTGTATTCGATTGGAACAAAGCTCTTGAAATGCATGTACTGTCCTGTCCATGAGGACTTTCTAAATATAGATCTTTCGATTGTGCCATCATTCATTTTGGTCAGAAGAACGTCTAGAAATTTAATAGTATCGTTTTCCTCGTGTTCTACTGTGAAATTGAGATTTGGATGGCATGAGTTGAATTTTGTTAACATGTCTTCCGCTTTTGATCTGCTTTCACAGACAATAAAAATGTCATCAACATATCTTATCTAAGTGATGTAATCTTTATCTAAGTGATGTAATTGAAGCGTAATGCAATTTATCTTAATTTTGATCTCTCATACTCTCTCTCTCCCCTTATCTATTTGAACATGACCTGAAAAATATTCGCACCTGTCTCTCTGCATGATTAATTCAATGTAGTTTGTTTACTTATCAGTCTTATATCTCCCAATGTAATTTCAAAAGTATATATATTCGTGTATGTAGAGTATTCAACTTATCAGTCTTATATCTCCCAATGTAATTTCAAAAGTATATATATTCGTGTATGTAGAGTATTCAGCTGACGAGTTCTACCGAAATTTGATGAATTCATTAAATCCTGCTTTATTAACCTTTATTGCTTGTTTTAAATTCGTATCGGGAAATAAATGTTTTCAATTCTTGAAGAAGCGTCTCCCAAAAAGCACTATCAATGCACTAAATGATCTAGTGAAATTGAAGTGTAGGATTGCTAAACACTCTGCACGACGAGATTTTTTGAAGGAATGTATCCAGAATAATATTTATCCTCGAACATTTTACAAATCCTTGCGTAAAGATCATTTGAGACCCACACGGGCAAATCTTTACCGTCTTGCTGAATCACATTTGTGTTCTGAAACTGATGAAATCAGTAATTTATGCCTATTGTCAAGTAAACTGATCAGTGTACAAAATGAATTAAATTTTGTATGTTATATTAAATTCACTAAATATCTGCATGCCACATCAAAAAAGACAAAAGAATCAGAAGAAAAGAAACTGAAGAAGTCACTTCATCCGGAACCGCCAAATGAAATTTTCCCAGTGGATATATCTAATTATGTTCACAATTTGTCTGATATTTCCCTATCGAAAGAACAAGCAGAAATTCTGTCACTGGGATTCAAATTCTGTGCTCCCATGAAAAAGATAAAGCAAATTGATATCGAATGCCAATTCGAAAATCTTTATGATCAACTTATAGGGCTACATGCCACGTCCAGTGACAGCGAAAGCTGGTTGAAAGCAAAGATGGTTGATATTGCTCATCAATTTCGAGTCATGCCAACCAATCAAAAGTCACATATCACCAAAGAACACTGGAGATCTTTAAACAAGCTCCGAAAAGACAAAAATCTTGTTATCTTACAAGCCGATAAAGGACAAAGTGTAGTGCTAATGAACAAGATAGATTACCTCGAAAAAATGAATCAAATTCTCTCTGATGAATCTAAATTCAAATTGGATAACCGTGCAAAAGACCAAACGTTGTCAACCGAAAGGAAAATTGTGCAACATCTACGACAACTCTTCAAAAATAAATACATTGACGAAAACACATATAAAAATATCAAACCGATTGGGTCACAAATCCCAAAACTATACGGACGCGTAAAAATACACAAACCAGGAGCGCCGTTAAGACCCATACTCTCTATGATAAACTCACCATACCACAGATTAGCACAGTGGCTATGTGAACTGTTGCAGCCCTTGCTGAAACGTTTCGGAACACATATAGTCTCTGATTCATTTCAATTTGTCAATCAAATTAAAGATTTCAATGTATCCGATAAGCATTTAGTCTCTTTCGATGTTACCTCCCTTTTCACAAATGTGCCAGTCGTTGAAACTATCGACTTCATATGTAAAGAAGCTGAAGACATACCCATTCCAACATCGGAATTGAGGAAATTACTACTTTTATGTACTAAAAATGTCCAATTCCAATTCAACGGGCGTCTGTTCCGTCAAGTTGATGGTGTCGCAATGGGAAGCCCTTTGGGACCACTTTTCGCAGATTTATTCTTGTCACGCCTAGAAACCGGTACTTTGCAGCAATATATACAAGAAACAAATGCATACCTAAGATATGTTGATGACATTTTTATTGTCTGTGAAAGCAGATCAAAAGCGGAAGACATGTTAACAAAATTCAACTCATGCCATCCAAATCTCAATTTCACAGTAGAACACGAGGAAAACGATACTATTAAATTTCTAGACGTTCTTCTGACCAAAATGAATGATGGCACAATCGAAAGATCTATATTTAGAAAGTCCTCATGGACAGGACAGTACATGCATTTCAAGAGCTTTGTTCCAATCGAATACAAAAAGAACTTAGTCAGAACACTGTTCAATAGAGCACGGAAAATTTGTTCTGACAGTACTGTTGAACATGAAATAAAATCTTTGAAGGATATTTTATGTAAGAATGGATATCCTGAGAAGTTCATTAATAAATACTCTAAAGAAACTACCCCTTGCAAAACAATTCAGACAGTTCCAAAGAAACCTGTCTATATCAATTTGCCATTCAAAGGAGATGACGTACAGGAAATAGTGAAACGAAGACTTGACAAAGCCATCAAGAGAACTTATTACGCTGCAAAACTCGTTATCCTTAACACCACCAAGCGAGTGCTTCAACAATCTGGGAAAGACCAGTCGCCAATCCTCGACACTTCAAACTGCATATATCAATTTGAGTGTGTTTGTGGCAGCAAATACATAGGTCGTACGGAAAGGCGATTGTCTACTCGCATGATGGAGCATTTGCCAAAATGGTTGAAAACAGCTGAGTGCAAAGTCCCAAAATCCTCAATAACAAAACATCTCGTGGATTACGGACATGATATCGACGCCGTCAAGTCATTCACCATCGTCAGCAAACAAAGAAACAAGAAGATGCTTGCAATTGCAGAGGCTTGTGCAATTCGAATTTACAAACCAGCCCTCTGTATACAAAAGGAGATGGTCGTCACTCTGAATCTACCATGGTAATACGCTTTACTTATTATTCTCTACTTGTTATTACTATTATTCTACCTCTTCTTCTTATTATTTTTGTTATTATTACTACCATTATTATTATTATTCTTGATTCATTTAAATCTATGCTTTATCCGTAAGATTATCTTAACTCACTTCAACACTATTATTATTATTGTTATTAAAACTATTACTATTGATATTAGTCTGTTTGCAATTCTCGTTATATTCTCTAATGACTAATTGTTTATCTAAGTGATGTAATTGAAGCGTAATGCAATTTATCTTAATTTTGATCTCTCATACTCTCTCTCTCCCCTTATCTATTTGAACATGACCTGTAATCAAGTATGGCAAACCATACCTTTTTGCAGATGATCTCTAGATAGTATATGATTATGGGTACGGTGATATGATCGTCGAAAGCAAGATCCAACAAGACTTAAATGATCTAGGCGATTGGAGCGAAAAGTGGCAACTGACTTTCAACCCAGACAAGTGCGGTATAACCCACCTTGGACGCTGGAAACCGATAATGTGCCTATATATGTACGGTAAGCTCCTCTCAAAACTGAACACAGTCACAGTCCTCGGGATAACATACTCAGATTTATCCTTTTCCGATCATGCAAACAAGGTTGTATCTGACTGTAAACGACTTACTGGCTTTGTACTGCGTTACTTCTACACCCAAGAAGCAAGATTAGCTATATATAGGACATGTATTCGTCCCAAACTTGAATATTGTGCTCTCCTATTTAGTAACCTCAGGTCTGTAGACAAAAAAATCGAAAGTGTCCAGAGATTCCTCACGAAACGCATAATAGGGTTCGACCAACAAGTGGAATATGTTGACAGGTGTGTACACCTGAAATTAGAACCTCTGTGGTTAAGGAGAGTGAAGTGCAACCTATTCCTACTCTTCAAAGTCATTAGGGAACATTGCTACAGTAACTCATCCATAAAGTGGGAAAATATTAAATCATATCAGCTGCGAAACCACGACTACCTTGTCAAGGTGGCTACCCACAGAAAATCCATTAGGGCAAACTTTTTCATCATAAAATATTGCACTCTTTGGAACCAACTACCACCTAAAATAAGATGTTGTGAAAACCCTGATGGGTTCAAGCGGAGCCTAGAAAGACACTTTAGTATGTCCACCCTAGCTCGTCTAAAAGACCACAACTGTTGGTAGAACGGAAATTGAAGGCCAGTCCAGTCTTCAGTATAGTCACATACGTATATCTCGACTCTAATACTCACGCAGCGAACGTTAACTAATTTACTGATTTCTATTCTCTATAATTTTCACTAAGTCATGTTGGTAAAAGTAACTGGAAATAATTGTAATAGCATCCACACCTTTTAACGTTTTACATATGTATATACTAATATAATAATACTTATTAATCATGCATGTTCAATTCTTAAATTAGATGGTTATTAAAATACTTAAAATATTAATGCATCACATGTTTTCTTGCTTTACCACGCTTGTTTCCCTTATAACACTCAATTATTGAGCCTAGTGTATTATTTGATAAACGAATTATATTATTGATTATACTCTTATCATATATGGTTTGATTTACTCTACGGCTCCCTGTAGACTAACTACCATTCTTCAGTATACACACACTGCACTATTGTTAACCAAATGCCAAAATTTTGTTGGTTTTATGTTGATATCTTTTTATAATATGTCTAGACACGTTACTTTGCAATGTCAGATGTTTACTATATATAAGTACTCTAAGTCCTGCCAACCGACCTTACCTCCAGTCTATACTACCTAAATTGAACCTTAACTATAGTGTTCTGCTAAATCTTGTTCCACTATCCACAGTACCTATTCGTTTTACTCTTTAAGTTTTTGACTTCTTATAAAGCAATCGGTTCATTAGGATGCATGCACACATATATAATATGTTCATAAAGATGTACGTGGAGACCAATTGGAAGCACTCATCAAGAAAGCTAGGGAGATGGAATATGGGGTACGAACATGTCTGGTACCAAGCAATATTTTTGCGGTAGCAATAATAATCATAGTCTCAGAGCCTAACATCAAAAAAGGAGGGAGGGTGGCGGTAGCTGATCAGTAGATATGGTGGGGGTCACTAAGGTGAATCACCCCATTCTGCAGGAACAGCAATATGCGATTTGAAGGCTCGAGATTTTTCTGATTTTTATGAGGGCTTAGATCTTTGTCTCGAAAAAGATAATAATGAACGCCTAGACAGATCATGCTTCTGCCTTTAAATATATACCATTCACTCAGCCTATTGTTGAGATGCGACCACGCGGGATCTGCACAGATTTATGGGACATCTTATAAATTAACTTGCTATCCATCGTCAGATCTCTAAATACCACTTCACAATATCTTGTCTCACTTATTTTCTAATAACGTCTTTACTTGATCCTCATTATATTCCATTAAACCTAACATTTTATAGCTCTTTATGAATTTGATTCGACTTATTCTGTTGCCATTCTCTGTAGGGTACGGTTGTGCACCAAATGCACAAAAAGGTATAAAATAAAAACAACCGGCATGAGGAAAAATGTATTAAAACCAAAAGTGGACATCATGATAGTGCAAACTGTACAGGAAGCATTATACATTGCAAATGAACGTTGTCAGCCCAGGGAGTTTCCTTTATTAATGCATTTATTAGTACTTTATTAGACACTTGCACTCACCTATTTCATTACACTTTGTTGATTCACCTTAGCACTTTTACTTTTCTAAAACAGCTTCCAATCCCTTGTAAACGTTGTACTTACCTCAATATTGGTTGGTTATCGTATGCCTACAACCACGGGATGAAAACGAAACGAAGTCGATTTTCCCGCTCAACCTGGAGGACAATTGTACAATTCAATAACTATACAGCCTAGTTCAGACAATGAGTATATATATATCAAATATTTAACTGTTGAAACATAATTAACTTGTAGACAATCTAGGATTTGATATTATATCATACTTGATCGTGCCTGTAAAAATGGCATGCATTTTCACGTAAATTTATATGTTTATATGAGAAAGAAGTCCTGTCTTTGATACTTCTTCTTCTGGCAGCTTGTTGCTTTTCACTTGCATACCTTCCAGTTTGTGGGAAATCAGACATACATCATCGGCGAAGTCCAGATCCACCAAGTTCCATTTTTGTGTGAGTCCATTTTATACCTGTTTCCTCATTGCCCGTTGTCTGTCGCATTATCCAATCTACTGCAATCAGGAAGATCATTGGTGATAGTAGGCAGCCAGCCTTGCCTTACTGCCATCCTCACTTCGAAGGCTTCCGTAAGTTTCCTGTTGTGGATTACTTGGCATGCAGGATTTTCGAACGACTGTTGGATGAGATGTATAATTGTCGGCGGCACCCCGTAGTAGCGAAGTAGTTGCCAAATCACCTCTCGACCGACGCTGTCGAAGGCTTTCTCAAAGTCGATGAAGTTGAGATAGAGAGGTGACTGCCATTCTAAGCTTTGTTCAATGATGATTCGTAGAGTCGCGATTTGATCAATACATAATTTGTTTCTCCTGAATCCGCCCTGTTCCGGTCGAAGTTTTTCATCCAGGTTGGTTTTTTTGATTCTCTCCAGGATGATGCGGCTTAGTATTTTGCTTGGAATGAACAGGAGCATAATTCCACGTCAGTTTTTACATTGAAATAAGTCTCCTTTCTTTGGTGGTTTGAATAAGTATCGTTTCTTTCAATCCTCGGGTACTTTTCCCTCCTTCCACACCTTCTTCAGTAAGGGTGTCATCAAGTTCGCTGTTGTCTCTGGGTCCATTTTCAATGCTTTTGCTGGGGTTCCATCTGATCCTGCTGCTTTTCCAGTTTTTGGCATCTTGACTGCCTTCAGGACTTCTGTTCTCGTTGGGGGGTTGATGTTCACCGGTAGTTCCGCTTCCGTTGTTGGTATTGTTGGGCGCGTTGTAGGTGGCGGACGATTTAGAAGCCTTTTGAAGTGTTCAGCCCAGTGTTTTCTTTGCTCCACCTCTTTTGTGATTGACTTTCCATTGTCATCCTTGACTGGCTTAATCTGCGTCGAACTTTTTCCCGATAGGTGCCTAGTTGTTTGGTAGAGTTTGGCGAGGTCTGCTTTGCCTGCAGCTTGTTCTGCTTCAGGTAATAAGGTAGATTAAGTCCATTGTAAGTGTAGTGATTGGACGAACTTCTTCTGTATGCATAGTTCAGGGCTTAGCAAGTGAATCGCCATTGCTTCCGCAGTTTGAAGAAGTCTGATTCGTACACCTTTAGGAAGACTACTTCTTACTCTGTAGACTACTTTGAAGTTTCTTTGGGGTGCAGCTTGGTGTCCGTATTCTATCAGATATTCTAAGATGGAGCTGCGGGGACGTCGTTTTTCTCCTTTGTAAAACCATGTTGGTAAGTGTTCGGTGACACGCTTGGAAAGCGAACGCTGGGTACATACCTGGCTCCGCACGAGCAGGTGAATTGATAAATACACAATGATGAGGCCAGCAGTGGTAGCTTATCCCTCACGTTCACATGAATCATAGGTTTTGTGTAGAAAGTTAGTCGTAGTTCAGCTGCGAAGAAGGCCTCCTTGAGTGAGAGCGACAGTTGATTTTTTAGTGCTTCCGCGGATATATCTCCATTGAATTGAAGGTTCATTTCGAGCGGTTTCTTCGGGACGCTAAGCATGGGCGGCTTTTGTGGTCCAGGATTCATAGATTTTGCAATAAATCGTTCTGGGTAACAATTCTCGAAGAGGATTCTCTTGAGATTATCCAGTTCATCTTCTACTGTATCCGGGGTACAAATTCTGCGAACTCTGTAGCTGAGTGAACGGATCAGGTTTCGTTTGGTGTATAGGGGTACCCAACTGTGGAAGTTAATAAGCTGTCCGTTCCATGTTGACTTTCTGTAGATAGATCTTTTCAGTGTTCCATCCTGTTCTCGTCTTGCTAGTTGGATGTCAAGAAAGGATATTTTAGATTTGGACTCTTTCTCCAGTGTGAACTGAATTGCGGGCCGGTAGTTGTTAAGTTTTTACTAGTTTTACTTTATGACTAATTGGTGGTGGTGGAAAAAAAACTCCAAACCTAAGTACTTCCTAGATATGATGAACATGTTTACTTACTTTGGCGACAATTTAATCTTGGAGATTTTAACCTTTACTTAGTAACTTGGATCCTATATTAATCGCCATGTTGCTAAGTTATTCAAAAGACGGAATGATGAGTGAAATAATACTCGGACACTTATTCTAACGAAACCGAATAGTGATAATCGTTTAGCCTACCAATATGCCGTTTACTTTCAGTCTTAGTTCAAATACAAATTTAGTTACCCACTAAACTAATAGTTTCAGAAGACCGCTCTACTCCTGTCTTCGAGATACTTTGCCCGATCGTGTTTAACTTCAAAATGTGTGTATGCTGGCCATTTGATGTTGCTTATCCAGTTATACTGTTATTCAGTCACACTGTCCCACATGTGTTCCTATCAAACAAAACATCCCTTAAACCATCAACAAGTTGCCATCATTTCTTAATAAATGGCCTTAAATGTTCGCATGTAAACGATGCTATTAACTGTCTCACCTTCGTGATGTTTCAACTTTGGATTAATCAGTTTTCCGTTACATGGGCACTTGTTTCAATTTTAACGGATAGTTCTAACCTTTGACTACTGAATTAGTACGTTTCGTTATATACCATCCTCACAAAATATAGGTACTGATAATAATTACTGATAAGAGATTTTCATGATAACGAGAATGTTCTCGATATTGACGACAATATACCTCAGGGGCGGACGTATCGTCTAAACGCACTATGTCATCAAAGTCTCATAAACCGTTAATGCCCAGCTCTCGCTACGCTCGGGCCCACGCTGTTCTTAGAAGATTTCTGAGAAACGCTTAGTAACAACGGACGAAAAAACCAGAACACCAATTGTTGACTTGAGTATTATGTATTGTTACACCAGCATATAAATCAAGTATCACTAAGCAAACTAAGAAAACTAAGGTCTGTAAACAAATATTACAATAATAAATCGTTATGTTACTTCTGACGATATTTAACTCTTCTTTCTGAACAGCGACCGATGAGACGATGACTGTCGTATTGATGCCTCCGCGAAAATCGAGGAAGTTGATTTTGAGCAAACAACCAAGAATTGATCGTTCAATCTTCAACTCCATTGACACTCCCCGGCAAAAAAGGGATCCAACCCTTTTTTCCTTCACGACCAATGCACGTTGACTTGGATGCCATTGCGAGAACCTGGGTCACACGGACAGAGCTGAAATGGAAAACAAACAGAAAAGCCAACACACCACAAGCATACCCACAGCACAATCTCACACATCAATGACGACCTGCGCCTCCAGACAGAGACCTCCTCTTGACATCTTGCAACACAATCGCCACTTACTAGAATGACTCTTGCAGAATGCAACGTGACCATAGCAGCACCTCATGATACTCTTCAAGCATCCTCTTTTTTATTCACTATCAATTATCACTGAAATCGCTTGTCACTCATTCTGCCTCAGTTCTAGTAGCGGTGACGCATGCGAGCCTCAGTCGTTTACACTCTTTCTCCCCGGCGTGTCGGACCGCAGCTAACAATTATCTCCGTGTGCATTTCATTCTCAGCAATAGCCTGGACTCCCCGGCGTATACGACCCATCTGCTGTCCTTAACATCAATCAATTCATTCACGGATGTAGAAGACTCGAAACAACTTCAGAAGTAATCACGACGAAAATTTTAACAAAATTATGCAATAACAACAAGACACGAAAACAACAAGTAAACACAATGAATCCAAAAACACCAATTGATATGACACACCACACGTATATACAAATAGTACAAACAACCTCGCCGATCATGTCTTGGTGGAATTCCTTTGAAGAATTGCAGGACTTACACCAGTACGCCTACAACCCTTCACAGGTTGACGATTGTAAGTTGTGGAATGTCCAGACACAAACAAGATTAACCAACAATTACATCAATTGGAACTCACACAACTATTTAACACAAACATATGTACAATCAACACATCAAATGTTGTGGATTCTGACACGACAAACTACCCTTGAAGAACTGTAGGACTTACAGCAGTACGCCTACATTCCTTCTCAGGTTGATGATCCAAGTGGAAGTCGTCCGGACACAAACAGAATTACCAACAGCTAGATGATAAATGATATCAATTCAGTATATACAATATGAACATATGTACAAAATCACACACCAAGCACATTGGACTGCTCATTGATGCGCTACCCTTTGAAGAATTGTAGGACTTACAGCAGTACGCCTACAACCCTTCTCAGGTTGACGCCCTAGGTTGGAAAATCGTCGCAGAGTTCATTTGCTAACTTCCTTCTATCAGCTATATCCTCAAATCTGAACGGCAACACGCCCATGTCATTGTATCGTAGAATATAGATGACCAACAAACACACGACATATCTCATCAACCAAGTATAGAAACAGAGTAATTTACACCAAAGATAATAACATTCAAATAGTAACTTGAAACTAGAAATGCCTTTATTCGTGCAAGTCAATTTAACAATAACTCTCTCCTTTACACTTGGCTTATCCACACTAAACTGACCATTGATATTCGTCCTTTCAAACGAACTGATACTACCATAGTCATTGCACAAGATACTTGAGTTGATGGGTGTCTGTTTCATTGTGGATGACAGCACCAACGACGACTGATTGATATCAGTTGATGAACTTAGCAGTGGATCAAAAGCTGTTGTTGCTCGCTTTTCAGAAATTTGTCTACCTGCAAGACCACCACCACTGCTGTCTTTTACTATCAGCTCAGGTTTAACACTAGCATCTGATGATAGGTGGGCTACATGCTGATCAATTACACTGACTGTCTCACAAGTATGCACACCTTCTGGAACTGCATCTGCGTTCAATTCTACTTCACGTTGTAGTTGTACAGAACCTTTATTTAACTTAGCAGTAGTAGGCATATCCCGCATCTCATAATGATCAACCAAAGACAAATCTGCACTATCATGATCATTACCACAAATATTCAATTTACCGTCAAGTTCATCATTTTCAAACTCTTTAATAACAGAAGTAGACAATTTTGGTTCCTCCTCAAAATTCATTAAAGGTTTTATAACTTCACTCTGACTAGATATACTTTGTAAACTTGTGGAGTCAGAACTCCACTCTGAAGCAGTAACTCTATTCTGTGACACTCTATTCAACAACGGCTTACCAGTTGCAACTACAGACTTCTTCACAACACCGTTATCGTCACACAATTCGGAGTCAGACCTGGAGTTTACATTTAGCTTATCACTGAACTTGCTCACTGGTTCACAGTTCACTTCTGTATGCACCTCTTGCACACGTGTAAAACAAAGCCGTGTTTGTCTTGCATCTTGTAACTTATCTGTTGAGGATGTACTACGAAACCTGTTACACTCACTAGGTCTATATGCATTACTAGACATCATGGAGCCTTCTCGATATCCACCTCTCTGAGGCCTACTCGTCATCAATGAGTGCGTTTTACCCTCAGACTGCTCTATTCTAGGGGTGAGATCTAACAGACTGGCGAACTTGCTCATAGATTGATTGACACTAGTATTTACCAGTTTCAGGATATCATCAAACTTTGGCTCGATACCCTCATCCTCCATACGGGAGCTTATCTTCACCCACTTCCTTTGCAGTCGGGTAGGTAGACGTCTTGCTATTACTTCTAGTATAAAACTCGAGTTGAGGTCACTCATTCGATTCATCGAAATCATTCCATTCTTGTAAATTAGCAAATTATCTAAAAACTCAGTGAGTGCCTGGGAGTCATCCTGTAACTGACCACCATTACCCTCAACAGCCTCGAATAATTTCCCTGCAATCATCGAGGGTCTTCCAAACCTTTGGCGTAATATGCTCATAGCCTCATCGTAGCCCTCCTTTGGCTTCATAAACTTACAGCACTGTATAGCTCTTGCAGCATCTCCAGTGCAATATCTCATCAAATACATTAACTTCAATTCATCATTTAATAAAAAACCACTCAACATGATCTCAAACTCCTTTACAAATTGTAAATAATCAGCCGGGTTTCCATCAAAACATCGTGGTTCTAATTTAGGGAGTTTGATGTTCCTATTATCCCTGAACGGCGAAACAGTAACATCAACCATATCATGTTTAACATCAGACACATCGTTACAATTAACAGACAAGTCACCATGACTTACTTTCCTGTTTGCATCCAAGACACTCTGTCCCTTCTTTGACCCAGGCATTGTTGAACTTGACCCAATTCCAAAAAAGTTCCAGATATTGCTTGTTCAAAGAGGACTTGACCGGCACCAGGAAAGATGAACGGCGACTATCCAAACTTTCACCAACTGTTTCAATCCGCCAGATCTGTTTCTATCGTCAGAAACTGTCATCAAAGTCTCATAAACCGTTAATGCCCAGCTCTCGCTACGCTCGGGCCCACGCTGTTCTTAGAAGATTTCTGAGAAACGCTTAGTAACAACGGACGAAAAAACCAGAACACCAATTGTTGACTTGAGTATTATGTATTGTTACACCAGCATATAAATCAAGTATCACTAAGCAAACTAAGAAAACTAAGGTCTGTAAACAAATATTACAATAATAAATCGTTATGTTACTTCTGACGATGTTTAACTCTTCTTTCTGAACAGCGACCGATGAGACGATGACTGTCGTATTGATGCCTCCGCGAAAATCGAGGAAGTTGATTTTGAGCAAACAACCAAGAATTGATCGTTCAATCTTCAACTCCATTGACACACTACTTAATGTAACACATGACCCTAACACCCCTAACTCTGTAGCTCACAACATTCTATAAAGTTAACAATTAGAATGTCTATTTGAGGTATAGAGAATACATTTATTAGTGATTCAACACAAAATACAAAATCAACGATACTGCAAACCACTTTCTTCAGCAAAGAATCCCACAAGGTCACTGGAACTACAAATTAGCTAAAATAGAAAACAAGGGTGCACAGGATGTATACATGAATATATCTACCAATATTATATCAACGAGATAGCACAGTAACAATTAACGAGATTTTATATCAATGTGCGATTACATCAGTCACTATATTTGACACAAGTGGATATTTAGACGAAGTAATAAGAAGACGTAATTTGTCTGAGTCGTGTAGTGTTGTATTTGTGCAACACATTTTGGGCAGTCTGGTCACACATGGACTTATCATAGGAGTACACTATTAAAATAATACAGTTAAGAGGTTAGAAAATAAATTTAGGTGGAATTAAAATCACATATTGAAGGTCAAAATAAAAATGAAGATCACTAAACCAAATAACAGAGGTATTGGTACACCTACCCTGACTGGTATCAAAACGAAGTTTAACAAAGATTTCGTATGATGACGAATAGTTTCGGAACTCACAAAGATGGTTTAAACTTCCTAATCACAGTTGGGCTTCCACAAACTTGAGGATACGCCCCGAACACTTTTTGTGGATAGGTTTTAAAAACTGTGCAAACGTCAATTTTATGTCCTGTCTCTATGAGATGTTTCGCAATAGAGGAGCTGGGGCTCCATTAATAGATTCTGAAGATTCTGTTCGCTTCTGGAGGCATTTAGGAATATGATGCGTAGCCTTTACCTGCAGAAATCGATGGGTCCTCCCTAAACCACTTCTAAACCTTACGTTCATAGCTTTAAGAGATGTCGAACACTACTTCTATGCAATTTAAAAATAATTTTGTGAATTAACTTTGAACAAACGCAAATAATATGCCGTCAGGACAATAACAAAAATCGGAAGTTTATGAAACCAAACTCAATAATGGGACAAAATGACGTGCACCTCAGATGTCTTTACGTACCTGATCACGAGGATGGTATTGAAATCCACCAAATTACTTAAATGTTGCAGTGTTCATTCAACTCATTTAAAAATTTTGGTGGGAAACAGTGGATGTTGTAAGTGATCGTAAAACATATTGCAGTTTCCGCCCATTTGTGAAAACTGATTTTCGCTTGTATCTATGCATTCCATTGACTTTCAGCCATCAAAACATCACACAAAAATGCGGAAGGATGCCCGATTTCGATATCAATCACATTCTTCAGTTCCTGCAACAGTAATAGGTACTGCACAATAGCTGTGGTAGGGGAATTCGCGATGGAGTACAGGTTTCCGCCAAGCTGCAAAGAAATTTATCGAATGACAGTCGTCAAAATGTACGCGAAGCTTGCTCGGTATGCCAAGTAATCATCTCATGAACCATGTATTTAAACGTCCTGTGACACAAGCAATCAGTATATGCTCGAAAACAATATCGAACAACAATTTTCATATAAATTCATCCAACAAAAGCAAAATAAGCACCGAAATCGCGTCTACTGCGTTTTCCTGGAAGACTAGCTCCAACTGGAGTCAACGGAACCGCGCAAATGCCATCAAGGTTGAGCCAGAGGGGCCACTTCAAATAGGGGATATGCTATATCAACGGTCGACATGGACACAGCAAAACTAATCTGTCTGACGATGACAAATATTAATCTGAATTCAGTATCATTCATTTCTGGTGTTACGATGAAAATGCTGACAAAATTACACATAAATCACTTATTTCAAATTAGTACCCAATCTCGATATAAGTTAAGAATAAGTTACTATGCCTCATACACCAAAGTTATATGGAGGAATTGACTTCAAACTTTATTTTTTCCCAAATATTTGTAATCCATCTAACGCACACTTGGGTTTTTTTGTTGATGCGAGGACAGTATTTCTACATTTCTTAATGTGCTCCGTTGAGTGACTGGTCAGCAGAGCGTACCTACAAACTAAAGTCAAAAAGGACAGCAACCATGTAATTTCCCCATAAATCAAATTTATGTTATGTAAATGATACTTATTCACGCCTGTACAACTGGTGTGTCCTACATAGATAGGAATAAACATGTGTTTTTATAGCATTCACTACTTATTGTCGTTCACAAGGAAAAAAGAAACTGACAAATAATAAAGCTAAAGCCTCCAAGGGGAATTCGAATCATCATCAAGGAGGGAGGGTGGCGGTAGCTGATCAGTAGATATGGTGGGGGTCACTAAGGTGAATCACCCCATTCTGCAGGAACAGCAATATGCGATTTGAAGGCTCGAGATTTTTCTGATTTTTATGAGGGCTTAGATCTTTGTCTCGAAAAAGATAATAATGAACGCCTAGACAGATCATGCTTCTGCCTTTAAATATATACCATTCACTCAGCCTATTGTTGAGATGCGACCACGCGGGATCTGCACAGATTTATGGGACATCTTATAAATTAACTTGCTATCCATCGTCAGATCTCTAAATACCACTTCACAATATCTTGTCTCACTTATTTTCTAATAACGTCTTTACTTGATCCTCATTATATTCCATTAAACCTAACATTTTATAGCTCTTTATGAATTTGATTCGACTTATTCTGTTGCCATTCTCTGTAGGGTACGGTTGTGCACCAAATGCACAAAAAGGTATAAAATAAAAACAACCGGCATGAGGAAAAATGTATTAAAACCAAAAGTGGACATCATGATAGTGCAAACTGTACAGGAAGCATTATACATTGCAAATGAACGTTGTCAGCCCAGGGAGTTTCCTTTATTAATGCATTTATTAGTACTTTATTAGACACTTGCACTCACCTATTTCATTACACTTTGTTGATTCACCTTAGCACTTTTACTTTTCTAAAACAGCTTCCAATCCCTTGTAAACGTTGTACTTACCTCAATATTGGTTGGTTATCGTATGCCTACAACCACGGGATGAAAACGAAACGAAGTCGATTTTCCCGCTCAACCTGGAGGACAATTGTACAATTCAATAACTATACAGCCTAGTTCAGACAATGAGTATATATATATCAAATATTTAACTGTTGAAACATAATTAACTTGTAGACAATCTAGGATTTGATATTATATCATACTTGATCGTGCCTGTAAAAATGGCATGCATTTTCACGTAAATTTATATGTTTATATGAGAATACACATTATTGTTATTTCTCCATATTGCCTAATCGCTCAGAACATGCGAGAGACTACAGCGTTGTGTGCTGTAGAAACCTTATCAAAAAGTGTGAAACTAGAGCCGAAGGCAGAAGAAAGCATTTGAGAGCATTGCGCTAACTTGAATTTCAAGAGGAGCTTAAAGACAGGTATCTTGAATAAGAGAATCATTATATCCCTAGAGATGACTTTTACTTCGGCAACGTGAAGAGTGATATTCTCTAACCCCTTACTCCCGTTTACATCAGTTTGTATGACAAGCACCTGATGAGGCTACTCCATTATGCACGTATCAGTTCACTTGCTCCTATGGATCTAGGTGCGTAGGCCATTCTTTTAGAGTAATTCACAAATCGGTTAGAGGAAACTTCCCAGCATGGCTAGAAACGGAAAGCATTGGTTCTTTGTCCAGCTCTCTCCGGAAGTAGCTAGTTTCATACATCTGTGTAGTGCGGCAGGCACGTGCTTGGAGAGGGCGGAGTCATGTTTTCTGTAAAAGGTAATTTAACCTCTGGATCTCCCACGGCCCTAGGCCTGTCTGGCTCCTCGGATTTTTTTCCACTAACTCACCTCATTTTTCCTTCATCGTCTCCAATTGTACCTATTTCAACTTGTCTGTATGTTCATCCTGTTTACACCTGTCTTCGTTCAAAACCATTCACCTAACGCTTTATTGTTCGGCTTTAAAAGCCCATTGCCCATTGTGATTTATGTTCACGTTTTGTCACATCTGCAGACTTCTGTGTAGAGGTGAAAACTCTCATCTCCCTTAATCTCTAGCTGCTTTGATTTTGGAATAAATAATAACTGTTACTGTGAGGACTTGTGTATGTAAATTGCGGTAATACTGTCTACAAGACTTAGTGTCGAAAATGCCTCTTTGCCCAACCTTTTGATTCTTCCCTCTCATCAGTCAGAACACGGAACGTTTGCCAGAAGTTTGGACAAAATGATAATATTTAGAACAATATGCTGGTATATTTCCAGTGTTAAGTTTAGAATACTCGCGTTGCTCTGCTTGTGGTTGTCGAAAGTATCTGACACTTGTCTTGATACTGGAATTGGATCGTATAGTGCACAGAAGCGTTCTGGAAGCCACTCTAGGACTCTCCGGCTATTATTATTGTTTGCTTTAATTCCTACAGGAACATAGGGCTTCAGCCGAACGTCTCTATCACGTTCGGTTTTCTGCTAAAGTTTTCACCTGGCTCCACGTCTCCCCACATGCTTTCATCTCCTCTTCACATGGCCTCCTCCATGTCACTCTCATACTGACGACTAACTCGCCGCTTCCCTTTCGGGTTTGTCTAGTCATATCACTTGATGGTCTGTTTTCTCAGAGTATGGCCAACCAATCCACCTCCATTTCATCCTACATATTTGTAGCACAATTGGTTCCTACTGGGTTGGTTCGCTCCCAGAGATCCCTCCTTGTTGCTGATCTTTTCTGGCCTTCTGATCTTGAGTAGTATCGAGCGAAGACAACTATTGATGAAGGTTTGTAGTTTGTTCGCAGTGTCCTTCGTGACGCACCAATCTCTGATCCGTATGTTAAGTAGTGCTGACTGACTTCACACTGGAGTTGAAAATCTGGATCTTATATTTCATGTCGAGTACTGCTTATTTACACACAGACTTGAGAGTGATGAAGGCTTGCCTTGCTTCCCGGTTCTTACTTTGATTTCTTCACCAGTTCCGTCTGCCTGTGGTTGGAGCGATGCTTCATAGGTAGGTAAAGGAGGTTGCCTCTTTCATATTTCTTCCGTTTATGCTGTCTGTCGTTGTTGCTGTTAGTTGGTACTGGGCAAGAATCTTCATCATCTTTGTTTTCTCTATATTCACCTTAAGTGATATCCTATCTTTAATGCTTCTTCTGCCAACTTGTTGCTTTTCACTAGCATATCTTCCAGTTTGTGGGAAATCAGACATATATAATCGGCTAGATCCAGATCCTCCAAGTTTTTCGTGTGAGCCAACTTTAGGTCTGTTTCCTTGCCCGCCACTCTCTGTAGCATTATCCATTTTACCTCAATCAGAAAAATCACTGGAGACAGTAGACAGCCAGCGTTGTCTTACTCCCGTCTTCACTTTGAAGAGTTCTGCGAGTTTCCCGTTGTGAATTACTTGGCATGCAGCATTATCGTACAACTGTTGGATGAGGTGTATAACTGTTGGCGGCACCCCGTAGTAGAGAAGTAGTCTCCAAATAGCCCCTCGATCGACATCGTCGAAGGCCTTTTCAAGGTAGATGAAGTTGAGTTAGAGAGAGGCTCAGTATTTTGCTTGGGATAGTCAGGAGCATAATGCCGCGCCAGTCCTTGCATTGATTTAAGCCTCATTTCTTTGACATTTTGAATAGGTATGATTTCTGTACTTCAGAAGGACATCTAACTGTATGAATCAGAACAGCAGCCTAAATATTACTAAACTTTCGCTTTTCTTCTACATGTTTTATGTACTTTGGCGTTCGGATTTAACTTCTTCCGTATCCATTTTCAGCGATATCCTATATAAGTGGGAAAATCATCATCGTTGGTTTCTCCCTGTTCTTTTATTTAATTTTTTTCCACCATAAACATGAACTAACCGTTAGAATGTAACGCTGTAAAATTCGATGACCATAAATTCTTAGTAATAAAAAAGGAAATGGACCCTGTGGTTATCACATGTTGTTTGTTTATATTATTATTCGCTGGCTGCTTCTGCACCTCTCTTGCTGTCTTCTTCTGTGTTCTCTTTTCGATGGTATTGCATTGGGGCACTGCAAATGCATAGTAGTGCTGTTTTCTACGTTTGTATTACTCAAAAAGTGTTTTGAATTAAGTAGAACCTGGTAGACATTCAGAACATTGTTAGCGCATATGATGACTAACAGAACAAACTCCATCGTGAAACCTGTTCATCATCACAAATTTTAATAATAATAATAATTTATATTTTCATATAAACATAAATGTACATGAAAATGCATGCCATTTTTATAGGCACGATCAGGTATGGTAAATGTCAAATCTTAGATTGTCTACAAGTTAATAATGTTTCAACAGTTAAATATTTGATATATATATATATATATATATATATAATTACACTCATTGTCTGAACCAGGCCGTATGGTTATTGAATTTGATTTGGTGTTCCTTGTACAAGACATTGGTCTGAGCCAACGTCTGCTTCTCTTCTTACTTTTGTGTCCAGTAAGCTGCGTCTCCAATTCCTTGGAATTATGATGAAGCCAGTTTGATTTTTGGTTCGCCCGTCCATGCAGCCTTGTAGATATCCTTGCGCTTGTATACACTGCCACCAATCACTAGGTCATTAAAGACAAAGAAGTCAGCGAAGAGTTCTCCGCTTTCATTCATCTCTCCGAGTGCACCTCTACCAATAATGAGTTCTCTTCCTGTGTTGTCTGGTCCCAGTTTGGCGTCCACGTCGCCCATTAGAATTTTAATGGCACCGACCGGCGTATTGTCAATTGTTGCCTGTAGTTGTCTGTAGAATTCTTCTTCCTTTCTAGATCTGCGTTGCTCGTGGGTGCATAGCATTGTATAATTACCACTTTCCTTTCTTTTGAGTTGAATCTGGCGGTCATCATCCTGGGCGAGATCGCCTCCCCTCGTATCAGGGCCTTCGTTACCATTGGTGACATCATGATAGCCACACCCTCGGTGTGCATGTGGTTGTCTTCTGGGTGACCGGAGTAGACCACTGACTCTCCCGTTGACATTTTGGTGAGTCCACTCCCATTCCATTTGCTTCCACATATTCCCAGTAATTGAATACCACATCTCATCTCATGTGCAGGCTGGGCAGCTTTGCCAGTCTCATACATAGCGCAGACGTTCCATGTCTCCACACAGACGTTTTCTTTTGTCGCAAGGAGACTCGTGGTACTGAAGTTTCCATAGCAGTTTTGTTTGCAGGGTAGGGTTGCTAGCCTCAGACCCGAGGAGGAAGTTATTAAATAGATATTTAAGGTACAGGAGGGAGACTTTTTGGGTTGTTCCCTTTAGAATCAGGAAGAAAAGAAATAGAGCAATCAGAATGACAACAAAACATCATGACAAGAAAAGCAGCATCAACAAGAACAAACACTGTTAAATTCAGTTAACAAAATTTATACCAGAACCATAGACTCACTGGCTTATGTCAATTTCGGCATATCAATCAAATAATATATACAATTGTAGATATTATTTTAAACGGTCACAAGATGGCAACATGTTAGTCATAGGTATTAGTAGCCAGCACGATTCTATCCACAGGTTCAGTACTCGATGGTAAACGTATTACAACGAATTCTGCCTCCTGGGCAGAAGACCAGAAGAATGGGAGTTCTATGTAACTAAGGAAATGTAGTACATTAATCGAAAAGTGTGCCCAGGTCGTCGATCCTCAAGGTTCTACCAGGTAGGTATTCCTCGGTCTTGCCAAGAATGCCCATCTCAATTCCCAGATATTTCCAATTTCTTGAGCAGCTTTGAGTAATGCAGTTTCGTGAATTCCTCGCCTAAATCTAAGGGAGGAGCGTCGATGGGTAACCTCTAGGCCCGACACAGCTTTCCCTCGCTGGCAGACCCCGTTTACCAGCAAGTTTCACCATATATGCTATTATATCTTACTTGACTATTCTTTCCAATATACTTGATCAAGGCGCTAGTAACCGCAACAAGCCTGTGGTTTTTAGTAATTTGCGCGAACCTCTCTTCGTAAATAGGGTTGCTTTTGCATATTTTACGTCATGCTGTTGGATTGAGTGTGATGGGAGTAGCCTCAGGCTAGCAGGCTAGGCGAGCTGCATGCTCCATAAGACGTGTCGTGTAAAGGTCACTGGGCCTCGTTGATTCCCCTTAGTTCAGCCTGTTTACGCATATAAACACCACATTTTGACTCATATCAGCAGAGCCAGTCTGGTTTATATTTTAGCGCGGTCAGAGCTGCATTACGGGTAGTTTTTACTCCTATGAGAAGACTATGGGGCAGTAACCTGTCACTACTTAGGTTTTTCCCTGACCCTCCTCACTCGTGCCAGCAGTGAGGTCAGAGACTGAGTGAGATATCCTTTTCCTGATCTCCATGTTCGAAAATAGTTTTACTTGTCGTACCATTGCTTTTAGAGGTATATGTATTTCAAATTTCATCTACGATTGGCGAATTCCTGCTATTACTTTGTATCTCACCCAGTTTACAGCCTTCACTAACTTCATTTCGCTGTATTCACGCCGACGCATGGGTGAATTAAGTGTTCCGCCATTATTTTCTCTCTTTTTAGGCGATCCATGGCATGCTTCTAATGTGGGATTTGACACTTTATTGACATTAAGATCAACAGCTGGAAACTCAGTGTTTTTCATTGCCGTTACTTCCAGCCGTAATGTCTCGGAAATTCTCTGAGAAAGGTTTTCTGTATCGCTTGTATTCTTTCTCCTACTTGTTCTTATGGGGTGTTTACGTAAATGCCATCATACAGGCCAATTTTTACTTTCGTTTTTAATATTTTTGACTGTAACCCGGATAAATTTTTAGATCTCACTTTTAAACTCTAGGGATGAGGTAAATTTTCACCTCTTAGATCGTACTTACTTTGGATATTTGAGTGTTTGTGGTTTAAATAGCCACGAATGGCGGAGCGGTTTATCTGAATTGCCTTTTTCAATGTCTTTTCATTTGCATGTTATGGGCAATTAAGTAAGGTTAGTTCCACTTGCTTAATTTTAATATAACTCTTTCGTAAAATTCCCAATTAATTTGGATATTTGACGGTCGTTTTTTATTCGCCTGAGCAATTTTGTTGCTTAAAGTTGACGTGAGTTACCGTCTGCACTCAATATTGAGTACTACATATGTAGTATTGGTATAGGCTCCATACCTCAAATTTAGTATAATCTCATATCGTTGTAAGTCATAGTATTCTTCACATCTGGTGGATGCAGTTGTGTTAGAGAACATCTGGTAGTAGTCTTGTCGTAAAGACCTGATTCACGCTAAAATGTTTCAGTAGTAGTTACTTTTTCATTATTTACTCTTGGTGGTTCGCAAGCATGTAACCGTTACTCTCTATATATACTTAAGGTATTGTTACCTAACTGTAATGCTACAGCAAGTTCCTTGTCTTGATGATGACCTAACTCCACTCTCAACTGACAAATGACAAGAGTCAATTTAATGGCTGATTAGACCAAATTATACTAACCGAGGGTAAGTGGATGTAGATGTTGGTGTGATAGCTACACCTGCTAATCATGAAAAATTAAGTGTAATCGAAGAAAGTGTCATGTTGCAAGTTAGGGTTAAAAGTACATTGTTTGATGTCTCATTGACTTCTACTATGTCCTTCGCCAATTTTTTAAACATATATTACCTAATTGAGCGTATACAATGCCCCGTTGGTTAGTATAAATTAGTGTTATGCAGGTCTTGATTGATATGTTTCTTGGACTATAGAATAGTTTTCAAGCTTCCTAAACAATATTGTACGATAGATAAATCTTAGTCTAAATATAAGCATACCAGATTATGGTCCATTTACTGGAAGCTACTACCTAATTAGATAAATTTTTTTAAATATAATAGTGTATTCTTTTTGAAGTTTTTTATCCAAGAAATAAAGCGAAGTTACGGGGATGTAAATAACTGAGTAAAGGTTAGTCCCGAAAATCTTGAGTACTTATGGGAGTGTGTTGAAGGTTATTACTTCCCAGTTGCTCATAACGTAGGAGTTGATTTCTTCTTAAAATGCTTGAACTAGAAAGAGCACTGGATCTGCGTGGGGTCAGTTTAGAAGGCAACTGTTAGAGACTGTTCCCACAATACATGTTTTTTCAGTAGTCTTTGGAATAATTTCCATATGACAATCTTACTGCTGACTACGAATTACCTCAAAATAAGTCAAGATTTCCAATTTTTAGGGTCGACATTTACTAACCACACCTCCCCACAGCAAAAGGGCAGCATAGTTGATTTGCTGGTCGTCGGAGGGAAACACCTTATGTCTGTTATATCACTACTAACCATCAGTATGTCTTTAGCATAGAACCTCCAACATAGTTACACTGTGGTGATAACTTCTGTTATGAAAGCAACCTTTCTGGCATGGTAGGAGCTGAAAAACATTCGTTATAGTCAGCGTAGCTGGTTTGGTTCATTGTGATGTGGAAGCTCGACTGCCACATCGTGTTAGCAGCCATCTGTCGTTCGGAAATTCAGTAGCTGAATGAATCGTGACTGCGCATTCGTTTGTGGGAAGTCTAGAATAATTATGGATAATAAGTTTCAAACAAGTCCATCTACTTCAAAGCATTGGTTTTAGGCATAAATGACCCGTTTACTCGAAAAACTGTTCTTCTGCAGTCGTAGTTAGTACTTCGCGACGTCATTTCCTGCTACTTTACTATATATGTTTATCCTGTTTTAGGAGTCATTTAACTTTCTCAGTTCTCTCCCAAGGCGAAAGTTCAAGTGCTACCACTATCGGAAATCATTTGCAAGAGGTAACTAATTATCGGGTAAAGCCGTGTAGACTGGTTTTTGATTGCCCGACTTTAGGAGGAAGAAAATAGTTTAGGTTCCACAATCAGTCATTAAAATTATTCATATTGACGCTATCACTTGATAGCACGCTAGGCGATGATACCTGTTACACGAGGAAACTGATTATTAGGTTAGTGTTTATGGAAATCGGACTGATTATGCTGTACAATACCAGAGGGAAATTAAAAAGCGGTACAAAACCTGATTAACTCGTAAAAGATTCTCAACACTTAATCTAGTCTATTGAACAATAACCACTAAGAAAATTAGTTATAAAAACCCTTCTATGAGAAACTGCTTCTTCATCCTACACTCAATTCTATCTATAATCACAACTTGGAATACTAACTAATCTTTCGTAGTACTTAGCAGTTATTTTCACGTTTGTGAGTTTAGGGATCTATTTTTCAATTTCACCAGGTTGGTATATCTGGCCCAGTAATCTAAGATGAAAGTGTAATCAATGTACTGCCGTTCAAGCTACAAACCCGCCTAGTTTCCTTGGATTTATTTTATCCTGACCGATACAACTTTTAGAGGCTGACGGTATTGACATTCATGGATAGTACGAAGTATACTAACACAAGATCTAATACCCACAACTATAATATTCGTTCCACGTAGACCAAAGGCAAAGCAAAATATAATATTTGATCGTCCAAATTACGAGATATATTTCGGGACCAAATCGGAGTGCGAGATGATTGCTCAGCTGGGTAGGGATCGTGCACGAATGTGGCACGACGGAGTACCAAGTGGTGTGGATGCTTGGCCGGAAGCCTTTAGCTAAACTAGTCGACTTAAACAGTGAAGGTCAGCATCCAATGTTCAGTAATGAGTGCTGTGGTCAATAATTTACCGCTACAAGCTCATTGGCTTAGACGCTTGACTTTCAGCCAGCGGGTCCTGGGTCCAAACCCCACCCACCTACTTCGTTCTGATCTACTGGGCGATGTCATCATTCCTCTCAGAACAAGTGTCGCTTGTGGTCTGATCCATGAAAAAAATTGTTCTGGCTGATTTAGTTCTTTTTCTGAGACATCGGATGACAATGGACCCAACAATCTCTAATATTGTATTAGTTTTTAGCACTGGAAGATTTGTTCCCTTTTTTATAAACATGGTGAATGAACTACTAGTTACCTCATATTGACATACACGAAGCAATACCTTTGTTATCTTAATCAATAATTCATCACCATCATCCTTAAACATACCTGGAGTCAAATCATCAGAGTCTACTGCTTTGTTTCGTTATGAACTGACAGTTTTCATGACCGCTTTGGGCTTGCAGGATTAATGCTCGAGTCCATTTCACGCTAGGTTTGGATAGAGGAAAACTGCAGTGCGGCGAAAAGCCATTTAGACTGTTCCATAAAGTGTTCTCCCGAATATAAGAACTATTTTTCCTAGTACCTTATTAAAGCTCTATCCTTCGCTATAATCTCATTTGTAACTAATTAGGGTTTGTTTGCTTAATAAATCTAATCAGTTCATAGATATTACCTGGTGTTAGTGCCTTCTCTATCCCTTTCACCATCGTCAGCTACCACTGTTTGCTGGATTTAGAAAGACCTTTAATCAAATTGCGTCACATACTGTCGATTGTCCTTACCGTTGTTTCTGCGATATATCGAATATGGTACCAGGCACCTTAAGCTGACACGCTTTGGTAGGTGTTTAGTCAACTCATGACCTACTGTTTACATCAAAAAGTTGAAAATGTGAGGGTTTTTGCCTTCATTTAGTCACACATGCAAGTATATGGATGGATACATTACCGAAGTCCAGAAAAAAACGATATGTCATCAGTGACATGACTGATCTATCATCTTAGAACTTAGCATAGAAGTACATTTGTTTGAATTACTACATTTCGAGAAAGCAAACAGACAAGAAATGACAAACATAGTTATGACGTGTAAAGCAGTTAGGGCGAGCATCTGAAAGGTAATGTGAAGTGAATACATCTTACCATGAACTTCCAACTAATGTTCCTTAGTATCTCAAAGACCTCAACCAGCAGTAAGGTCTACGGAGAAGAGAATCATTATCTCTCCTATTTATTCCTTATTAAAATAGATCCCGCAGAATCAGGTAAACAAAATTAGTGACAAACTTGGTGTTACTATCAAAACTGATAAACACTTTTCCACCTTGATTAGAGGTAGGCATAAGGAAAGGCAAGAAAGTAAACTGCCAGAAAGCATGAAATGCCATAAGAAAAAAGGCTCTATTGAAGAACTAGTTTCAATGTCTGTCTGTTTTCGACATAGAACTTTTCGCAGTTCAAGTCTCCACACCCCACGTAGCACACAAAGCAAGAGTAGAAATGCATAATAGAGACAGTAAAGAGAAGTGTGAGACAAAGGAATAGTAATAACGAAGAACAATATAGTTTCATTGGAAATCACAAGTCACAAGGAGTGGATGCATCTCCGCTAGCCATTGAGAACGATTTTGAACCATGTCACCAATTGTTTCCAACCATTGGTTTTTACCGTCCCGAGGACCCCAACCAGTCAGGAAGTCTATACCTTCCTACGTGTCTGGTTTAAACTAATTGTTGTAGATTTCATTGACTGGTGCTATGTTTTGGTTTGACCGCCGCTAGCTCTTTTCCAACCTGATCCTATGTCAGCTAACAATGTCCATTGTCGAGGAAGGCGATGACTAGGCAAGATCCTGACTGGCTTTTTGACATGCTCATCCGCACCGTCTGTATTGGAAACCATGCTGCCTATAGACCTGCGCTCTATTTCCCGTGTAAAGTGGCATAATAAGGTGAGCAACATGGAGGTTAGGCGTAGAGTTCTAGGTAAACAGGGGAAATCAATCGACGAAGTCGTGAAGCTACAAAGACTGAGATGGTTAGGACATGTGTTACGTATGCCAAGCCATCGCCTCCCTCGACGAGCTATGCTAGCGGATATAGGGTCAGGCTGGAAAAAAGCTAGCGGCGGTCAAACAAAAACTTGGCATCAGTCAATGAAATCCACAACAGTTGGTCTAAGCCACGTAGAAAGGTGTAGACTTCCAGGCTGGGGTCCTCGGGACGGTAAAAATCTGTGGTTGGAAACAATTGGTGACATGGCTCAAAATCGTTCTCAGTGGCTGGTGCAGATGCATCCACTCCCTGTGACTAATGATCTCCAATGAAACTGTTTTGTTTTTCTTTATTACTCCTTTGTCTCACACCTCTGCTCACTGTTTCTATTATGCTTTTCTTGTACTTTCTTCTCTTGCTTCGCGTGCTACACGGAGTGTGGCGACTTGAACTTCCGCACATTTGTGCAAAGTTCTATGTCGAAAACAGACAGACAGGCTGCCTATAGATCGGTGATACAAGTGACTTCCTTCAAATTTGTCTTGTTGATGGTGATTGTTAGTTAGTTAGACACCTTCATCACCTTTGTCTTCTCTCTGTTTACCTAAAATCTTGTCTTTGCTACACTTTCTACCATCTTGTTGGTTTTCGCTTGTGAGTCTGCAGATTTTTGTTCAACATTCGTTGTAAAATTGTCGACAGAGTTCAGATCTTCTAGAGTCTTATTGCCAGTTTAGTGTTTGCTTGTCTGTATCTGTTTATTTGTAATTAGTCTTTATTATTTTTTGGATAGTCTTGTATATATTTTCATAAATGTTATTTATTTATTTCCATCCCCTTTATAGACTCTCTATTGAGAGTGTATGATTCCATGGAATATTTTTCTGGGACACTTAATATTCGAATATTTGAAGCAGCTGAATTAAAACCGACAGCTTGCGCTACACGACATGCAGTTGGACCAGCTGCAAAATTATATGAACTATTAGATCCTTACGTGACAATAGATGTTGATGATATTGCTATTGGTAAAAGTTCTACAAAATCACGAACAAATGTACCCCAGTGGAATGAAGATATCTGTGCAGAAGTTAGTTATGCCCAACAGCTTACATTTACTGTCTATCATGATGCAGCTATCCCACCGGATGATTTTGTTGCCATCATTGAATTGGCTATACGTAATGTACGATCTGGTGAAGATATGTGGCTTGAGTTGGAACCTCAGGGAAAGTTGCATATACGTATTGACTTAGCCGGTACGCGAACAGATGAACCGCCTAGAGATCGTCCAGGATTTCCTGGCAGAGATAGTGCTATTGGTGGGGTACACGGAAAGCATTATCGATGTGGTGCACTACGTCGAAGAATTCATCAAGCTAAGGGGCATAAATTTCAAGTGACAAGTCTACGTCAATTCACTTTTTGTTCATTATGCAATGGTTTTATTTGGGGTTTATGGAATCAAGGTTATCAGTGTCAAGTGTGCACATGTGTTGTACACAAACGTTGTTATTTAAATGTAATCACCCAGTGTCCTGGTGTTAAATCACCGCCAAGTTGTCCAACAGCTGCTCTACAAGTAAGTCAACTTATATTGTTATATTCATATACATACGCTATTTTGTTAACTGGATTAATGTAGACAAAGTTAAATATACACTAATAAATAATACCAAGTAGGAAGGACGATAAACAACAATAATAAATAATATTTCAATATTGGGTAGTGGAAGCTATGATATGTGTATGCGTGGTAAACAGTCACAGCTATAATCATACAAGAAGTTATGAAATGGAATTAAGAATGTTTATAGCCAAGATGATCAGTTAATTTGATTGAACAACACTAAACAATCATAAAATAAACATTTCAGGGTTTTTATTGTCAGCTCTAATGCAGTGTTTGTAGTGGTAGTGTGAGTAATCATGCATAATACAAAGATTTTAGGATGGTGATAAGGGCGTTCACAACCAAGATTGTCAGTTTAATATTGCAGAACAAAAAGAACAATCACAAAACTAATATTACATGTTGGTTAGTGACAGAACAATTTTGTAATACTCATAGTGATAATATAGTCGGAACCAGTAAATACACAAAAGAAGGAATAGAATAAAGTACAAAAAAGTAAGCCAATGTTAATAATTTTAGGTAGCTAAGTATGATTAAGAAGGTTGTTCACTATAGAATACAAATAAGAGAGAATAAGGGAGAAATAAAGGGGCCAAAATTATGGTATTAACAAAGCAAGTCATAGGTTTCGCGCTTAACATTGTCTCTGTCACTTAGAACACGGGTCAAATATGGTATCGTTGGGTTTCTATACTTGGTTGTACGAGCATATATTATTTTGTACTGATTTCTGGTTCTACCTGATGAGATACAAGGAGAGAGTTGCAAATAGAGGGGGTGTTGGAGGTCGGGGAGTATGTCTTTAGACCATTTTTCGCATGTATTCAGATGCCTTTCTACCCATGTAGTGACGAGCTGACTGAGTCTTACACCACTAGTCCTACTAACTACCTTCAGCATCCTTCTCAGGATGGTATAGTCCTTTTTCAGTAACCCAGGAGAGACTAATGGTGAGCAGTAAAGTAGAATAGATAGTATAGGAGAGTTGATAAATTGTGAAAGCAAAGGTTGAGTGATTCCAACCGTGTGGGATGATTTTAAGCCATAATAGCGAATATTTCCAGACATTGGTTCTTAGCATCCCGAAGACCCCAAGTGGGTAGTTTACACCCCTCTATTTGGTTCAAACTAAGCGTCAAAGACTTGGTCGACTGATGTCGGTTTTCGGTTTGAATGCCCCTAACTCTTTTCCGATCTAATCTTATGTCAGCTGATGTGTTATCTACCAAGGAAGGCAATACCTCGGCATGCGTAACACATGTCCTGGACATCTCAGTCGATGTAACCTCAGAACCTCATCGACTAACTTCCCTTCTTTATCTAGCACTCTAGGCTTGACTTCAATCTTACTATGTTATACCACTTAATACGGAAAATAAAACGCAAACGTGTTTAGTCAAAGGCAGGTAGCCTCTTCCTATCTTCCACTTTCAATGGTCATGATTTTGAAGGACATAAGCAAGGACAGGGGTAACAGGTGCGCATTGCACTCTTCCTTTGATTGATGACCGGATATCAAGCCTACTCCAGCGATGACGTTAATTGGGGGTGTTGTCATGTAGCCACGCGTTCATAGCTTCTACCGGTCAAGTCCTATTCACTACCTTCACGTGGCGGAGGGCGTGTTCCTTATCTGGCGCTTAGAACTGGACTGGTGGACATGCTGGTCTACCTAGGGCAGCTAGAAAACCCTGATTCCGAACGTACTCCAGAATCCGAAAGGATCGAATATGGCGTATGAACCTGTTTTGGTCACTGAGAACCATGGAAACTCATCTCTACTGCCTTGTGGATCAGAATTCAAATCAAAGACTTGGAAAGGGAGTGACCCTTTAAGGCAACTACTTGCTTCGTTCTGTGCGTCTAAGCGGTATCCAAGTCTTCACACAAATTATGAGATTTTGTCTGGTGTATCTCTTAGAGTACCCTAAGTGTACCAAGATTGTGTTTTAACAGTAGTAATAATTAGTCTGGGCGTCGGTGGCACAGCGGTTAGGACGCTCGCCAACCATGCACATGGTCCGGGGTTCGATCCCCAGCCGGCGCACTCCTTTGCTTCACTAAGCCAGAAATAATGCTGGTAAAGAGGAAAGGTTGAGCATGAGGCTAGTAACCCCATCCTGTAAAAAATAAACACTGCTACAGAAACTTCAAGCCACTAGCTTGAGGGTGCCCTATGTTCCACTGGGAACGTGAAGGAAAAATTATTTATTTTAATAATTAGTCTGGGATATGGGAGATCCTTTTCCGGAGATTTTTTTACTGCTCACTTTAAACTGTTTCTTCTCTTTTCTCCCCTTGTTTATCCACAGAGTCGCTTCAATATTAATGTTCCGCATAAATTTCGAATACATACATTTATGCTGCCAGCATTTTGTGATCATTGTGGTTCCCTATTATTTGGTTTAATGCGACAAGGTTTACAATGTGAAGTATGCCGTTTAAATATACATAAAAGATGTGAGAAAAATGTTGCATCCCATTGTGGTGTAAATACACGTAATCTTGTCGCAGCTATACGCTTGTGCGGATTGAATCCATCTGATCTTGGTGTAAGTCCATCGGGTGCAACTACACTGACAACAACGACAACATCAACAGCGGCATCGGCGGCTGCAACAACTATTGGTCCAAGTCGTACTGCAAGCACTACTATTTCCTCTTCGATTCGTCCTATATCAGCTGGTTCACGTGGTGTTGGACCGTTTGGTGCGTATGGAATTGGTGGTGGTGGTGGTGATGTTGGCTATCCAACTTCGCCTACACCTTTAAAACCGAGTAAAGGTGATACTGGTTTTTCTAGGTAAGTCATATTCTAACCCTCTTTTCCATGCTTACGACTTACCTGCCTTTTGGCTGTTGAAACGGTTGGCACGGCTGTTTCAGTTTTGCTGGGTATAATACCACTTGTTGAGGATTCAGATACATCTAGCTAGCTAGTCAGTCGAGTCCCGGCTAGGAGATTATGTACATCCTAGAGATTCCCCTGCTGCTAACCGATATCAATCAAATAATACCAAATTAATGTGAAAACACCGTAGAAGCTTCCGTACTATAGAAGCCTAAAAGTTAGTGACGTCTAAAGCATTTTGGTCCAGTGAATTAAATCAACCGAAAATTCGGAATAATTTCAACAAATAGCAATCTTGGTAATACATACATTATTGGTCGGACTCAGTTTTTAATTTATTAAGGTATCTTTATGTTGTTTGCGTTGCTATGTGGTAGTGCCATATGTCCACTGGTTCACAACAGAAAGTTCAGCGAAACCTTTAGAGTGAAGAGCGTCGGTGGCTTAGCGGTAGAATGCTTGCGAATCAGGCATATGTAGTCCAACGTTCAACCCCCCCCCCAGCTGATGCAATCCTCTACCTCTCTAAGCTGGTAATAAAACCGGTAAGGAGAGGGAAGGTTAGGCGTGTGAGGCTAGCGACCCCCCACCTCGTAGAAATAAAGTACCACTGCTACAGGAGGAACGGACGAGGATGTCAAATCGCGAATCGGAAAGGCGAGAAACACATTCATCAACCTGAAACTAATCTGGAAATTTTCGTCACTCAGTATCAACAACAAAATTCAGTAGGATTTTCAATACAAACGTCAAGTCAGTCAGTTCTTCTATACGGATCAGAAAGTTGGCGGGTGTGTCACAAAGAATATTTCCAACAGTCTGTTGCAGACTTAACCTTTATCAACAACTGTCTTCGCTCTATACTGAAGATCAGATGGCCGGAAAGAATCATCAACTATGGGAACAAACAAAACAAGAACCAATCACCCAATAAATATGCAGGAGAAAGTGGATTGAAATGGATTGGACACTCGGTGAGGAGGCATCGTGCTGGGTGACATCGTGCGCGCGTCAGACCATTGCTGGAGTTTAACCAGGCCGAAAGGAAAGCGGCGAGTGGGACGTCAGTGGAAGGGTGACATGGAGGAGATCGTGTGAAGATGAGGAGGAGGAGGAGTTGAAAGAGTATGGACTAATATGGATGGATGGAGGTGAAAAGTACAGCAGAAGGAAGACAGAAGTGACAAGTGGAAAGGTGCAGTTGAAGCCGTATGTTCCACTAGGAACCCAAGGGAACAATAATAAAATGTAATAACTGCTATAGAAACTTTGAAGCTGTAGCTTGAAGCCCCATATTCCATTGGGGGAACGTAAAGGAATAAAATAAATAAATTCGAAGTAAAGACAGGAGCTGTCTAATTATCACGGACAACATTCGTGATTGTGGGCGGAGTGGATCATGCAACAGACCGTTGTATATGAGAAGACAGGAATACGTCGAACCGATGAAGAGAAATGCTGAGAGATCTGAACTTTACCGATGGTATATGTCAAATGTCACACAAAGTTGAAAATCTACAGGGGGAAAACCAACAAATTAGCATAAAAGG
The DNA here is from genome assembly GCA_944472135.2 of Trichobilharzia regenti. Lineage (NCBI taxonomy): Eukaryota > Metazoa > Platyhelminthes > Trematoda > Strigeidida > Schistosomatidae > Trichobilharzia > Trichobilharzia regenti. The sequence goes on from OX235263.1 coordinate 6,958,710, forward strand.
CAGCGAAGACACAGGACTTCAGGTTGAACATAGAGAAGACAGAAGTAAGTGATGAGGATATCTAACCAACAACACCGGTCACTCACTATCAGCGGGAGAAATTTGAAGCAGACTCACCTCTTTCACTTATTCAGGGAAACACAGATGAGGATGGCAAAGCTGGGACCTTCATTACTGTGAAATCAGCTTGAGAATCTGTTGAACTCAGCATAAGAAACAAGATGCAGGTGCTCAACACCAATGTCAAATCAGTCAGTACTTCTATATCCGGTTCAAAGATTTGATGTGTGCATTACAAATATAGCCTTTTTCCAACAGACTACTACTACTACTGCTGATGACGACTTTCATCAACAACTGCCCTCTTCACTGCATTCAAGATGTGATCAAATGTGATCGATCAGAAAGGATTAGCAATGAGAATAAATCTGGAAATAAACCAGCCTAGAACTCATCACCCAACAACAGATATGCGGAAGGAAATGAAGATGAATGGATATACGCTGAGAGGAGACCCTTGAGCAGTAACATTATCACGATGTACTAGTCCGCCTCGAGAATGGAACCCAAATAGGAGACGACGACGAGTTGGGCATCAGTCTGAGTGTGACGTGGAGGAGATCGTGTGGGGCGGGGGGGTAGATGAAAGTTTATGGGGAATCGTGGAGCCAGTCAGGGAACAGAGTGAAATGGAGCCCCGTGTGTTCCACTCTGTAAATCTAAGGGAGCAATAATAGGTACTGATATTTATGTGTATGTGCTGCACCACAGTATTTTACACAATATACACACACAATATATATACATCTTATAAACAAACTAATATGGAACTACTCAATTATTCTTTTTTCTCTCTTTCCAGTGCTTCAATTATGGGAATAGCTCCACATGAACGATCATTAAGTTCGCCTATTTCATTGCCAACTGCTGATTTATCTGGTCGTGGTGGTAGTGCTACTGGTGGATTAGGCGTCGGTGGTGTTAGCTTCGAAGCAGATGAATCAAGTAGATATGCAACATTAGATCCGGTTACTGGAAGTGGTTTAATGAGTAGTACTGTAGGCCCAGTCGCTGGACGACATGGGATGCCAGCTCAAAGACCATCTTCATTACAAGTATGTATGATATTAGTATTATTTTATCATTGTTTTTTGACTTTTCTCATCTTTTTGATTATACCAAAAACAAAAGTTCAACAGTTATGTGTGTTCACACACTCAAAACGAAGTCCTAAGCTGGATCACAAATTGACATCAACTAGAGGACTGTTGAAAACTGTCCTAATTCAAGACTCTTCAACAATACTCACCGGTGATCGAATCCAGGGGCTTTCAGTTACGAGCGAGAGTAGGTTGATAAGTCATCAGCCAATGGTCCCTGAATAAAGCCATAGGTGCATACTGTCGAAGAGTCTTAAGTTAGGATGAAATATCTGTCCAGTCTTTGATGACGCTTATCTAACTGATTTCAGCTCTAGTTTGAGATCAATTACAATCCTACAAAACAGTATTTGAGAACTCGGCACTAAACAGTGTTTGTGAGAATTTGTCATAAGGTAAATTTCTGACACATAATAGAAAAGACGTATATAGTTTAAATTGGCAATTCTGATATGGTTGTTTTCTCTAAGATGGTGAGGGGTTTTAATTCTCTTTCTGGATCAATAGCTTCAGTGCAAACTTGAATATACAGTGGACTTGATGATATTAGATAGTTGGCGGCAATCGGCCACAGGAAGCCCTACTTGACCTGGGTTTCGTGTTAGTCGGCACTCACAAGTTAGAAAGGAGTATCTGCAGCCTTGAAGGAACTCATGTCCCTCTATTATTATCGCGAGCCCGAATAGCTCAGTGGTAACGTCTCTGACTCCAGCATTGGGTGACGCTGGTTCGAATCTCAGAAGGGGCATGAGTTCCTTCAGGGTGGTTGCAGATACACCTTGCTGACTGGCTGGTGAGTGCCAACTAGCACAAAACTCAGGTGTAGCCAAGTCTTCTTGTGGCCGATTGCCTCCAACTACCTAATATCATCAAATCAATGTGCACCGTGATGGCGAGCTACCTAGTGGCATGGTGGCCAGATTGCAAAACCTGACTGATAGAATTCAGTCTGCACTAAAATTAAAGGACTAGACACGTCACACTAGTTACTAGTGTCCAATCAAAATACAGTGGACTTGTTTGAATTCTTTCTTCATGTGAGTAATATAATTGTTGCGGTCTCCTGACAACCCTTGTTGTTTGATTGGTTATTAGTGCGTGCAGCCTCAACCAGGCAGTCTGTACCTCTTCATGTGATTCACACCAAAAGTCTAAGACTTATAGGATTGATTGCATCGTTTGATTTGGTCACTCCTAAATCTTTTCCAAACCAATCCTATGCTGTGGCTAACACATTACTCGACGAGGAAAGGCGGTAGTTTGGCATAAATATCATGTGCAGCTTCACAAATTCATCCATCTACTGACACCACCTGTGTTATCTAACACTCCGCACCTAACCCAAATTAATATTACTCACTATATTATACCGCTTGACACTTTTATCACTGGAGATAAGTAATGCTGGGATTTGGTTACAGGATTTCATCATGAGCTGACATTGGTTAGAGAACCATTAGAAAACCACCTAGGGAGTACTGAACAGCTGTTTCGTCCTGGTTCGGAACTCTTCATCAGAAGGTCCTGGGTTCGAACCCTGGCGGTGGGTGCGTACTGATGAAGATCTCCAAACTAAGAAAAAACAGTTGTGTTGTACTCCCAGGTTTCCCAATGGTTCTCTAACCAATCTCAGCTCATGATAAAGTCCTGTAACCAATCAAATCCCTACAAACCAACACTTGAATATCGATGAGATGCTCACTAGCGACTTGCTCTATTCAGGTAGGTAGTTACCTGAGGTTCTAGTGAGAAGTCGTGACCAGTAGGGTGCAGCAGGTCGGGTGTGAGGACAAATGCTCTCCTTAGACATTGACTAGTGGTCGCCCTATGTCGTGAATTAGCGGAAGTTAGAATTCATGGGCCATTGGATCGGGTCTCAGTGGCTTAGTGGTATACGAGCTCACCTTGTAACCATAAGGTCCTGGGTTCGAATCCCGGTGGGGGTGCGACTGATGAGGAGTCCCAGGTACTAGGACGAAGCAGCTGTCCAGTACTCCATGCAGATTTTCCAATGGTTGTCTAACTAATGCCAGCTCATGATGAAATCTTTGATACCAATCAAATCCCAACAAACCAATACGGAGATTTGGGTTCGGTAGTGAAATACACAACAGGCAAATAGACTGAAGATCGAATATGAGTGTCCCCCTACAAATATCTATCATACTCTGGGCTCATAGAAATCTCAGAAGAGAAGAGTGGGCCTATGCCGGTGACAACAACAACAAATGTAATAGACGGATTATGCAATGTATATGTCGTACACTATCATCAGCAACTAAATTTGATTCGTTGTATAAAGCTGGACATCAAAGGACCTTTCAATGCCTTAAATTGTCGATTCTGGTTTCAAACTGGTTTTGGTCAGTCTTCAATGAAATATAGGAGATAGTACGCAGGTACACATGTAGTGGTGGTCAATGGCAGTTAGTTTCTTTATATCCCCTACTGGTTGATTATCCTTTTTCGTTCCAAATGGAACGTAGAATTTCGAGCATTGAGCTTTAAACAAGACTATATACTACTGAATTGACAGAGATGATGAGTAGTTGCATACCACTCATATCAACCAGTAGTGCTTGTTTTAGCCAGCGATATTGAGGTGATCTAGACACCATCACCGGCCGGCTGTTTTGCTTGTTTGAGGCCGAACTCATCAGTTCAAAGAGGCCGAATCAGTTCGATCCATCCGATTTCTGGTTAGCACTACAACCGATTCATATGAGTGAGCGGTATTTTATTTAAACAGAAAAACTTGGCACAATATGGCACCAAGAAAGATGCACCACACAATAATAATAAAACAACATAGATTAGAAGTAAAAATGTGTAGGTGTAGAGAACGGATAAAGTACTTCATCTGGGAGGAAAACAGTGATTTTCAACAAGTGCAAACAGCATTCGTCAGTTATTGTCAGAAAGGGGAAAGAGAGAAGGAAATTGAAGCACGTTCGCCATTGATGATCGCGATTCTCGGCCATATCCGATAAGGTTTCGAGCCGCCGATTAGAACTATCTCTCGGACTCCAATTAGGGAGTCGTGACGCACCAAATGATGTTAACCCAACACAAATATCCTTCACCGCACGACGCCACGTTATATTGATTGATGACCTCTTTGCTTTTTCCATCCCATCCCAGGACTGGCTAGCGAACAGAGACACCGGTACACAATGCAACTGGCATCACATCGGTAGCACATGTCCGTGCAACCGGAGCCGGTGTTGCGAGATGATGGCAATACTTAGTGAATGGTGATCTCCACTGTGTCCAAACACACACTACCCTAGACCTCAGAATTACTCATACCATAATAACATCAAATGCAAACAATCCTATGGAGATAACGATGGTCGAATATGCAGAGCCGCCACACACACTCAGCTAAGAGAGGCCGAATTTCTCATAGGTGTAGAGTAGGACTACGCACACCGAAGCATTTTAAACCCAACCTTTGACAGCTGCCAGGCTGACGTCGCGACGACGCCAGTGAGTGGTATACAACTTACTCATTTCTGACTGCACACTAGTCAGTAACTAGTTTAATGTGTCTAGTCCTATCTTCGCTGCAGACTGGATCCTATCAGTCAAGCTTGCAATGTGGCCGCCATGCCACTAGGTGGCTCGCCATTACGGTGCACTGTGAAATGTTGGTATTAGATGGTTGGAGGCAATCGGCCACAGGAAGCCTTGGTTGCACCTAGGTTTCGCGCTAGTTGGCACTCACCAGCCAGTCAGCAAGGCGTATCTGCAACCACCCTGAAGGAACTCATGCCCCTTCTTAGATTCGACCCCGCGTCACCCAGTTTCGGCTGCAGTCAGAAACTTGACTGATCTGATCATATGTTGGGTGTGTGATCTGAATGATTCTTGCTTTCCAAAGGAAACTGTGTGTGCATGGTAAATCGCGAATTCGATTTATTTCCCCTCGAAGTTTCAATAGCGATAGTGATGGTTTTTGTTTTGCTACAGATTGGGGCTTTTGTAGACTTACGTTAAACGTTCCTTCTTCTTACCTGACCTACTTATCACTATCGGCTAAGGGAGGTGTGAGGAGTGCGCGTCAACCGGGAATCGAACCCCGAACCACGTCTGTGGTTGGCGCACCAACTGGTTGGTAAAACATCTTAATTTTTTCCAATGAAAAAGACCGCAAATCTAATTTTCATTTGTTTGTGTTTTTTTGTACCATATAGGATCCTCCTGATGTTTATGGTTGTACAACAACAGGTCCACGTATCCCATGTTTGAATGATTTTACATTTCTTAAAGTATTAGGCAAAGGTAGTTTTGGTAAAGTTATGTTAGCTGAATATAAAGCAACTGGTGAGGTGTTCGCTGTGAAAGTATTGAAAAAGGAAGTTATCCTACAAGATGAAGATGTGGACTGCACACTGACAGAGAGACGTATTCTCGTCCTGGCTGTACATCATCCATTTTTAACTGCATTATATTGTGCATTTCAAACTGAGGTAAGAATATTATTGATTTATTTATTTTTGTATTTGTTTTTATGTAATGCAATTTTTGAGTGTGAGTGAGTGGGTTTTAAACCGACGTCATCACTCTTTCCTCCCCTCCCTCAGTGTACTTGCACTTCTACGGGAAATTCTACGTTGAGAACTACTTCAAGTCCATACCCTATCTATGAATGTTTGGCATGTGATTCGCTCACGCCAAATGCAAGATGATGTTACAGGACTGGACTACAGCGACTCCCAGTTTAAAATTAGGAAGTGAAGTGGTAGAGCACGTTGACCGCTTCACTTATTTGGGAAGTACTATCAGCCAACGCCAACGGGTTGATCTCTGACGAAATCTCAACACGGATACAGGGGGCTCGTTTCGCGAATGCCAGTTTACGCCGTCTCTGGCGTAGACGAGATATTCGGCTATCGACCAAAGGGCGGGTGTACTGCTCATCAGTCCGCTCCGTCCTCCTTCATGCCTGTGAGTGAGACCTGGCCATTGAGAGTGGAAGACATGAAAAGCTTGGCTCGTTAGCTGTCTTTGATCATAGGTGCCTGCGTTCTATCTCCCGTGTGAAGTGGCATAATAAGGTGAGCAATATTGAGGTTAGACGTCGAGTGCTAGGTAAGGTGGGGAAATCAATAGACGAGGTTGTGTAGTTATATAGACTGAGGTGGTTAGGAGATGTGTTACGTATGCCTAGTCATCGCCTTCCTCGAATGATGGGCAATGTTAGCTGACATAGGGTCAGGCTGGAAAAGAGCTAGCATCATGACATCAGTCAATGAAATCCACAACAGTTGGTTTAAGCCACGTAAGAAGGTGTAGACTGCTGTCTGATTGGGGTCCTAGGGTCGGTAAAAATTAATGGCTGGGAACAATTGGTGATATGGCTCAAAGTCGTTCTCAATGGCTAGCGCAGATGCATCCACTCCTTGTGACTTATGATTTCCAATGAAACTATATTGTTCTTGGTTATTACTATTCCTTTGTCTCATATCTCTGTTTACTGTCTCTATTTTGCATTTCTTTTTACTTTCTTTTCTTGCTATGTGTGCTACATGAAGGGAGTGTGGCGACTTGAACTGGTGCACATATGTGCAAAGTTCTATGTCGAAAACAGGCAGACAGACCCTATACTCTCTGTATAGCACACAGATAGAAGGTGGGGGGGGGGTATTCCAAAGAATTATAATATGTGGGAATGTGTGCAAGAAGAAATAGTTACATGGAAATGCATAAAGACTCCATGGATGTCAGAGATTATAAAAATAGTGATGATATCTGCGCCATGTCGCCAACAGTCTCCAACCATTAGTTCTTAGCATCTCGAGGGTGGTGTGGCAATCAAACAGTCTATACCTCATTGTGTGTGGTTGGGTCCAGTCAGTGGTCAAAAACTTGATGACCACCCCGAACACATTTTCTCCCAACCTAATCCAGTGGGCTTAACATTGCTCGATGAGAGAAAGGCGGTGGTTTGGCATGCGTAGCGCTAGCCTCCAGCCATCTCAACTAATGCAACTTCACATGTCTTCACTGAATTTCTTTTGTACTTGATAGGAACGAAGCTGTGAGAATGTGTATATTGTCCTGTCCAAGTACTTTCCCTATGCAAATTTCTGTTTATGCTATCATCTGGTTTTCTTGTAAGTAGGAGATCCAGGAAGGCAATTCTGTCTTGAGATTCCTCTTTGTATGTGAATTTCATAACCGAATGTACTTCATTGAATCCAGTAGCTATTGTACTCTTATCCGAATAATTATCACAAAGGATGAAGGTGTCATCCATATACCGGCAATAAAATGAGAACTTACTGATAAGGTTGTTTAAAGGTTCATTTTCTAGCTTACTTAGTAGGAAATCAGCCTAAATGGGACTCAGTGGGGAGCCCATCGCCACCCCGTCCACTTGCCTGTAAAGCGTGCCGTCACATTTGAAGTCTACATTCATGGTACACCTTAGTATTATTAATTCTTTTAGGATTTGTCAAAGTTTATTTAAACTTGAAAATGATTCTAATAACTTCAATCTCTTTCCTATCGAATTTTTTTTTGTTTTTTTTGCTGTATAGGATCGTTTATTTTTTGTTATGGAATATGTGAATGGGGGGGATTTAATGTTTCAAATACAACGTGCACGTCGTTTCGATGAAGCTCGTGCAAGATTCTATGCAGCTGAGGTGATCTTAGCTCTTATGTTTTTACACAATCATTATATTGTTTATCGTGATTTAAAACTGGATAATATCCTGTTAGATGCTGAAGGACATTGTAAATTAGCCGATTTTGGAATGTGTAAAGAAGGCATGAAACCGGGCAAGACAACATCGACTTTCTGTGGGACACCGGATTATATTGCACCAGAGGTAGGTGGTAGATTTATGTATGATATGTGTATAATTTTATTGCTGTTGGAAATTTTTTTGGGATTTGTGCTGAAAATGCTATCGAGCTGGATTGCCGAACGTCCGAGATTAAATATTGAAGCTTAAAGAGAGAAGAGAGCAGTGTCCATTCTCATATCCCCGGAGCTATAAATCTTTCCCATTGATAATTGTTGCTATTTTTCTTCAGAGAGAAAACGCCAAACTTATTCGTAATTACGATTGATTCTATTCGTTTTCAAGGGTGGGGGGTGGGGGTTGGATCCAAGCTGATCGAAGTACTACAATGGTATTTTAAACTATCTATCAAACAATTTACCTAAGTATAGATATTTAGCTAATGTGCCTTGCATAACACAGCAGAATCTAGTGGCTGTATTGTTTTTCATAAGCTGCCTTCGTAACCTGAAGGTCCTGGGTTCCATCCCTCCAATGAAGTCGTTATTACGTATGCCACAGAAGAGTCCTAAACTAGGGTAAAGCAAAGCAACTGTCTAATACTTCAGTACTTTCAATGGCGGTTCCCTAACTGGTGTCAGTTCGTAGTGTCTATCTTGAAAGCAATCAATTCCCTGTGCGAACCAACACTTGGTGTATTCGGTTTTTATCCAAAAGGTGCCTGTTAATTGATCTGAGGATCAATTAGGCTACTGGGCATTCACTTGAATCTTTCGTGCCATGGAATATTTAGTTAGGTATGAAAAATAGACAATCTTCAGTGTTTTCTAAGGTCTCTGGGGGGGGGGTATGCAGGTGGGAGGGGGGATTTAATAATTTCGTTGCTGTTTTGTTTCCACAAACACTGATACCAGCTAGAGAACACACGGTGTGTATTTGACTGACTTCCAGACTTGCAGGTGAAAACCAAGTGAATATAGAGAAGACGAAGGATGATGGAAGATACCCAATCATCAACAACAACCAGCACCAGTCCCTATCAACGGGAGAAATTTGAAGGAAGTCATTTACTTCACTCGTCTAAGAAGCATCGTTTCAACTACAGGCGGTGGAACGGATAGAGATGCCTTAAATCTGAGTCGGAAAGGCGTGAGGTACACCTTCATCACTCTGAAATCAGTCTAGGCATCTTCTGCACTAACTCAGCCAGCCAGCATTGAGGAGAACATTCGGATTCTGTTCAACACAAATGTGAAGTCAGTCAGTGAGTCAGGTCTTCTCTATGGGTCAGAGAATTGGCCAGCACGTCACGAAAAAGCATTTCCAACAGGCACCTGCAGACTTTTATCAATAACTGCCTCCTTCTTCGTTGGCTGATTCCATATTCAAGATCGGAAGGCAGGCCAGAAAGAATTAGTGGCAAGAAAATCTCTCGCTGGGAACAAACCAAACAAGAACCAATTGCTCGGCAAATATTCCGTAGAAAATGGAAGTGGATTGGGCGTTGGATAGCATATCGAGTGGTACCCGAATGAGAGACGAAGAGTGGGACTGGGGTCTGAGAGTAGTGACTTGCTAGAAGGAGATGAGATATTGCGGACAATCGTGAGTCCAGCTACAGAGGATTGGCACAGAACAGGACAAAATGGAGACACGTTCTGTTGAAGCCATATGCTCTGCTCAGAAGCCAAGGGGACAATGATAATAATGTGACAACAGAAGACAAAGGCCAGGCAATAGATCGTTTATTTAGGAAATCTACACATGACCAAATATTGGGGACGTAAACATTGACGTAAATAACTATCTACCAACTTTGGCTAACAGCAGGCTCTCACTACAATAATAATAATAATATTGCTAGTAATCCTCTGTTTTACTCACTAAAATAGTGTAGCTTCCAACTATTATATCGCCAATCATTTGCTGTTTTTTGTACCTGAATTGATTGGCCATCATCAACAAATTTGCAGCTGTCATACCTACTGTTGATGTGAAATTAACATGTTATCATTTTATGCTGCTGTCTGTCTGTCTGGATTCAACATAGAACTTGGCACCAAAGTGCACCAGTTCGAGTTGCCACGTTCCAAATACCACACAAAGGCAGACAAGAAGATGAGTGAAGAGAATCAATAGAGTTTGACAAGTATAAGAGTGAAACAGAATGAGTAATGGTAGAAAGGAATATGAAAGATTACAGAGACTGAATACATCTGCGCTGGCCATTGACAACGATTTTGAGCCATGTCACCTATTGTTTCCAGCCATTGATTCCTAGAGTCCCGAGGACCCCAACCCGGGAGTCTGCATCTCCCTACCTGACTGACTCAGTTTAACTGTCAAGGATTTCATGGATTGATGAGGCCATGTTTTTGTTTGGCCACCACTGGCTCTTTTCCAACCTGAACCTATATCAGCTAGCAAAGCCCGTCGTCGGGGGAGGCGATGGTTAGGCATGCACAGCACGTGACCTAGCCATCTCAATCTATGTAGCTTTATAGCCTCATCGATTGATTTTTCCTCTTTACCCAACAGTCTACCCCTAACGTCAACATTACTTACGTAATTATACCACCTAACGTGAGAAAGAGATCGTAGACATCTATGATCAAAAACAGTCAACCTTTTCATGTCTTCCAATCGTATTGGCCATGTTTCAGAGTCATAGAGAAGGGCAGAGCGAACTGATGAGCAGTACACACATCCCTTGGTTGATAGCCGGATGCTGCTGTAAAAGCCCAATTTGAATAAATGCAAAATTCAATTAAATTAATTTAAAGGGTTTGTTACTTGCAGAGTTACCTTGATTGTATAATGATAATAACGATAGATAAATAAGTTCAATGAGTTCAAATTGAGTTTTATAAACTTGCCTTGTAGTGTAGTGTGCTGTTCATGTAAGTTCATTATAATGCTGATGTTCATTTTTTTTATCCCTTACATTCCGAATGAAACATGCGATCTCAAGCTCTATAGTTCCAATAACGGGTGGTGTTGTCTTCCCATTAGGTGGGTGGGGTTGCTAACCTCACAACCACCCAACATTCTTTGTTTATTATCCTGGCTGACTACAGGTTAGCAAACTAAGGGGAGGTTAAGCTTTGTGTCGCCCGGGAATCGAACCCGGACTATAAATCAGCATTACTTCACATTGTTATGTTACGTGCACTGTACTACTCTTCATTTCAAGTGAGAAATATGATCTCAAGCGGGCAAGCAAGGGAGGGGGTCCATCTCCAATTTACTCTGTTCTCTGTAATCGCTTTCACCCGGCTCCAACTACTATTGCCCTTTAAGTGGTCTCCCTTACCACCCACGCCTTCCCATGTCATCTTCAGACTCACATCCAACATATCGTTTCCAATCAAGAAGGGTCTGGCTGGTCTGTAGTGTCATTAGAAGGTCCCACCACTCACTCCTCATTGCATATCTCCAATCCAGCTCTATCTGTTTCTGTATATTTTTCGGTTGAGCAATAGATCCTTTGCTTGCTAGAGTTCACATAGGTCTGAAAATTTTAATTCATCCTCCTTTGTGTTTTTCTTTGTTTTTTACTAGATTCTAGCTGAATTGGATTATGGGTTCAGTGTTGATTGGTGGGCTTTAGGCGTGTTAATGTATGAAATGATGGCTGGTGCTCCACCATTTGAAGGCGATACAGAACAAGACTTGTTCAATGCTATCTCATATGAAGAAGTCACCTATCCACCGAATTTACATCCAGATGCTGTGGATATTTTATCGAAAGTAAGTGTGAATAATCACACGTGTGTTTGTTTGTGTGCGCGTGTGTGGTTCTGGGATACACAGTCATTTTTTCCTATTCCCTTGTGTCTCCAGTGGGGGCATAAGCTTCAAAGTTCCAGTAGCAGAGTGGTGTTGATCCCCTACCTGTCGAGGTTCCCCTAGCCTCACGCTCGACCTTCCCTCTTTGCTGGGCTTACCACCGGCTGTAAAACGCCTTCAGGAATGCGTTGGTCGGGAGATCGAGTACAATGATGTGCATAAGTGACAGTTTTTTTTATGGGAGAGCCCCTCAATGATTCATTCATGCATGGTAGACAGACAAGTCGACATAGACATTGCACTGAAGTGCATTGAATCATTTTGCCGCGCGTTTAAAAAGCACACCTCTGAAGCCCTGATCTCAATTTGCAGGCAACTCTTTTGCTTCATGTAGGGTATGATAACCTCAACCGGTGCCTGAATGATAGATTAGGCGAAATACTGGAGGCCGTAGTTTGAATGCTGCTGCTACACGACTAACGGCTAGTACCGAGCTGCAACAAACTCGATAATCCTAAAAGGATATATAATTTGTCCGCCTGCAGAGTTAAGAGGTATGGACAGTGGATAAAAGGTGGAATCTTGAGTCCTAACGTATGTTAGGATAACTCTGTTGTCCATATATGTATCTGTCTGTCTTCGACATAAAAGAGTTGCAAAATAGAGACAGTAAACAGAGATATGAGGCAAAAAGAATAGTAGTATCGAAGAACATAATTTTATTTGGTATTATAAGTCACATGGAGTGGATACATCTGCACCATCAATGAGAACGATCACTTTGAGCCATATCACCACCAATTGCCTACAGCCTTCATTGGTTTTTACCGTCCCGAAGACCCCAACCAGTCAGGAACTCCACATATTCCTACGTGGCTGGCTGGCTTAAACTTACTGTTGCGGATTTCATTGACTGATGAAGCCATGTTTTGGTTCTACCACCACTAGCTCTTTTCCAACCTCATTCATCTTATGTCGGATAACATTGCCCGTCGAGGAAGGCGATTGATGGCCACGCCTACGTAACACATGTCCTAACCATCTCAATCGATGTAACTGCTTCACAGCCTCGTCTATTGATTTCCCGTCCCTCCTTATCCAGCACTCAACAGAAGCTTAACATCAATACTGCTCACCTTATTATACCACTCCACACGGGAGATAGAGTGCGGGCACCTATGATCAAAGACAGCTAACGAGCCAAGCTTTTCATGTCTTCCACCCTTAGTGGCCAGGTCTCACTCACAGGCATGAAGGAGGACGGAGCGGACTGATGAGCAGTACACCCGCCCTTTGGTCGATAGCCAGCCGGATATCACGTCTACTAGGCTAGAGACGGCGTAAACTGGCATATGTGAAACTAGCCCTCTGTATCCGTTCTCAGCTGAGATTTCGTCAGAGATCAACCCGTTGGCACTGGCTAATGGTACTTCCCAAATATATATATATATATATATATATATATATATATACTAAGGAGGATGTAAAGCTTGGCTCGTTAGCTGTCTTTGATCATAGGTGCCCGCACTCTATCTCCCGTGTGGAGTGGTATAATAAGGTGAGCAGTATTGATGTTAAGCTTCTGTTGAGTGCTGGATAAGGAGGGAGGGGAAATCAATAGACGAGGCTGTGAAGCAGTTACATCGATTGAGATGGTTAGGACATGTGTTACGTAGGCGTGGCCATCAATCGCCTTCCTCGACGGGCAATGTTATCCGACATAAGATGAATGAGGTTGGAAAAGAGCTAGTGGTGGTAGAACCAAAACATGGCTTCATCAGTCAATGAAATCCGCAACAGTAAGTTTAAGCCAGCCAGCCACGTAGGAATATGTGGAGTTCCTGACTGGTTGGGGTCTTCGGGACGGTAAAAACCAATGAAGGCTGTAGGCAATTGGCGGTGATATGGCTCAAAGTGATCGTTCTCAGCGACGGCGCAGATGTATCCACTCCATGTGAATTATAATACCAAATAAAATTATGTTCTTCGATACTACTATTCTTTTTGCCTCATTCTCTGTTTACTGTCTCTATTTTGCAACTCTTTTTACTTTCTTCTGTTGCTTTGTGTGGTACATGGAGGGAGTGTGGCGACATGAACTGGTGCACATTGGTGCAAAGTTCTGTGTTGAAACCAGTCTAGTCCAGTTCCTCAGCGTGAGTGACTACTGCATGGTGGTAACACTCCTAGACCACACACACATTAAAAATAATATGGCTCATATAACTTGGTGGTGTACAATGAAAAGGTGTATTTTTGGGTAACCAAGGCAATCAGTTTTATTTATTTATTTAAAAAAAAATTTTTTTTTACACAAAACACAAACTTGATACATTATGAGGACAAACAGATACGTCATGCAAAAATAATAAAACCACAATATATATAAAAGAAACAGGGAGCGAATGAATGAGGGACATCACCCTCAGAAAAGCAAGCAGGAATGCTTGTCAGGATCAACTGAACTTTCATCACTTCTTGTTACTTTCACAAAGTTAGAAAAAAAGAAAGAAAGAAATTGCAATATATTCGCCATTGGTTGCGATTCTCGGCCCTATCTGATGATGATAAGGTTTTGAGCCACCGATTTGAACTATCTCCCAGTCCCCAAGCACGGATGGGGTCGTCATGTGTATTGAGTGATGCCAAGCCTAACACAAATATCCTTCATCCCCATGGAGCCATCCCATCATTGGCTGACCACCTTTCCGCTTTTACCATTCACTTCCAAGGCTGGTGTGGTGGTGGTGGACAGTGACCCCCATCAGTACGGGGAAGCCTAAAACTATTCTCAAACAGCTCAAATAAATGGTCGACAATTGCTTAGATAGAAGAGAAAGATGTTCAGGAAGGCTTCGTGTGCTTTTGGAAGTATGTGGGTGGTTGTTACTTCCCGACTGCCCACACCGTGGAAGTTTATTGATTCTTCGGGTACCTGAAACAGAATGAGGGTTAGTGTTGCGTGACCGCAGAGCTGAGGGGACAGCTGCTTGAGGCCGGTCACACACGGCCTGTATGAATTGGTTTCTGGGATTGGTTCCGTGTTAGTAAACTTACCGCCGAATACGGACCACCGTAGGTGGAGTAAGTCGGGATGTACAATTTTTGGATATCGACCTTTACTCACTCCCTCTCTCCAGAGTGGAGAGACAGCATAGCTGGTTGGCATGGTGGTCATCTGAGGGAAACACCTTACACTGCTGTTACATCCCTGTTCCCCAGGAGTACGACTTCGCCCTCAGACCCCCAGCATAGTGCAACAAAGAAGAATTCTTACACAATTCCAGTAACTGCTTTTAGTCTAATCGCTATCGTAACAACCTTCCTGACATGGTAGGACGTGCAGGAACATTGGTTTCAACCAGTGTAGCTTGTTGGGTCCTCGCAGTGTGCAAGCCTGGCGACCACCACGTCAAGGTAGCAGCTATCGATCGGGAGATATGAAATGTTTCACTTTTATCTGTAATTTTTATTCACACACTTCTTAAAAGGACGTCTCTCCTTGTTTGTTTACTGTCTGCTCTTCTTATTGAAATATACCTGTATGTGTGTGTGTGTGTATGTATATATTTTGTTATAAGTTAACTGTCGTCTTTTTTCTTGTCCCTTTATTTAGTTCTTAGTTAAATCACCGGCACGTCGACTTGGTTGTGTAGTAGCTGATGGCGGAGAATTGGCTATACAACGACATCCATTTTTCAAAGAAATTGATTGGCAAATCCTAGAAGAGCGTAGAGTACGCCCACCATTTCGGCCTAAAGTTCGTTCTAGAATTGATACAAGCAATTTTGACAAGGTATGCATGTGTGCTATTACATTGTTGTACAAATTATTATTATTATTTCCTTTAGTTCCTAGAGGAACACAGGGCTTCAGCCAAACGTCCCCATTGCGTTTGGTTCTCTGCTAGAGTTTTCACCTGGCTTCACGTCTACCCACATGCTTTCATCTCCTCTTCACATGACCTCCTCCAAGTCACCCTTGGACTACCAACTGACCGCTTCCCTTTCGGGTTCCACTCGAGGGCTTGTCTAGTGGATGTCACTTGATAGTTTGTTTTCTCAGTGTATGACCAGCCAATCCACCTCCATTTCTTCCTCGTTATTTGTTGCACAATTGGTTCCTGGTTGGTTCGCTGATTGGTAGAGACCCCTGTTGGTGATCTTTTCTGGCCGACCATCTGATCTTGAGTATTGAGCGAAGACAACTGTTAATGAAGGTCTGAAGTTTGTTTGAGGTGCTCTTTATGACGCGCCGGTCAAGTCTCTGATCCGTATTAGTAAGTAGCACTGGTTTCACATTGTAGTTGAAAATCCGGATCTTATTTTCCTTTCCATGCTGAGTGCTGTTGACCTCCTGCACACAGACTTGAGAGTAATGAAAGCTTGTTCTGCTTTCCCGATCCTCCCTGCTTTGAAATCCTCGTCAGTTCCGTTCACCTGTAGTTGAAACGATGCTTCTGCCTCTGTCTGTCTGTTTTCGACATAGAACTTTGCACAAATGTGCGGAAGTTCAAGTCGCCACATTCCGTGTAGCACGCGAAGCAAGAGAAGAAAGTACAAGAAAAGCATAATAGAAACAGTGAGCAGAGGTGTGAGACAAAGGAGTAATAAAGAAATACAAAACAGTTTCATTGAAGATCATAAGTCACAGGGAGTGGATGCATCTGCGCCACTGAGAACGGTTTTGAGCCATGTCACCAATTGTTTCCAACCATAGATTTTTACCGTCCCGAGGACCCCAGCCTGGAAGTCTACACCTTCCTACGTGGCTTAGACCAACTGTTGTGGATTTCATTGACTGATGCCAAGTTTTTGTTTGACCGCCGCTAGCTTTTTTCCAGCCTGACCCTATATCCGCTAACATTGCTCGTCGAGGGAGGCGATGGCTTGGCATACGTAACACATGTCCTAACCATCTCAGTCTTTGTAGCTTCACGACTTCGTCGATTGATTTCCCCTGTTTACCTAGAACTCTACGCCTAACCTCCATGTTGCTCACCTTATTATGCCACTTTACACGGGAAATAGACCGCAGGCACCTATGATCAAAGACAGCTAGTCTTTTCATGTCTTCCACTCTCAGTGGCCAGGTCTCACTCACAGCCATAAAGGAGGACGGAGCGGACTGATGAGCAGTACACCCGCCCTTTGGTCGATAGTCGAACATCTCGTCTACGCCAGAGTCGGCGTAAACTAACAAATGCGAAACGAGCCCCTTGTATTCGTGCTGAGATTTCGTCAGAGATCAACCCGTTGGCGCTGATGGTACTTCCCAAATAAGTGAAGCGGTCAACGTGCTCTACCACTTCACTTCCTATTTTTAAACTAGGCGTCGATGTAGTCCAGTCCTGTAACATCATCTTGCATTTGGCGGGAGCGAATCGCATGCCAAACATTCGTAGATTGCGGCTCAAGGTGTTTAGAAGACTCTGCATTTTGTCAGCGTCTTCGCCTAGAAGGACTATATCGTCTGCATATTCCAAGTCAACGAGATTATTCCCCGGTAGCAAGTCAATCCCTGAGTCGCTGAAGTCACCTAGGGTTAAGTCCATTAACACATCTATGATGAAGTTGAATAGAAAAGGAGATAATGGGCATCCTTGACGGACACCACTGGTCGTCATCAGTTCAGATGACAGCTCGCCGTAAGCCCTCACCTGGCTGTATGAGTACGAGTAGAGTGCCTTAATCAGTGCAATATATTTTCTTGGAATTCCCTTTACAGCCAAGCATCTCCAGAGAACTTCCCGATCGACAGAGTCGAATGCTGCCTTTAGGTCAAGAAATATAATGACTGTTGGACGCCGGTAGGAATGCCTATGTTCTAGAATCTGTCGGAGGGTGAAGATATGATCAATACACCCTCTTCCTGGTCTAAAGCCTGCCTGGCTCTCTCGTGTTTGTGCTTCCCGAGCACCACTCAGTCTACGCATGATTATTGAGCCTAAGACTTTAGATACTATATTAGTCAAGCTAATCCCTCTGTGATTATCACAGGAAGACTTGTCTCCCTTCTTGTATATGGGGATAATCAGTGACTTACACCAACCCGATGGGACTTCTTCTGATTCCCAGACGCTGCCTAGTACCTCAGTTAATCCGGACAGTAAGCTGTCTCCACCGTACTTAAATACCTCTGGAGTCATTCTATCAGGTCCCGATGCTTCTCAGATAGGTAGGTAGGTAATGGAGGTTGTTTCTTTCAGGTTCGTCCCATTTATGCTGATTGTTATCTATTGTTGTTGTTGCTACTGGTGTTGGCCAGGAATCTTCATCCCCTCTGTTTTCTCTATGTTCACCTGTAGTGAAGTCCTATCTTTGATGCTTCTTCTGCCAACTTGTTGCTTTTCACTAGCATATCTCCCAGTTTGTGGGAAATCAGACATATGTCATCGATGAAGTTCATATCCTGGAAGTTTTTTGTGAGAGTACATTTGATGCATGTTTCCCCACTGCCTACTGTCTGTCGCATTATCCAATCTTCTACAATCAGGAAAATCATTGACGATAGTAGACAGTCTTGTTTTACTCCCATCTTCACATATTTGAAGTGATTTGGTAGTTGGTTAGACTAGCAGTGAAGTCTAGGACATCGCACATTTCGTCCTATTTGGGACCCGTCAGCTAGTGGATGTACACCTGCTTGCATTCCCCACTGAGGCTCGAACAACCGTTTACCCATCGCATTTGAAACACCAAAGTGTTATGACGGAGTGTTACTGGCTTGTTGGGATTGTCTAACTTGACTCGAATGCTCCTCCAGAATAATACAACAAAATGATCTACTGATCACTTAAAATTATTTCCCATATTGAGGTAAACATGAAGGTCGAACACAACCAGAACATTCCCTGAAAACAAAATTTTTGGTATAAGAATAAAACTTGTGCACTGTGATAGAGCATAATTCCATTATGGGTAAAATTTATTTCTGATAAAGTCTCACAGTGTTATACAGTAATGTTTACTGATGACTTTTCGAGCACAATTTATTGCCACTCATAATCATATCAAGTTACTCATGCAACTTTCTAACTTCGTCTAATATAATTCCATTATTTTCCATCGCTTAACTTGATTGGTAGTATTATTTTCCATATTTCGGGTATGAGTGATGATGAATCATTCCTGTTGTGCATGTGTTGGGTGTAGACTCGATGAACCAGGCAGGATTCTCAGTAATCAACCTCTCTGTCCACCTACTTAGATTACTTTTTAAAATTTTAACCCTCTCTCACCCACCCTATTGTATGGTTGTATGTTAGTGTATGTAGTTCAATTGCTGAGCTTTTTTCTAAATTACTTATCTTCACGGGGTGAACCATTCTAACCTTAGCTAAATTCTTGTTCCTATGTTTAGTTAAGACAAGAATGGTTGACCCCAAGAAGATAAGTAATTTAGAAAAAGCTGAGCAATTAATTGCGCTTCACGCATTAACACACAATCACACAATATTGTGGTTGGACTGGGTTAAAATTCTAAGAAGTAATATATGTAGGTGGAGAGCGAGAGAGATTGATTACTGAATCCTCCCTGGTTCATTGAGTCCACGCCCAACACAACACATGCAACAGAAATGACTCGATGCAAATACCAGAGATATGCATGGAAGATATTATTACCACCAGTCAGTCAGTCAAATCAGAGGAGGATAATAAATAATCTTAAAATTCTATTTCAATTCAATTCACGTACATCACAACATTCTAACAAGTTACTTATTTTGACTATAAAAACAGTCGTCTTATTTTTCCCATCTGATTGTATTTGATGAATAACACTCATATTATTATTATTTTTTCTGAATGCACATTATCCCCTATTGATTTTTATTCCAATATCTGATCGATTCCACACATGTATATAAATGAAGCAAGAAAGTTGTGTGAGTGAGTAACTTGATATGATTATGAGTGGCAATAGTTTGTGCTCGAAGTGTGGTCATCAGTTCATATTACTTTATAAGACTGTGAGACTTTATCAAAAACAAATTTTACCCACAATGGAAAATTGATGGTATCTTATATTTGACATCTCAGGAAATCAAGCCACAAATAAACAAATAAAAATTGTCCAATAGGGTTATTACGTCAGTACATGCATGCACAGATCTTGATTTTATGATTAGCCTGTAATCTTGTCCGTCGTAACATGAAGTGATGTTCACTCAACCAAATTGAATCACGAGAACCTCCTGTTGTGCAGCGGCGATCAGTTATTACTTCTTTTTAAGGTGAATTTCGATTTTCCCATTGATCGATTAGAGTGTAATGTGGTTCAACCTCTGTTAATATATATATATCGGCACCTAGTATGGACGCGCTTTGACGTTTGAAATAGTGTTTGGGTGCAGGGTTCAAGTGTCAATCGGGGGGGAACACCATAACTCTCTGGTATCTTCGTCCCGAATAAGACGAAGTGTACTTTGTCCTGGATTCCACTGCTGCTAGTTCATAATCCACCTGGGAACATGATGTGTTTATCAATGCATCAGTGTATGTGTGCTTGTTTGATATAGCATGATTTCTGCCGATCATTCAAGAAAAGCAGTTACAGTGATAATCCAAACCAGTTGTACTTTGCTGGAGTTCTGAGGGCGAAGTTTTTCCCTCTTGTTGCTAGCATGTAATAACAGTAAAGTGCTTTTCTCAAACGATCAATAAATCGTCCAGACTGCTTTTTTTAGTTTATGAGGTATAAAACGTCAGTCCACACCCTAAGGGAGAGGTGTGTAGCTAACAGAAGACATTTCGCGTACAGATCGGACTCATCAAAGTCGAGTACCTTTAAACACACGCCTACACAACATCAGTAAAGTCAGACAGACGACAGTCCTTAGTTGACTTTAAGCAAAATTAAATTCTACAGAGTGTAGACAGTTGTGTATCCTACTAGATGGTTGCAGGCAATCGGTAGGAAGTCTTGGACCTAGGTTTCGTGCTAGTTGGCACTCACCAGTCAGCAAGGCGTATATGCAACCTTGAAGGAACTCATGTCCCTTCCGAGATTCGAACCCGCGTCACTCAGTTCCGGCTGAGGTCAGAGACGTCACCACTGAGCTATTCGGACTCGCGGTTGACCTCTTGTAGGATTGTGGTGGATATTTTGATTTGACACTATTAACTAGTGTGATGTGTCTAGTCCTCTCATTGGTGCAGACTGAATCTTCCCAGGTTAGAAGACATTTCAGAATTGCAGGGTACTTTGGTGAGTTCGAAAGCTTAATTCCTCCTGACTGCTTCCAATTCGTTGCATTCATATTGATGATTACTGTTGAGAACTCTAGGAGTCCATCTCAATGATAATGGTTATTCTTTAATGTATATTGTATATTCATTCACATGTGTGCAGTTTTGTGTGACATCCTTGATTCTAAGCCAGATGTGATGTTATTCCCTTAGGTCCTGAGTAACACACATCTCCATTCCACTTTGTCCTCAACGCAATCCTCTTCAGATGGCTTGACGATTGCCTATAGGCTATCATTCCTTCCTCATGCGATCACCTTGTGTCATTCTCAGAGCCTGTGGTGTGTGGTGTCAGTCAAAAGTCTCGTCACGTGTCCCATTCATCTCTGTTTTGTTTTTCAACATATTTCACGGGCTATGGTTTAGTTTTTTTGTTTGTTCGTCGCGTGACAGAGTTCCTTGTTGTTAATCTTTTCTAGCTAGCTAGCTGGTATTCAGTCTACAGTAGAGTAGTAGTCAGTTGTTGATGAAGGTTTTCAGAAGGCTGTTAAAAATGCTTTTCTTGACTCGCTATTCCTCCGACCCATACGGAAGAATTGACTTGACATTGCAGTTCTGAAGATTCACAACACCTGTTGCTTCTGTTTTATGCAGTTGATTTTCACACACTGATTTCAAAGTATAATATAGATCTGTTGTGCTTTTTCACGATCCTGGCTCAAAGTCGTTCTCAATGAATAGTGCAGATGCATTCACTGTTTGTTTGTGACTTATGATACCCAATGAATTTTTATTGTTCTTCCGTATTACTATTATTTTTGCCTCATATTTCTGTTTATTATGTCTTTTGATGAACCAGAGAGAGGTACATCCAGTCGGCAGTAGGGTTGGATTTCCCACCTTTGACATTGGGTGGTGGTCGCGTTGAAAATCACGAATTGGTGGAAGTTAGAATTCATGCATA
The DNA here is from genome assembly GCA_944472135.2 of Trichobilharzia regenti. Lineage (NCBI taxonomy): Eukaryota > Metazoa > Platyhelminthes > Trematoda > Strigeidida > Schistosomatidae > Trichobilharzia > Trichobilharzia regenti. Next base: position 6,980,569 of record OX235263.1, read on the forward strand.
GGGTAGCCATTGAATTGGGTTGGGTTCTATTGGCTGGATGGTATACGAGCTAGCTTGCCTTGTAACCGGAAGGTTGTAGGTTCAAACCCTAGTGGTGAGTGTGTCTGTCTGTCTGTTTTCGACACAGAACTTTGCACCGATGTGCAACAGTTCAAGTCGCCACACACCCTCCTTGTAGAATACAAAGCAATAGAGGAAAGTAGAAGAAATGCATAATAGAGACAGTAAACAGAGGTGTGAGACAAAAGAATAGTAATAACGAAGAATAATAAAGTTTCATTGGAAATCATAAGTCACAAGGAGTAGATGCATCTTCGCTAGCCATTGAGAACGATTTTGAGCCATATCACCAATTGTCTCCAGCCATTGATTTTTAATGTCCCGAGGACGCCTAATGTCAATATTGCTCACCTTATTATACCACTTCACACGGGAGATAGAACACAGGCACCTATGATCAAAGACAGCTAACAAGCCCGGCTTTTCATGTCTTCCACTCTCAATGGCCAGGTCTCCCAGCCAGCCATAAAGGAGGACGGAGCGGACTGCTGAGCAGTACGGTGGGTACGTACTGCCGATGATTCCCAAACTAGTCTGAAGAAACAGCTGTCTGGTGGGAGTACTCCAGTGCTGGTTTTCAATGGTTCCGCAACTGATATCAATCTGTGGCGAAATTCGAGAAACAAATCAAATCCTTACAGAGGATCAACTGTTTTGAATCTCTCTTTACTCACTTATTTTGCCTTGTGTGCCTTATATGAGGGGAGTTTGGCAACTGGAACTGCTGCACATCTGTACAGAGTTCTACATTGTAGCCAGTCAGTACGAATTATTATGATTATTATTACTATCATTTATTGTTGCATCCATTGCGTATTGTTTGTCTTAATTTCATTTTAGGATTTCACTACTGAAGAACCCGTACTGACTCCATCTGATAATACTTCTGAGTTGGCGGCTATAGCACAAGATGTATTCGCCGATTTCGATTGTCTGAATGTTGATTACAGTGTTATGCGTTATCATACTACTCGACCTAGTCAACAACAGCCGTTACAATCTGTGATGACTGGTCTGCATATCTCCAATACACCGTATATCCCATTGTCGTCGTCAACATCCTCACCACCACAAGCTCCATCATCAGCACCAACACCATCACCACTCACTTCGGCGGCAGCGGTGGTGTCAACAACACCAGTAACGACGACGTCAACAACATCATCAATATCTTCTAGTGGTGTTGGTGGAGGTGGTGGCGCTGCTTTTGCGTCTGAAAGTAGTCATCCAGTGGATAATTTAAATCTGAAGATAATTCCACGCTCAATCATTGGTGGTAGTGTTGGTGGCGGCGGCGGCAGTGAAAGTACAACCGCAACAGCAACATCGCCAACCTCATCCTCCTTATCGGGTTGTAATCCTTCTGGCAATACTTCACGATTGACCATTCCATCTGATTTATCAGTAATGAATCCAATCCCTTCGTCTATGCATAGTGCACCAACTTCACCGACTCGTAGTCATTCCAATATTTCTAGTTATGATGATAAAGTAATGACTAAATGGCTTGCTCATTAAAATGGAAATATTAATTCATCAAATCAATTGACTGACTGATCGACCGATCAATTTAATGCTAAAATATACACACAATATCACACTATGTCTCTTTATCGATCAATCTATCCACACACATATATACATAAATGTCATCCAACTATTATTATTATGACTGTTGTATGAAGTCATTTTGGTTGCCCCAGCCCCCTTGTTTCTCTCCCCCCATTCTCTAGTCCTGCCCCACCCCACTGATCTCTGCGACGCCGCTGACCCCCCTTCTGCCTCGTCCACCCCACCCACCCCCAACTCTCGAGTACTACAGAAAACACACCTATACATATATACATATTTCAGTTGCCTATTTTTGTTCATTCCTACGTCGTCGTCAAAGTGGTAGTTGAGTGGTAGTATGTTGACATCAGCAGCGTCGGTGGTGGGGGATGTGTGTGGGGAGGAGTGTGATGTGCATTTCTCTTCTCTTCAAATGCATTTCAACGTTGATGTGATTCTTTTTCACACTTTTACATCTTACAACGTACTTATTATTATTATGATGATGGTGATTACTCATAAGTAGTTGAATGCATTTCAGTTGATTATTATTATTATTTATTTATTTATATTGTTACCGATTAAAACAGAAGTTATATTACACTGTAGTCTGTGATTATGATTATTATTAATTATTATTATCGTTATTTCATTTGATCTCTCTGTCTGTCTATCTATCTGTTTTCTCAGACACACACAGAGGAGTGGTGAACTTTCTCTCCATCATTTCTACAATATATATACATTTGCTTTATTTGTGTCTGTGTCTGCGTGTGTGTCTGTATTTCCGTGATCAGATGTTTGTAAAATGATTTCTTTTTCTTTTTGGTTTTTCTGCTTTTTTTAAAACAAGTTCTTTCATGTATGACACACGGGGGGGCACTAAGTATGCATTTAAAGTCAAATGTCCTCCACCCCCCGTCTCTATCTCTGCATCTTTGTGATTTACTAACACATTTAGTATTATGTGTTGGTGCGTTCAGCGATCTGAAGGTCGTCGTGGTGGCGGGGGGGGTGGGGGACGAAAGGCTCTTTCACACAATATGACTTTCATTCATTTTGTTTTCTACCACTTTGTGTTGTGTTGTTTTTGTTGCATTTTTGTCCACCTCCCCGTCACCATGGTACTGTGCTGTATGTGTGTGTGTGTGTGTGCGTGGGAGGAGGTGCATTTCTCTGTTTGTTTGTTTTTTGGCTTTTTCTTGCTTATTTATTTATTTTTAACGAAATTCCCTTTTGCATTTATCTTCAGCCCCCCACCCTTCGTTTGTCGATACTCCACTCCACACACCCTCCCCGCGAGTCCTCTTTCAAAAACAGTGTGACAACTAGTCAATATTAAGAGCAACAGAATATATATAAGAATAACAAGGAGTTTTATTTAGCCTCTACCAGCTGAGATTTACCCCTTATTTAACTTATTTATTTATATACATCTATATATGTACACATACATACATGCGCACATTTGTGACGACAACACACTCTGATTATAACTTTAACTGGTTTATCGTTGCTTTTAATTTTTGGTTATATAGCTATGTCTGTGAATGTCTTCTCCCACCTCACCTACACACCTACCTTCCTTCTTTACCAAAGATTTCTTCTTCAGAAATATCATTTTGTTGTTGGTGGTGTTTCTTCTCTTCTCGTTTTTCGTGACTGGAACTGACTGACTGAATATATTCAGATGTATACACCCCATGTTCTCGTTGCCTATTCTAATTCTAATAAATAATAATAATAATTGTAATGACAATCCTTCTCCTTTAATGAGATATATATCTGTACACCGTGATAGTATAGGTATATGGTCTCATCACTTCTGTGGGCATTTTCATCTACTTATCAGCCTGTCTGCCACCCCTCGCCACCCATTCTCGGTTGGTCTTCTCTCCTTTTTTTTTATCCAATTCTCTTATGCCCCTTATCATCATGACATTGAAAGATTGAGCATTTATTTATAATTAACTTGAAGATGACATCCATCTATCCATCCATACTTTTCACATTCTCTCCTTCATATCCTTTGTTGATATTATTGATTTAAATGATTGCATCATCTGCAAGCACATTATTATTATTATTTTTTGACATATTATTATTAATTTTTAATGCCATCAGTTCATTTTGATTGAGACTGGTGGGTGGGTGGGTAGGTGACTGCGTGTGTGTTGTTGGCGCACATAAATTCTACACACACACATGAACAATGTGAGAATGCATTTTTTTTAATTATTCGAAACAATAACGTTTCTTCCAATCTTCTCTCTGTGTGCATTACACGCATCTGTCTCTCTCTCTCTCCCACTTTGCCTTGGCAACAGTTGCATTTCATGTTGTTTGTCTGACTGTATCTGTCTGTCTGCCTGTGCGTTGTTGTCTTTTTTGCATTTTTCATTTTCTTTCTCCAAATCCTGATCTCGTAATTATTGATTTTGATCCATTATTTTTTTGTTAATCCCAAATGTTCATGATACGGTGTTGATTTATTTTTGTCATCTATCTGCCTGTCTGTATGTCCATCCATCTGTATGTTTGTCTATCTATCTATCGATCAATGTATTTGTTTCTTCAAGTGCTGATTGATTGAATTGTCTAGTTGGATTACTATACGTCATCCTGTTGTGTCTGGTTATAGTAATCATCTTTCTTTCTCTTCCCTTTCCACCCTCCCCTCACTCTTTCTATCGTGTCTCTCTCGTATTTTCTCACTCACTCTTTCTTTATATATACACACACACGTGTGTATGTATATATAGTGTTTAAAATACGAATCTTTATTAATGATGAAGAACGCTTCGTCATGACACAGAACAAAACGACGGTGATGTTTGTGTGTACGACGGGTGGGGGGGGGCGAGACGTTTTTGGAAAAATAAACGATAATAAAAACGCTATTTAAATCTCGTGATAATGTGCTGATGTATACACACCAAAATGGTTGATATTAATATAAGTAACAATATAAATATTATACAGATATATATAAATATATATATATATATATATATATACACGTTTATACACATATATGAATATATATATATGGATATATACAAAACTTTTGGCCGTTTTGTGATTTCTGAATTAATTTTATTTGTATGTATGTAGGTATGTATGTATGTGTGTGTCTTTGCTTGATGCTTGTTGTTTGATGCCGCCGAACGGTCTTCTGAATGACGTCTTCGTGTGTGTGTGTGTGCATGTAAGCGTATGTCTGAGTGAATGGGGTGTTCCCTGCACCCCACCCCGCCATCCTGAATACTTTAATACTTTCGTTTTCTTTGTTCTTTGAGTAATTTTTTTTCTTGCTTTTTCTTTCATTGATATTGATTTTTTCATTCTTTTTATTCTAAATATAATAATAATTATTATTAATAATGATTATAATTGTTATTAATATTACTATTATTGTTATTATTATTATTATTACTATCATTATATGAATGAAAATTGTGACCAGTAATTTAAAATATCAAAATTATTATTTCGCTTGCTTATGAATAATTGTGAATTGGTGTTCTTGATTTACCGTTTTTGACACGTTACGCGGGATATGGGTGTGTAGGTGTGCGTGTATCGAAGAGGGCAGTAGCGCAGAGTGTAGATTTTCCACGGTTACGAGATCAGTATGTTATGGGTCTGAAATTTTGCTCCGTTGATCTTAGTCTAAACGACTAACTTGGTATTACATCAACTCGACCGTCATGAAAATATATTCCAGGAGATGTTGACTCTGTACTCCTAAGCAATTGGGTCACCGGTTTGAACTTCACAGGACTTCCCCTGAGGTAGCCAGGCACAACATACAGTTAGCTGTAGACACAGCTGTTAATAAGCTAAAACCAAAAGTTAGTAAGAGCTATTGGATCTGTACCGCCTCATCCGAACTGATTGACGCAAGAAGACTGATATCGGCGTGCTCTGATTATGATGAGGAGTGGAAGGTACTCAAACGCAAACTAACAAGAAGTCTTCGCAACGACCGTGAACAGTGGTGGGTGACAAAGGCGAAAGAGATGGAAAAAGCATCGACGATAGGCAACTCTTTAGACTCATCAGGGAACCGGGTGGGAGAAGGCAAATCATAAGTGAAACAATCTCGGAGAAAAATGGCATCATAATTAGCCCTCAAGATAGACGACTGGAACGCTGACAAGAGCTCTACGAGGAGCAGTTTAATTGGCCCACAGCCATTCTCAACCTGCCGAACATCCAACACCTCCCTGAATGGGATATAGACACAGGTCCATTCTTCCTTAACTGAGGTTACTAAAGCTGTGACTAATCTGAAACAAGGCAAAGCAGCAGGTTCTGATGGAATGATTCCAGAGGCATTTAAGTACGGTGGAGACAGTTTACTGTCTGCATTAACTGAGTTACTAGTCAGCGTCTGGTTATCAGAAGAAGTCCCGTCGCGTTGGTGTAAGTCACTGATTATCCCCATACATAAGAAGGGAGAGAGGTCTTCCTGTGATATTCACAAAGGGATTAGCTTGACCAACATAGTATTTAAAGTCCTAGGCTCAATAATCATGCGTAGACTATGTGATGCTTGGGAGGAACAAACACGAGAGAGCCAGGTAGGCTTTAGACTAGGAGGAGGGTGTATTGATCACATCTTCACCCTTAGATAGATTCTGAACCAGGCATACTTACCGTCGTCCAACATCCGTTATATTTCTTAACATAAATCCGGCATATCGATTCTGTCGACCGAGAGGTACCCTGGCGATGCTTGGCTGTAGAGGGAATGTCGAGAAAATACATTGCACTGATCAAGACACTCCACTCGAACTCATGCAGCCAGGTGAGGGCTTACGGCGAGTTGTCATCTGAAGTGGTGACGATGCCCATTATCCCCATTTCTATTCAATTTCATCATATATGTACTAATGGATTTAACCCTAACTCAATTCAGAGACACAGGGATTGACTTGCTACCAGGGAATAATCTTGTTGACTTAGAATATGCAGATGATATAGTCCTCCCACCTAGGTGAAGACTCTGACTAAATAGAGCAGTCTTCTGAACACATTGAGCTGCAATCCACGAATGTTTGGCATTCGATTTGCTTTCGCCAAATGTAAGATGATGTTACAGCACTGGACTATGCTAACTCCTAATTTAGAAATAGGAAGTGAAGTGGTAGAGCACGTTGACCGCTTCACTTATTTGGGAAGTACCACCAGCCAACGTCAACGGGTTGATCTCTGACGAAATCTCAGCTGAGAACGGATACAGGGGGCTAGTTTCGCATATGCCAGTTTGCGCCGTCTCTGGCTTAGTGGACGTGATATCCGGCTGGCTATCGACCAAAGGGTGCGTGTATCGTTCAGAAGTCCGCTCCTTCTTCCTTTATGGCTGTGAGACCTGGCCATTGAGAGTGGAAGACATGAAAAGGCAAGCTAGCTGTCTTTGGTCATAGGTGCCTGCGCTCTATCTCCCGTGTGAAGTGGTATAATAAGGTGAGCAATATTGAGGTCAAGCTTCTGTTGAGTGCTAGCTAGATTAGGAGGGAGGGGAAATCAATGGATGAGACTGCTAAATTACATCGAGTGAGATGGTTAGGACATGTGTTACGCATGCATGCCTAGTCATCGCCTCCCTCGGCTGACGGGCAATGTTAGCTGACATAGGGTCAGGCTGGAAAAGAGAGAGCAGCTGTCTAACCAAAACATGATAGCACCGGTCAATGAAATCCACAACAGTTTAAGCCAGCCACGTAGGAAGGTGTAGACTTCCTGACTAGTTGGGGTCCTCCGGACGTTAAACACCAATGAAGGCTGTAGACAATTGGTGGTGATATAGCTCAAAATCGTTCTCAATGGCTAGCGAAGATGCATCTACTCCTTGTGGCTTATGATTTCATATGAAACTATATCGTTCTTCGTTATTACTATTCCTTTGTCTCACACCTGTTTACTGTCTCTAATGTGCATTTCTCTTGTTTTGTGTGGTACATGGAGGGAGTGTGGCGACTTGAAGTGTTGCACATTGGTACAAAGTTCCATGTCGAAAACATACAGACAGATTATACTCAGATAAGCTTTTGCAGTGTGTTTTTGTGTGAAACCTTGGGGAAACTTATTTCCGATTCGTGGTTCTGGCTTGTATCGTTTATTTTGCGGAAGTCAGGGAGTGAATTCGTCATCTCCAATGTTGGTCAGAATGTGTATATTAAGTGTGCAGTGTGTTGTATTGATTAAGCTACGACAGCCTTGTTCACCTCAGTGTGATGTACAATGTTAAGGTTTCAATCGTGATGGTGTGGTGAGAGCAGGCCGTGAGAAAATATGAACAAGGCTGATTCAACAACCAATCACAGCAGACTTAACGTGGCAAAATATGATTCGCAGATAGAGAACTCTATTTATCGAGGAATCCCAAAACGACCAATCAGAAGCCTGCGTTTGTCTGCTTAACTTCTGATAAACAACCAATCAGAAGACTGTGCTTGTCTACTTGCATAAGCTATAATAATGTATGTGAAATATATATAAATACGTGTTGATTTTCGTAATAAAACGATGTGTTGCCTGGCCCTTGTCTTCTGTTGTTACAATGGGACTTTGTAGACTTTCATTTTGTACTTAAATTACTAAGCCCTGTGTGTGTGTGTGTGTGTGACTCCAGTCTTAGTGGCCCTAGTTTAAATCATTTATGGAACGTGAGTTTCCTGAAAGAAGAGGTGGCAAACACACTTAAACAAGCTCAATTAGGTCTCGCACTACTGTTCAGTTAGATGATCGGTAGCAGATGTTAAATCTTTGGTCCGTTTACCTAAGTCCAGACAACTAACTGGATAGTATATTGATTGTCATAGAAGAAGTATCGCTTGGGTTCTTAGTGGAAAATGGAGGTGTGATTCATTGGTGTAGGGGCTTTTGATCTGAAACACTGAGTCGTTGACTCGAAATGTCACTCAGGAAGTTAGTTAGTGATTATTATAATTATTCCCTCGGGTACCGAGTGGAACATAGGAATGGCTACAACAGTAACACATCTCCAATTTTTTTCGCCATCCCCTTCAACTAACTAGCTTCATGATTACCTGTAGTCTCTCATCCCCTCCTCCTCCATGTCAACCTCGCAGTCACGGAGCGCTCGCCGCTTCCCATTGGGCTTCCAGTCGAGCGGTGTCCTGTTTTGAGCAAGATGTCATTCGACGGTCTCCACAATGTACTCCCGATCAATCCATTTCCTCCTACATATGCCTTTGTTAAGCAATCGGCTCTCGCCTACTGGTTTGTTGCCAACCAGACAGCTTGAGTTTCTTGTTGCTAATTCTTTCTGATTGGCTGGGCATTTAATCTTCAGTATGGAGCCAGCCAGTAGAGGTGGCAGCTATTGATAAAAGTCTAATGTAACTTGTTGGAAATCCTTTCCGTGACACTGGCTAAGTGTCTGACCTGTATCGAAGAAGTGACTGACTTAACATTTATGTTGATGAAGGTGTGTCTTGCTCTGCCTTTCTGATTCTGACTGGCTGGCTGGCTGGCCGACATTGGCATTTTCATCCGTTCCGCCTGTCGTTGAAGGAAGCAGCCTGTTTTTGAAATTTCTCCTCTTGATAGGGATTGGGGCTTGTTGCTGTTGTTGCTGTTGGTGGTGGTTGTGTGTGTGGTTATCTTCATCGCCTTCGTTATCTCTATGTTCACTTGAAGTCCTGTCTTCTCTGCTTCTGCACCTCAGGTTTGCTTCACTGCTACCTGTACTACTTACTGTTGAGTAACATTATTTCAACGTAGATAGAGCAAGATCATAAGAGGTTTGTGTAGAATAAGATGGTGTGCATCACAGTTATTTCGTTGGCTTCTCATCATTTGTGTAAAGTCTAGAGAAATTAGTAAATTTACATAGAGAACAATTTTAACATACCTTCAAATGTGACATGATGCCAGTTTATAAGACACTCCAAACTTTAAAGAACATTTATTTAACTGAACTTTAGATTTTCCCGTCGATTGATTGAACCGAAATGCTCGGTCTCAGGTTGATGTGTCTCTCGGCTACTTGTGCAGATGCTATGGGCACTGAGTTCGATCCCCGATGGGAAAATCATCACTGGCTCACTGAGGAATGCATACATATCCAGCTGTGACGAGTCCTAAATAGGACGAAATGTGCGTTATTCTGGATTCCACTGCTAGTCACCATCCACCAATTAAATTCTAACTACATGCCCAGACATCATCGAAGCATCTGAACAAGAAGCTGAGAGACATGTCAACCTGAGACCGAGCATTTCGGTTCAATCAGTCGACGCGAAAATCTAAAATTCAATTAAATAACACTATGTTAATCATTAGACATCATTGAAACCTTCTATACATCAAGGTGACGTATAAACAAAGATTGAATGTGTCGATCTAATAAAATTAGTCAACTAACAGACACACATTGGCTAGAGAACCATCGTCCAAAACTAGCGAGTACTACACAGGTGTTTTGTCCCGCTTTCACACTCTGCAGCACTATGTACCCAACAACCTATTCAAAGAAGGATTAACCCGAAACCGGTTGACCAGCATATGAATTCTAATTTTTGACAATCAACGGTAAGTAGCACGACCGCCAAACAATATCACACTCGACTTCATGGACCCCAATGCCAGTCAGGATTTCTTACCAGAAATCCATATAACTTCATTCTGTCTGTAATCAAGCACTAGTGAACATTAGATTAATCATATTCATCTAAGTATCCAAGTGATTTCCAAACTCAAATCGAATAACAAACTCGGTTTCCTGGATATTACTATGATTAGGAGAAATGATGGAACGATTCAGCGCTCTATTTTTCGTAAACAGACATGGAGTGGACAATATCTTCATTTTACCAGTTTTGTTCCTATCCAGTATAAACGTTCCCTGGTGAAATGTTTGTTCTCAAGGGCCCGAAAAATATGCACGAGTGACACAGTGATGAATGAGTTTCGACATGTACATTCAGTTGTACTAGTTAATGGTCATCCAGAAAACTTTATCGATTGTTACAGTAAGGATAGACCACATCTCGAAAAGACAGCTTCTGTACCAAAGAAAGCCATCTTTATTAATCTACCATTCAAGGGCGACCAGATTATGCAATTGACAGCTCAAAGACTTCGGTCAGCCATCAAACGCACATTCTATGCCGCCACATCTCTTTTTCTCACATACCGAAGATTTTCGATCCCTGTACCTACTACGATTAAAGGACGAAATTCTGTGGATTCTACTTCAAACTGTGTCTACACGTTCACCTGCAGTTGCGGTGACACCTATACAGTTAGAACCAACAGAATATTCCAATGTCGTCGAAAAGAACATGCTCCAAAATGGCTACTAAATCATATCGAATATCCCAATGCGATTAATCTGAATAGAAATCCATTAGCATCATCCATTGCAAAACACTTATTAATGTCAGGTCACAGAATCAATATTAATTAATGCCTGCTTCACAATTATCACATCACATAACTCCAATTCAAGGTTGGTTATTGAATGTGAGGGAAATACTATGGAGATTTGAAGAGAGAAAGAACCAACATGTTTGCAAGATAACACGAGCTCGTTTTATTTCGTGGATACTCATCAACTGCATACATCATAAACAAAATCGAATCATAAGTTTCAAAATAAAGTTTTGGAACATACTTTTCCATAATTACTCGGAGTTAAAGATAGAAGGTATAAGGAACATAATTCCAGGATTAGATGTAGGTAGACAGATTATTCAGTGTCAGAAAAACAAACTAGTTATACATAGTGGAATTAGAATCAAGCAGACTTTAGATCAGGTAGAGGGTGCATAGATCATATCTTCACTCTTCGACAGATTCTTGAACATAGACACACTTTTCGGCGTCCAACAATTGTCATATTTCTTGACTTGAAGGCGGCCTTCGACTCCGTGGATCGAAAGGTACTACTATGGCAATGTTTGACTGTGAAGGGAAATCCAAGAAAATACATTGCACTAATCAAGGCAATCTATTCAAACTCACGGAGTCGTGTAAGGGCTTATGGGGAATTGTCATCTGAATTGATAACAACCAGTGGTGTCCGACAGGGATGTCCACTTTCCCCATTTCTGTTTAACTTCATCATAGATATGCTGATGGAAGTATCCTTAACTGAACGTAATGACTTAGGAATCGACTTGTTACCAGGGAATAATCTTATGGACTTAGAATATGCAGATAACATAGTCCTGTTAGGGGAGGATGGTGACAAAATGCAGAGTCTTCTGAACACCTTGACCGGCTGGCAATCGTTGTATGTTTGGCATGCGATTCGGCCCTGCAAAGTGTAAGATGCTGCGGCTACAGGACTGGACTACGTCAACTCCTAGCTTAGTGATAGGGAGTGAAGTGATAGAACATGTTCACCACCACTTCACCTATTTGTTTGGGAAGTTGTATCAGCACCAACGGATTGATTGACGACGAAATCTCAGCACCGATCCAAAAACCTCGAGCTGCTTTCGCTGACTTACACCATCTCTGGCGTAGGCGTGACATCCGGCTATCAACCAAGGGACGTGTGTACTGCTCATCAGTCCGCTCTGCCCTTCTCTATGACTCTGAAACATGGCCAATACGCGTTGAAGACATGAAAAGGTTGACTGTTTTTGATCATAGATGTCTACGATCTCTTTCTCACGTTAGGTGGTTTAATAAGGTAAGTAATGTTGACGTTAGGCGTAGAGTGTTGGGCAAAGAGGGAAAATCAATCGACGAGGCTATAAAGTTACATAGATTGAGATGGCTAGGTCAGGTGGTGCGCATGCCTAACCATCGCCTCCCCCGACGACGGGCATTACTAGCTGATATAGGTGCAGGTTGGAAAAGAGTAAGTGGTGGTCAAACAAAAACATGGCCTCATCAATCCATGAAATCCTTGACAGTTAAACTGAGTCAGTCAGGTAGGGAGATTCAGACTTCCGGGTTGGGGCCCCCGGGACTCTAGGAATCAATAGCTGGAGACAACAGGTGACATGGCTCAAAATCGTTGTCAATGGCCAGCGCAGATGTATTCAGTCTCTGTAATCTTTCATATTCCTTTCTACCATTACCCATTCTGTTTCACTCTTATACTTGTCAAATTCTATTGATTCTCTTCACTCATCTTCTTGTCTGCCTTTGTGTGCTATTTGGAACATGGCTACTCAAACTGGTGCACTTCGGTGCCAAGTCCTATGTTGAATCCAGACAGACAGTGGAATTAGATAAGAGGGGTTAGAGTTCAGATTTCTATTGGAAAACACGAATTGGTTAGAGGCATATTACAGGGTCAGGGTCAGAGAACAGAGTGAATTTACACATTTTGTAGTGGAGAGTTTAAGAGAGTGGGGGTGAATAGTGAAGTAACACTTTTTTTTAACTTAAACAGACAATTAAGTAGATTTAGAAACCTGAAGGTCAAAATTGAATAGAATGTTTCTTAACAAGACAAACACACAGGCATACTGACAAAAAAGCAAAACAAAATAAAATAAAGTGGGATTAGGGTTACCAGGGCAGTGGAAGTTTAGTCACACTATCTTTCTGTATACAGAGGTCTGGTCGAAGTCTCTTGATAGCAATGGCTTCTGCGAAACGAAGTTGCCATGGGTTTCTTTGCGTATTGATTATTTTGAAGGCTTGGTTAATTTCTACTGTGTGTCCTGTGTCAATTAAATGTCTGGCGATTGCACTCGATAACACTTTTCTTCCTTTTGTACGGAGACTCTTAGGAATGTGCTCAGAAAATCTAGTAGATGCTCTCCTCTCAGTCCTTCCTATGTACTTACTTCCACAAGTGCACGTGAATTGGTAAATGCAGTTGGAGTTGAGGTGAGTAGGGTACTCATCTACTTTTGACTGGGTTAACGAGTACACAGTGTTGTGAAATAGGATCAATCTGGCGATGGGAAATGTTCTTTTTAATGCACCTGTGATTCTTCTTTGTATTCTTGTGGATACGTCTTCCCCTTTGTAGGTTAGGTAGATGAAAACTGGTTTCTTTTCAATGGTTTCAGGTTTCGGTTTGTGTGCTTCTTCATCTCTATACTTTAATATGAACTTTCCGGGGTATCCATTCTCGATGAGGTTCTTTTCGATGACGGCGAGTTCTTCTTCAAATAGTATCTTCCGAGCATATTTCTTTGGCTCTGCTGAAGAGCGTTTTTAGTAGACTTCGTTTGTAGCTGGTTGGGCAAAAGCTGTGATAATTTAAGTATTGACCAGTCCAGGTTTTTTTTCCTGTAGACAGATATTTGAGTCGTCCCATCGTTTCTTCTTTTTATGTTGACGTCAAGGAAATAGAACTGGTTGTTTCTTTCGTAGTCAATTGTGAATGCAATGTTGGGATGAGCCGCATTGAGTTTCTCAAACATTGCGGATGCGTGTTCTGTATCATTGCAGACCACAAACGTGTCGTCGACATATCTGCAGTAATAGGTTGTTCTTTCTATTTCTTCTTTCATTCGAGTCTGTTCAAGATGAGCCATGAATATGTCAGCAAAAACAGGACCCAGAGGTGAACCCATAGCCACCCCGTCAATCTGCCGGTACAGCTGATTATTGTTGAATCGGAATTGAATATTCTTTGTACACAGAAGTAGCAATTTTCGTAGCTCATTTTCCGGAAGGGGAAGCAGTTCAGACTGTTGGCATATGATTTTTACCGTTTCTGCGATGGGTATGCTGGTAAACAGTGAACAAACATCGTATGACACACGAGAAGTCTATCTGAAATATCGAGTTGATCTAATTCTTGTGAAAACTGGAAGGTATCTCTGATACTGTGAGTTGCCAGCTTCTTTTGAATAGGTTCCAGCTTTTGGGCCAACCATCTGACCAGTTTATGACATGATGATTTCACCATTGATATTACAGGTCTCATTGGTACATGACTTTTTTGGACTTTGGGTTGACCATACATGAACGGCACACGCTAACCCCTTGGTTTAAGGTTGTTGTAAGCGCTGTTGTCTATTAGCCCTTCTTTAAGTAGTCCTTTAAGGGGATTAATCACATACAGCCTAAACTGTGTGTACAAAGAACACAATAAACTTCAATCTTCCCCTAACATGGACTACTTGACCTATTTAAATGTGATGATTGGTCATTAGTATATACTTTTGTTCTGTTTTATTTAACTGAGTAATTGTCATGATCTTTATTTCATTTTATTATTGTTAACCATATTCGTTGTGAAGCAGTTGTAAAGAAACTACGAAATGACGATATTACCTCGTGGCGAAATTTATCTTCTTAATGCCTTATTCAGATTTAATTTTTAATAGTTTTTCCCCAAGGATTTATTCAACTGATTTCCATTTCGGATCAAGAAATGACGCATCTTTTAAACAAAACTTAGAAATTGAAAAGAAGACAGAGAGAAGGGTATAAACAATAATATTTTTTTCTATGTATATTATATGCATTTGAACAATTATATATTTATATATATAAATAAACCTTTAAATTAACAAATTTTTTTAAGGTAATTTCTTTATTTATTTGTTTGGTCCTTCATGTGTTTTTCCCGCTTCTCCTTTCCCGATCATATTGTCCTTACACTTATTCAAGTGTTAATAGGTTAGTGTGTATGTATGTGCGTGTCTGTGTATGCATTTTGCTTAAATGTATCCCTTGACAATAATTTAATGTGTGTGTGTGTGTGTACAAATCAAAAATAATAATGATAATAATAATATTAATAATAGTCTGAAGATTAAAACAGATTGGATGATTTTAAAAACCGTATATTTGTGTGTGTGTGTGTGTGTAGGCAGGTGTGTGCGTTCGTGTGTGTATGTGTCTATCTGACTATCCGTCTCTTGATTCGTCTGTCTGCCTGTCTATCTATCCATCTATCGATCCATCTGTCTGTCTCTGGCTGTCTATCCTTCTCACTGCTGAGGTAAACCAATAGGGATGCGAGTACATCAATGTGGTGCTGATAAGAGTTTGACTTTTAAAATATACAATTGTTAGGAAAACATGATTATTACTCATCTGGAAAGAAAAATAGACGAAAAAATAGTTTAGTAATATAAAAAAGTAAATAAAAAGAAATAACTATCTATTACGTAATAGGTATATCTTTCAGTGCCTCAAAATTGGTACGTAAATATTTCCAGGAGATTCTTCAAACTGGCAGCAGATGGTCGACTTCTAATTCGAGACTTTTAAATGTCCCTCATTTCAACTAGTATCATTCATTATAATAAAGGTTTTCTTGTATTTCCCTAACCGATATTGTTGTGTTCGCTGACGTTTCGCTATTTAATGCTGCTGCTAATAGCTTTATCAAAGTGGTAGTATTAAACCGGAATTTACAAAATCTCAGCTTATATTGTATGACAACTTAATCATCGTTCATAAGCATAGGGGAATTTTCGCGTTGTCAAATTGGCCAATTGGTAAAGACAACAAAACAAAACCAAGTGTAGACTGTTGGATTTGATAAGTGTGTAAAATTATAAAAGTAGACTGTGTCGAAACACATGATTTACGGTGTTCATTTCTTCTGATTTCGATTTCTCGAGATGTTTGTCCGATGTAGAAATGAACACCGTATAGCATCTGTTCGACCACCGAGAAATAAATCCGGTTGAACTAGGAAAACTTGAAAAATCATCAGCCATAGCTTGTCTACACGCTATAGAATTAGGCCACAAAATTTATTCTGACAATATTGAAATAATCCAGAAAAACTTCAGAAACCACAAAGAACGTCTGACGGCATCAGAAGCACTTCATATCAAGTAGAATCCAAATTGTCTGAATAGGAATGATGGACTAAAACAGAATTTCACCTGGTTACAACACCCTGTCTCCTCCATGAAATCAACATGAATGTGATAAGCAATATCATTATATAAGCACACACTGTTTTATAATTTTACACACTGATCAAATCAAACAATCTACACTTGATTTTGTTGTCTTTATCAATTGACCAATTCGACAACGAAAAATGACCCCAGACTGACGAACGATGATCATATTAGTAAACTTTGTTTTGATAGCATAGCAGATGTACTATTACCTCTGTTATTTGGTTTAGTGATCTTCATTGTTATTTTGACTTTCAATATGTCCTTTTAACTTGACCTAACTTGTCTATTTTCTCACCTCTTAACTCTTTGTTATATATAGGCTGAGATTTTGTAAATTCCGGTTTAATAATGCCACTTTGATAAAGCTATTAGAAGCAGCATTAAATAGCGAAACGTCAGTAAAAACAGCAATATCGTTTTGTTTTTCATTCATTGGGAAATATAAAAACCTCTATTATAATGAATATCATATACCCAATGCCCAAATTTTTTCAAAGCGTTAAAAGTGAACTTGGTTTGGACATAAATAGTATCATTCATGTCTTATAAATAACGATATCGCTATCCGTTATGATTCCAAGTTTGATCACGGATCGATATCAGATAGTGAATCACTGTAAAGCACTAGGGAGTAATGAATACTTGCTTTGTTCTAGCTTGAATCTCATTGACTGTACGCACCCACCGCGACCAGGTTTCAGACCCATGACCTTCTAGATACAAGGCGAGCTGGTTGATCATTAAGCCACTGGGACCCGAATTCAATAGCTAACCCGTTAATTCTAACTTCTACCAATTCGTAATGCATTTAGCGCAACTGGCACGAACAAATGAATATCATCGGTGGTTAGTATTTGTCCTCATTCCCAACCAGGTGAATCCCTCTTCAGGTGACGATTTCTCACTAGAACTGCAGGCAACCGCATCCTGCAGCCAGTCACTCAGTGGAGCGAGCATCAGGTTGATTTTCAAGAGTCTGTGCTGTAGGGATTTGCGTTAAAATCATGGGCTGGCCAGTAATTCAGGTCATTGTGGCTGAATAACCTGGATGTTGTGGTTTCAAAATCTGGAGGTGAATGCGTACTGATCATGAGTCCTAAACCGGGACGAAACAACAACTATCTAGTAATCCTTGGTGTTTTCCAGTGGAGTGGTTCTCTAACTAATATCAATATGTGATCAAACATGAAACTTTGATTGGACACGAGTTAGTAACTAGTATGATGTGTCTAGTCCTTTCTTCGGCGCAGACTGTATTCTATCAGCCAGTCAGGTTTGCAATGTGGCCATTATTCTAGGTAGCACGAAACCTAGATACAGGCAAAGCTTCCTGTGGTCGATTGTCTCCAACCATCTAATATATCATCAAAATCAATGTGCACCATGATAGCGAGCCACCTAGAATAGTGGCCACATTACAAACCTGACTGATAGTATTCGATTTTCAGTAGAGAACCAGTGAAGAAGTGGGCAGCCGTTAAAAACAGTCTGCAGTAGCCTGTTGGGATTCCTTCTCGTGACACTCCATCGATCAATTTTCTGAATTGTATAGAAGAAGAAGAGACTGACTGCCAGACTCCACATTTGTGTTGAAAACAATCAGAATCTTGTTGTTTGTGCTGGCTGACTGAGTTAGTGCAGAAGATTACGAAACTGGTTCCAGGTTGGTTGGTGAAGGCGTAACTTGCCCTGCCTATCCGATTCTGGGTGGCTGGCTGACCGCCACTGACATCTTCCTCAGTACCGTCCACCTGTGGTTGAAACCATGCTTCCTTACTGGATTCGGGGAAGGCAAATCATGTTCTGACCAAATTGCAACTCTACGCATCATCATCCCAGAACAAAGCATGGAACGGCAATCAAACATGTACCTAGACTTTGTAGACTTTGAGAAGGCCTTCAACAGCGTTGACCGATAAGAAGTTATTTGGAAACTACTCGAGTACTACGGCGTGCAGCGCCCAAATATTCACCAACCTTATTCAACAGCTGTACGACAACGGCGGCACATGTCAAGTGATCCACAACGGGAAACTCAGCGATGCGTTTGGAGTAAACACATGAATCAGACAAGAGTGCCTATTATCACCAATGATATTCCTAATTGTGGTGAACTGACTGGATTATGCGTCCGGCAGTGAGTGGAAAACTAGAAGACAGGGATATCCTGGACAGAAAGATGTGAAGAACCTAGAAGACCTGGATTTCGCGCGTAGATGATTTATGCTTGATGTCACACAAAATCGAAGACTTACAAGCGAAAACCGACCGACAAACTGGTCGGAGAAGCAGCCGGCGAAGACAAGACTCCGTGTGAACATAGACAAGATGGAGGTTATGAAAAGAACCAACCAACTAACAACAACAACAGTGCCAACGTCCAGCGCCAATCACCATCACAAAGCGAGGGACTTGAAAGAGGTCACTTCATTCACTCACTTATCTAGGGAGCATTGTCTCAACTACAGAGAGTCGGAACGGACGAGGATGTCAAATCGAGCGAGAATCGGGAAGGCGGGCGAGAAAAACACACATTCAACAACCTGAAACCAATCTGGAAATCTTCGTCACTCAGCCAGCCAGCATCAACAACAAAATCCAGTCGGATTTTTAATATAAACAACTTCAAGTCAGTCAGCTCTTCTATACGGCTCAGTAACTTGTCGGGCGGGTCACAAAGAATATTTCCAACAGCCTGTTGCAGACGTTACCTTTATCAACCAACAACTGTCTTCTCTGGCTCTATACTGAAGATCAGATGGCCGGGCGGGCCGGAAACAATCACCAACTATGGGAAACTATGGGAACAAACAAACAAACAAAACAAGACGAGAACCAACCAATCGCCAACCAACAAATATGCAGTTGGAGAAAGTGGATGGAGATGGATTGGACACTCGATGAAGAGCCCATTGGTTGGCATCGCGCGTCAGGCCATTGCTCGAGTGGAACCAGGCCGAAAGGGAAGCACGCGGTGAGTGCGTTATCAGTGCAAGGGTGACATGGAGGAGATCGTGTGAAGAGGAAGAGGAGTTGAAAGAGTATGGAGTAACATGGATGCAGGTGAAAAGTACAGCAGAAGGGAGACAGAAGTGGCAAGTGGAGGGAGACGTGCAGTTGAAGCCGTATGTTCCACTAGGAACCCAAGGGAACAATAATAATAATAATAAATAATAATGGCAATCAAGTCTATTTGAGATAATCATAAATGTATTTTTTAAAATGAAAATTACTCACATATTTAACTTTGATTATTTATCATTAAATGTTGTTGATTGTTTTGCTGATAACTGGAACGATGATCATATTGTTGTGACTGATGAGAAGAAGAATGCGACTGAACATGAAGATGATGAGAATGATGTTGATGCTGGTGATGTTGGTGATGATGACTATTGCATCTTTGACGATATCCATCCAATGATGAACGTCTTGACAGGAGGATATCTTTACACTGACCAGAACAATCACTAGCTGAATCTTGATGTGAAAGGGATAATTCACTAGCACCGGTACGCATACTTTCATAACCACTACTAGATGGTCCTCCCCCACAGCCACCGCCTCCTCCACTTCCAGTTATATGCATACTACGTCGGGTTGATCGACACACTGAAGCGGATAATTTCCCACTATAGATAAGACAAAAAATGTAAGTAGATTTAAGGTAAATACAAAGTACTGCGGTATTGTTAGTGTATACAAATGAACCAGCCAATCATAACACGCTGACATGTATGTGTGTTTGTGTGCGTGCGTGCGTTCGTTCATGTGCGTGTATGTAGATTAAATAATAAGTAGTATCTAGCATAGAATCAAATTTTGAATAAAGCCAGAACTGGAGAGTTTTAGCAGAATAAAGTGGTATCATCATCGGTTATTTCGTTGCCTTCTCTTCAGGTCAAAGGTATTATTAAATATATCTACAAAAACAATTTTAACATACTTGCACAGAGTTCATTTTTAAAAATTTTAAACGATTTTCCTAACATGTACCAAAAAGCTTACGTCTAAAGGGAACAAATGCTTTAAACAGTGCCATTACCAGGCATCTCCTCGACACAGGTCATGAGGTGGACGTCGAAAAGTCGTTCAAAATTATCAATAGGCAAAAGAGCTCAATTCTCCTCAAGTTTGCTGAAGCCGTTTCCATCAAACCCCTCAAAACTGATTTATGAGTCCAGAAAGAAGCGGTTATCAGTCTTTCTTTGCCCTGTCTGGTAACTGGATATTTTTCATCTCTCTTTCATCCGAATGCGAAATGCTGAAAAGTTTCCATTGTGCACGATTATTATTGTTGTTCGGAATAGTGTTTAATATTATATATATATTATTACTGTATGTATATACTGATCGATTGATCTTCGTTTAAACTGAACTCTGTGCAAGTATGTTGAATTTGTTTTTGTAGATATATTTAATAATGTCTTTGGCCTGTAAACAGCTGACGAGTAGGCAACGAAATAAACAATGATGGTACCACTTTATTCTGCAAAAACTGTAGTTCTTGCTTTGTTCAAATGCATTGAGGGGAATAAATGTTAGAATCAAAATTATCATATGAAAATTATATACACTCCCAATATATATGCATAATCCGATCGCTACTACCCTAAATGACAGTCAAGAGAGCAATCTTAAATGCATGACGCCATATACTACTGACTAATTAACTGATATAAGTAGTTTGATACCAATGACATAAAAACATTAGTGTTTTCACGAGTTGATCATGGATTGATATCGGTTAGAGAACTACCATTGAAAACCAACCAGGGAGTACTGGACAGCCAGTTGTTTCGACAGCCCGATTTGGGAATCATTGGCAGTAGGTACTCACTGTCAGGGTTCGGACGCACGACCTTCCGGTTACAGGGTAAGCTAGCTAATAGACCATTAAGCCACTGGGACCCGATCCATTGGCCTGACCACGAAATTTAACTTCTGCCAATTCACGACATAGCGCGACCACTCAGAAACATCAGCTCAGTGAGGAAATCCTCGAACCAATCAAAGAAAATCCTTACAAACCAATACTTCAAAAGTGATCTGATGCTCACTAACGACTGGCCCTATTCAGGCTGTCAACCTGGGGTTCTAGTGGCAAGCCGTGACCAGTAGGGTACTTCAGGCCGAAGGCATTGCTAAGTGGTCACGCTATTTCATGAATTGGCAGAAGTTAGAATTCGTGGGATGGCGATTGGATAGGGTTGGCTCGCAGTGGCTTAATGGTATGTGAGCTCGCCTTGTAACCAGAAGACCCTGGGTTCGAACCCCGGTGGATGAGTACTGACGAAGAGTCCCAAACTAGGACGAAACAGTCGTCCAGTACTCTCAGTTATCTCAACTCATAATGAAATCCTCCAACCTATCAAAGAAAAATTCCTGCAAAACCAATACTTTAAAATTTATACATTCGTCATATTTTTATTGAAAGTATATTAATCACTTTCTCTCTCTCTCTCTTACCTGGCGGCATTAAATCCTGTAGATGGACTATTCGACAAACTGAAATTTACATCATTTCTCTGGTTCAGAAAAGATCCATTATTTTGTAATGAATAACTATGCGGCAAATGTTTATTACAATAATTGATTATCGGTGTTTCAACATTCTCAGTGCAGTGTTGACTCCATAAATGCGAATTAAACTGTCTGGACGTTTGATGATGATGATGGTGATGATGATGATTAGGAGGGAGACGAGAAGAAATACTAGAATGATGTCGATATCCATGAAGTGGTGAAAATGACGTCTGAGAATGAGGGCCAAGGGTTGGTGTAGGCGGGGCAGGAATTGAAGGCGGAGAAGGAAGTTGACGCTGTTGACGTTGCTGATGATCACGAAGATACTGAGAATGCTCACAGTGGCAGCAATTATCAGTACATGATAAGTTGTTCGGTTTCGCAGTATTATTATTATTATTATTACCCTCTACAGGCTGATAACCGAATGTTGTTAATTTGACTGGTAGACTTAAAGAATGTAAAATTGGCGAAGGTTTTACACTTCTGTCGTCGTCTTCTTCTACTTGCTCAACATCACCATTTCTTGTCACACTAATACTACTTTTATTATCCTCCTTATCAGTAGTTCTATTCGCCTTCCCTGAATTTCTTTTCTTCTCTTTTCTACGTAGACGAAAATTACGAAATAATGGTAGGGTTAAAAATTTCAAGGACAGTTTCATTTTTAACTTTTCTGAAGGTCTATCCATCGCCTCCCCACCGTGTTCTTCTTCTTCTTCATTATTGTTATGGTAAGCGTTAGGCTCGTTAGGATTACAATTCTCATGTATCTGTCCAATATTGAGATTGTGAGCCAACTTGATCTGTGTTAACTGATCCGGTTGACATAGTGATGTAGGCGGATAAAAGGCTTGTTTCGGTGTCATCTCGTCCGTTGAATTATTATTATTATTATTAAAGCATATTTGATCGGGATCACACTGTTGATTCTGATAGTGATAATAATAATATTGATAATATGGGTAATAAGCCGGACTGTTATGAGGATTAGCCAATGCCATCTGATTTCTCAGGCCATCCAACCTTTCACCTGCTTCATAATTCCTCGTACCGACAAGATTATTATCTGTAGTCAATTGATGCGTGTAAAGATCTGATACATTGGCTGATGGAGGTGATGTTGGTTGGTTAGTGTACGGTGGGTGAGAATTATTGTTATTATTATTATTATTATTACAATTATTGTTATGATTACTAGGCGAGATGGCTGTCTCTTGAGGCGAAATAAATACCGGTGTCGAGTGAGATTGTGGAATTTGACAGATACCATCAGATGTCATTGAATAGAATGGATATCCCAGGGGGGTTGTATCATTGTGACTTGATAAAAGAGACGGTGGTGGGACAACTGGAGATGAGCTGTTGACACAAAAAAAAGAAGACGGGATAGAAAAACAAAATAAATTTGAAAAATCAACACATATTTTTAAGTAATATATATTCTATAAAGTTAACAAGCATATATATATTTGTCTAAAATTATATACTACTGATTGTAGTAGTAATAGTACACACCACCATTCACATGAACCAGTCAGTAATCCTTGTCATTTAGCCGGGTCAGCTCCGGACATTCGGTCGTTTCAAGTGTTTGAAGCTGAACTTCTCAACCATGTACTCGCTTTGACTTAGCTCAGAGAGACGGATCAGTTGACACCGGCTTATTCCTCATTACCACTTCTAGTGCCAAGCTAAAATCTCAAATTTTACTATCTTCAAAGGAAAAGGTTTTCAGATTATCACCTTCACCTTCAGTTGTGTTAATTGAGAATGAATTCGCAAAAGTGAGAAATAATATACAAAGTGAGAATTTTATTGATAATATAAATTTTCAAGATTTGATTTGTTCGTCAAATTTCTCCACGGATTGATATATCAGTTAGAGAACCAGCATTGAAACCCGGCACTGGAGTAGTAGACAGCTGTTTCATCCTAGTCTGGGAATCATCGGCAGTACGCACCCACACTATGGGATTCGAACCCAGGACCTTGCAGTTACAAGGCAAGCTAGGTCGTATATCATTCAGCCACTGGGACCCGATTCATTGGCTCTTGAATTCTAACTTCTACTAATTCATGATTTAGCGCGACCCCAACCATTATCGTTGGTGGGACATCCATCCACATAACTAACCCTTAAAAAACCAAACTATAGAAAAATAACTGAGTACTTGTCATGAACTTTATTTTATTATTGTTAACCATGTTGCTGGTTGTGAAGCGGTTGTAAAGAAACTACGAAATGACGATATCATCTCTCGGCGAAATTTGTCTTCTTAATGCCTTATTCAAATTTATCAGAGGGACTAATTGTTTTAGTTTTCGAGAGTTGATCTGTTAGGATTTCGTTTTTTCGAGTGCATACTGTCGATTGTTCCCAAACTAGGATGATGAAACAGCTGTCCAGTAACCCACTTTTTTAGTTTTCAATGGTTCTCTACCGGTTATCACTCCGCGGTCAAACTCAAAAGACAGTACAAATATTCAATTTAAAAAGTTACTCTACTTGCGAGTAGTTTGCAACTATATTGTAAAATATTTCATTGTCTAATATGTAAAATTGGGTGTGTTATGAGGTGAGGTGAGGATTCTAACCAAACCAATTGGATTGATAAGAGTTTCTAGTTTGACCACTCTTAACTCCTTCCTTATTCAAACCCTATTTCAGCTAACATTGTCCAACAACGGAACTGATGGCTTCGCATCTACACCACGTGCGTTCACCGACTCCATCGATATAGCTTCTCTTCCTTACCTAGTACCTTACACCTAATATCATTATTACTCTCCATCTGTATACCACATAACAAGGGAGATAAAGCACAGACATTTATGATCATGGATAGTTAGCCATTTCAGACGCTGCACTTTGAATGGTTATTTCTCACAGCTGACTGCTGAACAATACGGTCTTCCTTTGATGGATAGCTGGAGATTACATAAGAGGCGTAATGTCAACCAGTTAGGCAATTTTTGGTCACAGGATTTCATGATGAGCTGACATCACTTGGAGAACCATTGAAAAACCAGCACTGGGAGTACTTGACTGCTGTTTCGTCCTAGTTTGAAACTTTTCAGACAGTGACACCTATCCCAGTGGGGTTCAAACTCAGAACCTTCTGGTCACAAGGAGAGTTCGTGAATTGGCAGAAGTCAGAATTCATGGTCTGGTCATTGGATCGGGACCCAGTGGCTTAGTGGTCTACGAGCTAGTTCACCTTCTTACTAGAAGGTCCTGGTTTCAAACCGCTGTGGGGGATGCGTACTGCAAAAGAGTTTCGAGCACTGGGACGAAACAGCTGTCCAGTACTCCCAGCTTGTTTTCCAATGGTTCTCTAGGTGATGTCAACTCATGATGGAATCTCCCAACCAATCAAACAAAATCTCTAAAAAACTAATGTTTTTTATTATTATTGTTCCCTTGGGTTCCTAGTGGAACATAGAGAGGGCTTCAACTGCACGTCTCCACTTGCCACTTCTGTCTCCCTTCTGCTGTACTTTTCACCTGCATCCATGTTACTCCATACTCTTTCAACTCCTCTTCCTCTTCACACGATCTCCTCCATGTCAACCTTGCACTGACAACGCACTCACCGCGTGCTTCCCTTTCGGCCTGGTTCCACTCAACCAATGGCCTGACGCGCGATGCCAACCAATGGGCTCTTCATCGAGTGTCCAATCCATCTCCATCCACTTTCTCCTGCATATTTGTTGGTTGGCGATTGGTTGGTTCTCGTCTTGTTTGTTTGTTTCTTTGTTCCCATAGTTTCCCATAGTTGGTGATTCTTTTCGGCCCGCCCGGCCATCTGATCTTAAGTATAGAGCCAGAGAAGACAGTTGTTGGTTGATAAAGGTAGGTCTGCAACAGGCTGTTGGTGGAAATATTCTTTGTGACCCGCCCGACAAGTTACTGATTCGATCCGTATAGAAGAGCTGACTGACTTGAAGTTGTTTATATTAAAAATCCTACCGAATTTTGTTGTTGATGCTGGCTGAGAAATGAAGAAGATTTCCAGAGTGGTTTCAGTTTGTTGATGAATGTGTGTTTTTCTCGCCCGCCTTCCCGATTCTCGCTCGCTTTGACATCCTCGTCCGTTCCGACTGTCTGTAGTTGAGACAATGCTCCCTAGATAAGTGAATGAATGAAGTAACCTCTTTCATCAAATCTCTCCCGTTGATGGTGATTGGTGCTGGACGTTGGCACTGTTGTTGTTGTTGTTGTTAGTTGGTTGGTTCTTTTCATAACCTCCGTCTTATTCACCTATGTTCACCTGGAGTCCTGTCTTCGCCGGCTGCTTCTCCGACCAGTTTTTCGGTCGGTTTTCGCTTGTAAGTCTTCGATTTTGTGTGACATCAAGCATAAATCATCTACGCGCGAAATCCAGGTCTTCACATCGGTCGATCCAGGATATCTCTGTCTTCTTGTTGTTTAACCTCGCCTAGATTACTAGCCGGTCCCAAGCCTGGATAAGGAGGGAGGGTTGGAGCGTGATGCTAGCAACTCCACCCCCGCCCCTCCAAAACTTAACCAAATCGCTATAGAAACTTCAACGCACAAATATATGTTAGAAAAAAACTAATGCTTAAAGATCATTTTTCATCTGATTATCCACAGGATCTCTCGTTTTGGGATTCTGATTAGTGAATGTCTGGGTGGATTATTTTCACCATCCTTAGCGTAGTAAGAGTAGGAGAAATTTTACATATATTTATATATATATAATATTGGTAACCTGTAATTAGTTTCAGTTCATATGAGAGATCATTGAAAAGAAACCTATTTTCTGTTAAATAATATTAATAATAGATTAGATATGAATAGTCAGAGAATAATCTGGAGATTAAGAAACTGTTAATATCATTCTAAGTTTACTCCTTTTCAGAGAGAGAATCTGTGTAACCTGTCCTGTCTCAGACTATCTCTCTGTCTCTCTCTTTCAGGAAGGCTTCGTGTGCTCTTAGAAGTGTGTGGGTGGTTGTTACTTCCCGATTGCCCACACCGTGGAAGTTGATTGACTCTTCGGGTACCTGAAACAGAATGAGGGTTAGTGTTGCGTGACCGCAGAGCTCAGTGGACTACTGCTTGAGGCCGGTTACACACGGCCTGTATGAATTGGTTTCTGGGATTGGTTCCGCATTAGAAAATTTACCGCCGGTTACGGACCACCGTTTTAGAATTTTTAATATATTTATTCGTTGAAGTTTCTGTAGCGATTTGGTTGTTTTACAGGGTGGAGTTGCTAGCACCACGCATCGAGCATTGTCTGAACTACAGGAGGAGCGGACGAGGATGTCAAATCGAGTGAGAATCGGGAAGGCGAGAAACACATTCATCAAACTGAAATCAATCTGGAAATCTTCGTCACTCAGCCAACAACAACAAAATTCGGATTTTCAATACAAACGTAAAGTCAGTTCTTCTATACGGATCAGAAACTTGGCGGGCGAGTCACAAAGAATATTTCCAAAAGTTTGCAGACCTTTATTAACAACTGTCTTCGCTGGATCTATACTGAAGATCAGATGGCCGGAAAGAATCACCAACAAGGAATTATGGGAACAAACAAAGCAAGAACCAATCGCCCAACAAATATGCAGGAGAAAGTGGAGATGGATCGGACACTCGCTGAGGAGACCGCTGGGTGACATCGCGCGCCAAGCCCTCGAGTGGAACCCGAAAGGGAAGCGGCGTGTGGGATGTCCAAGGGTGGCATGGTGGAGATCGTGTGAAGAGGAGTTGAAAGAATATGGATTCACATGAATGCAGGCGAAAAGTATAGCAGAAGACAGAAGAAAATGGAGACGTGCGGTTGAAGCCCTATGTTCCACTAGGAACCCAGGGGAGCAATAATAATAATAACAATAATAATAATACGGACCACCGTAGGTGGAGTAAGTCGGGATGTACAATCGTTGGGGTCGACCTAATCTAACCCCCTTTCTCGAGAGTGGAGAGACAGCATAGCTGGCTGGCTCGCTGGCATGCTGGTCATCTGAGGGAAACACCTTACACTGCTGTTACATCCCTGTTCCCCAGGAGTATGACTTCGCCCTCAGACTCCCAGCATAGTGTAACAAAGAAGAATTCTTACACAATTCCGGTAACTGCTTTTAGTCTAATCGCTATCGTAACAACCTTCCTGACATGGTAGGACCTGGAGGAACAATAGTTCTGGCCAGTGCAGCCTGTTGGGTCATTGAGATTTGCAAGCCCGACCACCACGTCAAGGTAGAAGCTATCGGTCGGGCTCTCTCTTTAAAAGATTGGTTTGTAAAGACTTCAGTCGATTTCAAGCTTAGATCACAAACTGACCTATCAGTTAGGGGATTAACAATTAAAAAATGAGTCCAAAGCTCACTAAAGACTGAGGATGGGATAGAACTAGAAAGTGCTGGGGGAAGGGCGGGTCTATCAAGTTGAATATGAGCATGGACAACAACTATAGTTGACAGTGGCACGAATTCGTCGACCACTGGATTTCATTCCGGAGGGCTGTCTATGTAACTTGAGGGTCCTACATCTCACCTATAATGCGGCGATGAGTGTGACTACTGTTTTCTAGTACTCTCTGGTTTTTATTAAGACAAGTGACAATTAGCTCTGGCGGGTAACAAATCAGTCAGTAACTTGTCGCCAAACTAACGATGTGAATGAAGACGTCATAGCGAGGATTGGAAAGGCAGGGCAAGTTACGCCTTCACCAACTAACCTGAAACCAGTTTGGAAATCTTCTGCACTCACTCAGTCAGTCAGTCAGTCAGCATAAACAACAATAAGATTCGAATTCTGTTCAACACAAATGTGAAGTCAGTCAGTCACTTTTTCTATGCGGGTCAGAAACTTGGCCAGTGTGTCATGAATAGCATTTCCAACAGGCTACTGCAGACCTTTATCAACAGCGGTCAACATCGCTGGCTGGCTGGCTGGCAACAAACCTACAAGCAAGAGCCGATCGTTCAACAAATATGCAAAGAGAATATGGAGGTGGATTGATGAGGCATACGTTGAGGAGACCGGTGAATTACATCATGCTTAGTGCAGGCCATCACTTGAGTGGAAGTTGAATGGGGAGTGAGGAGTGGGTCGTCAGTGCGTGGGTGACATGGAGGAGAGCGTGCAAACTCGAGGAGGAGTTGAGAGATTATGGTCAATCGTGTGACTGGCCAGCTGAAGAGGACAGCAGAGAATACAGCGAAGTGGAGACGTATTGTTGAAGCCAGCCGTATATTCCACTCGGAACCCAAGGAAATAATAATAATAATAATGTGGTGAGAGCAGGCTGTTAGCCAATTGGTAGACATTAATTCACGTCAATGTCTAGGTCACTAATATTGGCCGTGAGAAAATTTGAACAAGACTAATTCAACAACCAATCACAGCATATTTAACGTGGGCAAATACGATTCGCAGATATATGGCTTAACTTTCTGAAGAAACCAGTCACAAGCAGTACAGAATAACCTTGAGCAAGAAAAAACCAATCAGAAGACTGTGTTTGTGTGCTTGAATAAGCAGTAATAATGTACATGAAATATGTATAAATACGTGCTGATTTTGCTTAATAAACAATCTGTTGCCTGGCCCTTGTCTTCTGTTGTTACAATAACAATATAAATATAATGATGAGTTCAATAATAAAATACGTCTCACCTGTACAAGGGAAAAGTCTGCTTATTTTCACATATTTTTGCCATACAACTCTGATTTTTTGATAAGCCATTCTGTTTTGTACATTTTAATGAACCAATAGCTGAATCATTCAATGTTGAAGGTGTCGTTATGACAACTGTTGTCGCTGGTGTTGCTCCCGCCATTGTTGTTGAATAAACAGAATAATGTACATCATTACTATTATTATTATTCTTATTATTATTTTTATCCGCATTATTTAAATATGAATGAATTGTTTGATTTGCAGAATTTAAACAATGATGTTTTGAATTATTAACACTGTGATCACATTTATTAGAGATAGTATTAGCAGTACATGCTGAATAATTGTTTACATTGAAACATTGAACAGATTGATCCGTTGAATATAGCGGGGTAATTGAATTAATCCACTGGGCAACACGAAACAGCGAACTGTTACTACTGATATTAGTAGCAGTAGTACTAGCAATAACGTTAGTCACATTATTATTATTATTATTATTACTATTTAATATTGATGAAGATACTTCCTGGGATTTTTCAGCACTCCTCATCTTTGATGCTTGTTTTCGTGATTGCGATGCTGTGCGTTGTGTCTTGATTTGTTGGTTTTGACATTGACTAACTGTTGGAATTGATATGGACTCATTGAATGAAACGGTACGTTTAATACTACCGCCATCATTATTGTCTGTTGGTTTTATGCTGTATAAATTAAAACAAATAAAAATAAATAATTTATACCAGAGTTGTCTTTTCTAAGTTTGAGCAGAATAATGATGGATCATGAAGACGCTGACAATTTTCACTTCGTAGACATAAACTCGGAGTCTATCTATCTCTCTGTTTTCGACATAGAACTTTGCACCGATGTGCAACAGTTCAAGTCGCCACACTCCCTCAATATAGCACACAAAGCAAGGGAAGAAAGTAGAAGAAATGCATAATAGAGACAGTAAACAGAGGTGTGAGACAAAGGAATAGTAATAACGAAGAACCATATAGTTTCATTGGAAATCATAAGTAACAAGGAGTGGATGCATCTGCGCCATTAAAACGACGATTTGGAGCCATATCACCAATTGTTTCCAGCCATTGGTTTTTACCGTCCCGAGGACCCCAACCGGTCAGGAAGTCTACACCTCCCTACGTGAATGCCTTAAACTAACTACTGTGAATTTCATTGACTGGTGAAGCCATGTTTTGGTTTGACCGCCGCTAGCTGTTTCCCAGCCTGATCCTATGTCAGCTAACATTGCCCGTCAGTCAAGGGAGGCGATGACTAGGCATGTATGCGTAACACATTTCCTAACCATCTCAGTTGATGTAGATTCACAGCCTTGTCCGTTGATTTCCCCTCACTATCTAGCTCTCGACCGAAGCCTAACCTCAATACTGTTCACCTTATTATACCACTTGACACTGGAGATAGAACTCAGGCACCTATGATCAAAGACAGCTGGCCAGCCTTTTCATATCTTCCACTCTCAATAGCCAGGTCTCGCTCACTGCCACAAAGCAGGACGGATTGGACTGCTGAGCAGTACACACTTCCTTAAGTCGATAGCCGGATATCACGTCTACTAAGCCAGAGACGGCGTAAACTGGCATATGCGAAACTAGCCCTCTGTAATCTGTACTGAGATTTCATCAGCGATCAATCCATTGGGACTGGCTGATGCAACTTTCCAAATAAGTGAAGTAAGTGGTCAACGCGCTCTAACACTTGACTCCCTATTTATAAACTAGGAGTCAATTTAGTCCAGTCCAGTCCTGTAGCATCATCTTACATTTGGTGGGAGCGAATCGCATGCCAAACATTCGTAGATTGCTACTTCTCAATGTGTTCAAAAGACTCCTGAAAAAGAGTCCCAAACTAGGATGAAACCGACGTCCAGTACTCCATAGTCTTCTAATGTCAGCTTGTGATCGAACTTGTTACCAATAGGTGCGGATGATCTTTCTCACTTTGGTCTGAGTACTTCTGTACGCCACTTCTAACACATCTCCCATATAGTCGATATAACACAGTCAACTAAAATAAACATTTTCTTCATTCCTTTACCTTCCGAGGAGAACATAAGGCTTCAAAAGTGCTTCTGAAGTGCCAGAAGCTGTGGTGTTGTTATTTCTTTACGGAGTAAGGTTACTGGGTTTAATATCAATTAGTGGACTAGGCGAGGATTAGAAGTGCATCGGCCACGAACTGACTGAACTCACCTCAACAACCACTTCCGTTGCCAGGCATTTGGCAATCAGCCACACCTATTGTGTGCGGTGGCCAGTGCTACTGCAGTATAAAGCAAATTGACGAAGTGGTAGTCAGTAGCTGGCTGAAGAGGTGGAAGTGTCTACACTATTCGTATCTCGATTTAGTTAACAATACTACCTGATTGCTCAAACCATAGCCAGCGAATTCCATACTAGTTTGTTTATTAGATGTCTCACACAGTGAAGCAGTATTACTACTTACTGGATGACACAGTTTCGAGCACAATTTTATTATTGTTCATAATCATTCTATCAATTGTAATCACGCATTCACTGTAGTTAGAACACAAGATGTAGATAGATTTTTCGAACACATCAGCTCAATGGTGGAGGCAATTCAATTCACTTATGAATTAAAAAGTCAGGAAGGGGAGCTCCCGATGTTAGTTTGTAGCGTAAAAAGGAAAAAAGATGGGAAGGTAAGGACTAGTGTTTACAGGAAACCCACACAGGCAAACAGATATTTGGACTTCCGATCATTCAACCCACTCTATGTCAGTGAAAATAGGATTGGTGAAATGTTTAAGTGACAATAGGGCGCAAAAACTAAGTAGTACCAAGGAAAATCTAAGACAGGAAGTGATAAATATAGGAGAAGCCTTGAAAATTAATAATTACCCTGATAAATTAGTCAGGAAATATGTAAGGAAATGTAAAAATAAAATAAATAATGATAGTAGCGATAGTGATAATAATAATGACACCAACAATAAGGAATCTCAATCATCAGTTGTAATTCCATACAAGTAAGGAACCTTGGAAACCTTACGCAGAATTCTTAACAACCCTGGCACGAATGAAATTGGCTGACATTTACACCACCTACAAACTCAATTAGAAACAAGCTCTGTCGGTTAAAGGATCACTCCTGTGGAGCCTTTAAAACAAAACAATTTAGTTTATCTAATACCCTGCCTGGAATGATTGTCAGGTCAAATGCATAGGTCAAAGTAGCAGAACAGGTGCAGTGAGTCAGACTAGCCGAACATAAAACCCGGCCACAAAATCTAGATTGGTTGACCCGAATAAGATAAGAAATCTAGAGAATAGTTCAGCTTTATCACTCACTACATGAAATTACACACAACCGTACAATAGGCTGGATGGGATAAGATGACAGTTTTAAGATCTAATGTCACAGGGTGGAGGGAGAGATTGATAACGGAATCAACGGAAGATACATGTAATAGGAATGATTCAACACCTGTCCACCTAGATATCTGGAAAATTCTACTACCCCAACTATGACAAATAGGAGAAGACAAAGAAATCTATAAAACTCAAGTTTCAAAGTCGTGTGATTATAATTGATGGAATGATTATGAACAGTAATGAATTGTGTTCGAAACTGTGTCATCCAGTAAATAATACTGTTTCACTCACTGTGTGATACATCTAATAAACTAACTAATATGGAATTACTTACTACCACAGTGCCTTGGTTTCATACATATATTAACAAAACCAGCGACGTTAGCTGTGAACCTATAATCTGATAGTTGAAGAATCCAGAACCTTAATGAACAAGCCATAACTCTATGAATTTGAATGTGTACCTCCCGCCTGACTACCAAGAATCCAGCCATTGGACATAAGTAGTTAAACAGTAACAAAATAGAATATATATGCAAAAAAATCATACCTTGATAATGAGTTTATTTGATGAGAATTCGACAGTGTTATGTCATCTCTTGTAGTGCCTAAATTTTCAGTAATTGTTGAATGTTGTTTTAATTCATCATGATTGAATAATGGTGATTTGTTGTTGTTGTTCGTGGTGGTGGGGATGGTTGTGCTAGTGATTTTTAAATTTGACATCAATTCTTCATCTTCATTTAAACAATTTAAATACTGAAAAATTTAAATTAAAAAAAAACAATTTATTGTTTATTTCATATACTAGGAAAATTTTTATGTGAATACTGTAGATCAATAAATAGTCGATTGGGCGCCTCTTAACAGAAAATGTTAAACAAGTTGCTAAGGTGAATATTTTTTGCTTGATGGAGTGGAATCCAGTAGATGAGTGTCTCGTCCTTTTAAGGACTCGTCAGCTAACTTGGTGTACCTGTTTTCTCCAGTAAGCGATAGTAATCTCGCTGAAATTCAAACCCAGAATTGGTCTGACACTTGTCAACTGACGCCATCTCTGGAGTAAACGTGACATCCAGTTGGCTGTCAACCAAAGGACGTCTATGCTCCTCAGAAGTTCGCGCCATCCTCATTTATGGTTGGAAGAGAGACGTGGCCATTGAAAATGGAAGATATGAAAAGGGTGACTACCTGTCTTTGACCATAGGTCTTCGCGTTCTATCTCCCGTGTTACATGGTGGTACAATAAAAAGGGCGATATTAAGGTGCTAGATGAAGAGGGAGGGGGAATCAATCGACGAGGTTGTGAGGCGGTTACACCGATTGATATTGTTAGGACATGTGTTACGCATGCCTAGCCATAGCCTTCCTTGACGACGGGCAGTGCCAGCCGACTAACATGGAATCAGGTTGGAAAAGCACTAGTGGTGGTGGTCAAACGAAAACATGGCTTCATCAGTCAGTGAAATTCATAACAGTCAGCCAGCCAGCCACGTAGGGAGATGTAGACTTTGCGACCGGTCCTCTGGATGGAAATAACCAATGAAGACTGGAGACAACTGGTGATATGACTCAAAGTCATTCTCAATGCTCCACTTCTGTGTGAAGTCCTCTGTTGAAACCAGTCAGTCAGTCAAACCTTTCTAACATATTATTATTTTCTCCTTTAATTCCTAGAGGAACATAGGGCTTCAGCCACACCTCACCACTGCTCTCGATTCTCGACCCACGTTTTCACCTGGCTCCATGTCCGCCAACATGCTTTCATCTCCTCTTCAAATCACCTCCTCCTCCTCCATATCACCACACCCTCGAAATGACGACCAACTAACTCGCCGCTTTCCATTCGGATTCCACTCAAGCGATGGCTTGGCGTGTGATAGGTGTCACTTGATGATGGTTTGTTTTCTCAGAGTATGACCGGCCAATCCACCTCCATTTCTACCTGCAGATTTACTGCACAATTGGTTCCTGGTGGGTTAGTTCGTTCATTGCCAGAGATCCCTCACTGCTGCTGATCTTTTCTGGCCGGCCATCTGATCTTGAGAGAAGTATTGAGCTAAGAGAGCTGTTGACAAAAGTCTGTGGTTTGTTCGAAGTTTCCTTCACATATAAAACTGACAATTGACATCAGAGAGATTATCAGAACACCGACTATAGGAGCGCTTATTGCCAAAAAAAGAAGTTGCTGTGAGAAATCGTCATAGTGTTATAGACGTGATGGAATCAGAAAATTATTAAATGGACAGAATTCACTCTTAGGGTCAGAATTCCAACTTCTGTGATCTGTTGATACAGTGCCACTGAGGATCGTTCATACCAATCCGTGATGAAGTTACAGAAAACACTGGAAACCAAGGAGCAATAGACAGTTGTTTCGTCTTAGCTTGGGATTCTTCGGCAATGAACACTGACGACCCTTTCCAACTAGGTTTCGAATCTCTATGTGACAAGGCAAGGTTCATCAAACCATTCAACCACTTCGACAGGAATCCAATAACCCGTTACCGTCAACCAATGTCTACAATGTGCATCCACTTCATCGGGAAATGATGAAGGCACATGTTGGTTGATTTTCATATACTGGACCGAAATACTCGGTCTTTGTTCACATTTACGCTCACTCCTAGCACAAATGCTTCGACGATATTTTAGAAGGATGACACCGGGTTAAAAGTGAAACTATGATTATTGCTTTGAAGTCTAAGTGGGGGGGAGGGGGGGAATGTCACCAGCTGGTGAGTGCCGAATTGAACGAAACGCGCCTCTAGTCACCATGATCCAAAAATAACATCTTGATGGAAATATTAAAGTAAATAAAAATTAATTTTTGTTGCTTACTTGTGGCACATTTACAACAGACATATAAGATGTTG
Source organism: Trichobilharzia regenti (assembly GCA_944472135.2). Taxonomy (NCBI): domain Eukaryota; kingdom Metazoa; phylum Platyhelminthes; class Trematoda; order Strigeidida; family Schistosomatidae; genus Trichobilharzia; species Trichobilharzia regenti. The sequence continues at coordinate 7,016,427 of OX235263.1, forward strand.
GAATCATATAATTGTTACACTTTGAGGCTTCACGGATTTGTCTACCAATGTCAAGTAATACTTCAGTTGGTTTTGTCGATGTATTCACTGAACACGATACCAGGTTGTTGTTGTTGTTGCTGTTTTTGTTATTATTATCCATGAATTCTAAAAGGAAAACAGGAGAAATTTATTGGATTTGAGTTTTATGAGCCAAGTGAAAATTTTCAGACATCACGCCCTTTTGTTCCACTTTCCTAATTTTTCCACTGTAACTATAACCAGTAATCATTTCGGCCTATATTGATAGGAGAATTCTTAATCCTCTATGATCTGTCACCTGTTACATAAATGTGTATTAGAAGTACGTGTGTGTGTGTGTGTGTGAACAGAATGTCCAAAGTGTGTTGTGCACGTTTTCTCCAATATAGATGACGGGTGAACAGGCCACATATTTTATTAAATGTTTTTAACTACTTTAACTGCATTTAAGTAGGCAAAACAAGTTGAACAAATTAGTCTGTGCCAAAAGAAGGACTAAGTGCATGACACCAGCCATTGCACAGTGTCCAATCACAGTATCTACTGTAGTCCTACAGAAGGTTGAAGGATACCTTAGTGATAAATCCTCTGACTACAATATTGGGTAAGTTGACTTTGAATCTCAAAATGCAAATGAGTTCCTTCAAGATTGGAGATACTCCACCTTGTTGACAGGTGTCAACAAGGACGAAACCTAGGTTTAAGACATCCTATCGATTGCATCCAACCATCTAATGACAATTTAAAGCCAATATTTTTAGTTGCAGTTTTTTAAAGGTTCAGAGGAAATGAAATACATACATGTGTGAACCATCTTGTCAGGTGTAGACTGATAACTTAAAGCTGTGAAATAAATGAAGTTTTAGAAATGCGAGTAAGGTAATCAAAATTAGTGAGCGAACAAAACATTACGTAACCGGATGAGATGTTTGATAAGATTAGTGTCTAATTCTGCGAAATATATATGCTAAGCTAAGTTTTTAAGGAAGGGAACAAGTGGAATAATAGTGAAAGCCACTCACAATAGTAATAATAATAGTAATATTTAATAATGGTTGTGAACGGTTTACATTAAACGACATGAAATAGAATGTTCAAATATACATAGTATTCTGTTGCTAACACAGTAGTGAACTGTGAGAACATGTGAGAATCACATTCCGTTGGAACACATTTCGTGTATCACACCACCGCACTAGCACCTCCCCCCCATCAAAAACTTTCCTCTGAGGTCGGTTGGAGCTGGAGGCTTTGTCAACTTTTCTTGCTCTATCGATTTCCGGAGCTCGCCAACGTCCACCCGATTCTCTTTGTTTGCATTTCTGATTTTATGTACGTGACCCCATCTCACAGTGACTGTGTGTGATCCTTCCCATTTTGGAAGCAGTTTGCATGACCCTGGTGTGTATTTGCCGGTGTTTCGCCTCACACTATCCTATGCTGACTTTGCCCGACCTCCCAGCAGCGACCAAGTAACAGCCTGTTTGCTGACGGATCTTGAACGCCATTTAGTTCCGCAACAGCGTCGAGGTCCTGCCAGAAGATCCATATGTATCCTTCAAAAACTGCAGGACACAGACTTTTCATTTATCTATAGGCAGCGATACCAAATGTAGCATCAGAAGGCAAGACGCGGGAGTCAAGGTATATTTTAAATTGCTCGAACCGCCATTTAAATGCATGTACAGTTTTATATTCTCCAACCAATCACTGAGTGTGTGATTTCGGCTTACATGAAACGACAAGAAATACAATTTTCAAATATATGTGGTATTTTTTTGGCATTGCAGTATTGAACTGTGGGAATATGTGAAATAATATTCCTTCGGCACACATTGTCTGTATCACACCATCACAGTACGACCGCCATCAAATTTTATCAATAGGTGAATGTATACTGTCATAAAGGCCATACTACAAAAGAACAGCTATTTAGTGACTCATGATTTTCAGTAGTTCTTAGACTTATGTTAGCAAATAAAAACATGTATTATTCCCTTTTCGAGCCTGTAATGCTAATACCTTTTTCTTACTATTCTCATATGTTCACTTCTCAACGGTTCATCGTGAAATCTGACCGACAGTCATGCAAATGGTCCAAGGTTCGCTTCCACCCAGACGACGCACTGCTAGACTTCTCAGCTGGTGGTAAGCCTAGAGAAGAGGGAACCAACGGGGAATTACGATAGTTTGTGAATCTGCCAGCTTTTACTGAGAAGGAAATGAGAAGCAAGGGACAAACGTACGCCCCAAGGAAACGATCAGGTGAAATAACACATCGCCCAGACTCTGAAGAGGAACAGAAAGCTTTGTAGATAGTCATGAAACCAACCTGCTTGCCAGAAAGAATAACCGAAAACCAAGCGATGCTGAAGCCTAACATTTCACTCGAAACACAAAAAATATATGGTAAATATTAATAGAAGGTCCTGGGTTCGAACCCCACCCTGTGGGTGCGTACCGCCGATGATCCCCAAACTAGGCTGTCGAAACAGCTGGCGGTCCAGTACTCCCTAGTTGGTTTTCGATGGTTCTCTAATTGATATAAATCCGTGATCAAACTCGTATAAATAATTATAAACCTTATAAATGAAACTGTTGAAAATTAATATGATGCTTGCTAATGACTCCTGGCTACGGGCTAATTGGTAGAAGTTAGAATTCATTCATGGGCTAGTCATTGAATCGGCTCCCAGTGGCTCAGTGGTATATGACCTAGCTTGCCTTGTAATCGGAAGATCGTACGTTCGAAACCTGGCGGTGAGTGCCTACTGCCAATGATTCCCAAACTAGGCTGTCGAAACAGCTGTCTGTCCAGTCGGTCTGTTTACGACATAGAACTTTCTACCGATGTGCAAAAGAGGTGTGAGACAAAGGAATAGTAATAACGAAGAACCATATAGTTTCATTGGAAATCATAGGTCACAAGGAGTGGATGCATCTCCGCTAGCCATTGAGAACGATTACTTTGAGCCATATCACTAGTTGTTTCCAACCATTGGCTTTTACCGTCCCGAGGACCCCAACCAGTCAGGAAGTCTATACCTTCCTACGTGGCTGGCTTAAACTAACTACTGTGAATTTCATTGACTGGTGAAACCATGTTTTGGTTTGACCACTGCTAGCTCTTTTGCAGACTGATCCTATGTCAGCTAACATTGCCCGTCAGTCAAGGGAGGCGATGACTAGGCATGCATGTGTAACACATGTCCTAACCATCTCAGTCGATGTAGATTCACAGCCTTGTCTGTTGATTTCCCCTCACTATCGAGCTCTCAACCGAGGTCTAACCTCAATACTGTTTACCTTATTATACCACTTGACACTGGAGATAGAACTCAGGCACCCATGATCAAAGACAGCTGGCCAGCCTTTTCATATCTTTGAAACCTTTTAATGATCCTAAACAATTTGCATACAAACATGGTAGAAGTACCTTGGATGCTGCGGTTGTCTTATATCACAATGTTGTCTCTTGTTTAGACAAAGGTGCTAAATATGTTCGTAGTGCTTTCTTAGACTACACATCTGCTTTTGACTCTGTACCTAGGGGCCTTTTATTAAATAAGCTATCGTTGACACAAACAGGATCCTGGGCTAAGAGTTGGTTGCATTCCTATTTTTCTGATAGAATGCAGTATACTGTATATAACGGCAAATCTTCTTCTACCTCGCTTACAAAATCCGGTGTTCCACAAGGTGCTGTCCTCTCTCCTTTTCTTTTTTCTTTCTTCCTACATGACCCGCCTCATTCAAACGAAACTAACTTTGTCAAATATGCAGATGATCTGACTGTATCACTGCCTATCACTTCCGAGTCTGACAGCTCCAAACTTAATAGCTTTCTGTTGGACATCAACAACTGGTCCAAGTCAAATGGTCTTATATTAAATCCTTCCAAATGTCAGGTGCTTGACTTTACTTTCAAGCATCGACGTGACTTACTTGAACTAGTTAACTCTCATGATCCCTGTAGCATAGATGGCACGGAAATTGAAACCAAATCAAGTATTAAATACCTTGGACTAGTTTTTTCCTCTGACCTTTCATGGTCATCCCATATCTTATCTATCTCTAAGAAAATGTTTCGTCTTACCTTCTACATTAAAAAGTTAAGACAATCAGGTATCAACCAACCTTTAGTTTTGCAATTTTTAAACTCCTGTATTTTACCTATTGTACTCTACTGCTCTCCATTAATCTTTCCTGGGCTTCTCAAAAAAGATTATATCATATTACGAAGAGTATTAAATGCTGTGAGTAGAGCTTGTGGTCTGCCACTGCATGAGCTCGCTAATACTATAGTCGAGAGGCATATAAATTCCTGTACGAAATGGGCAAAGGCTATAATGTCAGACCCTCTGCACCCCCTTTATTCACACCTGTCCCCTTGTATCTCATCAGGTAGGACGAGAAGTCAATATAAAAAGATATATGCTCGTACTACTAAGTATAGAAATTCTACAATACCCTATTTAGCGCGTACTTTATGTGACGAAGACTCTGTTAGACGTGAAACTTACAAGTTACTATGTAATTAGCACAGTGAATCGACCCTTTTATCGTTCATCTTTCTGTATTTTATGGTGTCACACTTTCTATCGTTTAAATCGTTACTCTGCTATTTTATATTAGTTGGTATTACTATTATTACTACAATTTTGTACTTTATACATATTTTTCTCCGTATGGCACACAGTATTTTGCTACGTAGCTGCTACAACAATCGTTTTATTACTATTATGTATTGTGTATTTTTAATTTTTTTTGTCGTTTTTGGTAAATTAGATGCAATATTGTACTGAATGCTGAAAATTCCTTGCTGTATCATGAGTACTGTTTTTGGAATAAAGCAATTATTATTATTATTATTATTATTATTATCATTATTATTATCTTCCACTCTCAATGGCCAGGTTTTACAACGATAAAGGAGGACGGATTGGACTGCTGAGCAGTACATCCGCCCTTTCGTCGATAGCCAGCCGGATATCACGTCTACGCCAGAGATGGCGTAAACTGGCATGCGGGAAACTAGCCCCCTATATCCGTGCTGAGATTTCGTCAGAGATCAACCCGTTAGTGTTGGCTGATACAACTTCCCAAATAAGCGAAGCGGACAACGTGATCGACCACTTCACTTCCTATTTCTAAACTAAGAGTCAGTGTAGTACAGTACAGTCCTGTAACATTATCTTACATTTGACAGCAGGAGCGAATCGTATGCCAAACATTTGTAGATTGCAGCTCAAGGTGTTCAGAAAACTCTGCATTTTTTTCAGCGTCCTCGCCTGGCCGTTCAGTACTCCCTTGTTGGTTTTCAGTGGTTTTCTAACTGATTTCAATCCGTGGTTAAACTCGTCAAAACAAATCTGCTATGTATCCATATATATATATATATATATATATTTATGTGTGTGTGTATGTTTGTCTCTCTTTCTGTTTGCTCGCTTAGTCTGTGACCATTTCACTTGTATGAACCTGTCTCCTTTAATAATGTATATTCCCCTTATATTATATATAATATGAGTGTTTGTTGACAGTCCTTTGCTTGGTGACATATATCCATATATGGTGGTTATTGACATGTCTGCTATATTTTGCTATGTATATATGGATCGATACTTCATTATAATTAGCCATTCATGTTAAGACTGTCTAATGATTGTTCACACCTTTGTCATATATATTTCGTTCTCACAATTTGTGTGATATACTTACTTACACTTACTTACCACTTTGGTGTGATACCACTTATTTGCATTCTCCTTGTGTTTGGAAAATAGAAGTATCATCGCAAACCTAGTGGTCTTCTGATTTCCGCCTTCTTGCGTCAGGACTATTAGTTTCTCGACCAGTCCATAACAATAATTTAGCGACGAGTACATAACAAAATCCCATCCTTATAAACCAACCCTTAGAAAAAACAGAATAATAATAATAATAACTACAATAATTACATCAACTCACTTTGATAATTATCATTACTAAGAAATGGATTTGAACAGAATGTTTTTTCATCAAATGAAAATAATTGTGATGACGTTAAAAAACTTGTTGTTGTTGCTATTGTTGTTAAACATTCATGTGACAGATTTAAATTCAACTGTCGACTGCTAGAATTTGATTCTTGCAGGGTTTCAGCGTCTTCTGTACGCTCTGAGATATCTGATAGTGCTCTAGGCACTTTTCTGTGTTGATTACTCTCTAGAGTAGAGCATGTACTACTATTACTACTACCACTAGAATTACTACTGATAAAATTGTTTTCAGTAGTAGTAGTAGTTTTTGTTGCTGTTGTTGTAGGATGAGGAGGAGCAGTTGTATTTCTTAATTGTGCATTCATTGAATTACTCGCATTATAAATATTTATCATATGAGGTATAGAAGATGTTTGTGTCTGGATTGAATTCATAATCTGTAAGAAAGGGAGGGATTAGGATAACAGATGACGGGGAATAATGAAAAATATTATTACATATGATTATAATATTATTATTATGGTTCCCTGTAGTTCCTAGAGGAACATAGGGCTTCAGTCGCACCTTACCATCGCGTTTGGTTCTCTACCGACGTTTTCATCACCTGGTTCCACGTCTGCCGACATACTTTCATCTCCTTTTCACATTACCTCCTCCTCCTCCATGTCACCACACCCTCGAAATGACGACCAACTGACTCGCTGTTTCTCATTCGCTGTCCACTCGAGCGATAGCTTGACGTATGATAGGTGTCACTTGATGATGGTTTGTTTTCTCAGAGTATGACCGGCCAATCCACCTCCATTTCTTCCTGAAGATATGTTGTACAATTGGTTCCTGGTGGGTTGATTTGTTCATCGCCAGAGATCCGTGTTGCTGATGTTGCTTTTCTGGCCGGCTATCTGATCTTGAGAGAAGTATTGAGCGAAGACAGCTGTTAATGAAGGTCTGTAGTTTTTTTGAAGTGTCCTTTGTAACGCGCAGTGCAAGTCTGTGATCCGTATAGTTGAAATGACTTCATATTGGAGTTGAAGGAAATCCGGATCTTATTTTTCATGCTGAGTGCTGAGTGGTGTTGATCGCCTCCACACAGACTTGAGAGTAGTGAAAGCTTGCCTTGCTTTCCCGATCATCGCTGCTTTGATATCCTCATCAGTTCTGTCCGCCTATGGTTGAAACGATGGTTCCCAGATAGGTAGGTAGGTAGGTAAAGGAGTTTGCTTCTTTCAGATTTTTCCCACTTCTGCTGGCTGATTGTTGTTTGTTGTTGTTGTTGTTGCTGTTGTTATTGACCAGGAATCTTCATCGCTTCTGTTTTCTCTATGTTCATCTGAAGGAAGTCCTATCTTTGATGTTTCTTCTTCTGCCAACTTGTTGCTTTTCACTCGCATATAATCCACTTTGTGGTAAACCATACGTTCCTGTGGTAAATGCCAGGTAAATGAGTGCGTCGGTGGCCGGGGATCGAAACCCGGACCACACGAGGTATGGTTAGCTATCATCCTACGGCTAAGCCACCGATGCTGACCAGTTGTATAACAAATAATAAATATAAGTGATTTTTATTTGGATTTATTACAATGTAGGTTTTGTCAATATCCGTCGCACACACACATACACATACACACGAGTGAAAATCAGGCGGTGATGAACAGCTATGATTCGTCCTAGTTTGGAGATCATCTGCAGCGGTAACAGTCGAACCCTGAGACGTTCAGGTTACAAGACAAGACGCTAGGATTTATGGTTCATTGAATTCTCGTTCAAATGGCTGAATCATCAAAAAATTGAACCTCGTAAACACAAGGTTTCGGATTCAATCCGTGATCGTAGGGTTGTGGGTGTGAACTGTTGAAGAGCTCGAAACTAAGACTTAACTTACACACACAAACACGTTGATTTATGATATTTCTGTATTTATTCCTTACTGAAGTGTTCATCACTGTGAATTTGATATTTCTATTGATGTCCATATCGTCATCTTTGATATAAGCTTGAAGGAGAATCTCCGATTCCTTGAAGAAGACTCTAAGAGTGATATTTTCTAGCCGCTAACTACTTCGGAGCAACGGGAAGGACAGACTTCCGCATATGACCACTTCAATATGCATATATCAGTTCACCTGCTCTTGTGGAGCTAGGTACATAATAGGTCGTTCTATGAGGGCCTTATCAAAACGTGTTAGAGAACATCACCCAGTATGGCTGCAAAGAGGAGGAACTGGTTCAATCCGAAGCGCAATAACTGAACACGTCGTCGATACCTGCCACAGAATCCCAACTGACTCATCATTCAGAGTCATTTACAAAGTGAACAAAAATCTACCAAAGGCAGTGTGTTTCCGACTTCTTTGTCCTGCGGAAGCTCTCGCCATATGCATCGAAACGCCGGAGCTATGTGTTCAAAAGAAACTAGTCCAGCCTTTACAACTACCATGGACTTAGTTCGGTATGTTCCCTTATCCTTCAGTTTTTTTTTCTCTGTGTGTGTGATTTCCTCTCTTTGCCTTCATTCAATTCATCCCATTTTTTCAGTTATAAAATGAGTTATTTTAAGTTTGTTTCCATGCTCCTCCTGATCACATTTTGTAATCCGTTTAGAATAACCCTTTTACACTTATATTCTAATCCTGTGTAATTTTCTGTTTCTATGCCTCTTGTAATCTAAAGTCGTACCTCCAAACTTTCATATCAAGTTGAAAATTATTATCACCTTCGTTACTATGTGGAATTAAGCAAATAATAATTATATCCATGTAAACTAATGTATATAAATGCGATTGTACAGCTGCTTTTGAGAATGAAATCGCCGAAAAGATCTCTGTGCTGCTGAACTTCTTGTTCTTTTCAATCTAAAGTTTAACCAACCAGTATAGATGTCCTTTAATGTTTATCAGTTCTAAGGACCTCCGCCGCCCCTTTCCGATTAGAGTAAGACATTTACACTTATAGTCTCATGAAATTCAGAAAACTGGAAAAATTGGTGTCATATCCCAAGGGTTCCGTATCAATTTTGGTGTACGCTGTGGTCACATCACATAAGGAACCCTGCTCGATTTCTTCAAGCGGTAGCTTCAAGAAGCCGACTGAATCCCCTAAACCTATTGATGGTGAAACATAATATGGATACTGGTATTATTTATTGTTGTTATTTATTTTATTCCCTAACGTCTCTAGTGGAACATATGGCTTTAAGCTAAAGCTTTGTTGAACACCAGTGACATCAGTCGTTTTATTTATTTATATATTTAAACGCAGAAAAACCTTGATACAATATGGCACCAAGAAAGATGCGCCACACAATAATAATAAAACAACATAGATCAAAAGTAAAAAATACAAGTAGAGAACGGATAAAGAACTTCATCTGGAAGGAAAACAGTCATGCTTAACGAGTTTAAACAGTATTCGTTAACTATCATCAAGAAGGGAGGAAAGAAGTGGAATTCCAACACGTTCGCCATTGACGATTGCGATTCTTGGCGATATCCGATAACGTTTCGAGCCATCGATTCGAGCTATCTCGCGGACCTTAACCAGGGAGTCGTGACGCACTAACCGATGCTAGCTAATCTAGCACAAACATCCTTTATCCCACGACGCCACGACATGGACTGACCACCTACCTCTCTGCCTTTCCCATCGCGTCCCAGGGCTGGCTAGCGAACAGGGACCTGTACGGAAGCAGCCTCTGGGATGACATTCCCAGCACATGTCCAAGCCACCGGAGCCGGTGTTTCCAGATGACGACACTCAATGAATGGTGATCTCCACTGCGGTTCAAACACACGTCGCTGAACCTCAGAATTACCCACGTGATAATGTCATCGATGATATGTATCCACATATATATATTTATGTGTGTGTGTGCATGTTGGTCTCTCTTTCTGTTTGCTCGGTTAGTCTGTGACCACTTCACTTGTGTGAACTTGTCTCCTTTAATAATGTATATTCTCCTTATATTATATTATATATAATATGAGTGTTTGTTGACAGTCCGTTGCTTGGTGACATATATCCATATATGTTTGTTGGCATGTCTGCTATATTCGCTATGTATAATTGGATCGACACTCCATTATAATTAGCCATTCATGTTAAGACTGTCTAATGATTTTTCCCACGCTTGTCTGAATTATTTTATATATATTCGCATTCACAATTTGTGTGAACTACTTTACAACTACTTTACTTACATACCACTTTGGTGTGAGACCATTTATTTTCGTCTCCTAGTGTTTGGACAATAGAAGTATCATCGCAAGCCTAGTGGTCTTCTGATTTCCGCCTTCTCGCGTCAGGACTATTAGTTTCTCGACCAGTCCATAACAATAATTTAGCGACGAGTACATAACAATCGAATGCAAGCATTCCTGCGGAGACAGCGATGATCGAACACGCAGAGTCGCCGCCACACATCCTCAGCCTACTCGGAGAGGCCAGGTTTCACAGGCGTAGAGCAAGACAACCCGCACCAAAGCATTGTATACCCGACCTTTGACAGCCAGGTTAACGTCGCGAAAGCGCCAGAGGAGGCTCAAGTTCATGTATGCCACCCTAGCCTTCATTATATAGTCGGAAATCTCATGACATCAGTTGAAGTGATCTGATCTGGTCACAGGAAAACAGATTCATTCGTGAAAGTTCACGCTCATCGGCGAGGTGTACACTGTTTAATTCAGTTTAGAGGGTCAGTCAAATCAGTTCATATCTGCCTTACACACCATAAGTTTGAGGAAAGTGTTGATAAAAATTTGGTTTAGGATGAGTAGTACTCAACCGGATGATCCATATCTGGCTTCAGATCGATTTTATGTACTAATCAATGAAAAAAAGGAACAGAAGGATAAGAAAATAACAATAACGTGGTAATAACTTACTGGTTCTTCTTTCAGCTGTTCACAAACTTCTTCTATATTGCATATAAATGATGTTGTAAGATTATCTTGAATTAAATTATGTACACAATTATGATATGAGGGTGGAGGTGGAGGTGGTGCAGATGTAGGCGTAGGCGTAGGCGTGGATGTAGGCGCCGATGAACAATTCCCATCATTCTTCTTTATATTCTCTTCCGAAGGAGTTAAATTCACAAGATTCTGTTCATTATTTATTGTATTCCGGTTATATGTTGGAGTCGTCGGTGTTGGCGGTGTCATTGAGGCATTTGGACCATCAATCCATGTTTCTTCAGTGATTGTAATGTTTGTGGCTCCTTCTGTAGCCGATGACAATGATGTTGGTGATAATGAGGTAGACAGCTTTCTGGATCGTCTTAAATTAATAATACGTGGCCATGCTGTAGCATTTGTTCTAGGTATCATTCGTTTCACTGTACTTGAATTATTTGAATGACCCGGGTTAACTGATCGATTCTAAAAATATGAAATAATAATTTCATTGTTATTATTATTGAAATGTTTGTGAGTATGTACTCAATACAATGAAAATCTACACTGATTAGTTGCCAGGGCGTAATTTATGTCATATGTGCAGTCCGCAGTGCTAGTGCTAACAGAACTGCATCAGTTACAGGATTTCATCATGAGCTGATATCGGTTAGAGAACCACTGGAAAACCTGGAGGGAGTAATGGATAGCCAGCTGTTTCATCCTAGTTTGGAACTCTTCAGCAATGCGCACCCACCGGAGTTCGAACCCAGGACCTTCTGGTTCCAAGGCGAGCTCGTAGACCTTGTGCATTGGTAGCACAGAGGTTAGGATTCTCACCGACCATGCACATGGTCCCAGGTTCGATTCCCTGCTGACGCACACCTGATATGTATGTTCGGCCTGCAAAATTTGGGCTACCGATATCATCTGCTGAAAATTCCATACTAGTACCAAAAATACAGTGTGGAATCAAGCTATAGTCAAAAGAAAAAAAATCAAAAATAGCCAGTGGGACCCGATCCAATGACCAGTCCATGAATTCTAACTTCTGCCAATTCACGACATAGCGCGGCCACTAGCCAATGTCTTTGGCGAGTATTTGTCCTCACACCCGACCTGCTGCACCCTACTGGTCATGACTTCCCAATAGAACCTCATGTAACTACCTACCTGAATAGGGCCAGTCGCCAGTTAGCATCTCATTGGTATTCAAGTATTGGTTTGTGGGGATTCGGTTGATTGGCTGCAGTATTTCATCATAAACTGACATTGGTGAAGTGGTCGTCAGTCGGTAAGAATCCCTGGACTTAACTTTCTTGTTCATGGATACTCATCAACAAAGTCCGTCTGTAAAGTTGAAGAGACGCAACCCCGCCCCCACGCATACACACACACACACACACCTCATTCTAAGACTAGAAACTGTATCACTCAGTGTTACAAATAGACAGGTTACTTACTAGTCAGTTGTTTTGGATGACAGTTGACCTCCTACACGACTCATGACTAGGATGTAGGTAATCAGGGTCGTGTGTCTGGTTGCTTTGTGTCAGCAAAGACTAATTTTCGAGGTAGAAGACTCTTCAACGCAATCGTTCAAGACAGTCAGCAAGAAATAGGTTCATATCTGTGTTGAGACAGAAGTCCCATTGTGATTAGTTGAAATCTCACCTCCACCCTTTAGATTTTCAATTCACGCCTTCAAACTCTAATCCACTGCGGTAAAGTGGTAACATCTCTGCCAACTCAGGGCTGTCTCAGACAGAATCATCATTAATTAACAACCTAACCTGATTCTTCTCCTCTTAATTATGTGAATAGAATTGATAGGAGAAGAAGACTTAGTTTGGTGACCTGAATTATGATAAACACAAAGTAACCGGCCTTTTATTCATATGACAACAGTTTGAAGAGGAATATAACGGGTAAAATAGTTGGGTCACAAAGCTCACCTGGTAGCCTACCACGGTTGGAACCCTTGACCTTCCGGCTACAAGCCAAGCTCGTATATTTTTTATTTTTTTTTATTTTTGATCACAGCTTGACTCCACACCGTATTTTTGGTACAAGTATGGAATTTTCAGCGTGGATATCGGTGGCCCAAAATTCGCAGGCCGACCATAGATATCAGGTGTGCGTCGGCGAGGGCTCGAACCCCGGACCAAATGCATGGTCGGCGAAAGTCCTAACCACTGTGCCACCGACGCACCATTCAGTCACTGGGACTCGATTCAATGGCCAGCCAATGCAGGAATTCTAACTTCTACCATTTCGTTATTTTATTTTATTTTTTTTTGCATAATATCTCCAAAATATAGTGAATCAATCTCTCACAAACTTTAAAATTCCAAGGTCACTTTTTGCAGTTGGTACATCAACACAAGTGTTTCTATGTCCCTGTGTGTTCGTATGCGTGTTTGAATTTCCTTAAGATTTAGTTACTAAGCCAAAACTTCACAAAGAAAGAAACGTAATAAAGAATAAATAAAGATATATTCACACTAGAACCACAGGTGGTAGGTTTAAGGAAAGAAAAATATATATATTTTGACAAAAACGCAAGACATTTTGGTATCTATGTGAGATGGTGTCTGTCTGTGTTTTCGTTTGTATATTTTTGTTTCTCCTTCATGCTCCCCAGTGGAACATAGGGCACCTTCAAGCTAGTGGCTTGAAGTTTCTGTAGCAGTGGTGGTTATTTTTACAGGATGGGGTTGCTAGCCAGCCTCATGCCCAACCTTTCCTCTTTACCAGAATTATTTCTGGCTTAGCGAGGTAAAGGAGTGCGTCTGTGGCCGGAGATCGAACCCCGAAGCATGTGCATGGTCGGCGAGCGTCCTAACCACTATGCCACCGATGCACGGTGTTATTTAGATAACTGTATTTAATTTCCATGAAGTGGTTTTTCTAGGGATACTATTTGCTTCAAGTTAAGCGATAGATCGATATCAGTTAGAGAACCATTGAAAACCGACCAGGGAGTACTGCCAGACCGCTGTTTCACTCGAGCTTGGGACTTCTAGGCAGTACGCACCCAATGAGTTTTGAATCAAATTCTTGCAAACGAAACTGTTGAAAATTAATCTGATACTCGCTAGTGACTACTCGCTACAGAACGGATTTTCCTGGAGTTAGTTCTAGTGAGAAGTCGTGACCTCAGTGAGGTCCATCCAGATGTCACGTGTGTGAGGATGGAGTTCTCACCGATGACATTGGTTGGTGGTGGTCGCGTTAAATTCATCACGAATTGGTAGAAGTCGTTAGAATTCATGCACATGGGCTAGCCATTGAATCGGCTCTCAGTGGCTTGCCTTGTAACCGGAAGGTCGTGGGTTCAAACCCTGGTGGTGGGGTGCCTACTGACAATGATCCCCAAATTAGGCTGTCCAGTACTCCCTGATTTGTTTTCCAGTGGTTCTCTAGCTGATATTAATCCATGGTCAAACTCATAAAAATTATATATATATTTTGACAAAAACAGAATCCATTTTGGTATCTATGTGAGATGGTGTCTGTTTGTTTGTATATATATCTAATTGCCTACATGTTTAACCTCAATTGTTGTTATTTAGATAACTATATTTAAATTATGACCAACCGGAAGGAAGCCCTAAAACTAGGTTTCGTCCTTGCTGACACTCATCAGCAGACGTTAGTGACATTATCACTGAGGGGGTGGGGGTAAATGACTTCCTTGAAGATTGCAGATACTATGTCTTGCTGACTGGTGAGTACTAAAAAGTAGGAAACCTAGGTCAAACAGGGCTTCCTTCCTGTCGACTATCATCAACCATCTTATAACCATTTCAGAGAGTGCCTACCATGATGGAGAATCACTGAGCTTATTTGGTGAATGCATTGTGAATTTGACTGAACATAGAATTCTCTGTGAATCAACACAACAAGGAGTAGAGACGAATGATATTGGTTACTAACTGCATATTAGTTTGTTTGTTAGACGTATCACCTAGTGAGTGAAACAGTATTATTTACTGGATGACACAGCTTCGAACAAAATTTATTGTTCATAATCATATCAATTGTAATCACACGACTTCGAAACTTGAATTTTACAGTTTTCTTTCTTTTCCCCTATTTGTCGTCATAGGGGTAGTAGAATTTTCCGGACATCCGACTGGACAGGTGTCGAATTGTTCCTGTTACATGTATTTGCAGTTGATTCAATAAACGAAGCTTCTGTTATTAATCTCTCCCTCCACCCAGCTCTTGCATTAGATTTTAAACTGTCATCCTATCCCATCCAGCCTATTGTACGGTTGTGTGTAAATGCATGTAGTGAGTGGTATAGCTGAACTATTCTCTAGATTTCTTATCTTATTCGGGTCAACCAATCTAGATTCTTCTGGGATTTTGTCCTCCACTATTCTGATTGCTCCCGTTCTACTACATCGTCTTACGTATTTTACTTGACAACCATTCCAGGCAGGGTATTAGATAAACTAAATTGTTTTGTTTTATTCGCTCCACAGGATTGATCCTTTAACCGACAAAGCTTGTTTCTAATTGAGTTTGTGGTTGGTTTGAATTCCAGCCACTTTTATTTCTGCCTTGTTAAGAATTCTGCATAAGGTGGTTTCCGAGGTTCCTTCCTTGTATGGAGTTACTATTGATGATTTAGCTTCCTTATTGTTGGTGTTGTCTTGGTTACTAACGTTGTCTAGTGACTAAGCACAAACACATATGTGTGTATACTATTCACTACTCCACATAGAAACAACTCAGTGGGATACAAGTGGTATAAAAGTGTATTCTCAGTTCCACGGTCTTATTGGCATAGATACAGTTTATAGCTTACAGTTAATTTTTTTTTCAAGGATAACGGTTGCGAAAAATTTGAAAAATAATAAACAGACATACAAAACCAAAACACGTACAAACTTGTAACATTTCTCTCCACATTTTCGTTGTCTCTCTATCGTTGTTATGAAGAAACACATGACAAAGAAAACGGTGGAAAAGGACTACTCACTATCTGTAAACAAGAAGCCGCTTTATATACGACTACAATTCAAGGGCCGATAAACCAAGTGAGATAATTACGAGGAAATTAAGAAAATCAGTTCAAAGAAGTTTTAATGCTGGCGAACTACACGTATTATTCTCTACACGACCGATGGTGCTACCTCGACTGAAAGATGAAGTACCTAGACTAGCTAGCCACTTCAAATTGTATTTACCAATTCAACTGCGCTTGTGGTAGAGCGAGTTATGTTGGCCGTTGCTCTAGCTAGGAACTTGGTTTTTTCGTGCTCTCTCGAGAACATCTCCCACTATGGCTAAGTAAAGGTGTAGTGAAAACCATCATTAACAGGTAGATATTGAACCATCTGGTGCAAACTGGCCGCCCACAAAACCAGCCAGTGTGGAAGAATCCTTCTCTGTCATCATCTACCGGGTGCCTAATAAATTGCCAAAATCATCGAAGCACCGCATGCTCCAAACATCAGAGGCTATTGTAAATTTTCCTGTCATTAACCTTCATGTAATATTAGTCTTGTGGTTGCATTTTGTTCGACAATATTAACTGACAATCTTGGTTGTGAACACCATTATCACCATCTTAAAATTTTGTATTATGCATGATTACTCACAACAATCAGCACTACAAACACCGCATTAGACCTGACAATAAAAAAATGAAAACCCTGAAATGTTTATTTTATGATTGTTTAGTGCAGTTTCAATCAAATTAACTGATCATCTTGGCGATAAACATTCTTGAGAACATCTCATGACTTCTTGTATGATTATAGCTGTTACTGTTCACCACGCGTACACATATCATAGCTTCCACTGCCCAATACTGAAATATTACTTATTATTGTTGTTTATTTTCCTTTCTACTTCTTGGTATTTTTTCGCATTTTTTGTTATTTTTTTAAATTTTTAATTTTTTGAAATACTCCTTTTAAATGTTTGATAAAATTAGATGGAATATTGTAGATATGTGCTGAAAATTCCACACTGTACCACCAGGTACTGTTTCTGGAATAAAGCAAATTATTATTATATTAAAAACATAACAATCTAAAACGATAAAAACTTACATGATTGCCTGAATATTGTCTTTTCATTATCGATTGTTCATCATCCCTGTTCATCACCGACGTCGTCATCATCATCACTGATTCAGCTGATCCTCTATGACTTCGATAATTTACACTGTGAACATCAACACTACCATCAGCCAGTCCTCTTGGACCCAATTCATTAATCGATAATTGACTACCATTACTATAACGATGTACAGGCTTTAATGAAGTCTTATTACTATCACCAACATAAATTACTGTATCACATGTTTGTTCACCACTTGATGTACAATCGACTTCTGAACTACATGAGGATCCCAATGATCTAGCGTAAGATAATCGACCAAGTCTTGGTCTACGTGAATACAGTGATCTGCGCGTACGAATATATCCTGTTTCTGTATCAACTGATGAAGAACCTGTGTCATCTTGACTACGATCTGAATTATGATGCATTGGTAGACTATTAATGTTATTATTATTATTGATGTTGTAATTATCTTTGGATGACAGTGTACCAGTATGATTAATGCCAACTTTACGACGTCTAAGTCGATTGATTTCTGTTGCAAGTTGAATTACCTGTAAAATTCAAAAGTTACGCACAAAACATATATATATATATACTTAAAATATTTAAACAAAAGTATAATTACTTTAATGAAAATAACCAACCAACAACAACAATAGCAGCAACATCCAGCGCCAATCTCTATCAACGGGAGGGATTTGATGAAAGAGGTTACTTCATTCACTCACTTATCTAGGGAGCATTGTCTCAACTACAGGAAGTCGGAACGGACGAGGATGTCAAATCGAGCGAGAACCGGGAAGGCGGGCGAGAAACATATATTCATCAACCAACTGAAACCAATCTAGAATTATTCGTCACTCAGCCACCATCAACAACAAAATCCTGTCGGATTTTCAATACAAACAACGTCAAGTCAGTTCTTCTATACGGAACGGATCAGAAACTTGCTGGGTGGGTCACAAAGAATATTTCCAACAGGCTATTGCAGACGTTACCTTTATCAACCAACAACTGTCTTCGCTGGCTCTATACTGAAGATAAGACGGCCGGGCGGGCCGGAAAGAATCACCAACTATGGGAAACTATGGGAACAAACAAACAAAACAAGAACCAATCGCCAACCAACAAATATGCAGGAGAAAGTGGATGGAGATGGATTGGACACTCGTGGCTGAGGAGGCGGCTGGGTGATATCGTGCGCGCGTCAGGCCATTGCTCGAGTGGAACCAGGCCGAAAGGGAAGCATGCGTCAAGTGGGACGTCAGTGCAAGGGTGACATTGAGGAGATGGTGTGAAGAAGAATTGAAACAGTCAGTATGGACTAACATGGATGGAGCTGAAAAGTACAGCAGAAGGAAGACAGAAGTGGCAAGTGGAGACGTGCAGTTGAAGCCCTATGTTCCACTAGGAACTCAAGGGAACAGTAATAATTATTATTGTACTATTTGATACATGGAGACTAGCAGAGAAATCCGTTCCATGCGCATTTCATCCTGTTTGGGACTCATCCACCGGCGGACGTGCCTACATTCCCCGATCAGTGAGTAAGTGAGTGAGTTATGGCATTCCCACTAAGTCTCAAACCCTCACTCATTGTTTCAAAGGCCTAACCTAGATTCAAGTCCCACTAGGAATTATAGATACATCTACTAACTGACGAGGCCTATATATATATATATATATATGACGAAATGAGTGTTGACTAGATTCCTTCGTTAGTCACCATGTTAATCCTTAGACGTCATTGCAGCATCCGCAATAAGAGTGAGGCGGTATGTCGGCAGATGCTGAACATTTTGATCCAATCAGTTGACGGGAAAAAGAAGACTGACTAAAATATATAAAAACTATAATTATACTCCGTCTGTGTGTCAGCATGGTAGAATACTCACCGACCACATCTCAAGTGGTCCGGTGTTCGATCCTCAGCTAATGTACCTCTAAACCTCGCTAAGTCGGTAATAAGACTAGTAAAGAAGGAAGGTTTTGGCTACCGAAACTTTACAGATCAAGCTGTCAAGCCCTATGTTCCACTGGGAAAGTAAAGGAGTCAAATAAATAAACAATAATAATTTATACTACTTATGATTATGTCTTTACATCATAAATGTTTGATGGTATAAGTAGAGATATGAAACACAAACTAAAACGTTTCGTTATCACCCTAGATCGGTTAAACAGCAATCAAATAAAAGTGCAAATTAAAAAACACACTCAAAAGCATAATTAAATTTTTAAAAAAAACTCACTTGTAACGTTTCAGTATAATACTGTACATTACTAGATATATGAGCTAAAATACACGGTTGTATTTGATTCCCGCTAACTGCTTCACGTAATAAATATGTCAGTGAGGAATCATTGAATGGTAACTGTCGTCTACCAGTTAACAAAGCCAAGAGAACACAACCGATACCAGAGAGGGAGAGAGCCTTTGATGTCGTACAATTTTCAGCATTTTGACCAGGAGACGATGACGATGATGGTGATGGTGATGATACAGGTGGAGATCCTACTGCTTCCGCCATTGTTGCTGCAGAAGGCAAGGATGATGATGAATTTGAATGACGCTTGTTTAAACTGATCAAATGTTGTCCATATCTTCCACAACCCAAATCAAGGAAATGCAGTTTTGTTCGACCTCCAGAAACTAGATAATAGTGATGAAAAGAAATTGATAAAAATGTTAATTTTTTGTCACAAACTACCACGTCAGTTGAGTAGACTTTCTTTGGAAACCGGCTAGGGTGTACTGGAGGGCGGTTTCAATCCGATTTTATCACTCTGAATGGACATACACCCATTATCTTACTGAGAGGGGTCTAAGCCAAGAGGTCTAGACAACGAGGATAGCTTGTTCAGTCAACTCGCTCATTGGGCAGTAATCCACTATCCCGAAAACATTACGTAACAAGATGAGAAGACTAATTAAGTGGAGTTATATATTGCAGAAAATGGTGAATTAAATTAAATAAAAGGGGGACAAGGGTAGATTTTAACCACTGAATCACCTCACACACACACACACACACAAATCAGAACTTATTACCGAGAAAAATAATGAGAACGTTCAAGGTTTCCCGTGTAAAGTGGCATAATAAGGTGAGCAACATGGAGGTTAGGCGTAGAGTTCTAGGTAAACAGGGGAAATCAATCGACGAAGTCGTGAAGCTACAAAGACTGAGATGGTTAGGACATGTGTTACGTATGCCAAGCCATCGCCTCCCTCGACGAGCAATGTTAGCGGATATAGGGTCAGGCTGGAAAAAAGCTAGCGGCGGTCAAACAAAAACTTGGCCTCACCAGTCAATGAAATCCACAACAGTTGGTCTAAGCCACGTAGGAAGGTGTAGACTTCCAGGCTGGGGTCCTCGGGACGGTAAAAATCTATGGTTGGAAACAATTGGTGACATGGCTCAAAATCGTTCTCAGTGGCTGGTGCAGATGCATCCACTCCTTGTGACTAATGATCTCCAATGAAACTGTTTTGTTTTTCTTTATTACTCCATTGTCTCACACCTCTGCTCACTGTTTTTATTATGCTTTTCTTGTACTTTCTTCTCTTGCTTTGTGTGCTACACGGAGTGTGGCGACTTGAACTTCCGCACATTTGTGCAAAGTTCTATGTCGAAAACAGACAGACAGACAGACGTTCAAGGTTCATTTTGGCTTCCATTCAGACATACATCGGGAATGATAGTTACCTAAAGACTGATAAGGTGTCATAGCCCTCACCACTACCATTATTATCACCCTAGATTCCTAGTGGAACATAGGGCTTGATTTCCTCCTCAGACAATCTTCTTCCATGTTACCTACGGGTTTATTCCCAGTTCGTTGTTACCAATTGGTGTTCCACACGAGAGGTTAGAATTAACTAGTGTACCAGTGAGCCATTTTATGCACTTCAATATGGAATATATGTATGCATAAACATATAGATTGTGGTGGAGCTAAGAGTAGTGGATTAGGATTCATAGACCATTCGATTCCCTCCTAGCAGTTCAATGGTCAGTGAACCTCCCTAGTAATCTAAAGATCCTGGATTCAGTCTCCTATGGGGTACTACTGAGGAATCCCCAACCAGGGCAAAAAAGCTGTCTGGTACTCCCTACCGACTTCCAGAGGATCTCCAACTGATAGAAATCCGTAATCAAACCTATCCGTTGCCTGGAAACTAACCCAGAGATGTATTATTAGGTGTTGACTTGAGGCGATTAGATTGGCTACAGGAGTGATCGTAAGGTGACACTGATTAGAAGACCACTGGAAAACCAACTGGGACTACTGAACAGCTGTTTTATCCCAGTTTGGGGCTGTTTATCAGTACGCACCCACCAAGGTTCGAGCTCAAACTAGGATGAAACAGCCATCTAGTACTCACAGCTTTGTCAGTGGTTCTCTCTCTCTCTCTAACTGATGTCTATTAGTGGTCACTCCTGTGACTAAATCAAATCTCCCCGAACCAACAGCTAATAATTAGTCCGATGCTCACTAGCAACTGGCCCTGTATAGGAAGTATGTGCAGTTCTATTGAGTAGTCATCACAGATAGTGGAGTCCACTAAATTAGACAAGGGGATAGCTGGTGACCGATGACACTGACCGGCGGTTGCGCCAAACGTTTGTATCACGAACTGGCAGACGTTGGAATTCGTGAACCATTGGGTCGGGACCCAATGAATTTATGCTCACCTCATAACCGGAAAATCCCAGGGTGGAACCATGGAGTCGGGTGCATACTGATGAAGAGTCTCAAGCACTAGGACGGTGGAAAGAGTAGTCTAGTACTCCCAGGTTTTCAAATGCTTCTCTCTCACATATATTTTTATGTTGAAGTCAAACTACTCATAAGTAGGCAAAGGTCAAACACGAAAAAATATTGGGTCACCAGCTTACTTGTCATTTCATCATGATTATTCTCTAATTTACATTGATATAAATGGATTGTGAATAGCATATGTGACAGGCCAGACAATTGGTCACATGTATGCACTGAACGATTCGACAAGGCAGTGTCCAATAGGTAAGCTGCTTTTTCAGCGCTTGATGCACGTAATTCACACAAATGTGATAGCCTATCAATCATTTTAGCTGATATCGATTGACTTTTATCATAATATTTTGTATTTGGTGTAGTAGTATTAGTAGAAGCAGTTCCTGAAGACTTTTTATCACACGAAGAAGGTTTATTTTGATCTGTAGGTGTCTGTAAATAATGACTTGGTGATTGATCTGAGTATTCTTCATCACCTGAAATGTAGAAAGAGATTTTTAGAAAATGCATGATACGATACATATATTACTGATTGATTGTTATAAGTAGTTAGATGCCACTCTCATACACCATCCAGTAGTGGCCCGAGGTGGTCTAATCTTTTGACGAGTTGAATTCATCAGTGACTCATCTCAGAAAGGTGAATTAATTTGAACTATGCGACTCATGGCGAACTGAAAATGCTAACTATGGAGTTCCAGAGTCAAACTGGTACACCGACGGTAAGTTCTGCTTAAAGATGAGGGACACTGACTCCTTGTGTTTAGATCACTACTATTTATCAAGGAAAGACAACGAATTGGTGTGAGTAGGATACAAGTACTTATGGTAGGGGGTCAGTAGTCCATGGCATCATACACTGATCCTTGCTTTCTTGTGACAGCCGATGACATGCATTGTGAGCAATCATGCTACAGATCAGGTTGACTCAAATTTTGAAGATTGCCTAGCATATTGAGGTTTGTGAAGCTGGGTGGTACTGTTCAGTATGACCAGCTGCATAGAAAGTGGTGATGAAGGTTCAAGTCACCGAAGAACATGTTTCTTATATCACTGGATGTACAGTCGCATTTCTATCTATTCCAAAACATGCATTATTATTATTTCATTTAGTTCCTAAAAGAACACAGAGATTCAGCCAAATGTCTCCATTGCGTTCGGTTATCTGCTAGAGTTTTTACCTGGCCCCAAGTCTGCCCACATGCTTTCATCTCCTCTTCACATGACCTCCTCCATGTCACCCTCAAACTGACGACCGACTAGCCGCTTTCCTTTCGGTTGGGTTCCACTCGAGCGATGGCTTGTCTAGTGATGTCGCTCACTTGATGGTTTCCTCAGAGTATCGCCAGCCAATCCATCTCCATTTCTTCCTGCATATTTCTTGCACAATCGGTTCCTGGTTGGTTGGTTCGCTCACTTCCAGAGATCCTTTTTACTGATCTTTTCTGGCCGGCCATCTGATCTTCAGTAGTATTCGGCGAAGACAGCTGTTGATGAATGTCTGTAGTTTGTTACAGGTGCTCTTTATGACGAGGCGCCAAGTCTCTGATCCGTATAGTAAGTAGCACTGACTGACTTCACATTGGAGTTGAAAATCCCGATCTTATTTTCATTTTCATGTTGAGTGCTGTTGACCTCCACACAGACTTGAGAGCAATGAAAGCTTGTCTTGCTTCCCCGATCCTCACTGCTTTGATATCTACGTCAGTTACGTCCGTCTGTAGTTGAGACGATGCTTCCCAGGTAGGTGGGTAGGTAAAGGAGGTTGTTTTTTTTCAGGTTCCTCCCATTTATGCTGACTGATTGTTGTCTGTTGCTGTTGTTGTTGGCGGCCAGGAATCTTCATCACCTACCTCTGTTTTCGCTATGTTCACCTGAAGTAGAGTCCTATCTATGATGATTCTTCCTCTGTCAACTCGTTGCTTTTGATTTGCATATCTTCCAGTTTGTGTGAAATCAGACATATATCATCGGCGATGTCCAGATCCTCGAAGTTTTTTGTGTGGGTCCATTTTATTCCTGTCTCCTCATTGCCCACCACTGTCCGTCTGTCGCATTATCCAATCTAAATTTACGAAACATGTAGCAGTTTATTTTTGAGTAACAGGAATGTGTGTGGTAGTCATCAGATGACAAGCAAGGTGGTTAACTATCCATTTGAAAAGTATCCCGAAGGTAAGTGAGCCACTAAAAAAGTGCACAAAAGAGGAATATGTGCAGATAGAAAGGAGTTTCAGACTATGGTAGAATTCCAAACTGAAATAAACTTTACCTAATCATGTGAGCCCTAAAGAATTAAATCATGGTTTCCTCAGTGAAATGCACTTATCACTCCCACAGAACATTTTCACAAAATACTTTTAAATTTTAATTTATACTACTGACTATTGATTAAGTAGTGCGATTAACTCTTACAAAAATGTTTTAAAGGGTTGCGTAAAACAGACAAGGCAAAACAATATATATATATACTTCGGATAAAAACTATAAAACAACTGAAAGTTTAGTATGTTGAAATGCGAAATATTTTTCCAGCTCTAATGTCAAGCAAATCTGACGCTCTGTTCCATTCCACGACATTGGAGTCTTGAAGAAAACAGAGCGTGGTGTCTGAGTTGTGGCGTAGTTGTGTATTTCTATATACGTATAGTACTTCACCCACCTTAATACATCCTATTACAGATAGAAGTGTAATGTTCTGACATCATGAGTTCGGGAGGGAGGTGGGTGGGTTCAGGAGCAGGTTGGTCACGAACTTAACGTGTGGGCCAGACTTCATTTCAAGCCGATAGTGGTGAGGTTGTTTTCCTTTACAGGGTGAAGCTGCTAGCCTCTCATACATATTTCCCTCTCTCCAAGTGTTAATAACCATTAGCAAACTAGACGACCAGATATGTACCCAAGGACACCCAACTAGCCTGACCTAGCCATGGTGATGATTCCCAGATTTTAAGTTATAAAACCAGACTAATGTACTATTAGCTAAACTTACACGATGCAGCTGTATTTGCCAGTAGATCACGAAATTCTTCATTCAGTCCAAAGATTTCAACAGCTGATATGCGTATAGAAAATCGTGTATTACAATAATATTTTTGATAATTCAATAATTGATATAACCAACTTATAGCATATGGGATAATACCACATTCCGTTGAGCAGTAATCATAACCAAGCATTGAATGAGTTTTACCTTTAGCAGAAGAGAAAAAGTCATCAAATTTAATGAAAAAAAAATTCCTCAGCTAGATACTCTCTTAACACATACAGGGATATAAAATTATGATAAAATGCACTACATGGATCACAGTTACATGATTTAAATAAACAATTATTTAGTTTTCAAGTATTGGTTTTGTAGGGATTTAGTTTCATTGGTTGCAGAAGGATTTCATTGGCTTACTTCTTTATTCTATTCCTTCTTTTGTGTATCTACTGGTTCCCAAGGCTATATTATCACTACGAGTATTACAAAATTGTCCTGTCATTAATCATCATGTAATATTAGTTTTGTGATTGTCTTTTTTTTGTTCGGCAATATTAAACTGACAATCTTGTTTATGAATGTCGTTATCACCATCTTAAAATCTTTGTATTATGCAGGATTACTCACACTACCACTACAAACACCGCATTAGTGCTGACAATAAAAAAACACAACCTGAAATGTTTATTTTATGATTGCTTAGTGCAGTTTCAATCAAACTAACTGATCATCTTGGCTATAAACATTCTTGAGAACATTTCACAACTTCTTGTATGATTATAGCTGTTACTGTTCACCACGCATACACATATCGTAGCTTCCACTACCCAATACTGAAATATTTTTCATTATTGGTGTTTATTTTCCTTTCTACTTGGTATTTTTATTTGCATTTTTTCTGCTGTTATTTTTGTGTCCCCTTTTTAGTTTTTGTTGTTGTTGTTTTTATATTTATTATTTTTTTGTAATACTCCTTTTAAATGTGCGATGAGATTAGATGGAACATTGTAGATATGTGCTGAAAATTTCACACTGTACCACCAGGTACTATTTCTGGAATAAAGCAAATTATTATTATTATTAAGTCTCAGTAAAATTTCCTGAACAGTAAATTGTGCTCGAAACGTCGTCATCAGTAAATATTACTACTGTATAACACTGTGAGACTTTATCAAAATAAATTTATACTCTACCATCGTGCACAGGTTCTATTCTTATATCAACAGAGTAATTTGACCACATTCTATGTGCATGTATTTATTTACCTCTTCTAGCCCTAACAATAACCCTAATCTTTCCTGAACATAACCCTGAAGTGAAAATATGCCTAAACTAACCCTAATGTCGCCTTTATTAGGTTAATCTAATTAATCCTAATTTATCCTTGGCACAAAGAATAACTTAATCTTTTCCAAACCTAAGCTGAAACTTGCCAGATATCCCATTTAATAGATAACATAACACTTCGATGAGCATATTTTGTTGATGATGACCGTATTACTTGTCAGGTTTGAATAACTTGCTCAGTGAAAAGTTTCAAAGTCACCGGTCCGATCACACTCCATTGGTAGTTAGTTAGTTAGCGGTGCTTAAAGTTTAACTTGACCAAATAACCTATATACATATATATTTACGATTGTACAGCTACAGAGGAAAATGCATTCGCCGCCGAAAAGAGACTCTTCGATGAACTACGTGTTTTATTTTCATCACTAATGCCTCCATGAGGATTATTCATGAATCTTTAGAAGTATTGATTAATTTAATTGAATTTTTTAGATTTTCCCGTCGATTGATTGGATCGAAGTACTCGGTTACAGGTTGACATGTCGGTTTCTTGTGCAGATGCTCCGACGATGTCTGGGCATTTAATTGGTATTAAATTGGTTACAGGATTTCATCATGACCTGACATTGGTTAGAGTACCATTGGAAAACCAGCACTAGGAGTACTGGGCAGCTGTTTCGTCCTAGCTTGGGACTCTTCATCAGTACGCACTCACCGGGGTTCGAACCCAGGACCTTCTGGTTACAAGGCTAGCTCGTAGGCCATTAAGCCACTGGGACCCGATCCAATGGCCAGCCCATGAATTCTAACTTCTGTCAATTTAATTGATGAGTGGTGACTAGCAGTGATCTAGTGGATAAGGCTTTAGCGATTGAA
The DNA here is from genome assembly GCA_944472135.2 of Trichobilharzia regenti. NCBI lineage: Eukaryota > Metazoa > Platyhelminthes > Trematoda > Strigeidida > Schistosomatidae > Trichobilharzia > Trichobilharzia regenti. The sequence continues at coordinate 7,043,333 of OX235263.1, forward strand.
ACTATAGGCACACTGGGTTCGAGCTTCGGTGGGAACATCATCACTCACTGAGAAATGCAGGTACATCCAGATGACCACGAGTCCCGAATAAGACGAAATGCGGATCCTGGATTCCACCAATTAAATATCGATTAATTTGTTTAGAAAGTAAAAAAAGTAACTATATTGGAGAAAAAAGACGAAGAACAAAAGTTATTTACTTACCAGTAGCTTTATGCCCTATAGTCAGTATACAACTATCCTTTCCATTGAGTACAGACGCTATTGCATCTTTGAGAACGATAGAGCATAATTCAGGCTGTAGTTGACAAAAAAATCTAATTAATTGATTAAATAAAGGGTAGGTGGACGACAGAACATATGGTATAAAACTACTCACACTGAAACGGCAGAAGACGAGAAACTTGGTAAAGGGATGTTTTTAGAAGTTGATCACGGATTGATATCAGTTGGAGAACCATTGAACACCAGTAATGGAGTACTGGATAGCCAGTTGTTTCATCAGCCTAGTTTGGGAATCATCGGCAGTACGCACCCCACTGCCAGGGTTCGAACCCATGACCTTCCAGTCATAAGGTAAGCTAGCTCGTATACCATTCAGCCACAGGGACCCGATTCAATGGCCATCTCATGAATTCTAAATTCCACCAATTCGTGATACATTTAGCGCGACCCCAACCAATGTCATCGGTGGGACATCCATCCTCACACGTGACATCTGGGTAAACCTCACTGGTCACGACTTCTCACTGGCACTCTAGGAAACTCAATCCTGTAGTCAGTGGTCACTAGCGAGCATCAGATTAATTTTATTGGTTCTCTAACTGATATCAATCCGTGATCGACTCCTAAACACAAAATTAACCCTTACAAACTAACTATAAAAAAAAGGAATTATTAAATCGAATTTCAGATTTTCCTGTCGATTGATTGGACCAAAGTGCTCGGTCTCAGGTTGACATGTCTCTCAGCTTCTTGTGCAGATGCTTCGACGATGTCTGGGCATGTAGTGGAATATCTATATAGCCAAATATTGTACATCTTATCTTCAACGCCGCACCATTTGTACAGATCTTCCGTGTTATTGTGCTACTCCAGGCCTTCCTCTTTCATATTGTATTTCTTTGTATTCCTTTCACGTTATCTTCCATGTGTCTCTCCACAACGCTGAATCATCTGCCTTCTCTGACATCAAATCTATCTCCCAGATATTGATTTGTATCCTCCTGGAGATAGAGAGAGACTAAAAGAAACTTTGAATAGAAAACTCTGTCCGAGACAAGATGGATTCGGTAAGAATGAATCATGTGCGAATCAAAATGCAACACTATGCATCATCCATCATCATCGAACAGAGCTTACAGTGGAAGTCAAATCTCCATCTCAACTTGATCAATTTTGAAAAAGCCTTCGACACCACTGACTGTGAATTAATCTGGAAACTTTCTCTACACTATGGAGTGTATGGCCCACATCTTTATCAACCTCATTCAGCAGCTAGCTGGCTAAATGACAATGAGGCCACGTGTCAGGTGATCCACACTGGGAAGCTAAGCGAGGCGTTTGAAGTGAATATAGTGTGGTGAGAGCTGCCTATTAGTCAAATTTCTGGACAGTAATTCACGTGAATGTTTATGTCCCCGATATTAATTGTGAGAAAAATGAAAACAAAGGCTTTGCGTAGGCGGATACAGTTAACATACTGATGATCTGTCACCTGGCCTATGTCTTCTGTTGTTACGTTTGGTGTCGCTGCCTACCGACAAATGGAAAGTCAATACCCTGCAGTTTTTGATGGAGACATATGGATCTTTGGACAGTACATGGAGGCTTCTTCGCAATTGAGTGGCGTTCAAGAGCTGTCAGCGATGAGGCTTCTTCTTGGGAGGTCTGGAGAAAGCAGGATATGAAAGCGTTAGGCAAAATACTGATGAATGTGCGACAGGGTCGGGCAAACAGTTTCCAAAGTGGGAAGGACCGCATATGGTCACTTTGAGATGGGGTTACGCAGACACAATCGCAATAGTAAACAAAAAGAGACAGGTGAACATCAGCGAGTGCCGAGATTCCAGACAGAGAGACAAACGAGCAAAGCCCCTAGAACCAAGAAGACCGAACCAGATTCAGTCGCAAGTCTTTGACGAGTGGACGAGTGTGTTGAGAGCTGGCTGTTAGTCAAAATTGGTGGACAGTAATTTACGTCAATGTTTACGTCCGCAATATTGGTCTTGAGAAAAATGAGAACAAAGGCTTTGCGTAGGTGGATAAAGTTAACATATAGATGATCTGTTGCCTGACTCTTGCCTTCTCTCGTTACAATAGGAGTAAGACAGGACTGTCTGCCTACTCCCACCAATGACATTCCTGATTGTTGTGGACGGAGTCATGTATCACAGGTAATGAGAAACTAAGAAAAACAGACAAACGTTAAATAGATGATAAGACTGCTAAAGATTTCGACCTCACGAACGATACATTTATGATGTCACCGAAACTCAAAGAATTGCATACATTTAGGTTCTCTGACTGGTAGATTTCAGTTTGATGACAACACAGCCAATCAATACTTTATTGATTATTGAAAGAGATGGCGCGCGATAAAAACATTCAAATTTCAAACAAAAATTAATATATATATATACATATGATAAAAGGAAAGGAACTAACTTTCAATGTATCCTGTGTTATAATATCATCAAATTTATACATTTTTGAATGTCCACCGTTTCTTCGACGTGATGGTGTTGGATCCAGTAATGTGATTGTCTTATGATATTGATCAATTTCTACACAGTTAGTTGGCAATGATGATGACGGTGAAGAAGAAGTAGGCGGAGAGAGGGAATTTCTGTCGACTTTTGGATGAATTGTACTCAATGGATGATTAGTTGGCAGTAGGCCACCAACTGTTTTCAGTGCTGTAGACGCTACCATTGCCAAGCCTTGACTGCTACTACTATTATTGCATGTTTGATTTACGCAGACAATTACTTTGACCTTTAAAAGTAAGAGAGGAAATCAATGAATAATATATTAAATTACTAGCTAACTGAGATTTATGTACTAAGTGATACTATATACTACTAACTGATTTATTTGAGTAGTTGAGAGTCATTCAGGTGAAACAGCATCTCCTGCTAATCAGATTAGAGACGCTTCAAGCCCGTCTCAGGCCCAGATAATCAGTGGTACGCCCATTTAAACTTGTCTTAAAGAGGCGAATCTATTTAATAAAGCGAACTGGTAATACATAAGATTATAATTAGCAATTTAGAAAAAGCAAAGGAGACGTCTCAACGCTCTACAAAACAACTAGGTACATTTCGAACAAAAGTTTGACATAAATCAAGCCATTGAAAGATGACAATGGAAAGTCAATCACCAAAGAAGTGGAGCAAAGGAAACACTGGGCTGAGCACTTCAAGAGACTTCTAAATCGACCAACACCTACAACGAGCCCAACAATACCGACAACGGAAGCAGAACTACCGGTGAACATCAACCCCCCAACGAGAACAGAAGTCCTGAAGGCAATCAAGATGCTGAAAGCTGGGAAAGCAGCAGGACCAGATGGAATCCTAGTAGAAACATTGAAAATGGACCCAGAGACAACAGCGGACTTGATGAAGCCATTGCTGCAGAAGGTGTGCAAAAGAGGGGAAAGTACCAGAGGATTGGAAGAAAGGATACTTATTCAAACTACCAAAGAAAGGAGACTTAAGTCAATGCAAGAACTGGTGCGGAATTATGCTTCTGTCCACCCCAAGCAAAATACTAAGCCGCATCATCCTGAAGAGAATCAAACAAGCCCTAGATGGAAAACTTCGACCGGAACAAGCTGGATTCAGGAGAAACAAGTCATGTATTGATCAAATCGCCACACTACGGATCATCGTTGAACAGAGCTTGGGATGACAGTCAGCTTCCTACCTCACTAAACTTCGTCGACTTTGAAAAAGCCTCCAGAAGACAGCGTCAATCGAGAAGTGATTTGGCAACTAATTCGCTACTAGGGGGTGCTGCCAGCAATTATACACCTCATACGACAGTTTTACGACAATGCTGCATGCCAAGTAATCCAAAAAGGGAAACTCACGGAATTCCTCGAAGTGAAGATGGGAGTAAGACAAGCTGGCTACTATCTCCAATGATTTTTCTGATTGAAAACAGTAGAGTGGGTAATGCAGCAGACAACGTCGGGCAAAGAGGAGTCAGGCATAAAATGGACCCACACAAAAAACTTGGAGGATCTGGACTTTGCCAATGTGACACATGTCTGATTTACCACAAACTGGAAGATATGCAAGTGAAAAGTAACAAGTTGGCAGAGGAAGAAGGATCAAATATAGGACATCACTTCAGGTGAAAATAGAGAAAACAGGAGTGATGAAGATCCTTGGACAACACGAGCAGCAATAGCAACAACAACAACCGACAACAGTTAACATAAACGGGAGGAACCTGAAAGAAGAAACCTCCTCCACCTACCTGGGAAGCATCGTCTCAACTACAGACGGACGTAACTGATGAGGATATCAAAGCAAGGATCGGGAAGCAAGACAAGCCTTCATTACTCTCAAGTCTGTGTGGAGGTCAACAGCACTCAACATGAAAATGAAAATAAGATCGGGATTTTCAACTCCAATGTGAAGTCAGTCAGTGCTACTTACTATATGAATCAGTGACTTGGCGCCTCGTCATAAAGAGCACCTGTAACAAACTACAGACATTCATCAACATCTGCATTCGCTCAAGATGAGATGGCCGGCCAGAAAAGATCAGCAACAGAGATTTCTGGGAGCAAATCAACTAGGAAACGATTGTGAAACAAATATGCAGGAAGAAATGGAGATGGATTGGCTGGCCATACTCTGAGCAAACCACCAAGTGACATCACTAGATGAGCCCTCGGATGGAACCTGAAAGGGAAGCGGTGAGTTGGTCGTCAGTGCAAGGGTGACTCGGAGGAGGAGGGAGCGATGTGAAGAGGAGATGAAAGCATGTGGGGAAAAGCGGAGCCAGGTGAAAACTTTAGCAGAGAACCGAACGCAATGGAGACGCGCGGCTGAAGCCCTATGCTCCTCTAAGAATTAAAGGAAATAATAATAATAGTTTAGAAAAAACAACAGATTGTAAGTAAAAGTATGCGTTCCTTCACTTCAGTTAGTTCCTCATCATTGCATGGCTCTACACTAATATATAGTGGTTTTTTACATTAAAATTTTTCCACTCAAGTGGTTATTTTAATTCATCAGTTTTAGATATAGGCGAGGGTGAAACTAAGAGATTAAAGGTCATCAAAACAACTGACTAATAGATATTAGTAACAAGATATCTAAATTTGAAAAGAGGGGTGAAAATCAATTAATTACGGAATTCAAGATAAGTTGATTCTTAGGTGGCGTGTTGGCAACAAGTTATTACATAATCAAGAAATATGTAAAGTAGCACTGATGACTAAGAAGAATAGGATGACTCAGAAGAGAGTTACGTGGAATACACAAAAGTTAGTAGAATTAGCTAGAATTTTAAAAATTAACAAAGTCAAAAGACGGTTGGTTACAAGGGGAGGGGAAAAATTAAAGTATAAAACTTGGGCACTGTGGTAGAGTATAATCACATGATTATGAGTGGTAATAGTTTGTGCTCGAAACGTCATCAGTTAATATTACTGTATAACACCATTGTGTGATTTATCAAAATAAAAACCTGAACTTGGATTTCAAGGGAGATTTAGCAAACGATATATTCAAGAGAAGGATTATATCATCTCTGAGAAGAACATTCTTTGCAGCAACGCTAAGAATAGTGTTCTCTAGTCGCCCACTGATCTGTAGAAGCCTCAAGGACAAGATCCCCCTTCTGACCACTTCTGTGTGTATATATCAGTCAATTCACCTGCTGCTTTGGATCCATGTACATCGGTCGTTCGACGCGCACCCTGTCTAAGAGGATTCAAGAACACTATCCAGGATAGTTGGGAAAAGGCAATAGTGGTGGTGCTATAAGAAGTGCGATAATTGAACACCTGGTTAACACACTGATCATTCTATCTCAACAAGCGCCTCCTGCTTCAAAGTAATCTACAGAGTCAAGAATAACCTATCAAAGGCAATACGTTTTCGTCTTCTATTTATCGCTGAAGCTCTGGCCATTCACATAGAAAAACCGGAGCTGTGCATACAAAAGAGAATTACTCAACCACTTCTACTGTCATGGTAACAATTTTTTGATTTTATTTGAGTTTTTTGTTTTTTTTATTTTGATGACATAATTTTGTTTCTTTGCCTGTTCTTTAGTTGCTTATAATCCTTGTATTCATTTAGATCTTTTATATAACTTCGTATTATCTACTTTGTTCCTACATGCATCCTGAGTAAAACTCAATCAACAAACTATTCATACTATTATTACATAACTTCTTTTTTAACAACTGTTCGTGACAACTCATCACCTTTTTTACTACCCTAGTTTCAGTAACACTTAATTTTCTTGACTTGTATTACCAACCTTCACCTGTTGAATAACTATCCTATAAAATTCATTAGAAGGATCATTAAATGCCAAAAACAAAATAAAAATAATTGTGAAACTAGTAATAATAACATAAATAAGAAAGAATATAAGTCATCTACTTTCATACCATATATGGAGGGAACATCTGAGACTCTAAGTAGGATTCTTAATAAAGTAGGAATTAGGGTGGCATTCAAACCTACAAACTCACTCAGGGACAAGCTCTGTAGGTTAAAGGACCCAGGTGACCCAATTAGACAAAATAATATTATTTACAAAATACCCTACAATGACTGCGAGCGAGGTCAACTACATAGGTCAAACTAGTAGGTCAGGGGTAGTCAGATTGTCAGAGCATAAGAATTTAGCTAAGGTAAGAATGGTTGACCCCACCCGAGAAGATAAGTAATTTAGAAAAAAGCTCAGCAATTCCAATGCATGCGCTAACACACAACCACACAATAGGGTGGGAGAGGGTTAAAATTCTAAAAAGTAATCTAGGTAGGTGGAGAGAGAGGTTGATTACTGAATCCTTGTTCATCGAGTCTACACCCAATACATGCAATAGGAATGACTCGTCACTCATACCTGAAATATGGAAAATACTACTGCCAATCAAATCAAGTGAAAAATAATGGAACTGTATAAATGAATTTAGGAAGTCCTGTGATTACCTTGATATGATTATGAGCAATAAATTGTGCTCGAAACTTGGTCATCAGTAAACATTACTGTATAACACTGTGAGACTTTATCAAAACAAAATTTACCCATAATGGAATTACACTCTACCACAGTGCACAAGTTTTATTCTTATATCAACCTTCACTTGTTTAGTTAAAAGTAACCTTCACCAATTGTAATTTTCTTTGACAAACTTAATGTACACATACATACAAAATAACACGCATATATATTTGCGATTGTACAGCTAAGGTGGAAAGTGAATTCGCCGCCGAAAAGAGACTGACTCTTCGCTGATCTACGTGTTTTGTTTCCATTATTGCCTGGATGAGGATTATTCATGAAATAAATACTTATTCATAAAGGGGGGGGCAAAAAACTCGTTTTTCAAAAACTTAATGCATATTATATAGTTGGTCATGGCAAAGAAAGGGCCTGTACAAATTTCTTTTGAACTGACACACACAGATTTGGCTTGTTCAGATGAATTCCGATTGCCTCTGCTGTGTGTATGTAAAAGTCGTATTCGTAGACCATGCAAGTTGGGTTGTATGATATACAACGGTTAATAACTTTAAAAGCTTACGTTACAGTCGATTTAATGTCCAGTCACTATCGACACGATGAACTGGTACTGAGGTGTTTACAGCAGCTTTATTCGCATCTTTGCCAAACCAAGATGGCAGGTGTTCAGAGATTCGACGACAATGAACTTACCTGATCGTACGCTCTATGTAAGTAGTTCCTCCTCAAAGGCAGTTAAACTGGTAAATAAATACACATGGAAGAGGCGAAACAGGGTAGTTTGTCTTAATTTTTTTTAACTGAATATTGGAACTTTAAAATTACAGGGTTTAAGTGAGAATTCAAAAAAAACTTTCATTTGGAAATCGAAATTATTAGGATCACAAAATGTGTGATCCTGGAAAAAGGCTAATTAAAATCAATAAATTATACTAATTATCAACAGAATGTGTTTTTTTTATAATAGTCTGACGATTCAATCTCAACAGCATACGTTCAGCCTTTGAGTGGAAACTGGATGAGAAACAAGAAGTTGATGGTCGGTTCGAGAGTGACTGGAAATGAAAGTCTGTGAATTATAGTCGTGGAGCTACACAATGTATTAATTATTAATTGGATGACGTTTCGAGCATAATTTATTGCTCACTATCATGTCTAAGTGTATTTGCAGAACAACCCTGTTAAGTTAAGTAATCTCAATAAACGTTCGATGGGATACGGTAAAACGATTAAACCATTATTAGGTGCACAGAGAGGGAAGTTAATTACCGAATCTTTTTTCAGTGAGTCAATTACCAGATACATCCTTCATATATTTATTGAAAAGTAACAATTAATATTTACTGAAACTGATGAGTTCGAGACAGGACGAAACCTCCCACCCATCTCCCAGTACTCACTTCTATTGATTAAGTATAAATGACAATTAGATATAAGGCTAACATAGGGAAGCTTCATAACAATGGTAATACTAAGAAGAGAGAGAGAGAACTTATGGTACCATTCAAGACATTATATGTTCGGCTGCTTGTGGAGACTCAGTCACTGAGTCACTGAGGTCTATTGACAACTCCCCACAAATAAGACGAAATCCACGTTGTCCTGGCTTCGATTCCTAGTCATCATCATCATCCACTAAAATTACTTCAGGTTAAATCCTCAGAAATCGTCAACGTGTCTGCCAAAATGTCTGTCAACAGAGGCCGGGCACTTCGGTCCAGTCAATCAGCGGAATTGTCCAAATTGAGTTACACAATCAAATTTAAACTCCTTACATAATATATAATTATTTTGTTTTTGATTTCATGATCAATTTTACGAGAGGAGTCAACTCAATTTCGATAACACAATAAGAAGACGTAGTTTATCTGAAATGTGTAATGTATTGGTGCAACACATTTCGGACATTCTGATCACACACACAAGTACTTGTCATACACAGTTTTTATAGAAGGCATGAATAATTACAATACAGGTCAGATTTTGTACAGGTCAAGGTCACAAATAATGAGTAGGAAGACTCAAAAGGTGTGGGTAAGAAGTATAAAAAGAGAAATAAAACAAGGCAAAGAAGGGGTTGAAAATATTATGAAGTAAATTGATCCTTGGTTCTAACTTGGATTACCAAGGCCGGTTTAAAGTGATAACAAATAGCTTCTTCTTGGCTTGAAGATGAGTTAGTAAAACGGTCTGTCTACAGAAAGTAAACATGGACGGGACAGTATCTAAATTAGCATAGTTTCTGTCCACTACAGTATAAAAAGGCGTTGGTTAAATGTTTGTTCATGCGCATTCACAGTTATATCAACTGATAACTTTTCGAGGACAAACTATTGCTCATAATCATGTCAACTTGATGCCAGCCACTTTTAATCCCTGCGTCATTAAGAATTCTCCTTAAGGTTTTCGAAGTTCCTCTTTTATACGGAAGCAATGTCGATGATTTAAATTCTCTATTGTTGGTGTTTTCATTATTCTGTGCATGTTTGACATGCATGTCGTCATTAATATTATTATTAATGTCAATATCACTACTATCATTATTTATTTTATTTTTATTTTTACATTTCCCCACATATTTCCTGACTAATTTATCCCGATAATTATTACGTTTCAAGGCTTATTTTATGTGTATCACTTCTGATCTTAGATTTTCCTTGGTACTACATAGTTTATGCGCCCTATTGTCACTTAAACATTTCACCAATCCTATTTTTACTGACATGGATTTGGTGGGATAATCGTAAGTCCAAATATCTGTTTGAATGTGTGGGTTTCCTGTAAACACACACTAGTGTGTTTAACTTCCCATCTTCTTTCCTTTTTACGCTGCAATCTAATAATAATAATATGTAGGATGAAAACTTTGGTAGCCGAAGATTTAAGCAGGCCGCCCTGAGAAGCTCCTCTTACTGACTTTCCAATTCCTAAGTGAACTGATGAATTACCTCCACATTTTAGCTAATATGTTCAAAAAATCTATCTATATCCTGCATTCTAAGTACAGTGAATGCGTCATCTACATACTTCCACCATACTTTTGGGATCGGGGGATGAACGTTTCAATCGATATGTTTTCTCACCTATCCATGAATATATCTGCTACAGCAACCCCGGATATAGTGCTTATCCCATGGTAACTCCCTCAGTTTGTTTGTATGCTTTTCCTTGGAGGAATTTAAATACTGTGGAAGTCAGGCGTAGCTGCATTCTTCCTAAGTTCAAGTACTTGGTCAGAAATGAGTTCGTTTCTGATTGCCTCTATAACCATATTTTTTATTGGTATACGTGTATATAAACTAACAACTTCAAAACTAACCATCATTTTCTCTTCATTAACTAATTTTAAATTAAATTTGAAAAAATCAACCAACAGCAAGAAGTACTGCTGCAGCTGTTTCGTCCTTGTTTAGGACTCTTCACCAACAAAATAGTGCTGGGTATCAGACCTAGGCACTTCATTCATCTGCCAGGACGGAATCCAGTGATCGGCCAAAAACAAAAACTTTCTACTATCACTGCTGCTACTTATTTTTTTATGAAATATATTAACAACTATGAGTGAGTCATCATCATTATCAGCATTTTTCTTGATATTTCATCGCTTAATCTCACACGCACGCACACACGCACACAAGCACATACACACAAAGACACACAAACACACACACATATCCCTTTTCTTTCTGCTTAAACGAAATGAACCGAAAATTTTAAAATTTTAAAAAATTTTAAAAATTTCTAAATGACAAATGGATAATATAAGTAGACAAAGGCGTGGGTGGGTTCGGGGTGGGGGTGGTGGAGGCGCAGGCGTAGGCGAAGGAAGAAAGAAAGTGACACTTCTTTATTTCCCCTAGACTACGCAAGCACACACACCCACACAAATACACATTTTCTTTTCAAAATAGTAGACATTTCAAAGTTCAAAATATCCTTCAAATGCCTCTTAAATATTCTTTATTTTGAGAAAAACTCTCACATTTCCCTAATGATTCATTCATTCATGTTGGTTCATGGGGAGAAAAGAAAGGCAGAAAGTGATGTAGAAGAAGGAGAATGAGAAGGAAGCCTTGAAGTCGAGTGAGTCGGTTGGGATGTGATGGGGTGGGGTGGGGTGATTGGGAAATTGTCTACTATTCAGATTATTTTTATTAACATTATTATTATTATTTTAAGTTGTAAGACAAAGCCAGTATAGTATGTTATTTTGTCCATTTTTAAAAAAGAATTTATTTATTCGTTCATTTATTTGTCTTTATTTATTTATTTAATTTTTTATTTATCTTTTCACCAAGTTGAATCATCTTCAGCGTCATCAGAGTTTTGGGTCATCAGGGAAAGAGAAAAAACACAAGTGATGCGGGAAAAAAAATGAACAAATGTCATTTTTTTTGGAGAACAAAAAGAAGAAACGTCAATACGCTGACTGACTGATTGACATATTTCTGTTAGATATTTGTAAAATTTAAATGGACTATGGGGACGGGGGCTGGAGCCGGACGGAGGTGTGCAATGCTTAAATGTCAATACACTACTATCATTACAAAGACTAAATGATATAGGGATTTTTAAGTAGATGACCGAAGTTTCATTATCAAATCTTTAAGTAATCCCCATTTTTTAGTATTAGAACAAGACATACAATAAGCGAACAATGCTGTTGTTTTCAATTGTCTGCCTGTCTGTTTTCGACATAGAACTTTGCAGAAATGTGCGGAAGTTCAAGTCGCCACACTTCGTGTAGCACGCGAAGCAAGAGAAAAAAATACAAGAAAAGCATAATAGAAACAGTGAGCAGAGGTGTGAGACAAAGGAGGAGTAATAACGAAGAACAAAACAGTTTCATTGGAAATCATAAGTCACAAGGAGTGGATGCATCTGCTCTGTGCATTGGGAACGATTTTGAGCCATGTCACCAATTGTTTCCAACCATAGATTTTTACCGTCCCGAAAACCCCAACCAGTCAGGAAGTCTACACCTTCCTACGTGGCTTAGATCAACTGTTGTGGATTTCATTGACTGGTGCCAAGTTTTTGTTTGACCGCCGCTAGCTTTTTTCCAGCCTGACCCTATATTCGCTAACACTGCTTGTCGAGGGAGGCGATGGCTTGGCATACGTAACACATGTCCTAACCATCTCAGTCTTTGTAGCTTCACGACTTCGTCGATTGATTTCCCCTGTTTACCTAGAACTCGACGCCTAACCTCAATGTTTCTCACCTTATTATGCCACTTTACACGAGAAATAGAACGCAGGCACCTATGATCAAAGACATCTAGTCTTTTCAATTAGATCTACTTCTTCAGGTTTTACTCTAATTTACATAGATTTATATATAAAAGAGAATTTAACCAATGACAGTGATTGTGTGGATCGAATAATAATAATAATAATAATGGCAATGTGGTAAATGTTTTGAACGAAGTTAATAACGGTGATTATTATGATAACTAAATATTGATGATAATAATAAGGTTTATAAATCACGAAAAATACCCATTTATTCATCATAAGTAAAAACACAGTTTTTGTTTTTGTTCAGCGAAGAAATTCCTTCTCGACGACTTCATTTTCAAACCAACTGTACAGTCGTATTTGTACTACAGAAAAAGGTGGTTATTAAGTGGCACTAGATAATTAACTGCTCAGTCAATATACACATCATCATAAGTGATAAGAATAACGATAATTAAAATGTTATAAGGGGTAGACTTAAAGTGGATAAATTACAAAATTATTAAAGATTGTTTTATAAGTGAACTGATGTCAAAATTGTCAAGTGTTGTCTAAAATTTTTAAAAATTAGGAGTATGATTACGATAAGAATAAAGATGTGAAGTGAAGTGGAAAGAATTCAAGTGGTAAAATAAAATTAGAAAGAACATTACTATGACCAAGGTAAAGAAAGGGGTTTGACAAAACCTTTTTGAACACATAATTTAGGTTTCTGTTCATGTATAGCTAAAGCTTTAGCTAACTATGCATAAGTGAAGAAAACGTAAACTTTTGGAGCGATTCGATTTTACCATGTAGATAGATATTCTTGAAGGAGGAATCACGTGGAGCTGAATGACCACCAGACAGGTGATCACGGGTGATCACAAATAGACGACTTTGCAGTTCTACATTCGCCTTTCATTAACCAAACCGGATAGTGTTAAGCTAACTTTTTCTGTAATGTAAATACGACTGTACAGCTTGAAGATGATGTCGTTGAGAAGAAATTTCTTTGCTGAACAAAAACGACTGTGTTTTTACTTATAAATAAGGTTTATGCAGGGGGCGATAAGAATAACAAAGGTAGTAATATGTGTATATGTAGACAATTCACTAAATAAATAAATTAGGTCAAATCTTAAAAGTTACGTAGTACTAAAGGTAGATGAAGTGGACAGATAATCAGAGTTTAAATAAGTATCATAAAAATACGAAGGCGAGGGTTTTTGGATAGGATTCATATAGGCCAAGGGAGAGTCAAAGGTGTAATAAACTTCTTTTGTATGCAAAGACTAGGATTGTCCTCTCGAATTAATTCCCATAGCTTCTTCGGCTATGTGTAAAAGACGGATTCGAATTCCGTTCAATAGGCTCGATGGAATGTGATAGATAACTTTGAAGGCACTATTTTTGTCCACTTAGTGACCGCTTTCTTCACAGGAGCAACTAAATTTATAGGTACACATAGAAGCGACATAGTTAGCTAGGTAGCTTGTCTTTCACTTGAGTAATCATAATTGGCCGGCTGGAAAATGACAAACAAAGGGTGGCGGCAATATAAGTTCGTTTTATATCTCTTGATAATCTCAAAAGTAAGACTCCCATGTAAGATAGTTCATTATGAATCAAAGTGGATAGTAGAGATGAGTCTATTTCTGAAGAGTCCCAGACTAGGACGAAACAGCTATCCAATAATCCTTGAGTGGTTGTCAGTGGGAGTTCTCTAACTGATGAGTCAATTCATGATGGGTTCTTTGAGAAATAACAACGCAAAACATTTTTTTTAGTTTCATCAGACACGCCTATTATACATACATACACACATACACATATATTTGTTTGATACTATTTTCAAAATTGTTTGAATTGTATTCATTCTTTAAATTCAAGTCATTAAAACAACAGCAACACCAACGAAGAGAAAGTATTTTTTATAATTGTCGTCATGGCAACATTAATTAGTAAACAATGCCAGCAAAACAGTATTAACTATATAATCGGTCATTGGCGTCAAAAACGAAAAATGCATGTTTATCTCTTGCTTTTGAATAATTACCATGTATTAAAGTGTAAATAAATTACACTATATTCATTGTTTGTAATAAATAAATTAATTGGTTAATTATTTTTTCATTTATTTAGTAATATTTATTAATGCTATTCTTGTTGTTTATAATCTACGCGTCAGTTAAATGTTCCAATGTGTGCAGGTATCAGTCACGTTGTAACTTGAATATTGACCAATAATTACTTCAATTATTCAATGTTCAATTTCTTTTTTTTATCAGAAGCTGGTTGATAATGTGCATACCATATACACACTGAAGCGTATTCATAATCTAAGATGTATGTATGTGCACGTCTCTGTGTGTGTCTGTGTGTGTTGGCATGGCTTAGCAACAATGTCGTTTACAATCAGCCTTATCAGAAAGAAATATCATCTATGCGTGTATGGATAGATGTACATGTTTTCTTTCAAAAATATATTTTCAACGAACAAAGTCTTCGTCTTCATCCTTTGTTGTGTTAATCTTCTACGATGGTATTCGATGTTGTTGTTAGGTACAATTTAAATCATTCTGCAATAGAGAGATAAGATAGATAGCACGTGGACTGGAATTTGGACACAGTTGTCGTTCCACCTCAATCCTCGATCTGTGGTATGTTTCAAAAACATACTCAAGTACCAGTACTTGATGATTTGTCTAAAATTCCATATTAGTTTGTTTATTAGATATATCACACAGTGAAACAGTTATGAATTAGAAAGTCAGGAAGGGGAGCCTCCAATGTTAGATTGCAGCGTAAAAAGGAAAGAAGATGGGAAGTTAAACACACTAGCGTGTTTACAGGAAACCCACACATTCAAACAGATATTTCGACTTCCGATCATCCCACCAAATCTATGTCAGTAAAAATAGGATTGGTGAAATGTTTAAGTGACAATAGGGCGCATAAACTATGTAGTACCAAGGAAAATCTAAGATCAGAAGTGATACACATAAAATAAGCCTTGAAACGTAATAATTATTGGGATAAATTAGTCAGGAAATATGTAGGGAAATGTAAAAATAAAAATAAAATAAATAATGATAGTAGTGATATTGATAATAATAATAATATTAATGACGACACCAACAATAAGGAATCTAAATCATCAATAGTAATTCCATACAAGGAAGGAACCTCGGAAACCACCTTACGCAGAATTCTTAACAACGTAGGGATAAAAGTGGCTAGTATTCAAACCCACAACCTCAATTAGAAACAACCTTTGTCGGTTGAATGGTCCTGTGGAGCGAATAAAACAAAACAATTTATTTTATCTAATACCCTGACTGCAATGATAGTCAGTGAGGTCAAATACATAAGTCAAACTAGTAGAACAAACGCATTCAGGCTAGCCGAACATAAAAACCCAGCCACAAAATCTAGATTGGTTGACCCGAATAAGATAAAAAATCTAGAGAATAGTTCAGCTATAGCACTCACTTCAGGCTGTTACACACAACTATACAACAGGATGGATGGGATAAGATGACAGTTTTTCTAAATCTAATGTCGCAGGGTGCATGGAGGGAGAGATTGATATCAGAAGCTTTGTTTATCGAATCAACTGCAAATACGTGTGATAGGAGTGGTTCAGCACCTGTCCACCTAGATATCTAGAAAATTCTACTACCCCAACGACGACAAATAGGAGAAGACAAACAAAACTATAAAACTCAAATTTCAAAGTCGTGTGATCTCAATTCATATGATTATGAACAATAAATCTTGTTCGAAACGTTGTCATCCAGTAAATAATACTGTTTCACTGACTGTGTGATATATCCATCTAATAAACAAACTAATATAGAATTGCTTACTACCACAAGTTTCACACATATATTAGTCTACAAACATGCCAGATAGTGACTGTCAGACAAGACACAAAATATCCATGGCGGTAAAAGGCATCAGACAAACGTCTTCTATGTACACAGTTAAGAGTTTCTCTTGTGTGTGTTGCAACAGCTTCCGGAGGTTGTGAACAGGAGGGAGATGTAGTCGGGATCTGAATCTGTGACTTTTACAAAACAATATTCCTGTTTTCAAGGGCTTATATAATTTTTAATAATAATTATTTCAATTTTGATTACGAATTCATATCATTTAGAGAACCATTGAAATCCAGGGAGTACTGGACAACCACCAGAGTTCGAACCCACAACCTTCTGGTTACAAGGCGAGCTCCAACACCATTCAGCCACTACGACTTGTCTTAATACCTAGGCCATGAATTCCAACTTCTACCAATTCATGATTTTTAGTACAACTGGCACCAGTCAATGAAGGGCATCGATGGTGAGTATTTTTCCTCAGTCTCGGTCACGACTTCTCACTAGAAATCCAGGCGAATTTGTTCTACAGTTAGTCAATTAGTCAGTCAGTCACTAGTTAGCATCAGATAAATTTTCAAGGGATCTAATGTATTTCAATTTTGATCACAGATTGATGTCGACGAACGTACCTTATAACTGGAAGGTCCTGGGTTCGACCTCTGACAGTGTGTGTGTGTGTGTACTTCCGATAATTCCAAAGCACTAGAATGAAATAGCTAGCTATCCAGTACTTCTTATTATTGTTCCCTTGGGTTCCTTGTGGAACATAGGGCTTCAACTCCACGTCTCCACTTGCCACTTCTGTCTTCCTTCTGCTGTACTTTTCACCTACATCCGTGTTAGTCCATACTCTTTCAACCAACTCCTCTTCACACGATCTCCTCCATGTCACCCTTGCACTTACGTCCCACTCGCCGCTTTCCTTTCGGCTTGGTTCCACCCTAGCAATGGCCTGACGCGCGCATGACGTCATTCAGCGGCCTCCTCAGCCACGAGTGTCCAATCCATTTCCATCCACTTTCTCCTGCATATTTGTTGGTTGGCGATTGGTTCTTGTTTTGTTTGTTTGTTTGTTCCCATAGCTTCTTGTTGGTGATTCTTTCCAGCCCGGCCGTCTGATCTTCAGTATAGAGTCAGCGAAGACAGTTATTGATGAAGGTCTGCAACAGGCTGTTGGTGGAAATATTCTTTGTGACCCACCCGTCCGCCAAGTTTCTGATCCGTATAGAAGAACTGACGAATTGACGTTTCAGTACTTCTTGGTGATTTTCAATGGTTTTCTAACTAATAATCACTCCCGGGTCAAACTTGAAATAAACAAATCAAATCCCTATAAATAAACTTTTGATGATTATTTCTGAGCATAAATGTATGCTTCTATATACTACTGATAGAATGGCATGAGTAGTTAGACACCACTCAAATCAATCGAGCACATAAATGTAGAGGAACTGTGTATGATAATGCCTTATGAGTGTGTGTGGTATACAGCTTTAGTGTCTCTGTGCTGTTCTGTGCTTTTAGTAACCGACTCGTTTATATCAAATAATAATAATTATTTATTACCATTTCCTTTAATTCCTAGAGGAACATAGGGCTTCAGCTGCACTTCTCCATTGAGTTCGGTTCTCTACTAAAGTTTTCACCTGGCTTCGCGTTTCCCCACATGCTATCATCATCTCCTCTTCACGTCGCCCCCTCCTCCTCCAAGTCACCCTTGCACTGACGACCAACTCGCCGCTTCCCATTCGGTTGGGTTCCACTCGAGCAATGGCCTGACGCGCGCATGACGTCATTCAGCGGCCTCCTCAGCCACGAGTGTCCAATCCATTTCCATCCACTTTCTCCTGCATATTTGTTGGTTGGCGATTGGTTCTTGTTTTGTTTGTTTGTTTGTTCCCATAGCTTCTTGTTGGTGATTCTTTCCAGCCCGGCCGTCTGATCTTCAGTATAGAGTCAGCGAAGACAGTTATTGATGAAGGTCTGCAACAGGCTGTTGGTGGAAATATTCTTTGTGACCCACCCGTCCGCCAAGTTTCTGATCCGTATAGAAGAACTGACGAATTGACGTTTCAGTACTTCTTGGTGATTTTCAATGGTTTTCTAACTAATAATCACTCCCGGGTCAAACTTGAAATAAACAAATCAAATCCCTATAAATAAACTTTTGATGATTATTTCTGAGCATAAATGTATGCTTCTATATACTACTGATAGAATGGCATGAGTAGTTAGACACCACTCAAATCAATCGAGCACATAAATGTAGAGGAACTGTGTATGATAATGCCTTATGAGTGTGTGTGGTATACAGCTTTAGTGTCTCTGTGCTGTTCTGTGCTTTTAGTAACCGACTCGTTTATATCAAATAATAATAATTATTTATTACCATTTCCTTTAATTCCTAGAGGAACATAGGGCTTCAGCTGCACTTCTCCATTGAGTTCGGTTCTCTACTAAAGTTTTCACCTGGCTTCGCGTTTCCCCACATGCTATCATCATCTCCTCTTCACGTCGCCCCCTCCTCCTCCAAGTCACCCTTGCACTGACGACCAACTCGCCGCTTCCCATTCGGTTGGGTTCCACTCGAGCAATGGCCTGACGCGCGCATGACGTCATTCAGCGGCCTCCTCAGCCACGAGTGTCCAATCCATTTCCATCCACTTTCTCCTGCATATTTGTTGGTTGGCGATTGGTTCTTGTTTTGTTTGTTTGTTTGTTCCCATAGCTTCTTGTTGGTGATTCTTTCCAGCCCGGCCGTCTGATCTTCAGTATAGAGTCAGCGAAGACAGTTATTGATGAAGGTCTGCAACAGGCTGTTGGTGGAAATATTCTTTGTGACCCACCCGTCCGCCAAGTTTCTGATCCGTATAGAAGAACTGACGAATTGACGTTTCAGTACTTCTTGGTGATTTTCAATGGTTTTCTAACTAATAATCACTCCCGGGTCAAACTTGAAATAAACAAATCAAATCCCTATAAATAAACTTTTGATGATTATTTCTGAGCATAAATGTATGCTTCTATATACTACTGATAGAATGGCATGAGTAGTTAGACACCACTCAAATCAATCGAGCACATAAATGTAGAGGAACTGTGTATGATAATGCCTTATGAGTGTGTGTGGTATACAGCTTTAGTGTCTCTGTGCTGTTCTGTGCTTTTAGTAACCGACTCGTTTATATCAAATAATAATAATTATTTATTACCATTTCCTTTAATTCCTAGAGGAACATAGGGCTTCAGCTGCACTTCTCCATTGAGTTCGGTTCTCTACTAAAGTTTTCACCTGGCTTCGCGTTTCCCCACATGCTATCATCATCTCCTCTTCACGTCGCCCCCTCCTCCTCCAAGTCACCCTTGCACTGACGACCAACTCGCCGCTTCCCATTCGGTTGG
This sequence comes from Trichobilharzia regenti, assembly GCA_944472135.2. Classification (NCBI taxonomy): domain Eukaryota; kingdom Metazoa; phylum Platyhelminthes; class Trematoda; order Strigeidida; family Schistosomatidae; genus Trichobilharzia; species Trichobilharzia regenti. The sequence continues at coordinate 7,063,065 of OX235263.1, forward strand.
GTTCCACTCGAGCAATGGCCTGACGCGCGCATGACGTCATTCAGCGGCCTCCTCAGCCACGAGTGTCCAATCCATTTCCATCCACTTTCTCCTGCATATTTGTTGGTTGGCGATTGGTTCTTGTTTTGTTTGTTTGTTTGTTCCCATAGCTTCTTGTTGGTGATTCTTTCCAGCCCGGCCGTCTGATCTTCAGTATAGAGTCAGCGAAGACAGTTATTGATGAAGGTCTGCAACAGGCTGTTGGTGGAAATATTCTTTGTGACCCACCCGTCCGCCAAGTTTCTGATCCGTATAGAAGAACTGACGAATTGACGTTTCAGTACTTCTTGGTGATTTTCAATGGTTTTCTAACTAATAATCACTCCCGGGTCAAACTTGAAATAAACAAATCAAATCCCTATAAATAAACTTTTGATGATTATTTCTGAGCATAAATGTATGCTTCTATATACTACTGATAGAATGGCATGAGTAGTTAGACACCACTCAAATCAATCGAGCACATAAATGTAGAGGAACTGTGTATGATAATGCCTTATGAGTGTGTGTGGTATACAGCTTTAGTGTCTCTGTGCTGTTCTGTGCTTTTAGTAACCGACTCGTTTATATCAAATAATAATAATTATTTATTACCATTTCCTTTAATTCCTAGAGGAACATAGGGCTTCAGCTGCACTTCTCCATTGAGTTCGGTTCTCTACTAAAGTTTTCACCTGGCTTCGCGTTTCCCCACATGCTATCATCATCTCCTCTTCACGTCGCCCCCTCCTCCTCCAAGTCACCCTTGCACTGACGACCAACTCGCCGCTTCCCATTCGGTTGGGTTCCACTCGAGCAATGGCTTGTCTAGTGATGTCACTTGGTGGTTTCCTCAGAGTATGGCCAGCCAATCCACCTCCATTTCTTCCTGCTTATTTGTTGCACAATCGGTTCCTGGTTGGTTCCTCTATATCAAAACGCTTATGTAGATTATCAACCGACAGTTCATTTTGTTGATTTATTATATTGGAATCGTTAGAAATTCTTCAAACTGTAGGTTAACTAATTCGTGTTGTGGCCAGCGCTACTGATATGATTTATCAGTAGTATGTATATAAAGGGACGTTCACCAGCATAAAAACATCAAATAGCAAGGAGATAGATTAGATGTCAGAGAAGGTAAATGATACAGCGTTGTGGAGAGAGATACATGGGAGACAACTTGAAATGAACACAAAGAAACACAATATGAAAGAGGAAGGCCAGAAGTAGCAGGTACAACACGGAAGATCTGTGCTAGTGGAGCGTCGAAGGTAAGGATAAAGATTAATTTACCAAGTCTTTCGTCGTCTACCGTTCGTCACAGGATGAAATTTAAAAAAAAACTCAATGTCCTTCAATTAAAGAATAATGAAAAAATGATTAGTTTTCATATAGTTAGTCTTTATACTAATATGTCAATCCCATATGGCCTTAGAAGCAGTTAAAAGTCCTGGGTTCGAACCCCGGTGGGTGCGTACTACTGAAGAGTTCCAAACCAGGACGAAACAACTGTCCACTACTCTCAGGTTTTCTAGTGATTCTCTAACAGATGTCAGCTCACGATGAAATCCTTCATGCAATCAAACAAAAATCCCTACAAAACTAATACTTGAAAGTTAAAAGAGAACTAATTGCTGATCCGGAACTTACTCATAGGACAAATTTATCCAATGCGGAAATTATCTTAGGAATTCACTTATGCTGCCTCATGTCTACTATTTTTAAGTCTCAGGGCAAAATATATAGACTAACAGAAGGTTTAGCAATGGGATGGATCACAAATATCTCCATTCGTTGCAGATATATTTATGGATGATAGTTTGGAAAATATGGCTCTTAACACAACATTTAATCCTACTCCAAAAAAATGCTGGAGATATGTGGATAACACTTTCACAGTATTAAAAATAGAACATATCTCTAGCTTCTCTACACACACATAAACACAGTAGTAAGGGGAAATAAAATTCGCATTTGAATCAGAACATGAACAAGGAGAATTAGCCATGATGTTTTTTTTTCCTTCACGTTCCCAGTGGAACATAGTGCTTCAGGCTACAGGCTTGAAATCTCTGTAGCAGTGTTTATTTTTACAGGATGGGATTGGTAGCCTCATGCCTATCCTCTTCTCTTTGCCAGCATTATTTCTGACTTAGCGAAGTAAAGGAGTGCGTCTGTGGCCGGGGATCGAACCCCGGACCATGTGCATGGTCGGCGAGCGTCCCAACCGCTGTGCCACCGACGCACAGCCGTGATGTTAGATTGTAAAATCAAACGAACAGAAGAAGGTCGCCCAGTCAATGAAAGTCAATGAAAGCTTCGCAATGAAGTCATCAGTCAGCTCAAAGAACACGAGTACATTAAAATCACCCATCTGAGCTACAAATCTTCTCCCCATTATGTCTAAATCTTATGAAAGTAAACTACGTGACAACCTTTTTTTTAAGGAATGAACGTTAAAATTTGTGAAGCGGTGAGAAGCCCAGTCAAACATTACAGAAGGCCGTTCATCATTCACCCTCGCTCACTCGATAAAGACACTCTTACAAATCCTGAAGAAGATATTGTTCCACCTTGGTTACTTATCTCATTCTTTTGACTTCTGTTATGGTGAGAGCTGTCTGCAAGCAAGTCAAAGTTGTAGACAACAATTCATGTCAATGCATACGTCCTGAGTCGGGGTCACGAGAAAAAAAAACAATAACAAATCTTAATCTTGATGAATTCACCAACCAGTAATAGAAGACTTAACGCGTGCAAATACGATTCTCATCAATATGGCTTAACTTTCTGAGAAACGGTCAAAAACAGTACAGAATAACCCTGAGCAAGAAAACAACCAATCAGAAAACGTTGCTTCTCTGTTAACAATAACGCTGATAATATCGTGCATAAAAATATATAAATATGTGTTGATTTTCTCAATAAACGATATGTTGCCTGGCTCTTGTCTTCCATCGTTACACTGTTATCGCTAACCACCTCGGAATGACCATAGCATCCTGTGTTGTAGAGATCCTACACGCTCACCAAGTATGATGATGATGATAGTCGTGAGTCTTTTGATGCCTTGTTTTTTAACTTCACTATTCCTTGGACCTGAATGATAAATGTTCTCAAATCTATACAGAAGAACTTGTCTAAACCTTAGTTGGATAAAAAGACTTCCTCCCTAGAAACAATTAAACCACAATTCTCCACAGTTCACTATAAGTATATAATGAATATAAAATCATTATATCACCATATAAGATATCTTGAGAAGCAGTAAGGATACTACTACTACTACTACTAATAATAATAATAAAAATAAGGCGAAAACACTCTGTTGTCATGACAATTATTCAATAACAAAAAACAACAGTTACTAATACTTGAAACATTGAAATCTGTAGCGCGCGCGCGAGAGAGAGAGAAAAAGCCCGCAAAGTTTAAAACCCTTTTTTTTCAACTTTGAAAAAATATACATATTTATGCTGTAATGTAAGAAGTTGTTGATTTTAACACCGGGTTTTTTTCAAATATATATAAATTTTTCAAAATTTCTCAATAAAACAGCTTGTTTTCTCAACAAAAGTGGAACTTTTAGTAGTAAGGAGTGGCTTAAAGTATTACTTATTCTATGTACTTGTTGTTTTTTACTCAAGTGATAAGTTACCCTGAATTGTATTCAAATTCAAGGAAGGGTGAAAAACTTTGTTTTCAGAGACAGAGAGAGAGAGAGAGAGAAACAATCCATTTTTAAGTTGTTTCTTTTTGTTCTATTTTTTCACATTTTCTAACACTGTAACCAACTGTGTCGTTGTTCAGGTGTTGATTAGCCAAGATTTTCTCATGAAATGACACATCAGCTGGAGAGCCATTGTTGAAAACCAACCAGCAAGAAGTAGTGGACAGCTGGCTTTTTTCTCCCCGTGTTAGTCCTCTTCATCAATACTCATTTATAATCCTACTGTCTGTCTGTCTGTTTATTTTCGATATAGAACTTTGCACTGATATGCGATAGTTCAAGTCACCACACTCCCTCCATGTAGCACACAAACCAAGAGAAAAAAGTAGAAAAAAAAATGAAAAATAGAGACAGTAAACAGAGGTGTGAGGCAGAGGAATAGTAATAACGAAGAACAATATAGTTTCACTGGAAATCATAAGTCACAAGGAGTGGGTGCATTTGATCTGTCATCGAGAATGATTTTGAGCCATGTCACTAATCGTCTCCAGCTTTCATTGGTGTTTAACGTCCCGATGACCGCAACTAGTCAGGAAGTCTACACCTTCCAACGTGGCTTAGACTAACTGTTGTGGATTTGATTGACTGGTGAAGCCATGTTTTGGTTTGACAACCGCTAGCTCTTTTCCAGCCTGACCCTAGGTCAGCTAACATTGCACATTGTCGAGGAAGGCGATCTATGACTAGGCATGCGTAACACATATCCTAACCATTTCAGTTGATGTAATTTCACAGCCTTGTCTATTGATTTCCCCTCCCTCCTTATCTAGCACTCAACAGAAGCTTAATCTCAATATTGCTCACCTTATTATACCACTTCACACGGGAGATAGAATGTAGACACCCATGATCAAAGACAGCTAATCTTTTCATGTCTTCCACCCTTAATAGACCAGGTCTGGCTCACAGCCATAAAGGAGGACGGAGTGGACTACTGAGCAGTATACACTTCCTTAAGTTGATAGCCGAATACCGCGTCTACTCCAAAGACGACGTAAACTGGCATATGCGAAACTAGCCCTCTGTATCCGTGCTGAGATTTCGTCAGAGATCAACCCGTTAGCAGTGGCTGATGGTACTTCCCAAATAATTGAAGCGGTCAACATGCTCCACCAACCACTTCACTCCCTATTTTTAAACTAGGAGTCAGTGTAATCCAGTTCTGTAACATCATCTTACATTCACTCTCGCCAAACTCTACGCCTGGAGGTTGAACCCAGGAAATTCTGGTTGCTGGCTGACTTTTACATCTTCATCCGTTCCGCTGGTCTGTGGTTAAATCATGCTTCCTGGCCAGATAAGTGAAGGAAGTGACCTCTGTCAAATGTGTCCTATTGATGGTGACTGGTGCTGGTAGTTGTTGTTGCTGTTGGTTAGTTGGTTGGTTGGTCATCTTCACTTCAGTCTTTTCTGTGTTCACTTTTAGTCCTGTCTTCGCTACCAGACTCTTCGAGTCAATGTGACAGCAAACGTAAATCATCCACGAGCGAATTCCAGATCATCTAGAGTCTTCCTATTGGTCAGTGTAGCGTATTCCTGTCTCCTCACTTAACCAGGCACGGTGTACCACATAGTCCAGTTTATCACAATTAGGAATATCATCATTGGTGATAATAGGTAGACAGATAGCTAGCTTCTTTTCGCCTGTATTCACTTCGAACGCCTCGCCGAGGAGAATGTACAAATATGTTTTCCATAATAAATGTCTGTTATTAATCCTTTTATCTTCTACAGTCAGAGATTTATCTGCATCCTCTATGAATGCTGGTGTTCTTTTATCCAGACTTGAACCCCAGACCCATCATTCGAAACACCAAAGTATCATCCACTATGCCACTGGAGCCACTGAAAATTTCAGCTCTACAACAATTAATACCAGCTGGATAAAATGTGGTTCCCATGACTCACTGGCCTAGTGGATAAGGTGAACAACTCCTGAACAACCCTCTCACCTGATATTGTGTGACTTATAAGCCGACATAAGTGAGAGAACTATTAAAAATCAAAGGGGGTGTTGAACAGTTGTTTCCACCTAGTTCACGACTCTTTATCTGTACGCACCAGTCACTATCAGCGGGAGAGATTCGACAGACATCACTTCCTTCGCTTATCTACGAAGCATCGGGACGGATAAAGATATCAAAGCCAGCCAGCCAGCTAGAATTGGCAAAGCAAGATACACTTTCATCAACCTGAAACCATTTTCGAAATCTTCTGCACTTCGCAGTTCAAACAACAGGATTCGGATTCTGTTCAACACAAATGTCAAGTCAGTCAGTCACTGCTTCTATAGGAGCCAAAAACGTGATCACCTGCCACTTCCGCTGGCTGGCCCCATACTGAAGATCGTATGGCCAGCCAGCCAAGTAGTCAGAAAGAATTAGCAACAAGAGGCTCTCGCTGGCTGTTTGTCTGGGAACAAACCAACAGGCGACAACCGATTGCTTAAGAAAGGCATATGTAGGAGAAAATAGAGATGGATTGATCGAGTATACGTTGAAGAGGCGGTCGAGTGACATCCCGCGCTTAAAATACACACCACGATGGTTGAAGTGGAACTCGAATAGGAAGCGACAAGGGGTTCGTCAGTGTGAGGGTGGGTGACATAAGGGAGATTGTACGAGTTAGAAGGCAGTCGTGGAGCTATCCAGCTATCCAGCTGAAGAGGACAGCAGAAAACAGAACAGAGTGAAGATATTCACAAAGGAGACCAATGTTCCCCCCTTGGAACTAAGAGTCTCATGTTACTACAATAGAACACGTCAGCTAGTATCTAGGGTACCCCCTTAGTTTTCATTTCAAGTGGAACTACAGAAGTTTATCTCTTATGAGTTCAAAACTAGGACAAACATGTGTTCAGTCCTCTGCTTAGATTTCAATAATTTATTATCTAAATATTTCCCAGATTAAAACGTGTACTGTGATAGAAAACACCCTCTCTTCTGTTTTCCCTATTTTCAAATATTTTTTTTGGTTTTTTATGTTTTTATTAGGAATTTCCGTGTTTTTTTCTTTTTTTTTTCTGTGCCTAAATTGTCTGTAAAATAGTTGACAGGCAGAAAATATCGCATCATCCTCGCACCCCCATCCCGTCCTTCGCACCACTACTCTCCTACCGCCTCTCGTTAATCAATCTAGGCAAATTCTTACGTGACTTCACTCACTTCATATGATTGACCCAGTTAGAGGAAAACCGTATTTTGAACAAACACGCATGACAAGCGAGTGCGCGTGTGTGTGTGTGTGTACTTAGAGGCCCATTTTTACGACACAAATAAAAGAAGAAGAAGCAAACGATAAAATATTTTCTCACAACACACAGAGAAAAATATGAGTGGGGGTTGGTGGGTGGGTGGGTGGTTAGGTGGTGTTAGGGAAGAAAGTTGAAAGCCTACTCCAGATAGAAGAATAAACATAAGCATTCAAGTACAACTGCTTACCTTTCCGGTTAAAGAGGAATTGACATTTGACCTTGATATGACAGTTGATCTTCTCGATGCTGGTGATGCGAGTGCTGTTGCCGCTGATTGTGGTACTGACGATAACTTTATCAAATTAAGATCATTGAAAATGCCATCAGGTAATCTTGGTGGATTTGTACGTAATAAATAGGCGAATGCAAAAATTTGTTTTACACACTGATTTGTACATTGTAGTTGTAATGCAGTTGTAGGCATAGATGGGGGTGGAGATAGCGAATTAGATGTATGACATAATTTTGTATTCCCACCAGTCTGTTCAAATGTCAGTGAACGTTTAATCGCTGCCATTTTTTGCTTCCTACTTTGTTTAACAATTAAAGTATTTGTTGACGATGCGGATGGTAAAACCGGTGGATGGTTTGAATTCCTCGCCTCTGTTTTTGATTTTGACAACATGATGCTTTTATGATAGTTTGTTTATTTGCATTGAACGAACTAAGAAAAGAAGGAAAGAACATAAAAAAATGTTTTTAATAAATAATGCAAACATATTGATAATTGAGAGTAATGAATGACAATCATTTATCTCTATGAATATTTAGTGGCTTATCTTAAAATTCCCAGTGGCTCAATGGTCTACGAGCTCGCCTTGTAAATAGAAGGTCCTGGGGTTCGAACCCCGGTGGGTGCGTCTGTCTGTCTGTTTTAGACATAGAACTTTGCACAAATGTGCGGCAGTTCAAGGCGCCACACTGCATGTACCACACAAAGCAAGAGAAGAAAGTACAAGAAAAGCATAATAGAGACTGTAAACAGAGGTGTGAGACAAAGTAATAGTAATAACGAAGAACAATATAGTTTCATTGGAAGTGATAAGTCACAAGGAGTGGGTGCATTTGCGCTAGCCATTGAGAAAAATCACTTTGAGCCATGTCACCAATTGTTTCCAACCATTTGCTTTTACCGTCCCGAGGACCCCAACCAGTCAGGAAGTCTACACCTCCCTACGTGAATGGCTTAGACTAACTGTTGTGGATTTCATTGACTGGTGAAGCCATGTTTTGGTTTGACAACCGCTAGCTCTTTTCCAGCCTGACCCTATGTCAGCTAACACTGTCCGTTGTCGAGGAAGGCGATGACTAGGCATACGTAACACACAGTCTTTATAACTTCAAAACTTCGTCGACTGAATCCGAAATGCACAATCTGGTGGGTGCGTACTGGTAGAGAGTTCCAAACTAGGACGAAACAGCTGTCTAGTACTCCCTGGTAGATTTCTAGTGGTTCTCTAACTAATGTCAACTCATGATGAAACCCTCCATGTTATCTTAAAAGATGCATCCTTTAAACTTTGCAATAGGTTATAACTAAAGTATACCTGAAAGGTATTCGACATTGGGTTTAAGCAGCACATCACCGTTTCTGTCTTTTTTCTTGGTAGTTGCTTTTGGTAATAATAATAATAATGATTTACTTTATTCCAAAGCTTCTACTTGTGATACAGAATGGTATTTTCAGCATTAATCACAATATTACAGCATCTAATTTCCTCAAATTACAAATAAAATTAATCACACAGAAAATCCTCCACATTTACAATAGAGGTAGTGTCAAAAACATGCAGCACATAAAGTGGAAATAATAATAATAATGATAACAGCTAAGGTAATAGTAATAATAATACAAGTGAAAATTACCGTGGGCTTGTTTCACACAGTATTGTCGTTATATGCGGTATAGAAATCCTAGCATGTTTAAAAATATTGAATATAATGTTCTCTTTGCATGATGATATGATGAGGGGAAAAACAAAGATTACAGCAGTCATAGAGATAGGTTGGTGTTTGCAATTATGAGAGTAAAACAAGCGAAGAAGCAACAGGACCATAAACATAATAGAAATAATAAAAGTAAAACTTGAAGGAGGTATATAAGGATGGATGGATGGAGAAAACTGTTCATTTACTAGGTGAGAAAAGGTTAGTTAATTCTTCTTGCCTGACACTATTTTCATCACATAAAATACATGCCAAGTATGGTATCATAGACTTCTTATACTTAGACGTGCGAGCATACAGTTTTTTGAAGTTACTTCTTGTTCTACCTGAGGAGATGTAAGGTGAAAGCTGAGTAAAGGGTAAAGTGGATGCTCCAAGTCAGACAAAATCCCTCTAGCAAATTTATTGCACGAAGTCAAGTGTTTATCGACAACGACGTTAACAATGTAGTCCACTGGGACACCACTCACCCTACTGACCGTCTTTAGCATTCTACGAATTGTGACATAGTCCTTTTTAAGCAAACCGCGAAAGAATAAGGGTGAACAATAAAGAAGAATAGGTAAGATGCAAGAGTTTATGAACTGTAGGAGGGAGGGGGGTTGAGTTATACCCGAGTGCCTTAACTTCTTCTTAATGTAAAATGTCAGGCGGAATATTTTACTGGAGATCGCTAAGACATGGGAAGACCAGGAGGGATCAAAGGAGAGAATGAGTCCAAGATACTTAATTTCTGATTTGATTCCTATATCCATTGTCGTCAGTTTCACAATTGTCACGAGAATCGACGCCTTCTTTTAACTGTCTTTTACATCTTAAGCTGAAATTAACAGTTTGAAATTTAGAATGATTCAGTTTAGGATCGTTAGACTCAGACCATTTACTGACTCCCTATAGAAAGCTATTTATTTTGGTAGAATCTAGCTGGGAGTTAACAGCCATTGAAACTGTTAAATCACCAGTGTACTTCACAAAGTTTATTTATCATTTCAGTTCGCTTCATGATTTCCCGTAGGCTTTAATCACCTCATAGACATACGATTCCTCATGTCACTCTCAAAGATATGTCTAGCTTATCGTTTCCCATTTGAAAATTTCTCTGGTGTCCGATATCTATTCACAGTTCCATCAGTGTTTGTCCGACTGCTCTCCATTTCCTCTTGCAGATTTGTTGTTGACCAGTAGGTTCTTGATTGGTTCATTGCTAGAGTTCCTTATTGTTTATCATTTCTGGCTAGCGAAGGCAACTGTTGATGTAAGTCTAAAGTATTCTTTCACGTTCCCCAGTGGAACATAGGGCACCTTCAAGCTAGTGGCTTGAAGTTTCGGTAGCAGTGTTTATTTTTACAGGATGGGGTTGCTAGCCTCATGCTCTACCTTTCCTCTTTACCAGCCTTATTTCTGAACTAACGAGGTAAAGGAGTGAGTCGGTGGCTCGGGATCGAACTCCGGACCATGTGTATCGTCGGCGAACGTACTAACCGCTGTGCCACCGACGCACAAGGTCCGAAGTATAAGTATAAAACTTGGGCACTGTGGTAGAGTATAACTCCATTATGCACTCAACATATGCAACAGAAATGACTCAACGCAAATACCAGAGATATGGAAGATATTATTACTATCGGTCAAATCAGAGGAGGATAAATAATCTTAAAATTCTAATTCAATTCAGGTACATCATAACATTCTAACAAGCTACTTATTTTGACTGTAAAAACACCCATCCGATTGTATTTGATCAATAACACCCATTTCATTATTTGCGAATGTACATTATCTCATATTGATTTTTATCCAAATGTCTATTGACCAATTTTTACTCATGTATATCAATGAAGGAATACAGTTGTGTGAGTGAGTGACTTGGTGTGATTATGAGTGGCAATAGTTTGTGCTCGAAACGTGGTCATCAGTTAATATTACTGCATAACACTGTGTGATTTATCAAAATAAAATCTGATCCATAATGGAGTTATACTCTACCACCACAGTGCCCAAGTTTTATACTTATATGAATAATAGTCTACGAGCTCGCCTTGTAACTAGCAGGTCCTGGGTTCGTGCCCAAGTCGATGCATACTGATGACGAATCGCAAAACAGGACGAAACAGTTGTGCAGTACTTTACGGTGATTTCCCAATGATTCTCTAGCCACTGTCAATTGATGATGAAATCCTCATGTATGTGTGTGTGTGTCAGTTTGTAACGAAATCCACAATACAAAATTCACCAAAACTCCAGACAAATTCGAAAAATGTAAATCCCCCTATGAATTCAGCAAACAATTATCTCAATATATCTACAGCCTAGCAACATACCCAGATAACATCAACTATAAATTAAATAGTTTGTGATATAAGAGGTAGTAAGAGGCGGACACAGAGGGAGAGAGAGAGAGAGAGAGAGAGAAAAGTAGAGTTTCTATAATGATTTTTGGGGTGTTGACACTTTTCAATCGATAGTTGAAAAACAAAATAAATCATAAAACAGTTGAAGCATGTAAACATGTGAATTCAGGCATAAGTTCATCCATCCTCTCTCTCTCTCTCTTTCACTCTGTACACCTCTAATCAATCAAAAAGTAGTTACTAACGTCGCCTATTTTTTTATACCCGCCAGCTTTCCTTCCTCCAACTATATTTAATATATCTCAATGAAGACATTCATTCATTCATTCACCAACAAAGTACATGTAAACTGTTTCTAACTCTGTCCTAATTATTCAATGAGTTAATCTTTCGTGGAATACAAATGGCTTGGAGACAAAAAATATTGATTAACTGGAAAGATATAGTGGGCAAGGAGGTAGGGGGAAAGAGATTATAAAATGAGAAGATAAATCCATTCATAAATGGGATATATATACATATATATATATATATATATATTCGATTATGTCTGTTCATTTAATCACCATGGCAACTAAAGAAAAACTAGAATTGATACATCGTCATGATTAACATTTTAAAGATAATAATAATAATCTTAAGAGGGTAAATGGAAAAATAATTTAATCGTTTCTCTTACAACACAACACACACTATAAATCACCCTGTTCCCCGCTTGTAAACATCAATGTATCAAAAGATTAGCACTTTGAACACTTGTTTTCATTGTATGTCTTTCTTTGTGTGTGTGTGTGTGTGTGAGAGAGAGAGAAACGCTGACATAGACACTGACATTGTGCCTAAGATTATGAATAATTGTTCATTGGTGAAATAAATAGCCTAACAACAGCCTAACTAACCAACTAACTCACTGAAAGTTATTTACTCAGGATTATTAGTAGTATCTATGCTTGAAGCTTTTAGGAATTACATTATGATTTAATTCAATTTTAGATTTTCCCTGTCGATTGATTGAACTGAAGTGCTAGGTCTCAGGTTGACATGTTGTTGTCGGCTTCTTGTGCAGATACTTCGATGACGTCTCGTCATGTCACTTGAAGTTAGCTGATCGATAGTGACTTGCAATGATGGAATCTAGGATGCGCATTTCATCCCATCTGGGACTTGTCAGCGTTTCAAACTATGGAATAGGAACACCATCACTAGCTGGGGAATGCAGGTATGTTTGCTAGATAACAAGTCTCAAATAAGACGAAATTCCCGTCATCCTGTATTCCACCACTGCTAGTCACCATACACCAATTAACTTAAAACATTAATTGTTTGAAATATTTCCCAAATTGATTTAACAAAATTTACTCTTCATTCTACTCTGTTCAGTAAGTGGTTACAAAAAACAATGGTACCTACAAATGAATTTATTCAAGGATTCTTTGAGAGAGAGGAGAAAGAGAGTGTGTATTTCTGTGTGGAGACAGAGAGAGAAAGATTGACAGAGAGTCTACCAGTAGAAGAATTCCTCACAAAACCACTAAAATTTTCATATAATCGCCAGTAAGATAAATCTGTTCTATAACGTCTAGTGATACTACACCGAACTAGGTGTGTGTGGGGGGTGGGGAATTGTGGAAGGGTCCAACAAAATAAGTACTTACTAGTCAAGTGCCTAGACCAAATTAACCACAGTTTCAAAAGTCTGTCTGTCTGTCTGGATTCAACATAGAACTTCGCACCGAAGTGCACCAGTTCGAGTTGCCACCTTCCAAATAGCACACAAAGGTAGACAAGAAGATGAGTGAAGAGAATCAATAGAGTCTGACAAGTATAAGAGTGAAACAGAATGGGTAATGGTAGAAAGGAATATGAAAGATTACAGAGACTGAATACATGTGCGCTGGCCATTGACAACGATTTTGAGCCATGTCACCTATTGTCTCCAGCCATTGATTCCTAGAGTCCCGAGGGCCCCAACCCGGGAGTCTGCATCTCCCTACCTGACTCAGTTTAACTGTCAAGGATTTCATGGATTGATGAGGTCATGTTTTTGTTTGGCCACCACTTACTCTTTTCCAGCCTGCACCTATATCAGCTAGTAATGCCCGTCGGGGGAGGCGATGGTTAGGCATGCACAGCACGTGACCTAGCCATCTCAATCTATGCAACTTTATAGCCTCATCGATTGATTTTCCCTGTTCGCCCAACACCCTACGCCTAACGTCAACATTACTTACCTTATTAAACCACCTAACGTGAGACAGATATCGCAAACATCTATGATCGAAAAGAGTCAACCTTTTCATGCCTTCAACCCGTATTGGCCATGTTTCAGAGCCATAGAGAAGGACGGAGCGAACTGCTGAGCAGTACACACGTCCCCTGGTTGATAGCCGGATGTCACGCCTACGCCAGAGATGGTGTAAGTCAGCGAAAGCAGCTCGAGGTTTTTGGATCGGTGCTGAGATTTCGTCGTCAATCAATCCGTTGGTGATAATACAACTTCCCAAATAGGTGAAGTGGTCAGCATGTTCTATCACTTCACTCCCTATCACTAAGCTAGGAGTTGACGTAGTCCAGTCCTGTAGCAGCATCTTACATTTTACAGGGGCGAATCGCATGCCAAACATACGAAGATTCCTGCTCAAGGTGTTCAGAAGACTCTGCATTTTGTCACCATCCTCCCCTAACAGGACTATGTCATCTGCATATTCTAAGTCCATAAGACTATTCCCTGGTAACAAGTCGATTCCTAAGTCATTGCGTTCAGTTAAGGATACTTCCATTAGCATATCTATGATGAAGTTAAACAGAAATGGGGAAAGTGGACATCCCTGTCGGACACCACTGGTTGTTACTAATTCAGATGACAATTCCCCATAAGCCCTTACACAGCTACGTGAGTTTGAATAGAGTGCCTTGATTAGTGCAATGTACTTTCTTGGCACTCTCTTCACAGTCAGACATTGCCATAGTAGCTTTCGATCCACGGAGTCGAAGGTCGCCTTCAAGTCAAGAAATATGGCAATTGTTGGATGCCGAAAAGTGTGTCTATGTTCTAGAATCTGTCGAAGAGTGAAGATATGATCTATGCACCCTCTACCTGGTCTAAAGTCTGCTTGATTTTCCCTCGTTTAGTTTCAAAAGTAGTCTTCTTCAGTAAAAATAAATGAATCAGCGAAAATATCAAATGACCATAAAAAAGTTTGTGAATAAGAAATTTTTTCTCAAGCTATCTCTTCAATATTTTTTTACGGGATTAATTTCAACGTAGACCTGAATATCAACCTTCAGCTCTTTTCTAGCGGTTACTGAGTGGATATCCTAAAGTTTTAATAAGAAGTGGTGACCGCCAACGGGATATATCATGTCACTATGGAAGTGAATGCCAGTCGTTACCATTGGTTGGCACAAGTTAGGATTCACCGGTCGCTAAATTCCAACCAAGTAGCTGAATGCTCCACGAGCTTGGTCTTGTGAGTATAGGATTCAATATCTAGTGGGATCGTGTGTGTTTTGAACTACGGAAGACCCTTAAATTAAGAGGAGATTACTGACTGGACACTGGGTAGCAACTAATCTTCCACTTGGAGTAGACTGAATTCCACGAGTCGAATTTGCAGTGTGCCCACAACTATGCTAGGTGGCTCATCATCACAGTTCACTCTGAACTGTTGATATCTAACAGTTGAAGGCAGTCAGTAGGAAGCCCTACTTGGAACCAGGTTTCATGCTTGTAGGCACTCACTTGTCAGTCAGCGAGGTAAATCTGCAATCTTGAAAATATTCATATCCTTTTTGAGATTCGAACATGTTTCACTCAGTGCTATATTCAAAGACTGTTAGAGTTCACCGCCGACCTCCTCTAGGACTGTACTGATTTGAATCTCGTAAAGGAAATGAGTTCATTCAAGAAAGCATATACGCCTCATTGATTGGTGAATGCCAGCTAGCACAAAACCTAGATTCAAGGAAACTTGCAAATCGCTTTCAATCATCTAATAACTTGAACAAAGCAAGAGCTACAGTTTTAGCAGAATAAAATGGTACCATCTTTTATTTCGTCGCCTTCTCATCAGCTGCTTAAAGCCCTAAGACATTCATCATTAAATATATCTACAAAAACAATTTAAACATACTTGCACAGAGTTCATTTTAAACAAAAATATCGATCCATATGTGCATACACTAAAAATATATACACATGTAAATATGCAATATTAAACACTATTCCGAACAACAATAATAATCATACACAATGGAAACATTTAGCATTTCGCATTCGGAAGAAAGAGAGGTGAAAATATCCAGTTACCAGGGCAAAGAAAGACTGATAACCGCTTCTTTCTGAATGCATCAATCAGGTTTCAGGCGCTTGATGGAAATGGCTTCAGCAAATTTTTTTTAATTTTTGATTACAGCTTGATTCTACACCGTATTTTTGGTATAAGTGTGGAATTTTCAGTGTGGATATCAGTAGCCCAAATTTTGCAGGCCGACCATAGATATCAGGTGTGCGTCAGTGGTTGGCGAGAGTCCTAACCACTGTGCCACCGACGGAGAATTGAGCTCTTTTGCCTGTTGATAATTTTGAACGACTTTTCGATGTCCACCTCATGACCCGTGTGAAGGAGATGCCTGGCGATAGCACTGTATAAAGCATTTTTTCTTTTTAGACGTAAGCTCTTTGGTACATGTTCAGAAAATTGTAGATATTCCCTTCTTCCTTCTGTCCTTCCAATGTAACTGCTCCTGCAGATACATGTAATAGTTGTCCACGACACTCGGGTTGATTTTCAATCGTATTTAATTAATTAAATTCCTCTGTTACAAAAGCAGTTATTATTTACTCTAAAATTATAACTGAATGCTAAGACAATGAACCGCCATCTACTATCAGACCTTCATTATTCTGAAATCAATGTGAACATCTAATGCACTCAGGATAGGGAACAAAATTTCATCTTTTAACACTAACGTTAAGTCGGTTTTCCTCTATGCTTCTAACAGGCTATTCTGCAGACTTTCATCAATAACTAGTATTAAATTGGTGGATGGTGACTAGCAGTGAAATCCAGGATGTGCATTTCGTCCTATTTGGGGCTCATCATCTGGATGTACCTGCAGTTCTCAGCGAGTGATGATGTTTCCACCGAGGCTCGTGGCCCAAGTGGTCTAGTGGATAACGCTTTGGCTTTTGAAGCTATGGGCACTAGGTTCAAGCCTCGGTGGGAACACCATCACTTACTGAGAAATGCAGGTACATCCAGCTGACGAGTCCCAAATAGGACGAAACGTGCATCCTGGATTCCATTGCTAGTCACCATCCACCAATTAAATACTAATCAAATGCCCAGACATCGTCGAAGCATCTGCACAAGAAGCCGACATGTCAACCTGAGACCGAGCACTTCGGTCCAGTCAGTCGACGGGAAAATCAAAAATTAAGTCATATTTCATCAGTAACTGTCTCTTATGGTTCTCTAGTGAAGGTCAAATAGCCGGCCTAAAAGGATCAGTAGCAGGGAACTCAGAAACCAACCAAGAAAATATGACCCAACAAATATGCAGAAGAAAATGGGAACAAACTGAACACATTCTGAGGAAATTGTTGAATGACATTATGTGTCAAACCCACGAAGGAAACCCGAATGGGAAAATAGACCATTTGAACGTGGATTGAAGGGTGACGTGTTGAAGATTGTGTGAGGAAGAAACCAATTTGGAAGTGTTCTACACTAAGTCAGCCAGTCAGCCATAAACAACAACAACAACAACAAGATTCGAATTCTGTTCAACACAAATGTGAAGTCAGTCAGTCACTTCTTCTAAACGGGTCAGAAACATGGCTAGCGTGTTACGAAAGTATTTCTAACAAGTTATCAAAGCTTCCCATTTTGCTGACTGGCCCCACACTGAAAATAGCCAACCGGCCAGACAAGAAACTTTGGTTGGTTGGTTGGCTGGCTGGTTGAGGAAAAACCAACAGGTCAGAGCTGATTGCTCAAAAAAGGCATATGTAGAAGGAAATGAATATGGATTGATCGGGCATCGCACTCAATGCCGGCTATTACTTGAGTGGAAAGTGAAATGGAAGCGACAAGTGGTTCGTCATTGCAAGGGAGACATAAAGGACGATCGTGAGAGTTGAAGGAGATAAAAGCACATAAGCAGTCGTAGAGCCAGTTAGAGAAGAGAAGTGTAGGGAAAAGGATGTAAGGGTGATGTATTGTTGAAGTCCTACAACAATAATAATAATAATGATATTATCAGTATTATTTTCAAATTCGAATTTAAATTTCGCGCCAATTTATTTTGTCCTTGATACGCACTCTCTAAATCGCTCACCCCAACTCTTGCTGTCTTTCCCCCCCCCCCTTTCCATCATCAACACCACATGCATACGACATAATATATGAATAGTTAAACTGAACTGTCTTAATATTTACATATAACCAGTGATGACAGGAGTAAATTATCCATTTTGACAGGAAGTATTTGATAAATATAGGAAATTTGAAACAATTTGATATAATAATAGTAATGATAATAATTTAATGGTGATTCATTTCATTTTAAGTGAACTCAGACAGTAAATATAAACTGTAGCTCTCTAGATGACTAGGTCAATTAGTATTAACCTTGAACTTAAAGGCGCGAGGGTGGGGGGGGAATAATCACAATTCCACCTTTGTTGGGTGTATGTGTATGTATGTAGGTTTATTTCCATGTGTCTGTTTATTTATGCATCCACTAGTGGGCGTTTGTATGTCCGTTTGTGTGTGTACGACACTGCGTGACCTTAAATGTGAATTACAAAGTGATACTACATATACCATTCATCACATACATACAAATACAAATATACATTTGAAATAGAAAATCTCGGTGGTCCCTTTAAAAAGATATATTGATCGATGGGGGTGGGTTGGGGTGGGGTGGGGAGGGAGAGAAGGACTATAAACCCTAAAAGTGACATGTATTATTTAATATTCCCTAATGGATGGATTCATTATTTTTCTATATGTATTCTTTTATGTACACTGTCTATGAACTGGCCTTTGTTTACATTAAAGTTTGGAATTTTTGGAGGCTAATTCAAACATAATTTTGTATTTTCAAGTATTGGTTTTCTAGGGATATTACTTACATTTTTTAGATTTTTCCGTCGATTGAACAGAAGTGTTCGGTCTCAGCTGACATACACGTCAGTTCAATTAAATCAGTATGACCCGTTGTACAAGTGGTGGCTCTTATGACCCAAGTGGTCTAGTGGATAACGCTTTGTCGTATGAAACAATGGACACTGGGTTCGAGCTTCGGTGGAAACATCATCACTCACTGAGAATTGCAGGTACATCCGGATGACGAGTCCCAAATAGGATGAAATGTGCTTTATCCTGTATTCCACTGCTAGTCACTATTCACCAATTAAATTGTAGGAATTTTGTTTGATTGGTTGGACAATTTCATCATGAACTGAGATCGGTTGGAGAATCATTGAAAGACCAGTTGTTTTCGTCAGCCTTGTTTGGGACTGTCCGTCAGTACGCGCCTACCGTTACGGGGTCAAACCCAGGAGCTGCTGGTTACAAGGTGAGCTAGTTCGTAGACCATTCAGCCATTGGGACCAGATCCAATGGCCAGTCCATGAATTCCAATTTCTGCCAGCCAATTCACGACACAGAGTGGCCACTTAGCAATGACTTCAACCTTGAACCTGCTTAGTGGTCTACCAGCTAGCCTTGAAACCGGAAGGTACCGGATTCAAACCACAACTCTGGGTGCTTACTGATGAAAATTCCCAAACTGGGACAAAACAGCTGTCCAGTACTCCCTGGTTGGTTTTCCAATGGTTCTCTAGCTGCTGTCACTTCATGATGAAATCCCTCAACCACTAATTTTCTATTTTGATGTAGTAGTTTTATGGTCTATTTCATAACAAATAAATGGAGACATGAGAGGTAGAGAGAATTACCACTTCTGAAAAGCAGCAGAATAATAGCCAATAAGTGTTGTAAGAAACAATAACACACAGGTTATGGTCTGAACACGTTCTACCCTATCGCCGATAACAGCTTTCCTGGGTTACTCACAATTGTAAAATGCCCTAACAACAATAATATAAAGAACTCAAAACTACCTCAGCATTACCGTTAGATTTGAAAGAGGTTGCTTCATTCACTTACTTATCTAGGGAGCATTGTCTCAACTACAGGAAGTCGGAACGGACGAGGATGTCAAATCCAGCGAGAATCGGGAAGGCAGGCGAGAAACACACACATTCATCATCAACCTGAAAACAATCTGGATACCAATCTTCGTCACTCAGCCAGCCAGCCAGAATCAACAACAAAATTCAGTCGGATTTTCAATACAAACAACGTCAAGTCAGTCAGTCAGTTCTTCTATATGGAATGGATCAGAAAGTTGGCGGGCGGGCGGGTCACAAAGAATATTTCCAACAGCCTGTTGCAGACGTTACCTTTATCAACCAACAACTCTCTTCGCTGAATCTATACTGAAGTTCATATGACGGGGCGGGTCGGAAAGAATCACCAACAAGAAACTATGGGAAGAAACAAACAAAACAAGAACCAATCGCCAACCAACCAATATGCAGGAGAAAGTGGATGGAAATGGATTGGACACTCGTGGCTGAGGAGGCGGCTGGGTGACATCGTGCGCGCGTCAGGCCATTGCTCGAGTGGAACCAGGCCGAAAGGAAAGCGGCGAGTGGGACGTAAGTGGAAGAGTAACATGGAGGAGATCATGTGAAGAGGAGTTGGTTGAAAGAGTATGGACTAACATGGATGTAGGTGAAAAGTACAGCAGAAGACAGAAGCAAGTGGCGACGTGCAGTTCCACTAGGAACGCAAAGGAACTTAGATATGATAGAGAAGATTTGTAGCTCAGGTGGGTGATTTTGATGTGGTTGTGTTTTCTGAGCTGGATGGTTAATTTGCGAAGCTCTATGTCCCACTGGGAATGTAAAGGAATGAAAAAAAGCAACCTAGAATTCCCACTGAGTGAGTGATGATGTTCCTACTGATACTCGGAGTCTACACCTATCGCATTTTTAAACATCAAAACGTGATCCAATAGACCAGCACTGCTGAATGTCAAGAAAGACAGTTTAGTAAATAACTTGGATTTTACTACTGTTAAATTCTCAACGATTACATAATAACCGGGTACAATAAAAAAGATGATCAAAGTATCCCAGGGATATCTGTGATTCTAAATAGCTAGATATAAAACCTGAATATAGAACTATCACATCTCATATGATCTCATATCATTAAGTGATCGCTTGTTAACATGAATTTGGTAAATAACAATAGCTTTAATTTAGAAAAAGGTTGAACCATCCCACCATCCGACTACATATGGACAAAGAATACAGGTTTAGTGGGGGAGGGGTTATCGGTAGGAAACAAGAAGCTCATCTCCTCCTAAAACACATTGATTCCTACGAATCATATCCTTGTACACAACAGTGCCTCTGATATAGACCAGGACAGCTTAAGTAAAAGACGGAAACATTCAGCTAATGAGCCCTAATAAATCAATTACCTTGGCAGGATCGTTTCAACTACAGGCAAACAGCACGAAAGATGTCAAAAACCACCACAAGAAAATACATCCTACCATAAATGAGAAATATCTGTGAAATAACAGCTAGAATATTGAAACCGTTTGAAACAGACATAGCACACAAGCCAGCCAGTCAAATCACCTCATTCACGGATATTGTGCAAACCGATAGATCCAATAGAAAAATGAGATAAAATTAATACCATTTACAAAATAAATTGCGTGTATGAACTGTAACAGGCATTACATCGGCCAGAGTGGGCGTCCCCATCGAATCATAATCCAGGAGCACAAATCAGCCGTGAAAAGACACGATATATATATTCCTTTTTCATATCAATGCATGTGGATAATTATGAACACCAATTTGGTGACTGGGATAATGTCGAAATTTTAGACAGAGGAAACACCAAAATTGCAGCTAGGGGAATTCCTAGAAGCCTGGTACTCAAACGAATATGCAACCAACAAACACGTCAATATAGACCAAATCTACCAACTAATAAAAAGTAAATCGTGTGACCAGAAAGTTTAAAATCCAAGTCAACAGAAAATGATCAATGCATATATGTAAAGATGGTTACCAGGAGACGCAATTATATCACTCATGAAGAATTTAAATCATTTCACTTTATGCTAAATATTGCACTGAAGGGGGATGATGTCCAGAAGGACGGGTGACGAAAGCTCCGCAACTAAACCAACCAGCTCAGAGAACACTATTAATTCCAGATGTCAATCCTTGCCAAGATCAGTAAGACATAGAAAACCGTCATCACTTTGAGATCAGTTTCGAAATCTGCTGTGGTCAATATAAAGAAAGAAAAAAACAATTCGGATTTTTAACACCAATGTTAATTCAATCAGATCTTCTCTATATGGATCAGAAACTTGATATCTTCACTGGCTGGCTTCATGCTGAAGATCAGGTGATCTGCTATATTCCGAAGGAAATGGGGATCTCTGTGTGATATCATGTACAAGGCCATAACTTAAGTAGAAGTCGAATGAGAAACGGTAAGTTGAGCAGCATTCGTTCGAGGGTGATACAGAGAAGTTAGCTTAAAGAGGACTGCAGAGCATAGAAACCTTATGTTCCGTACTCATAACTCACGGGAATAATAATAATAATGATAAGTTCTAAATAGGATAAAGTGGACACATTCTCGATTCTACTTATTTTTATTTATTTATTTTTGATTACAGCTTGATGCCATACAGCGTATTTTCGGTACAAGTATGGAATTTTCAGCATATGATATCGATAGCCCAAATTCTGCAGGCCGACCATAGATATCAGATGTGCGTCAGTGGCAGGGGATCGAACCTCGGACTATGTGAATGGTCGGCGAGAGTCCTAACCACTGTGCCACCGATGCAAAAGGCATAAAATCATTTAGTTATGGTAGCTAAACAAGGACACATGCACAATAACATAAATAAGCAATCGGATATATAATCGCTATAAGGTTATCTATCACCGAACACCGTACACTTAAGGAAAGAAAAATGTAAGCAAAGACATTGGTAACGATTAAAGACCCAAGAATTCTAGGGCGATAAAGTAAAAAATTACTTTCAATACATAATAAAAAAAATAATTTTTCCTTGACGTTCCCAGTGGAGCATAGGGCTCCAAACTAGTGGCTTGAAGTTTCAGTAGCAGTGTTTATTTTACAGGATGGGGTTGCTAGCCTCATGCCCAACCTTTCCTCTTCACCAGCATTATTTCTGACCTAACGAGGTAAAGGAGTGAGTCGGTGGCTGGGGATCGAACCCCGGACCATGTGCATCGTTGGCGAGCGTCCTAACCGCTATGCCACCGACGCACACTTTTAGTACATAATTCTCAAGATTAGAGCCTCGTGTGTACAGACATCTCCATTATATAACAGTCACCTTTGAACCCTGTGACTTAAAAAAATATTTTAGCAAGCGATAAATTACGACCGTTTGATGGGTAAAATATGATAAGATGACACCGAATCTGCCACTACCCGTAAACGGATTGTTATTGTTGAAACAATCTTACTTATTTGAAACTAACTTGGTAGAACAAAAATATAAAGGCAGGTACTACTTGAAATAATAATGACGGGAAAAAGAGAGAAGGGTAATTAATACAAGTCTTGGTATTGAGAAATAACTAATGTGTTGTTAGATCTCACAGTGTGACAAAGCACCAATTTATGGTAGCTTAAAACAACTATATCGCTTACCTACTTTATCATGAGTTGACCCTGCTAAGTTTAGTTAAGTTTTTTTTCCTTGTTAGTGTTAGCAGAGTTAGCCTCAATCTACGAATGTTTGTCATGCGATTCGCTCCCGCCAAATGCAAGATGATGTTACAGGACTGGACTACATCGACGCCTAGTTTAAAAATAGGAAGTGAAGTGGTAGAGCACGTTGACCGCTTCACTTATTTGGGAAGTACCATCAGTCAGCGCCAACGGGCTGATCTCTGACGAAATCTCAGCACGAATACAAGGGGCTCGTTTCGCATTTGTTAGTTTACGCCGACTCTGGCGTAGACGAGATGTTCGACTATCGACCAAAGGGCGGGTGTACTGCTCATCAGTCCGCTCCGTCCTTCTTCATGGCTGGCTGTGAGACCTGGCCACAGAGAGTGGAAGACATGAAAAGGCTAGCTGTCTTTGATCATAGGTGCCTGCGTTCTATTTCTCGTGTAAAGTGGCATAATAAGGTGAGCAACATTGAAGTTAGGCGTCGAGTGCTAGGTAAACAGGGAAATCAATCGACGAAGTCGTGAAGCTACAAAGACTGAGATGGTTAGGACATGTGTTACGTATGCCAAGCCATCGCCTCCCTCGACGAGCAATGTTAGCGGATATAGGGTCAGGCTGGAAAACAGCTAGCGGTGGTCAAACAAAAACTTGGCCTCACCAGTCAATGAAATCCACAACAGTTGGTCTAAGCCACGTAGGAAGGTGTAGACTTCCAGGCTGGGGTCCTCGGGACGGTAAAAATCTATGGTTGGAAACAATTGGTGGCATGGCTGAAAATCGTTCTCAGTGGCGCAGATGCATCCACTCCCTTGTGACTTATGATCTTCAATGAAACTGTTTTGTTTTTCTTTATTACTCCTTTGTCTCACACCTCTGCTCACTGTCTCTATTATGCTTTTCTTGTGCTTTCTTCTCTTGCTTCGCGTGCTACACGGAGTGTGGCGACTTGAACTTCCGCACATTTGTGCAAAGTTCTATGTCGAAAACAGACAGACAGACAGCAGAGTTAGCAAACACTTAAGAATTAACACGCATCATCTACTAAAATGACTTCTAGACACCAACTTCATTAAAAAAAAGAAGCCAACTCCGAGTTCTTTTATCCCAGTTAAAATATCGATGCAGGAAGTCAGAAACATAAATATACAATCATGAAACAAAACGAATTCATTACATAAACTTACAGAAATCTCCAGTGAATGTTAAGATGGTCTTCTCTTAATAACAGACAGAGGGAGAGAGACGCACACCAAGAGAGAGAGAGAGAGAGTGGAATGGAAGGACTGTCTTTGACAGAACGACGAAACAAATCTTTGAATCTCTTCACAATAATCCTCTATGACATTGTGTCTCCCTCCCTGTCCTCTTTCTCTCTCTTTCTCATGTATTATTATGAAGTATAATATTTATTTCCTCGAAATGAAACGAAACGAAAACAATGACGAAAGAATTCACGAGTTTTCGGTCAATTACTCCGTCCGTCTCTCTCTCTGTCGTTCCGTGCCTCTTTGACAGTGACACCGCTTCGTTTTTCCTCTAAACAAATAGTATCAGTTGATAAGATAATAATTATCTTCCATTATTCCTTATGTGTGTAACGCAATGATTGTTTAAATTCAACGTTAAATGTTCATTGCGCACATTTTAAATCCATTATATTCAACACTGTTGAACATTGAACAAATAGATTACAAAAGGACAGCCTATATATATATTGTATACATATGTCTGTGTGTAGGATAGACATTGGACAATTGTGTATACTAGTACTAATAGTAGTATTTAAGTAGTATATAGATAGAATGACCAAAATGAACGAACGAGGATAAACACGGAGAAAGTACATGCACACAAAGAGCAAGCATGTACTGTACATTTCACACACACACAAAGGAAGGCTTACATAATTGATTTGTCAAGGTGTCACAAAAAAATCTTTTATCTTGTTGGATAGGCTGGGTTGGAGGGTGGAGATAGATGTGTTCAAGCGTAAAAAAGTGAAAAACACTACGGAAGCTATGAAAGAGGCTTTATGTTCTATGCATCCGTGGTTGTATGCTTGTGTAGGTATGTGTGTGTGTATGTAGCTAGGCATATACATGCATGAAAGTGTAAGTTTTCATAAATTAGAGAAGAAAAATACCAAACACCCCGTCCGTAACCTGGATTCACTGTCTTTTTTTCATTCTTATAATTTAAAAGTACACGAAAATGGTTTGATTAAATTGTGCGTTTTTCTTTCTCACATGGCAACTAATATCACTGTAAACAAGATGACATATTGTATGATTAGATTAGATGTAGTAGAAAGGCTGGTTGTAGTCTATACATATAAGTATCTAGTTTACACAGTATTATTTATTCCTTGTTGTTATTGTTATCGTTTCAACTACAAGCGGACAGAACTGATGACGATATCAAAGCAGCGGGGTTCGGAAAAGCAAGACAAGCTTTCATTACTCTCACCAAGTCTGTGTGTAGGAGATCAACAGGAGGTCTGGATTTTCAACTCCAATGTGAAGTAAGTCACTGATACTTACTATATGAATCAGAGACTTCGACCCATGCTGCGCCGTGTCACAAAGACCACTTGGAACAAACTACACACCCTCATCAGCAGTTGTCTTTGCTCAGTACTTCTCTGAAGTTCAACTGGCCGGCCAGAAAAGATCAGCAGTAGTGAGGAATTTCTGGCAATAAACGAACTAACTGTGCAACAAATATGCAAGAAGAAATACAGGTGGATTGGCTAGCCATAATCAAGTGACACCCATCACATGCCAGGCAATCGCTCGAGTGATGCCCGAATGGGAAGCGGCGAATCAGTTGGTTGTCAGTGCGAGGAGGACATGGGGGAGAGGGTTATGCGAAGGGGATATGAGAGCATATGGGCAGACGTGGAGCCAGTTGTAAAGGTTGGTAGATAAGCGAACGCAGTGGAGAAGTGAGGATGAAGCTGGAATACAGCACTTCAAAAGCACATATCCCCATTTTGTCCTATTCTCTGTCGCCTTCTTTATCAGCTACCCCCACAACTGCCAATAGTCTCTGATCTCCACCATGTCACCCTCACAGTCACGTAAAACTCGTTGTTTCCCATTTTTACCTTCCACTCGAATGATGACTTAGCTAACACATGACGTCGTTCGACGGTCTCCTCAGCATGTGTCCGATTCATCCCCATTTTTTTCCTGCATATTTGTAAAGCAGTAGGTTGGTTCATGGTCGGTTTTTTTTCCAAAGTTTCTTTTCCCTAATTCATTCTAGAAGGCCGGCTGGCAATTTGATCTTCATTATTACTATTACTAATATTGGAAGCTACTAATGATGTGTTGTTTGACGATATGGTAGTTAGTATTGGCAATCTTTGATACGTGTTTTATCCCAATTTGGGATTAGTGTTTGTGGGTAGATCAAGCCATTCTGTCCAATAGAATCGGCCAATGAGAATTGGTAGAAGGATTTCATCATGAGCTGATATCAGTTAGAGAACTACTGGAAAACAAGCTGGGAGTACTGGACAGCTTCTTCGTCAGCCTAGTTTGGGACTCTTCAGGAGTAAGCACTCACCGCTACAGTTCGAACCCATGCTGTTCTGGTTACAAGTCTAGCCAGCTCGTAGACCACTAAGCCACTGGGACCCAATCCAATGACTAGCCCATGAATTCTAACTTCTACCAATTCACGACATAGCGCGACCACTACCTCGGTGGGTGTGTACTGATGAAGAGTCTTTAACTAGGCTGACGAAACAGCTGTCCAGTACTCCCAGCTTGTTTTTCAATGGTTTTCTAACTAATGTAAGCTTATTTATTTGAATTTTTGATTTGCCCGCCGACTGATTGGACCGAAGTGCTCGGTCTCAGGCTGACATGTCGGCTTCTTGTGCAGATGCCTCGACGATGTCTGGGAATTTAATTAGTATTTAATTGGTGGATGGTGACTGGCAGTGGAATCCAGGATGCACATTTCGTCCTATTTGGGACTCATCATCTGGATGTACCTGCATTTCTCAATCGACGGGAAAATTAGAAATCCAATTAAATAATTAATATGACCCGTTGCACAAGAGGTGGCTCTTGTGGCCCAAGTGGCCTAGTGGATAACGCTTTGGCGTTTGAAACTATTGGCACTGAGTTCGAGCCTCGGTGGAACATCATCACTCACTGAGAAATGCGGGTACATACAGATGACGAGTTCCAAGTAGGACGAAATGCGCATCCTGGATTCCACTGCTAGTCACCATCCACCAATTAAATGTCAGCTCATGATGAAAATCCTCTAACCAATCAAATTCCTACAAACCAACACTAGAATTAGAAGAAGTTAGAATTTATACATGGCCTAGGCGCTGAGTTGGTTCCCACTGTGACTTAATGGTAGCTTGTCTTGTAACCGGAAGGTCCTGGGTTCCAACAGTAGTTGGGGTTTCGTACTGCCGATGATGCTCAAAGTAGGTTGATGAAACAGCTGGCTGTCCAGTACTCCCTGGATGGTTTTCAATGGTTCTTTAACTGATATCAATTATTATTATTATTATTGAACGTAGTAATAACCAGAAAAGATGTATACTGATACCCAGGAGATTAAAATTTCATCCGCCTAAATCAACCCAACCTACAGTTGTGTATCCATATTTTCTCCATTTTTTATGGGTAGATGTGTGTGTGGTTTAAATATGCAGTGTGAAAATAACAGACATAAAGAGAAAAAAAACATGATATATACACATATGTTGCACATGCACGCACGCACACACACACACACACACACGCCCACACGCCGAAGTCACTATGGTTACTACTAGTAACATTCATCTACCTATCTATCCATATTTTTTCATTGAATTTTTAATCCTAGATAAGATAGCACTTTATCACCGACATCATCATCATCATCATTTATCATCGTAACTAGTTACCGTGCCCCGCCCTATTCGACAGATATATCTCAATCTCTATCAACAATCCTTCGCCTTCATTGATGAGCGTAACATGTTAAAACGCATGCCAGACACCCCGACGGATAGATAAACAGACAGACAGGTGGATAGATAGATAGAAAAACCGACAACACAGTATAAGCCATAAATCATAATTTTTGAATGAAACAATCTACTTGTGTATGTATCCATGAGGAATTGTCGGTGGACGTTTCACAAGTAAAGAATGTACATATATATATATATACAGATAGACAACGTTTTCATGTTTTCCACTTGTTTCTCTTTTGACATTTGTGACAATCTTAGTGATAACAATAATTATTTCTTTATTATTATTATTATTGCTTCTCACCGACGGTGTTAACAATATCATCAACTTCTTGAATTAGGTCTATCTATTTATTTATAGACGACTTATAATTACCGTGGTAGATACTACTGAAATAGGTACTGCATAAATTATGAGTAGTAGAACAACTGGAAGAGAAATTATATGATATGGAGACTAAAGGTGCATTAACTTATGGAGAGGGGTGAAATTTTGCCAAAGTTCAACAATAGCATCTCAAGGGGTGGGAACGCTTGAATAACCTTGAACGCATGCTAGTCCTTGGTTGATGGCATCTGTCATTAGCATAGCTAAAATATCAATGCTATTCACCAACTAGGCAGAAAAATTTCACCCAGATCACATTTTTTAAGTACTTTTTGGTCAATGTGTTAATAGCTCGTTAGGGTTAGGATTAGGGTTAAGGTAAATCAAGTATTGGTTTGTAGGGATTTGGTTGATTGGTTACAGGAATTCATCATGAGCTAACATTGGTTAGAGAACCATTGGAAAGCCAGCACTAGGAGTACTGGACAGCCAGCTGTTTCGTTTTAGTTTGGGACTCTTCAGCAGTACGCACCCACCGGGGTTCGAGTCAGGACCTTCTGGTTACAAGGTGAGCTCGTAAACCATTAAACGAGGTAGGTAGTTACCTGGGGTTCTAGTGGAAACTCGTGACGTGTAAGGACAAATACTCGCCGAAGACATTGGCTAGTGGTCGTGCTATGTCGTGAATTGGCAGAAGTTAGAACTCATGGGCCATTGGATTGGGTCTCAGTGGCCTAATGGTATACGAGCTCTCCTTGTAACCAGAAGGTGCTGGGTTCGACCCCGGTGGGTGCGTACTGCTGAAGAGCCCCAAACTAGGAAGAAATAATCGTCCAGTATTCCAGTGCTGGTTTTCCAATGGTTCTCTAACTAATGTCAGCTCATGATGAAACCCTGTAACCAGGGTTAAGGTAAGTATTGGGGTGAGGGTTAGGATCAGTGTCATAATTGGCGTTAGGGTTATGTTTACAGTTAGGATAAGGGTTGTAATTAGGGTTAGTGTTAAGTCTAGGGTTAGAATCAGGGTTAAGGTTAGGGTTAAGCCTCGGGATAGATGTAGAGTTGATGTAATTTACTTTAATTTGTTTTCTTATCCACATTTTCGTGGTAAGTAGTCGTTGATCTTTTTATTCACTTTTATTCACCTCGGTGAATACATGTACAGCAACTAGTCTAACTTAGCAATTGACATTCCTCATTATAACTGGGATGTATTTTTAAGTCATGTCAGCGAAAGATACCCTGTGTGAGTGTGTTTTTATGCGGTTTCTTGTGAATAAATGTCACCTTCTTTGTGTGCAAAAGTCACTTATTTTTATAATTGGCCGGCTGAAGGTCATTCGGGCATTTGCATCCCTTGAGACGCTACGGTTAAACTTTGCCAACATTTTTCATCAAAGTTTCCTGTGGATTACAGAATGTGCTCTTTTTTAAAATTTATTTACATTCCCTGTGGAACATAGGGAGCTTCAAGTTGGAGATTTCAGGTTTTTGTAACTGTGGTGTTTTATTTTATTTACGGGGTGGGGTTGCTAGTCTTATCTCCAGGTGAACCTTCCTTTTTTACCAGTCTTGTTACTGGCTTGGCGAGCCGGTAGAGGAGTGCTTCAGTCTGCTTCGAACCACGTGAGGCGTGTTTGCCGAGTATTCTACCACTGTGCCACCGACGCACATTACAGCATGTGACCTGTTTAATATCATAAATGGTAATGAAGAAAGCAAGCATAATTTGTATTAAAACTATATACTACTCATTGACTGAATTGAGTAGTTTTGTCTAACACTTCTATCAACCGGTAGAGCTTGCGAACGAGAATGATGTTTGAAATGACTCTACTCTCTGAAGTGACAACACAATAAGAAGACGTAGTTTATCTGAAACGTGTAATGTATTGGAGCAGAAAATTTCGGACATTTTGATCACACCCACAAGTACTTGTCATACACAGTCGCCAGACACAATTGACCCCGGAAATAAATGTCCAGCATCATCTATAGCGAAGCATATTATAGAGACGGGTCATCAGTTTGATTTCAACAATGCCTTTAAGCCCATATATAAAAGAAGGTTGGGTCACATACTTAAATTCATTGAAGCCTTAGCCATAAAAAGAATTAAACCTGTCTGTCTAATGTGTCCAAAAGTTATTTGTTATCACCTTAAACCTGCCTTGGTAATCAAAGCTAGAACCAAGGACCAATTTACTTCATAATATTTTCAACCCCTTCTTTGCCTTGTTTTTTCTCTTTTCTCTTTTTATACTTCTTACCCACACCTTTTGCGTCTCCCTACTCATTACTTGTGACCTTGACCTGTGCACAATCTGACCTGTATTGTAATTATTCATGCCTTCATGCCTTCTATAAAAACTGTGTATGACAAGTACGTGTGTGATCAGAATGTCCGAAATGTTTTGCGCCCATACATTACACGTTTCAGATAAACTACGTCTTCTTATTGTGTTGTCGAAATTCATAAAGGGAACTAACTGCCTTAAATCTCTGAGTTGAGTTAAACTGGATACATCGATAACTGATGAGCTCGACTCCAAACAAGCAAAACTCTCTTCTGGTATTGAGATCACCTCGATCAGGTTAGTAAGAAGTATTGGTAGATATGAACAGTTCACAACTACTCATTTCAATTGTTCAGTAGTATATAGTCTTAAAACAAACATAATGCATATTTCTCATTTGAATTTCCTAACGAACCTTACAAACTATTTAGGGAGAATCATTGGAAGTCGTAAAGAACCACTGGAGAGTCTTATCATCATCATCCAGGTTTGGAGCGTGTTCAGCAATGAGAAATTATGATGGAACTAGGGAAATAAATCAAGACCTTCAAGTTATATAGCATGGGTAAGTTTACTATTCATCGACTGGGTTGAAATCCAATGTGGCATGCAGTTAGCCTTTGTTAAATTTAGGATAATTCTGTAGGACTGTTGTGTAGCGAATCTTAGTCTAAAGGAAACGAGTGAAATGTTAGAGAATTGCGCCAGCCTTAATTAGCTGATTTCTAACGAATACTCAGTATGGATACACTAAACTCAGATGGTATTAGATGGTTGGAGGCAATCGGCCACAGAAAGCTGTGGCTGTACCTAGGTTCCGTGCTAGTTGGCACTCATCAGCTAGGCGTATCTGCAACCTTGAAGGAACAACTCATGTCCCTTCTGGGACTCGAATCCGCGTCAACCAGTGAGAGCTGCACGACTACTGTATTGGATATTTTTGATTGCACACTAGTCAGTAACAGGAGATCAATCGCGAGTCAGCCCGAATAGCTCAGTGGTAACGTCTCTGAGTGCAGCTCTCACTGGGTGACGCGAGTTCGAGTTTCAGAAGGGACATGAGTTCCTTCAAAGTTGCAGATACGCCAAGCTGATGAGTGCCAACTAGCACGGAACCTAGGTACAGCCATGGCTTTCTGTGGCCAACCATCTAATACTAACATTTCACAGTGCACCGTAATGGGGATCCACCTAGCATGGTGGCCGCATTGCAAACTTGACTGATAGAATTCAGTCTGCACCGAAGGTAGGACTAGACACATTACGCTAGTTACTTACTAGTGTCCAATCGAAAATAAACTCGTATGGTATTCATCAACATACTTCACCTTTTTAAGTGTTGACATGATATCAAGTTATCGAATAAATGACGACATGTTTACTGAACAGTATTTTTTTTATGGTTGTGAGACATGGCCATTGAAAGTGGAAAGTACGAATAGTTTATTTGTCTTTAACCATGGATGGAGATTAATACTGAGGTAAGGAATAGAGTGCTAGGTGAGAAACAAGAGTCAATCGATGACATTGCGAAGCTACATTGATTAAGGTGTCGCCATCAACTTCCTCGTTCAACAATGTTAACCGACATGGGATTAGATTTAAAAGGAATCAGAGGTGGTCAAATCAAAACACATATAGTCAATACATTAATTCTGTGACTGTCACTATGAGCCACAAGAGGAGATGTACTCTCTCTCTCTGACTGCCTGAGATCCACGAATCTCTGAGAATCAATCACTGGAATCTACTTTATTTGTGCTAAATGGAGGTTAGCTCATCGAAGTGTTGCACGACATCTGAGGATTAACATGTTGCTATTTGATGGAAAGTGGCTATATCACTGGAATTCATGATACGCACCTGGATGTACTTGTATCTTCAGTGTCTATATTTGTTTCGATTGTGATTGGAACCCAGATGTTTGTTTGTGTGTATGTGTGTGTGTGTGTATGTGTAAGTATCCCCAAGACACCCGACAGATACAATCAACATATAATTTTATTTCTGGTAATATTCTCTATATCCCTCTCTAGTATGAATAATGAGTCATTCCTTTTGGATGTGTTGGGTTTAGATTCGATGGGTAAAGATTCAATAGTCAATCTCTGTTTCCATTCATCTATTTTACCTTTACTCACCCTATTGTGTGGTTTTGTATTAATGCATGCAGTGCAATTGCTGAGCACCTTTTTTCTAAATTACTTATCTTCTGAGGGTTAATCATTCTAACCTTAGCCACTAAATTCTTATGTTCTGACAGGCAATCTCACTACTCCTAATCTACTAGTTTGATTGACCTATGTAGCTAGCTGACTTAACTCGCAGTCATTGCAAGGTATTTTTTGAATTATATTATTTTGTCTAATTGGCTCAACCGACAGAGTCCTTTAATCTACAGAACTTGTCTCTGAGTGAGTTTGTAGGTTTGAATCGCACTCTTAATCCTGCTTTATTGAGAATCCTATGTAGGGAGGATTTCAGATGCCCCCGCCCCATATATGGCAAAACTGTAGATGCCTTATATTCTTTCTTATTTATGTTATCATTAATAGTTTCCCCATTTTTTTTTCTGTTGACCTGTTTTGATATTCTTAATGGATTTTATAGGATGGTTATTTGTTACCAACGCCTCTTTTATCTTCCTATAAAATTCACTAGGAAGATCAGAAAAAGTCAAAATCAAAATAATAGTAAAAAACTGATAGTGACAACATAAATGAGAAAGAATATAAGGCATATACCGTTCTACCATTTGAGGAGGGGACATTTGAGACCCTCCCAACGTAGGATTCTCAACAATGCAAAAATTAGGGCTACCTTTCAACCTACAAACTCACTCATGTTGGATAAGCTCTGTATGTTAAACGATCCTATCGGTTGAGCCAATTAGACAAAATAATATAATTCACAAAATACCTTGCAATGACTGCGAGTTAAGTCAGCTAGCTACATAGGTCAATCAAACTAGTAGATTAGGAGTAGTGAGATTGCCTGTCAGAACATAAGAATTTAGTGGCTAAGGTTAGAATGATTGACCCTCAGAAGATAAGTAATTTAGAAAAAAGGTGCTCAGCAATTGCACTGCCTGCATTTACACAATCATACAATAGGGTGTTTTTTAGAGGGTTAAGATTCTAAAAAGTAATATATGTAGGTGGAGAGAGAGAGAGAGAGGTTGAATCCTTGTCCATCGAGTCTACACCCAAAACGTGCAATCAAAATGTGAAAAATCATGGAATTATATAAACGAAGTTAGAAAGTTGTGTGTGAGTAGTGCCTTGATATCATTATGACTTTTTTTTTTACTTCGGCTATCTCCTACGGGAGGATGAGCCGGCTTCATGAACCATGAAGTTTCATGGGAATCGGGTACGAGTGATGTCCCCAGGATCGCTCGGCCTTTTGTTTGAGAGTGCAGCTCTAGCCTTTACACAACCAAGTGTGACCTACAAGGCAGTAGGAGTGGAGTAGGGAGTCCACTATCCATTGGCAGCCGGTAACCGGAGTCCGGTTCATTCGCCTTTTTGAATGGGGCCAGTCATCCAGGGCATCCAATAAGCCCTTTGTCCATACGTCTGCCGGTGAGCTCCGGTGAGCTTCATACGCCAGTTGTTGGAGGTTTGGAATCAGGGTTTAGCCATCTCCCCTAGACTGTCATCCAATGGACAGTCAACCCGGTGAAGAGCGCCGGGCATCCGCTTTCGTCCTTTCACTTCGGTGAAAAACACCTCCGCCATGTGAAGGCAGTGAGTAGGACTTCCTCAGGAGAGGCTATGTAAGACGCCCGGTCATATGGGAGCATTTCAAGAGGTGTACGGAGGGGTGGCCAATCCGCAGCGCAAGACACCCACCCCCGACCATCCTGAGGCTTTGGTGGCAGTAGTGGCAGTAATAAATTGTACTCGAAACGTTGTCATCAGTAAATATTACTTACTGTATAACACCACTGTGAGACTTTATCAAAGTAAATTTTACCCACAGTGGAATTCTACTCTACCACAGAGTGAACAAGTTCTATTCGTAAAATCAATGTACATAGTTTTGAGATAATAAAAAGAACAGAATACAGTGGAATCGATTAGAAGTAATTTTACTGAATTCTGATTTCCATTGATAAGACTATCGGTACTATCACAAAGTATGTTAGTGTGTACGTTTATGTAAATGGGTGAGTGAGTGAGTGAGTGAGTGTACGTATATAGAAATAAAGATAACAAAATGAGATAAGATGAGATCTATTTGCCGTACATATTTTTTTTTCAACGAGGTGATTTAATCACAAATTAGTGAGTACGTTCAGAAACTCCTACTCTCCCTCCCCCCGGGATAATATATACTTTCTGACTTATAAGCCATCCTGACCAACAAAGCAATGAGACTACTACATAGAACACAAACTCTTCAGATTACAAGTAGATTCCCTTAACACTCAGTTACATTGGTCACAGACACATTTAATTTAAGCAACATTAAATTCATTTCAGAAATTTCACCGATTAGTTAGTTATATTAGACCGAAATATTTGAGGTGTCTGTTGACATGGTGTCTGGCTTCCAGTACAGACGCTTCAATGCTGTTTGGGGATTAAGATAATGCGGCCAAACTGGCCCAGTGAATAATGACGCTTTGGGGTTTCATACGAGATAGGTTTTGGATTCGAGTATGCATTAGGTTACCACTCACACACTCACTCACTGGTATGTACATCCACTAGCTGACGAATCCTAGACAGGACGAAATGTGGACCTACCAGTTTCTACTGTTAGTCACTTCATCAAACAAATAATATTATTTCAGAAATGCTTATAAAAGACAGCCCTGACTGTATTGTAACGGTAGAAGATGAAAGAATTGGTACATCCAGCTGACGAGTCCCAGACAGGACGAAATGCACATCCTGGATTCCACACTGCTAGCCACCATCCACCAGTTAACTTCTAAATACATGCCCAGACATCGTCGAAGCATCTGCATAAGAAGCCGATAGACATGTCCACCTGAGACTGAGCATTTCGGTTCAATCAATCGACGGGACAGTCATTTGCTTTCTTTGACATCAAATCTGGTATTTGATGTTTTTATGCTGGTGAATGTCTCTTTTTATACATACTACTGAAAAATCTTATGAGTAGCACACGCCACACAGTATGATTAAGTATTATTGGCCAGTCAAGTTTAACAGTTCGAGCCCGGTAAATATTGTATTCCTTTCACCTTATCGGCACAAGCACCCCACACAAACACACACACACACACGCATGGAGAGACGCCCAGTATAGTCAAGGAACAGGTGGATGGGATAGAGTGACGTCTATAACCAGATTGAATCAGGTCGGACTAAATAGTCATTGAAAGTAATGAATACCACTACAAATACTGCCTATTATTACTATGAGTTGTCATCATTCCTGCCATCATTCCCACACCCACCCTCACCACCATCATCATCATCATCATTGTAAGTGTGATAAATATCCTGTCAAAATGACATGTTGATCCGCTAAAAGAATGACGACAAAAAACAACAATAAGACAGGTAGGTAACTATGACAACTGTCCACTCAAAAATGTATCCATATGTAGATATATATATGTCTATTTCCTGAATGATATAAATATAATCAAAAATAAAATGGATGAAACGAAGAGAAAGAAATCAAAAGAAAAATTGTGAATAGAATGAGAAAGAGAGAGAGAGAGCTATGATAAGGGTCAAATAAATCAGACATATGCGGTCACCTATTCGCCTTCCTTCACCTCCCACCTACCTCGAACCCTTTCCTCCTCAATCACACGCACACACACACACACACACATAGACAGACATAAAAATCATCAGACAGATTGTATTTTGATACATTGTAGTGTTAATTTATCTCGCGTCTTATTGTTGACATATTTTTACAGCATAAATAAACAAAATTAATTAATTAACTAATGAGTATTTTATATTTATATTTATCTATTCGACACATTTTGACAAGTTTTATACGAGTTTTCGAATGACTGGCTAATCTAATCTAATCCACACATAAAAATAACCCGTATTTATTAAAAGAGTCTGGTCACTTAGTTCAATGAGAAGATTTATTGATACCATTCCTATGAATACAACGGCTGAGAGACACCTGTTGTACATAAAGTCAGACTCTGTTGGTCATTTGGCGTTGAAACGATAGGAGGTGATTTCCAAGTATCGCCTTCAAAGGATTTTATTGATTTCATGACTGACTACGAAATGGTCTCAGTTGAAGAGTGACTGAAAACTAACAAGCAGTAATGGACAGCTATTTAGTCCCTTTCAAGACTCTTCAGTATTATGTACCCACGATCACATTGGGACACAAGTTGATCCTGTCGACCATTTAGCTAGTGTCCCATCCATTCTAATATCAGTCATTTTGCGATATATATATATATATGCGGCGCAGCCCCTCTCCAGTGTCATACGTGAGTACTTGTCCTTACACTCACCCCTGGTGCACTCCACTGGAACTTCAGGAAACTTCATCCTGTGGTCAGTCAGTAGCGTGGACTAGAATTGACAGAATGTAGAATTCATGGATAAGATCACCTTGTAACCTGAAGTTCCTGTGTTCATTACCCGATGAGGTTACGAGTGCATATCGTTGAAGAGCCTCTAATAAAGACGAAACAGACGTGGGGTAAGTTCTAGTTTTCAATGATTTTTGTAACTCAAGTTGGTTTGTGATCTGTCTTAAAATAATAGAGTCAAGTTAGAATCTCACTAAGGATGCAGACGTATTCAGCTGAGGAGTCATAAATAGGATGAAATAAGCGTTCTAGATTCCATCAATAGACACAATCAGCTAAGTAGCCACATTAATAATGCAAAATGGGTTGACTGAATGATTACACCGACTCGGTGTGCACAGTTTTTCAATTCTCACTCAAAAGGTTAAGTCAGTAACAACAGAATGGAAGGAAAACTAACAGAGAAGGACAGGTAGATAGACAGACATAGCGCTCACGATTCACGATACATCTCTACCACCTGCCTATCATTATCATTCATGAGTATCTACCCAGTACTCACAAATGGCTAAATATAGATTAGGCGAACTTTTAGGGGAGTATGATTTGAAGTCATGATCGATGTGGTCGAATACATACTGACAGTATTGGTTTGTTTTGACGGTATATAACACGAATTGATCAAAACTAGAATTTATAGGTAAACCTGATTCTGACTTGTGCTATGGAATACGGTGAACATGCCGGCTTCGTTAACTGAAATTCCTGAAACTATTACTTGGTTAAAACAGGAATACTCTGGATCGATAAGAAGACTCTAAAAGATCTAGATTTCGCAAACAACTTATGTTTATTGTCGCAGAAACTCGAAGACTTGCAGGCGAAAACCAACATATTGGCTGACTGAAGAGGCTGGTAGGCAGAGAAGACATGACTCCAGGGGAACATAGAAAGATAATCAAACAACCAACGAGTCAGCGACAACAACAACAACAACAACCAGCATCAGTTACAATCAAAAGGAGAGATTTGACACAGGTTACCTCCTTCACTTATCCGACGTTAGAGCCAGTTAGCCAGCCAGCCAGCCAGCCAGAATCGAAAAGGAAAAGCAGGTTACGCCTTCATCAACTAACTTGAAACTAGTTTGGAAATCTTCTGCACCAACTCAGTCAGTGTCAAGAAAAAAGATTCGGGTTCTGCTCGACATAAATATGAAGTCGTTCAGTCAATCACTTTTTATATACGGCTCAGAAACTTGCAGAGACGAAAAGGATTTCCAACAGGCTATTGCAGACTTGTATCAAAAGATGTCACCTTCGCTGGCTAGTTCCGTACTGAAGATAAAATGGACAGTCAGCTGGTCAGCCAGAAAGAATTAGAAACAGGAAACTCTCGCTGGCTGGCTGGCTGGTTGGTTGGTTGGAACAAACCAACAAGCAAGAGCCGACTGGTCAAGAAAGGCACATGTAGGAGAAAATAGAGATAGATCATGCATGCATTGAGGAGACCGTCGAATGATATAGCGCACCAGGCCAATGGGAAGCGACGAGTGGTTCGCCGTTGTGAGAATGACATGGAAGAGATCGTGAGAGTTGGAGGAGATAAGCGATTATGGTCAATCGTGGAGTTATCCAGATGAAGACGACAGCAGCAAACAGAACAAAACTGAAGTCTTATGTTCCATTAGGAACCAAAGGGAATAATATGTAAGTAAATTAATTAGTTGGTCCGTGGGTGTATCTGTATTAACGAGAAGTTCAAAATTAAAGACGAAACAGGTATTCCTTCCCTACTGGAAATAACTCATGTTATAATTAATATTGTTCCCTTGGGTTCCTAGTGGAATATAGGGCTTCAAATGCACATCTCAACTTGCCACTTCTGTCTCCCTTCTGCTGTACTTTTCACCTGCATCCATGTTACTCCATAATGTTTCAACTCCTCTTCACACCATCTCCTTTATGTCACCCTTCCACTGACGACCAACTCGCCGCTTCCCTTTCGGTCTGGTTCCACACGAGCAATGGCCTGACGCGCGCGTGATGTCACACAGCGGGATGCCTCCTCAGCGAGTGTCCAATCCATCTCCACTTTCTCCAACTGCATATTTGTTGGTTGGAGATTGGTTCTTGTTTTGTTTCTTCCCATAGTTTCTTGTTGGTGATTCTTTCCGACCCGTCATCTGATCTTCAGTATAGATTCAGCGAAGAGAGTTGTTGGTTGATAAAGGTAACGTCTGCAACAGGCTGTTGAAAATATTCTTTGTGACCCGCCCGCCCGCCAACTTTCTGATCGATTCCGTATAGAAGAACTGACTGACTGACTTGACGTTGTTTGTATTGAAAATCCGACTGGATTTTGTTGTTGATGCTGGCTGGCTGAGTGACGAAGATTTCCAGATTGGTTTCAGTTGGTTGATGAATGTGTGTGTTTCTCGCCTGCCTTCCCGATTCTCGCTCGATTTGACACCCTCGTCCGTTCCGACTTCCTGTAGTTGAGACAATGCTCCCTAGATAAGAAAGTGAATGAAGTAACCTCTTTCAAGTCGCGCTCCCGTTAATGGTGATTGCCGCTGGATGTTACTGCTACTGCCGTTGTTGTTGTCGTCGGTAACTAATGAAATTCAATCAATTAGTGGTGATGTAATATTGGTGTGATTAATAGCCAATATTTACTCATGTTGAAATGGTAAGGAAGTAGGGGACTAAGTGAAGTGAGGAAAAACAAAGAAAAACTACCCGTTGAATCATCAATGAGACATAAACAAACATTGTAGGTATGCGTGTATCTGGATGTGAAGTCGAAACTCATACACACGCACACACATACACACACTTAGACATACATTAAACAAAGGAGAAATGTGTCACATGAATTGTACACACACATGATAAACAAGTTCTACAATATATTTCACTGAAGCATGAAAAAATAGAAGTTTAAATGTGTCTGAAGAAAGTTAAGTAAATAAACACGATTGTCTAATAAACAAAATTAATCGGTTACGTATTCCCCCTGAAATCAATTTATTCGTTCATTCATTCATTCAGTCAGTTTTCTCTGTATTTCACCTTCTTTGCCCATTTAACAAATATCATATCAACAGTTCTTTGTTTGACAAAGAGGGAGAGAGGCTGAGAGGTAGATAGACACAGAGAAAGAATTATCTCAATTCGTTTAGATAACAAAGTGACAAATCAGTTAGACAAAGGGGTTCTGAAGAGCTAATTCATTTTTATTTTGGTTTCTGTAGAAGTACGCATGTATGACTCCATCAGGAATAAGTTTCAGGACCTTGAGGTCATTCAGCGACCTCTTGTATCATTCAATCGGTCATGAATTTGACCTTGATAGAGATTAGTGCTTATCATTGTCGGTTAGGGTAAATTCATCACATGAAATAATCGTATAGACGTTTCTAGTTGATGTAGAAAGAAATTAGCGACAACATATACAACAAATTGGCAGAAGAAGTATCAAAGATAGGACTTCCTTTAGGTGAACATAGAGAAAACAGAGGCGATGATGAAGATTCCTGGCCAACGCTAACAGCAACAGGGACAACAACAGACAACAATTAGCTAGCATATATGGGAGGAATATGAAAGAAACAATCTCCTTCACCTACCTACCCACCTGGGAAAGCATCGTTTCAACTACGGCATATCAATGCAAAGATCGCGAAAGCAAGGCAAGCTTTCATTACTCTCAAGCTGTGTGTTGAGGTCAACAGCACTCAGCACTCAGCATGAAAATGAAAATAAGATTCGGAATTTCTTCAACACCAATGTGAAGTCAGTGCTACTCACTATACGGATCAGAGACTTGGCGCGTCATAAATTCTGTAATGAAACAACTGTCTAGTACACCTCTCTCTTTTCAATGGCTCTTTGAAGACGAACACTTGAAAACCAATTCACTTCATTCCATCGATGTGCAAGGCTACTGTGTAGTTTCAAGGTGGAATCGTTGAAAAAAAATAGCTATTTATTCAACAAATGCATATTTTTTTTTACCTCATTCATATTACGGGTTTTGGTAGGCATTTGAATTGCGTTGGTGGTTCATTGCTCAGAATGCTCATCAACTACGCATGTCGTCTGGACTTAATTAGCAACAGGTATACTCCTCAGCCCCATCAAGTTTATTTATTAGACAGTATGAAGTCTGGGAAAAGAGAGGAGACTGTGCATGAGGGTAAAAAAATCCATCGCTGTACTTCTTCTCCTTGCCGAGCGATGCTGGGGACATCACTCGTACCTAATTCCCATGAAACTTCATGAACACTCTACAACATCAACCAAATTCCAGTACTGGTCCAACAACTTCGCCTTCGGTGGTTTGGCCATGCTCTGCGCCGACCAGATGACGATCTGGTCACATCAGTTCTAAATCCCTCGCCATTTGCATCTTGGCGATGTCGCAGGGGTGGGCAGCTGAAAACATGGTTTGGTACAGTCAAGGCTGATATAAAGTGCCTGGGGCTACAAACCGTCTACGGACTCCGTCTGTGGAACAAGAATTGGATAACCCTGTCGCAGAACCTTGCATCAGATCGCCGCGCCGGGGGGCAGTGATGATTCGAGATGTTCATGAAGCCGGCTCATCCTCCCGTAGGAGATAGCCGAAGTAAAGTAAAGTAAGTCTTCTCCAATAGGAAGGGAAGGAATAAAACAGTGGCACAAGGAA
Organism: Trichobilharzia regenti; assembly: GCA_944472135.2. NCBI lineage: Eukaryota > Metazoa > Platyhelminthes > Trematoda > Strigeidida > Schistosomatidae > Trichobilharzia > Trichobilharzia regenti. The sequence goes on from OX235263.1 coordinate 7,105,013, forward strand.
GGAATATGAATTAATTCCAATGTCACAAATCAGTATCAGATAGGGAAATATTGAAAATCAGTGAGCACTGGATGATAGTGAACAAAATGAACATCTTTCATTGCTTAAAAAAAAATATCTTTGTTAGAAAGTAAATCCAATCATTCATATGCTTTAATTCTAAGCAGTAGTAAGAGATAATAGGTAATATATCTCCTCCACTTCAAAATCCATATCACACGTTTCGTCTTTTTGGAGGGACTCTTCATCTTGATGGCTGTTGGCCTCCTGGATAAGGAGTCACTACTAAAGTCAAATAACACATGAAACTGACATCTTAAGGAACTATCATAATATCTATTGTAAACAGGATACATACCAACGGATATTGGCTTTTTCAGTCAAATATGAGGGAAATTTATAGAGCTCAGTTAACACTCGATGCCTTATTGATTAAAACATAAGGTAGATTCATTGCATTTTCATAAAGTTAAGCGAAAAGATGAAAGACAATTTAAAGTTAGGTTATAAATTCACATCTCATTTACAGAACTATCACTGAAACGCACCAGGTAGTACTGGATAGCCTGTTTCCTCCTAGTTCGAGATTCTGCAGCTGTATGCAGACCACACCAAACCAAATCACAGGTGATACAACCCATAAAATTCAGATTACGTGATTAGAGAACCATTCAAAAAATAGAAATTACTAGACACCTGTCTAACAGTTTGCGTCTATAACCTCGGAAGAATTAATCTGCGGACTTTCAGATTACCAAGTGGTTTAAACTCAACATTCATTTAGAGGAGAGGATTTCAGTAGCCAACTGTTGGTTCACAATAGAGTCTTCACACACTACATCTCTAAAGAAAGAAGCATGTCTATGAACTACCGAGTGTAGCATACAGTAAATGTGTGTGTCAGGTTTCTAGAAGGGACTCGCGTACGAACATAACTAAAATGTATTAAAATGAAATCAGAACAGCTGTCCATATCGGGATTAACGGCGGGGTGGGGTGGTAGTGGTGGTGAAGCGGAGAGGGGTGGGGAGGAATATTTCTACTTCACTACACTTATTATCATAAGCAAAAGTATTAGTGTCCGGTGTTCAATGTTCACTGTCAAATTAAAGTTAAATCATTTTAAAAGCTAATTATGGAGATGATTCATCTGGAATAATTAGGACATGAAAATTGATGACAATAATAATAATAATAATAACTGGATGGAGGATTTCATCATGAGCTGACATCAGTTAGAGAAATACTGGAAAACCAACTGGGAGTACTGGACAGCTGTTTCGTCCTAGTTTCAGACTTTTCATCAGTACGCATCCACCGCTACCGTTCGAACCCTACCCAGAACCTTCTAGTTACAAGGCCAGCGAGTTAGCTCGTAGACCATTCAGTCACTGGAACCCGATCCAATGACCAGGCCATGAATTCTAATTTCTGCCAGTTCACGACATAACCCAACCATTTCGCAATGTCTTCTTCAATGAGTTACTGCCTCATCTTCAACCTGCTGTAGCCTACTGGTTATGGCTTGACACTAGCGACTGGACCTATTCAGGCAGGTCATTGGATGATGAAATCATCCAACCAATATTACAATTTCCCAAAATAAATAAATATTGATTTATTGATTATTTATTTATTGTCACTTCTGTTTGTTTATTTGTTTCTTTTTTCTCGTGTATATTTTCTTTTCCAGGGTTAACCTCACAGAAGACAACTAGGTTTAGATGAAGTAAATAAATAGAAAGACTAACACACGCACACGCGCCCGCAAGAATACACACCACTACACAGACATACACGCACAATCCTTGAGAATAATAATGAGTAGGAGTTCAACATGTGTACACGTAAGCAAGGCGAAATGAATGAATGAATGAGTCATATATAGTAATAGTAATCCTCTGATTATTCATCGAGAAATTGAAGGGAAGATACTATCAATATAAATAAGTAGTATATGAAATGAGGAGAGAAGAAATGATTATAAAAAGAAAGAAGAAGTAAAATTGAATTAACAAGTATAGTAAAGTCTGTTAAGTGGAGAAGAGATCTACAATGACTAAGGCTCAGGGTGAAACAATAAGCACGCACACACACACACACCCACACCCACACAAACACAAACACGGAAGATATACTGATGAATAGACTCAATTTGGGTAAAATGAGATGAGTAATGATGATAAGGATAGTTAATGGCTTAGTTTTCTTAATATCAGAGAAATAACAACCTTATTTCTTTTTATCTACAATTGAGTCCACAGTCGACATTTGGCAATTTTCGATGTGATATGGAGTGAAGCGGTAGTGTGTGTGTGTGTGTATGCTGACTACTACTCACTTATTTCAGAAATTGCTACAACTCTAATCGAATGATTGCTGACAAAATCTCAGCAATGTAGATAATGTAGCCTCATCATATAGGCTGATTTCCCAACTTATTACGTCATCTTTTGGTGTAGATTAGATATGAGATATTATATCAGTTATCCAACTACTCGGCAGTTCGATCTCTCCTCATCCGCCTCCTCCTCCTGCTCCTCCTTTATGGTTGTGGGACATGGTTATTGAAAGCTGGAGATATAATGAGGCTAGCTGTCTTTTACAATAGGTGTCTACCCTCTAATATATCATGTTATTATTTTGATTATTATTAATTTGGTCAACTCGTGTATTTTACCTTACCTTTCTTACTGTACACATGTATTCTTTCCTGGATTGCTTAAAAAAAACTACGTCATACTTCCATCCCATTAGACCATATCGTTGACATTGTCACTGATGATAGGCACTTGATGTCATGCAACAAATTTCCTAAAGGAATGTTATCAGACTGTGAGCATCCACCACAGCACCCGAAGCTCCAACCTTGTGTCTCCTCCTCAGGTAAAACAAGAAATCTTTTCAGAAGACTTTATGCACGTACGTCTAAGTATAAAAATTCCACTAGACCATATTTTGCTGCACGTACTTTATGTGATGAAAATGGTGTCAGGCATGAACTAACCATCTCTAACTTTTTTCGCACTACTCAATAAACCATTTCCTCCACCCTCACAGTACCAAACTTTATTGTTATTGTACTTCCTATATTTATAATCCTCTCAATTTTTTGTTTTTATTTGTTTATTTATTTTTCATAAGTGTGAACATCATTCAAGCTGTGTTATTATAACTGTTAATTTTGTATTTCCCCTCACCATGCTGCTATATCAACAGAAAATTAGATTCAATAATCTATAATATACTAAAGTTTCCAAACTGAATTCGAAATATTTTTTTTATTTTGATCAGAGCTGGATTCCACACCGTATTTTTTGGTACACGTATGGAATTTTCAGCATTTGATATCGGTAGCCCAAATTTTGCAAGCCGACCATAGGCATCGAGTGTGCGTCGGAAGGGGGTCGAACCACGGACCATGTGCATGGTCGGCGAGAGTCCTAACCACTGTGCCACCGACGCACAATACTGTTTGAAACAAACTCACTGTTATTATTATTATTATTAATATATTTAATATTCTCAATTCGTGCTTCGAATATTTTCGACTTTATATCGTAAACGTGGACAAATTCCTCTGGTTACTTTTGTTTTAATTTAATTTATATTTTGAATAAATCAGATGCAAGGTGTTGTGAAAAATGCTAAGAATTCCATTCTGTATTATAAGTACTGCTCGTCTTGGAATAAAGTAGATTATTATTATTCCTTTACGTTCCCAGTGGAACATACGGCACCTTCAAGCTAGAAGCTTGAAGTTTCTGTAGCAGTGGTGTTTATTTTTACAGGATGGGGTTGCTAGCCTCATGTCCAGCCTTTCCTCTTTAGCAGCTTTGTCTTCTGGCTTAGGGAGGTAAAGGAGTGCATCTGTGACCGGGGATCGAACCCCGGACCATGTGGATGGTCGGCGAGCGTCCTAACCTCTGTGCCGCTGACGCACAGATGGCCCTCTAACTGATATCAACTCATGATAAAATCATGAAACCAATCGAATCCCCACAAACGAACATTTGAAAGCCGAAGCAGTTCAAACCACCTGAATTCTAGTAAGTTAGCCACATGAGGTGAACTGCTAATATATTAAAGTTTGATCTAAATGAAAAGTTTTTAGATCAAGCTAAGTGATTTGCTTACATGAGAAGTTGGTGGATGTCTGAACAGTGTTGAACTAATACTGGAGATAAATATTTCATCACTTAAAACGTCTATAAGATAAGGTATGAATTTCGTCTCCCTCGAGAGCTCATCATCTGATTATTGATTCCTGGAAATATCCAGGTATCCGTTCAGAGAGTGACCAGATAGTGAGAAATTACAAAAGACAGTTATTTGAAACTGCAAAAACTCAATCACTTTCTCATATTCTATCATATCTCTGTGGCGGCATAAACTAACTGACGGCTGAATTTAATACTACCGGAAATTTATGTCAAAGGTGAGATTATCAGGAAGTTTCAAGATAAATTCTCAATTTCTCATTCGTTTCATCGGTGTTGGTGTCTGTCTTTGTCATGACATTTTTTTAAATTGACCTTAAAGAGGTTAAACAAAGAAAACGTTTATTTTATCAGCTGTTGCAAAAGGGGAATATAAATTTCAACACACAAACAAACAAATAAGCAAACGAATTGACTGACACCGCTATTTTTCAGGTCATTCATTCATACATAAGTGATCAATTATTGATTACTGACTTGTTCTAGGGCCATAAGTTCAAACACAAAAATTGTCAAGTTATATCAGTAACTCTAAACTACAAAAAGGCGAAATACAAGACATAAGGACGATTAATTTATGTTTGTGCGATAATACATTGAGAGACATGAATACATACAATATGTAGATACATACCTATGTAGATAGACTAACAGACAGACGTGGCTTTTAATTAGCCAATAAAAATACGAGAACGTCATCGTACGTGCGCACACACCCACACACACATTAATAACCATGAGTAGACACACCTACACATTTATATTTATTTTTTAAAATTAAGAAGTCAGTTAAAAGTCTTCAATCATTCAAAAATGTACATTTTAAAGGTCAAATTTAAAAATGAAGGATTAAATTCTAGAGAAAATTTCCTCAAAATATACATTCAAATGTCAAGATTTAATTAAACACATCCGTGCCAATAGCGGATCTAAAAGTTATCCACCTTCCCGTTGAGTAAATGCGTATTGAAAATGAATGTGGCCGATGGAGATGACAGTAGTTCAATTGTGAGGGTCAGTATAGATTTCTGTCCAGTAGATAGATGCATTCCCTCGTGAACTAAAGGCCTTGTACACGGTCACATGTGAGCACTGGTGCAGAAAAGTAAACTTAGACAGAGCATATGTCCAATCAATATACTCCGATGAACTCTCAAGGATTCTCTAACTGATATCAGTTTATGGTGCAGCCTACACACTAGAAAGTCTTTCTTGAGGCATGCAGTGTATTTAAAAGTATCCGAAGGTTAAAAATTTGACATATGAAACAATTTGACCTCAGGAACCCTTCATTTCCCAACACTAGGGGATAAGATAAGGTTGGGGGATTTCATCATTAGCTGATATTGGTTAGAGAACCATTGGAAAACTTGGGAGTATTGGACAGCTGTTTCATCCTAGTGCTATTCAACAGTACAAACCTACCACCTGGGTTCGAATCCAGGACTTGAAGATTAATCTGATGCTCTCTAGCCACTGGTCCTATTCACCCACTTAATTTGAAAGAGGTCGTGACCAGTAGGATGCAGCAGATTTAAGGTGAGACAGTAGCTAATCGAAGAAGACATTACGAAGTGGTCGCTCTATGTCATGAATTGGCTGACAGAAGTTAGAATTCATGGCATGACCATTGGATCAGGTCCCGGTGGCTTGACAATCTATGAACTCGCTGGGCTTGTTACCAGAAGGTGCTGGGTTCGAACCCTGCCGATTGAATGCGTACTGACGAAGAATCCGAGGCATTAGGACGAAACAGCTGTCCAGTACTCCCAGTGCTGGTTTTCCAATGGTTCTCCAAGAAATGTCAGCTCATGATGAAATCCTCAAATGCAATCAAACAAAAATCCTACAAAATCAATATTTGAAAGAGCGTCCACCCATTCGTAAAATATTTTTTTAAAAAGGTAATAAATAATCAGAAAACAGATCAAAATATGATCATGTTTTCGTGTATGCATTTGAACAGTATTTTCCCAGGATAACAAGAAAGTATTACGACCAAATTACAATGATTAATATTTTAAGGTATTAAAGGCTGACAGACAGACGTGTATTTGCACACGTCATCCTGCAGATATGTGTGCGTTTGCGAGGGTGTGTATGTGTGTGTATTGACTTAAGGCAATCGTTTAAGCACCTTCTGTGATAAATATATCAATAAAATCTGTTAAGAATTTATTTATTTATTACTTGAGATGGTCATAAAATATGTGTTACAGATTATAATTTAAATCATAATAATAATAATAAATGAGAGAGGCTGCTTGTATTTATGAGTTTGTGCGTATTTGTGTGTGTGAGAAGAGAAACTAATAAATTACATAATTAACAACTATAATTATTACTTGTCTGTCTGTCTGTCTGTTTTCGACATAGAACTTTGCACAAATGTGCGGAAGTTCAAGTCGCCACATTCCGTGTAGCACGCGAAGCAAGAGAAGAAAGCACAAGAACAGCATAATATAAACAGTGAGCAGAGGTGTGAGACAAAGGAGTAATAAACAAATACAAAACAGTTTCATTGAAGATCATAAGTCACAGGGAGTGGATGCATCTGCGCCACTGAGAACGGTTTTGAGCCATGTCACCAATTGTTTCCAACCATAGATTTTTATCGTCTCGAGGACCCCAGCCTGGAAGTCTACACCTTCCTACGTGGCTAAGACCAACTGTTGTGGATTTCATTGACTGGTGAAGCCAAGTTTTTGTTTGACCGCCGCTAGCTTTTTTCCAGACTGACCCTATATCTGCTAACATAGCTCGTCGAGGGAGGCGATGACTTGACATACGTAACACATGTCCTAACCATCTCAGTCTTTGTAGCTTCACGACTTCGTCGATTGATTTCCCCTGTTTACCTAGAACTCTACGCCTAACCTCCATGTTGCTCACCTTATTATGCCACTTTACATGGGAAATAGAACGCAGGCACTTATGATCAAAGGCAGCTAGTCTTTTCATGTCTTCCACTCTCAGTGGCCAGGTCTCACAACCATAAAGGAGGACGGAGCGGACTGATGATGATTATTACTTACAAAAGCCCATTACGGTGAACGTTGTTTATTACTTAAAGACAGACAGACACTGAGAGTATTGCTAGTCAGATAAATGTTTCAGATGAATGACGTAATAAAGATGAATATATCTCTGGTTAAACGACATAAAATTCAACAGGATTCATTAGCTAGCTAGCCATCGGATCGGGCCCCAGTGGTATAAGTATAAAACTTGGGCACTGTGGTAGAGCACAACTCCATTACGGAAATAAGACAGATAGAAGGAGTGTTGGTGTTGAATAACTAACTGCCCTATAAAATTCATTAGGAAGATCATTAAAGGCCAAAAACAAAATAAAAATAATTGTGAAACTAGTTGTGATAACATAAATAAGAGAGAATATAAGTCATCCACTGTTATACCATATAAGGAGGGGACATCTGAAACCCTCCCTACGTAGGATTCTCAATATAGCAGGAATTAGGGTTGTATTCACACCTACAAACTCACTCAGGTAGGAGAAGCTCTGTACCCTGTCGATAGACCCAATTAGACAAAATATAATTTACAAAATAACCTGCAATGACTGTGAGTTAAGTCAACTACATAGGTCAATCGAACTATTAGATCGGCGGTAGTGAGATTGCCTGCCAGAACATAAGAATTTAGCTGAGGTAAGAATGGTTGACCCAGAGAAGATAAGTAATTTAGAAAAATGCCTAGCAATCGCACTTCACGCATCGACACACAACCACACTATAGCGTGGTGAGAGAGGATTAAAATTCTAAAAAGTAATCTATGTAGGTGGAGAGAGAGAGATTGATTACTGAGTCCTGGCTGGTTCATTGAGTCTACACCCAACACGTACAATAGAAATGACTCAAGGCAAATACCAGAAATATGGAAGATATTATTACCACCAGTCAAATCACAAGAGGATAATAAATAATCTCCAAATTCTATTTCAATTCAAGCACATCACAACATTCTAACAAGTTACTTATTATGACTATAAAAACACTCGTATTATTTCCCGTCTGATTGTAATTAATCAATAACACTCATATTATTATTTCTCAATGTACATTATCCTATATTGATTTTTAGTCAAATGTCTAATCATCAATTCCACTCATGTATATAAATGAAGGAAAAAGTTGTGTGAGTGGGTGACTTGATATGATTATGAGTGGCAATAGTTCGTACTCGAAACTTAGTCATCAGTTAATATAACTGTATAACACCACTGTGTGATTTATCAAAATAAAATCCTATCCATTACGGGTCCCAGGGGCTACAGAATGGTTTACGGGCTAGCTCGCCTTGTAACCAGAAGGTCCTGGATTCGAACTCTGGAGGTGGGTGAGTACTGCTGAATAATTGTATAAGTTGTTTGAAAAAAATTTAGGCATTGAGTATATGATATTCATTAGTTATAAAAGTTTTTTGTATGAATGAAAAATGAATGAAAAACAAAACGATATAGTCATTTTTTTAACTGATGTTTCGCTATTTAGTGCTAATATCACAGCCCGCCAGCGCAAAGCTGTCAGTTGTTTCACGTCTTCTTCGATGAGCAAACTCTCTGATGTTAACTGTGCGTCGGTGGCATAGTGATTAGGACTCTCGTCGACCATGCACATGGTCCGTGGTTCGAGCCCACGCCGACGAACACCTGATATCTATGATCGGCCTGGAAAATTTGGGCTACCGATATTCACGCTGAAAATTCCATACTTGTACCAAAAATACGGTGTGGAATCAAGCTGTAATCAAAAATAAAAAAGTAAAATAAAATAAAAAAAGATGAGAATGAAAACAAGAGGAGAAAAAAGTATCAAACATTACTGGAACTCTCAAGAAAAATAACTATCCAAAGAACTCCATCAATAAAATCAACATCGACATTAATTATGGTCGAAAACACGTATTCCGAAGGCATCAACCTGAATAGTTGTAATTCCATATGATAATAATAATAATTTGCTTTATTCCAGAAACAGTATTAGTGGTACAGTGTGGAATTTTCAGCACATATCTACAATATTACATCTAATTTTATCAAACATTTAAAAGGAGTATTTCAAAAAATTAAAAATTTAAAAAAAAATAACAAAAAATGCGAAAAAATACCAAGAACTAGAAAGGAAAATAAACACCAATAATGAAAAATATTTCAGTATTAAGTAGTGGAAGCTATGATATGTGTATGGGTGATGAACAGTAACAGCTATGATCATACAAGAAGTTATGAAATGTTCTCAAGAATGTTTATCGCCAAGATGGTCAGTTTGATTTGATTGAACAACACTAAACAATCATAAAATAAACATTTCAGGTTGTGTTTTTTTTTATTGTCAGGTCTAATGCGGTGTTTGTAGTGCTGATTGTAGTGAGTAATCATGCATAATACAAAGATTTTAGGATGGTGATAATGGCGTTCACAACCAAGATTGTCAGTTAAATATTGCCGAACAAAAAACATTCACAAAACTAATATTACATGATGGTTAATGTAATAGAGATCAGAGATCAAATGTAATATAGATCAGAGGCGTCAGACAATGTCCTAAGACTATTCAATAAGCACGGCGTCAGAGTTTTCTTCAAAATATCAGACATGCTCACTACAAAGCAACCTTGTCCATATAAAAGACCAAATCTCTAAAGATTCTCTATCTAATTGTGTCTATAAAATAAAATGCTTCCTTGGAATGTGATGCGATATACATCGGACAAACATCTCGAGACAAAAATCAAGGGAATGAGAAGAGATGAACACCGTACAGTCGCATCTGTTCGACCACCGAGAAATCCAGTTGAACTAGAAAAACTTGAATAATCATCAGCCATAAGTCTACACGCCACACTATAGAATCAGGCCACAAAATTGATTTTGACACTATTGAAATCATCATCCAGAAAAAGCATTTCAGAAATCACAAAGGACGTCTAATATCATCAGAAACACTTCATATCAAGTGGAATCCAAATCATCTGAATAGGTATGATGGACTAAAACAGAATTTGACCTGGTTACAACACCTCCTTCCCCCGATGAAGTGACAAAATCAACACAAATGTGATAAGCAATTTGATTATGTAAACACACTCAGCTTTTATAATTTTACACACTTATCAAATCCAATAGTCATCTACACCTGGTTTTGTTATCTTTACCAATTTGCCAATATGACAACGCCAAAATGCCCCCATGCTGAGGAACAATGATTAAGTTGTTATATAATAAGCTGAGGAGATTTTGTAAATTCTGGTTAAATAATACCATTTTGATACAGCTATTAGCAGCAGCATTAAATAGCGAAACGTCGTCAGTAAAAACAACGACAATATCGTTTTGCTCTTTTTCATTCATTCATTCATTGGGAAATACAAAAAAACCTTCATTAGTTATAATTTATAGTTTCTCTATTACTCTAAAGCGCGATAAAGAAAGTAAGACGAACTTGGCAGTATAAAATGATATCATCATTCTATTTCACAGGTTCTCATCAACTGCACACCACTACCTGAAATTACAATGGTTATATAGATGATAATAACATAACATACTTTAATGTTCGAGTGGTGGTAGAAAAGAGATACTATAAAATTGACGCATCTAAATGAAAGCATTACAATGTTTTTAGTTTAAGTTTTTATCATCAATTTATACGCTTTTAAAGTTGAAAAGAGGGGTAGAGGAGGGGTAAGACAGAAAACAGAAAAAAGTTAACTAACAGAACAGTGTTAGCTTATAGCTTGTTCACATAGCAACTCAAAAAACAAAAGCGGTTACAGTTTATGAGATTAAGACTTGTTCAGTGATGAGTTGAGATCACTGAATTAGATGACTAATTAATTAATGTAATCAAAATCAAAATTCTGCTATCAAGGAAGTGATAGGTTAATCACACACTCTCTTTCTGTATGCATAAGTCTGGTTTAAGTAGATTGATTGCGATCACTTCGGCAAATCGTAGTAGAACCATTGTAATTTCAGGTAGTGGTGTGCAGCTGATGAGAACCTGTGAAATAGAATGAGGACGATATCATTTTATACTGCAAATTTCGTCTTCCTTTCTTTATCGAAATTTATCAAGGGAACCAAATGTATGAAGCTTTTTATTTATTCAATCTGTCTACCATAGTAGAGATAAAATGGGTTGGGTTGAAAGGTAGGCGGAGGGGGAGGTGAGTATCACCCTTTTTACTCGATAAAATTAACTCTTATGTGCACGCAAAAGTGTGTGTACGTGTGTGCGCATGCATGTCTATACAAACCAGAGTACATTTTGGCTTCATTTCACATGTAATGTACCCTAACCATAAAAAATAACAGTAACAACAATAATAATTGCAATAGCAACAATCGAGTCAATAAACAAAACAAAACATAATACATTTTGAGATATATTAGAAAATCCCTCATTTTTTTCCTGGTTTCTATGTGAAAATTTTGTTGCTTTATAGACCAAATGTGATGATCATAAATTTACTCAATTTTCAACTAACTGTGGTCATTATTACAGTATGTGTGTGTGTAAAAGGATGTCTATCTGTGTGCATGAGTGCATGCTTGTTTGTGTCAGTGTGTGTGTGTGTGTGTGGGCGTGTGCGCATGTATTTTCCTTCATAAACAAGTAAACAGACAACATAAGCAACCGCACAGACACACAAACCACAAAAATAATGACAACGAGAATAGCAGTAGCAACAGCAACCGCAGAAGCAGCAGCGGTAATAATCATAAGGAGACCAACTCCTCATTCAACAGCGGTTAACAATGACAATTGGAAAGCATTAAAAAATTAGCATAAAATACGCATAAGTCATACTACTACTAATGACAGTAATAATGGTAGTAGTAGTAGTAGTAGTAGTATAGAAGAGCCATAAACGAAATAGTCGCACACACACAGACAGACAGTGAATAGCTTTTATGTGAAGAAGGCGTAACGATTACTATTATATCGATGCATAGGTTCGTGGTCAACAATGACAGTTGGTGTTATCGTGGTTCCTCTCGTCATCCTTACTCCTTCTCCTCCTCTTACTATTACAACTACAAGCTACTAAGATGGAATCATAAATTTTATTCTTAAAAAATGAGAAATTCCTAAAGTTTTTTTGGGGGAGTTAACTCTAGTTTCAAGTTGGAGAACAACAGCAATGATGCATACTACTGATGAATGTGGAATATAAGTAGGAATGTTAATAAACAATAAAAATATTCCAAAAATAAATAAATATGACAGGCGATAGACGGATATTAGGATAAAACTTGAGCACTGTGGTGGTAGAGTATAACTCCATTATGGATATAATTTTATTTTGATAAAATCATTTAGGGGGGGAGGTATCTGAGGTTCGATATGCAGGATTCTTAATAAAGCAGGAATTCGGGCGGCGGCGGGGGGGGGAGGTGGCATTTAAACCTACAGACTCACTCAGGCAAGGACAAGCTCTGTAGGTTAAAGGACCCTGTGGATTGACCCAATTAGACAAAATTATATAATTCACAAAATACCTTGCAATGACTGTGAGTGAGGTCAACTACTTAGGTCAAACTAGTAGATTGGAGGTAGTGAGATTGCCTACCAGAACATAAGAATTTAGCTAAGGCTAGAATGATTGACCCCACCCACGAAGATAAGTAATTTAGAAAAAAGCACGCAGCACTACACTGCACTGTATGCATTAACACACAATCACACAATAGAATGGTGGGAGAGGGTTAAAATTCTAGAAGCTAATATAGGTAAGTGGAGAGAGATAGAGGTTGATTACTGAATCCTGCCTGGTTCATCAAGTCTACACCCGGCACGTGCAACAGGAATGACTCATCACCAATACCAGAGGTATGGAAAATATTACTACCAATCATATCATGAGATGAGAAATATTGGAACCATATAAACGAAGATGGAAAATTGTGTGAGTAGTGTCTTGATATGATTATTAGCAGCAATTAAAACATGGTCGAAACATGGTCATCAGTAAATATTGCTAATAAATAATAATAAATAAATAAAGCTAATTCAGTATGCGCACCAATTCACATAGTGATCATTTGGTATAATTACACGATTAAAACAATAAGAAATGCTGAAAAGTTTTGGGTATTTTTGGCGAAGGAAACTCTGGTAGCCCAGTAGTTTAAGCAGGCCATCGTAAAAATCCACTGATCCTTAGAAATATGATATCCTTAAGTTCCAAGATAGATATGTAACCTGAACAGCCATAAATAGTTTTTGTAGAATGGATAGATTGTATAATGAATTGACAGAAATGCCATGGATAGACAGAGAGAATAAATACAAAGCAGTCATGATGATGGGGTGCCGCCGACAATTATACATCTCATTTAACAGTTGTACGACAACACTGCATGCCAAGTAATCCACAACGAGAAACTCACAGAATCCTTCGAAGTGAAGACAGGAGTAAGACAAGGCCGGCTGACTACCTACTATCTCCAATGATTTCCCTGATTGCGGTAGGCTGGAGAATGCGACAGACAGACAGACAGACAGCGACGGGAAACGAGGAGACAGGCATAAAATGCACCCACACAAAAAGAACTTGGAGGATCTGGATTTCGCCAATGTGATATATGTCTGATTTCCCACAAACTGGGAGATATGCAAGTGAAAAGCAACAAGTTGACAGAGGAAGAAGTATCACAGATAGGACTTGACTTCAGGTGGACATAGAAAAGACAGAGGTAGGTGATGAAGATTCCTCACCAACACCAAAAGCAAGAGGGACAAAAACAGACAACAATCAGCCAGCATAAATGGGAGAAATCAGAAAGAGGCAATCTCCTTTACCTTCCTACTTACCTACCTACCTATCTGGAAAGCATCGTTTCAACTACAGGCGGACGGAAATAGTGAGGATACGAAAGTAGCGAGGATCGGGAAATCAAGGAAAGCTTTCATCACTTTCACCAAGTCTGTGTGGAGGAGATCAACAGGACTCCTCAGAATGAAGATGAAAATAACATCCGGATTTTGAACTCCAATGTGAAGTCAGTCAGTGATACTTACTATACGGATCATAGAATTAACCAGCGCCGTGTCACGAAGGTTACCTCGAACAAACTACAGATCTTCATCAACAGCTGTCTTCGCTCAGTATTTCGCTAAAGAGCATATGGGCGGCTAGAAAAGATCAACAACAGGGATCTCTTGGAATGAATGAACCAACACAGCAGGAACCAATTGTGCAACAAATATGCAGGAAGTAATGGAGGTGGATTGGCTGGCTATATTCTGAGAAAACAAGCCATCATTAAGTGACATCTGTCACACATCAGGCCATCGCTCGACTGGAATCCGAATGGTAAGTGACGAGTTAGTTGGTCATCGGTGCGAGGGCGGGGTGACATGGAAGAGGAGGTGATCCGAAGAGGAGATGAGAGCATGTGCTCAGACGTGAAGCCAGCTGAAGCCCTATATTCCTCTGGGAATTAAAGGAAACGATAATATAATAATAATAATAATGGTGGTACAATGATTGTGTCAGACTGTGATTTAACCATAGACACTATATATGTAATTGGTGGATGGTGGCTAGCATTGGAATCCACCAATTGTAATAAATAATAATAATTTTTCCTTCACGTTCCCAGTGGAACATAGGGCTCCAAGCTAGTGGCTTGAAGTTTCTGTAGCAGTGTTTAACTTTTACAGGATGGGGTTGCTAGCCTCATGCCCAACCTTTGCTCTTTACCAGCATTATTTCTGACTCAGTAAGGTAAAGGAGTGCGCCGGCCGGGGATCGAACCCCGGCCCATATGCATGGTCGGTGAGCGTCCTAACCGCTATACCACCGACGCACCCACCAATTGTATACTAACTAAATACCCAGACATCGTCGAAGCATCTGCACAAGAAGCCGACATGTCAACCTGAGACCGAGCACTTCGGTCCAATCAATCGACGGGAAAATCAAAAATTTAATTCAATAACTATATATGTAAGTTTACAGTAAATAAACACACCATATACCGGGTCACTATAAGCCACATCACTTCTTTAAAGTTCATCACCTAGAAACATCTTCTTTTGCTTACTGTACAGAACAAAAACTGGACATTAAATATTCTTGTATTTTGCATTAAGTCACCATGGTAACATTAACATTCTCTAGGATATAAATATGTAAATCAAGTTGACGAATTTAAGACAGAAAAGGACAAGCCTTCTGCAAAAATAAATTTGTAGCTGCCATCTGTGTCCCAGTGATACTGGATAGTGACCAGTCTTCACCTACATACCCCTCCATGTGTGCAGAGAATAACATGTATAGGATCAACGGATTACATAATCACTATATATGTATGTAGTTGCTAAGGTGGTTGAATTTTTAAATAGGAATGGTGAATTAAAATAAAATAAATAAAATTATTGATTGGTCACTGGGGTGTAACCAGTGCCATGTGTATAATTCTTAGTGTTGGTGCTATGACTGGATTCTGTTACAGTCAAGTTTGCACAGGTGGATGGCGAAACTATGCGACTCAGCAACGTGATAATTGGAAGTAACTGTCAAGACGAGTGGTATTCCACTGGGCCATATCGTTGACATTGTCACTGATGATAGGCACTTGATGTCATGCAACAAATTTCCTAAAGGAATTTTATCAGACTGTGAACATCCACCACAGCACTCGAAGCTCCAACCTTGTGTCTCCTCCTCAGGTAAAACAAGAAATCTTTTCAGAAGACTTTATGCACGTACGTCTAAGTATAAAAATTCCATATTTCGCTGTACGTACTTTATGTGGTGAAAATAGTGTTAGGCATGAACTAACTAACCTTCTTTGCACTACTGAATAAACCATTTCCTCCACCCTCACAGTATCAAACTTTTTTGTTATTGTATTTCTTATATTTATAATCCTCTCAATATTCCTGTTTTTATTTGTTTATTTATTTTTCATAAGTGTGAACATGATTTAAGCTATGTTATAACTGTTAATCTTGTTTTTCTCCTCACTATGCTGCTATATCAACAGAACATCAGATTCAATACTCTATAGTAACATGCTAAAATTTCCAAACTGACTGTATCGACAATACTGTTTGAAACAAACTCACTGTTATTATTATTATTGTTATTATTGTATTTAATATTCTCAATTCGTGCTTCGAATATTTTCGACTTTATATCGTAAACGTGGACGAATTCCTCTGGTTACTTTTGTTTTAATTTTTAATTTAATTTATATTTTGAGTAAATCAGATGCAAGGTGTTGTGACAAATGCTGAGAATTCCATTCTGTATTACAAGCACTGCTTTTGGAATAAAGTAGATTATTATTATTAAGAAGACCAGGAACTATGACTCATATTTATTGGTACTTGTAAGCAAGACGTGTTTTGTGATCTCAAAGGATCTGGTGTCTTATTTCCTGCCTCAGAGATACAGACATATGCCATCCTGGACTACAGTCAGACGTATCACACTTAAGCTACTCGGGTCAGATGACTAATATATATCCAGCGAAACGTCTAAATTGCATATATATATATATATATATATATATATATATATATATATATATATATAAATAAACACTGTTTATAATGGTATTGGATAGTTGGAGGCAGTCAGTAACAAGGAGCCTTGGACCTGGGTTTCGTGCTAGTTGGCACTCACACCAGTCAGTCAGTAAGGTGCATCTGCAACCTTGTAGGCACTCATGTCCCTCTTGAGATTTACACCCGCGTCACTCATTGAGTGCTGCAGCCAGAGATGTCGCCACTGAGCTATTCTGGCTGGCTCGTGATTGACTTCCTGTAGGAGTGTATTGGATATTTTTTTTGATTGGACACTAGTCAGTGACCAGTGTAATGTGTCTAGTCCTATCTTTGGTGCAGACTGAATTCTATCAGTCAACTTTGCGATGTGGCCACCATGCTAGCCATGTGACTCGCCATCCCGGTGCACTGTGAATTGTTGATATTTTTACTTGGGACTAGAGTTCCTTCAAGGTTGAAGATACTCCTTACTGACAAGTAGGAGTGCCAACTAGTACAGAGCCTAGTTACAACCAAGGCTTCCTGTGGCTGAATGCCTTCAACCATATAATACCAAGCATTCAAAGTCCACTGTGATGTTGAGTCACCTAGTGTGGCATGCTGGCCACATTGCAAACTTGTCTGACTGATAGAATTCAATCTGCACCCAACAAAAAGGACTAGACACATTACACACACCCCTGTAGTTACTAACTAGTGTACAATCGGAAATTGTTTGTAATGGGGAATTCACTTTGTAAACTAGATTTATAACAACCGTATAATGTCACCCTAGAAACAGTCACTTGGCCCTGGAATTCAACTATTCCATTACAGATCACATCTAGGACTAAAAGATCTTGTAGAGGCTTAAGCTACCAAAATTCTCCATCATCCTGCATACTGCATATAATTTCTCTTGTTCACCTTGCTTTAATTTATTTAAATATGATCTCTAGTGGTATTTTCTACTCTCGTGACGACCTGCTGATTCGTTAGAGTCTACTGAACTTGAGATCAAGTAAAATCACTCGAGTGGAATCCGAATGGGAAGTAGGCGTTGTGAAGTGGAGATGAAAACGTGTGGGCAGACGTGGAGCTAAGTGATGAAAATGTTAGTGGAGACTCTACCGCAATGGAGACGTGCGACTGAAGCCTTATGTTCCTCTAGGAATTAAAGGAAACAATAATATAATAATAATAATACTGCCGTTAATATT
Organism: Trichobilharzia regenti; assembly: GCA_944472135.2. Lineage (NCBI taxonomy): Eukaryota > Metazoa > Platyhelminthes > Trematoda > Strigeidida > Schistosomatidae > Trichobilharzia > Trichobilharzia regenti. The sequence continues at coordinate 7,122,981 of OX235263.1, forward strand.
ATCATTAATATTATTATTCACATAGACAGAAAGAATCATCAAAAAAACGCCATTAAATAGATGTCTGGACATTGAATAAAGCAGATATATATACACATGTTAGTATATTTATACAAAAGGATAATAAACCTCCATTCTTCATAATGTTATTGTTCAATTATCAACAGCAATTTAATTTATACACATCTGCTGATCATTACTGATAAGAGATTATCCATAAAATCTTTATTTATTTATTTAATTGTTGTATTTTTTGAATAAAAAGTGCCGAAAGGTACTCATTTATCGTCCCCAAAGATGACTGCCTATCTATCTACCTATCTCTCAATATGCGTGTCTGACTGTAGGCATAATAATGGTTAAAATGGATAATTGAACAGTATTGAAAAATTGAACAATGGAGGGGAGATTGAACATTTAACCTGGGTAATTATAATGTCAGTCAGTCAGTCAACCCTATCCTATTCTCCTCTATTCCTCCCTTTTAGTGTCTCAACAGAAAAAAGATAAGAAAACAAAGTGGTGAAAAGAACAATTGAACACGAAGTGTAAATACTAAAATTAAAAAGAGAAAAGAAAAGAAAAGAAATTTCAAATGCGTGTCTAATGGGTATTTATCAGTATTATGAATGAATTTTGGTGTACATTGCACCACACCTCCCTGTGTCACTGTCTGTCTCACCCTCTCTGTCACACACACATGCACACAGACACACATAAATGTTGAATCGTGCAGAAAAACCCAAAAAAACTACTTTCATTATACTAAGTGTACACAATGTAGACTATATATATTTCCAATCCATTAAAAGATACCAGATAAAGCATATAACCTTATCAACATCCCACCCTACCCCACCCCACTCCCCTACACATCCCACCACTTTACTTTACAAAACCTTTTAGAAAAAATTCTTTCTTTTAAGATCACGTAGATTAGTTTAATTGATTGAGATAGTCTTGATAGTCTGTTGATGTGTTTTTCTTCACGGAATATCCATGTATGTATGTATGTAGGTATGTCTTAAAGTTAATGCAAGTTAGATTTCGTACCAGTAAACACTCATCAGAGTGTTTTTGAGACTATTTGAATAATATTCTTAGACTGGTAGGTTATTTTTTATTATTACTATTGTTTCCTTTAGTTCCTAGCGGAACATAGGGCTTCATTCGCACATCTCCGTTGCATTCGGTTCTCTGCCAACGTTTTCATCACCCCGCTTCAAGTTTGTCCACATACTGGGTCCGACTATATCATCACTACGAGTATTACAAAATTGTCCTGTCATTAACCTTCATGTAATATTAGTTTTGTGATTGTTGTTTTTTGGTTCGGCAATCTTGGTTGTGAACGCCATTATCACCATCTTAAAATTTTTTGTATTATTCAGGATTACTCACACTACCACTACAAACACCGCATTTGTGCTGACAATAAAAAAAAACACAACCTGAAATGTTTATTTTATGATTGTTTAGTGTTGTTCAATCAAATCAAACTGACCATCTTGGCTATAAACATTATTAAATATCATTTCATAAACTTCTTGTATGATTATAGCTGTTACTGTCTACCACGCATACACACATCTCGTAGCTTCCACTACCCAATACTGAAATATTATTCATTATTCGTGTTTATTTTCCGTTCTACTTTTTGGTATTTTTTTCGCATTTTTTGTTATTTTTGTTGTTGTTTTTATATTTATTTTTTGTAATACTCCTTTTAAATGTTTGATAAAATTAGGTGTAATATTGTAGATATGTGCTGAAAATTCCACACTGTACCACTAGTACTGTTTCTGGAATAAAAGCGAAATTATTTATTATTATTAACACTTTCAATAAAACATACTTTACATGTTTACATGTTTATTATTAGTAGTAGTATTAGTAACTATCACCGTTATCTGAATACCTTCCAACTGATAATTCTTCACCTGTGTGTATGAATAGTGTTCACACATAAAGATAACGAATCATAGGCAAAAAAAGATAACAAAAACAAACCGGACACGTGCAATAGGCGGGGTAATTATCATCATTATACGTCTTATCTGTCTTATAGACGGAATATGTCGACTATAAATCTAACAATCCGTATAATTTATTTATCTAATTCATGTATACTTGATCAGACATGATTACGTAATAACGAAATGTGCTGAAATTGACTAGGAATGATGATGATGGTGATGGTGATAACCGAGTCCACATGTATAGTTATAATTTGGAAGAAAAAATTTCCATGCGGGTGAGATTTAAATTTCATTGTTGATTTCATTCCATAAATACTACGATTTATTATATTGTTGATTATCTTATCAGCGTGACCATCTGTGCTTATGATGTAACCACACACACACACACACATAATGAATAATTCACGGGGAATTCATGAAAAACACGTGATCCAATGACGAGACATTCTTTTCAAGAGTTGGTTTGAAGGGATTAGATTTGTTTTTTACTAGTTTAAATACGGATATCAGATAGAGAAGCATTGAAAACCAATCAGGAAGTACTGGACAGTTGTTTGGTTGTAGTTTGGGAATCATTGGCAGTGCACAACCTCCCACACCAGGGTTCGAACCGAGGACCTTCTGGTTACAAGGCAAGCTAGCTTGTATACCATTCAGCTACTGGGATCCGACCCGATTCAGAGGCTAGCCCATGCATGAATTCTAACTAATTCTATCAATTCGTGATGTATTTACCGCGGCCACCTACCAGTGTCATGGACGAGACATCCATCCTCACACTTGACTGCGTAGACCTCAGTGGTCACGACTTCTCATTAGAACTCCAAGAAAATCCGTCCTGTAACAAGTCACTAGCGAGCATCCGATTAACTTTCAAGAGTTTCGTTTGTAAGGGTTAGATTTGTCTTTATGAATTTGATTATTTGTGGTCACTATATATTCTATTGGCTTGATGGGATAACTAACGGTGAAATTCAGGATGTGCCTTATTTCTTCCTAGCTTAGGACTTGTTAGCTAATGGATCTACCTGTGTTCCCCAGTGAGACTCAAACCCTAAACTCGTAACGCTTCAAATTTCAAAGTTTTATCTCCTGATGGCTATTCTGGCCCTGAATAACATTTTATTATTCCAAAAGACATCGTCGACGCGTCCGTACTAGGAGCGAATCGATACCTCAACAGAGATCGAACATTTCAGTCCAACATAATAACCGACTTACAGAATAAATACACAATTGTAAAGGCTAATGAGTGGTAATTAAACAGCAAGTAATCAAGGTCTAATTGTGGAAGCATAGCATATTGATTTATGAGGTGGACTTTCAACCATGGGGTCGAACGAAGCCCCATTTTTACTGGAAATTCGTGTGACTTTTGAATAACATGGGAATAATGATGGTGATAAGGAGTTGCATAATAAGCCTGAGTAACTTACAACCCAGTCTTTGTTTACTGACGTAACACCTGGAGGGATAGACATATATAGCTGAGCAAACAGGCATATTATGAATAAAGCATTAGAAGCAACAGGACTGACCAGGTGGACACTATATATATATATATATATATATATATATATATATATATATACATAATATTGTGGGCTGTATAAGATGTACTACACAAAATCTCAAAGTTTGTGAGAGGGCTAAGATACTGGTCTCGATTCCCAGACTGAAGCAGATGTTTGGTTTAAGTTGCCATCTCCCATCGGAGAGTCTGATTCACAAGGCAGTGGAGCAATGTTCCCATGATTTCCATTGACCAAAGCATAGAAGTTAGACCAGCATTTCCAACATTCTACGTGTAATCGCCAGATGTTCGTATTTGCCCAATCACTTTTCTGAAGAACATTCCAGAGTCTTGTGAAGGCGGTATGAACGTGTGGCCACATGACAGCTTATTTAGCGAAAAGTCTACCCACCCTCAGCAGTACGAGGTAGTTTATTGGGAGAGGGAGGGGAGAGTATTTTTATTTATTTATTTTTTTGATTACAGCTCGATTCCACATCATATTTTCGGCACAAGTATGGAATTTTCAGCATGTGATATCGGTAGCCCAAATTTTGTAGGCCGACCTTAGATTTCGGATGTGCGTTGGCAGGGGATCGAACCCCGGACAATGTGCATGGTCGGCGAGTGTCCTAACCACTGCGCCACCGACGCACAGTTGATATTGTTGATGGATGTTTATTGAACCAAAATGTTCAATGTCTGTTCAAATGTCCTCTCCTAGCACGGATGAAACGTGAATCCTGAACCCAAAGTGCTAGCCATCATCAGCCAGACAGAATCATGTTAACTTTCAAACACTATACAAGCATCTATAATACTAGAAGCCAATATATCAACAAACAATGAACATTTCGGACCAATATATGAAGAAAGAAGAAGCCATTGATAGGGAAATCATTTAAGTGAGACAAATAAAAATTAAAAAAAAAAACGCGGTAGGTAATCGAGGCGAATACGCACACCCACTCACATATAGACACACACCCACCCACACTTAAATATACCTCTGTGCTATACCAGCTGTAAAGTTCTCATAGTCTACAGTGATTTCAACAAAACACTTTTGAATACGGACACATGCAGGCATGCATGCATAACTTTGTCCTCTCTGTTAGTGTCCAACTCATAGACACATACACACACAACCACACACACATACAATCGCCCCCTAGACAAACATGTCAACAGATTTATTGAGTGGTGAACACAGCTAATGTCAGTGAGTAAGTAAGTAATATGATATCAGATAAGTAAACAAACTAAGTTTATTTACACAAACAATAAGTTAATGTCATTGTGTTTATATGTTTGTGTCATTGTTCTCGTCTTAATATTTCAGACAATATATGACTTTTTCTCTTTTTTTAAATAGTTGTGTTTATTTATTTACAAGTATCGGTTTTTTGTAAGGATTGTTTTGTTTGATTGCATGGAGGATTTCATCATGAGCTGACATCAGTTAGAGAACCATTGGAAAACCAGCACTGGCGTACTAGACAGCTGCTCCGTTCTAGTGCTTGTGACTCTTCAGCAGCAGGCACCGACCGCCACAGTTCGAACCCAGGACATTCTGGTTACAAGGCCGGTGCTCTAGCTTGTAGACCATTGAGCTACTGGGAACCAATCCAATGACCAGCCCCCATGAATTCTAACTTCTACCACCCAATTCACGACATAGCGCGACTATTTCGCAATGTCTTCTTCGATGAGTCACTGCCTCATCTTCAACCTACTGGTCACGGCTTCCCACTAGAACCCCAGGTTAACTGCCTGCCTGAATAGGACCAGTCGCTAGTGAGCATCAGATTAATTAATTTTCAAGTATTGGTTTTTGTAGGGATTTTGTGTTTGATTGCATGGAGGATTTCATCATCATGAGCTGATATTTCTTTACTTATATTATTGGATTTATAATGTTGAAAAATACCCCCCCCCCCAGTGGTTTTCTTATGCAGCAAGTACACTCGTCAGTCAAAATTACTCCCACTGTGTGAAGCTACATCAATTCGAGTGAGATGGTTAGGACATATGTTACGTATGCATGTCTAGCCTAGCCATCTATCTCCTTCATCAACGACGGGCAATGTTAGCTGCTGATATAGGATGGATCAGGTTGGAAAAGAGCTAGTGGTGGTCAAACTAAAACCAACATGGCTTTATCACTCAATGAATAAATCTACAACAGTTAGTTTAAGCTAGTCAGCCAGTCACGCAGGGAGGTGCAAACCTTTTGACTGGTTTGGGTCCTCGGGACGGTAAAAACCAATGAAGGCTGGAGACAGTTAGTGATATGGCTCAAAATCCCCGTTGTCAATGGCTGGCGCAGGTGCCTCACTCTTTGTGTGACTATAATATCTAATAAAACTAAATTGTCCCTCTATATTACTATTTTTTCGGCTCATATCTCTGTTTACTGTCTCTCTTTTCAAACTCTTTTTACTTTCTTCTATCGCTTTGTGTGCTAAGTGAAGTGTAGTGACTCGAACAGCTGCACATCCTTGCAAAGTTCTATGTTGAGACCAGTCAGTCAGTTTCTCACTTTCTACCCACGATTGACCGATATCATAAAAATGTATTCATCTTAAAAACGAAGATAGATAACGCGAAAGTCAATAGAATATTTGTTTCCGATGAGACCACGGATTGCTATCAATGAGAGAACCATTGGACAACCGGGGACTACTGGACAGCTGTTTCGACAGCTACGTTTCGAAAATCCTAGTTTTGAACCCCACTCTGCGAGTGCGTACTGTCAATGAGTCCCAGACCAGAATGTAACAGCTAGTTGTCAAGTACTCCTGTCTTGGTTTTCAAACTGCATTGAGACATATTTCTCCGTTCAAAAGTTTTGAGGGAAAGAATGTAGCATTTCGCGCACCAGGCCATCACTTGAATGGAGTGCGAGTGGGAAATGACAAGTTAGGTTTGTGTTCAAGGATGACGCGGTGGAGGAGATCGTGCGAGAAGGAGATCACAGACTGTAAGCAGTTGTTGACTGAGTTGGAGATGAATGCAGAAAATAGGACAAAGTGGAGATAGGCTGTTGAAGCCCTATGTTCCGCTCGGGACCTAAGATAGCAACAACAATAATAATTTAAGACAAAAAAAAACATGCACAAAGGATTTACTTTAGTCGAGTAAACGTCATCAATAACAGATAAAAGAATACAGCATGGCTATTTTGAGTGGCTGAAAGTTGACAAAACGAAAACCTCACTTATTTATTATGTCAGTGAAAACACTAATTTTGTAAGATGTAATTGTAAGAAAATCAATCACCGATCGATCTGCCAATCAATCAATTTTTAGAGACTTCCGTGATTACAATATACTCTGATGAATTTGATGTCGAAGCAGATAGGCTATACATTTTAAAAAAATGGAAACAAATATTGTCACGTAATTATATTGATGATTGGATGAATTTGGATATAATTGATAGTGGTTGGATTACTTATTTTCCTATTCAGTAGTATAATTTCATCCTTGCAATCGAAATAAAAAAAGAAATAAATTCATAATGGGACGGTTTGAGATATTAGTGCATAAATGAATGTTCATCATTAAAAAATGACAGAGTGTATTGAACGGCTGTTTCATCCTAGTTTTGAACTCTTCATCAGTGCGTATGCACGATCCCACAGGGAATCGATATAGGAAACTTCCAGTTTAAGAAGACTGACTGACTCGTTTCAACATAGAACTTTGCACAAATGTACAGCAGTTCAAGTTGCCATACTCCCTCCCTCTATGTAGCTTCTCTAATCTTGGTACTTTTTCTAACGTGGTGCGGTTGCTATCGGTGTCACACACCGAAACCTTTTGCTCTTCACCAGACTTTTCACCACTTACATAAGGTCTAAAAGTGTGTCCACCAAATATTCGGACCCTGCCCACCTGATGGGTTAAGTGGTTGGCTAGCAGTGAACTGACATACTTTTCAATTAATCATCAGTCAAAGAACGTTCCGCTATCAAACCAGGTGACCTAACCAGCATACTTTCAAGCTGTTACTGCTAACTAAAACTATTTTTTTGGATTGCAGATAAATAAACTAATCTAGGGTAAGAGGAGAAGACGGAAAGAGAGAAAGAAAAAGCAGTATGACAAGATGACGTTGACTTTATCACTACACCGATAGTCATATAGCCTTAAGATTATTATTATTATTACTAGGACTGCCCTTTCTTTACAGAAGACTTAACTGATTTAAATGACATGACACATTACTACTCTTCCTATTTATGACAATTATCTAGTATCACGTAAACATTTCGACCAATTTCTATGAATTATGTCATATAGACATTTCTTCTGATAAGATGAACAGTGTTCATGTAGATGGGTGTATATTTGTGTGTGTGTGTGTCGGTATACACAGGTACGCAAAGTAGTGTGTAATTGATTGATCAAAAACACAGATTCAGTACACACTACATTATATAGCTGATATCATAAATGAGGATCAATTATTCAGGTGAAAGAATACTTGTCATTTTATGACTTTTTTTAAAGTAAATAAAAATAAATAAGCGGCAAGTGATAAAATGCGTATACTAACAAAGTTGTCCAGGATGATAACGACACGTTTATAAAAAAAAAACAAATATCATAACTTCGTCATGTTCTTGCAGAAATTATGATTGAATAAAGTAAACATACATATAATTAAATAAGCTGACATCAGTTATAGAGAGAGAACTATTGGAAAACCACCATGGAGTACTGGACAGCCAGCTGTTTCGTCCTAGTTTGGGACTCTTCACCTGTAACACAACCGAGTCCCTGAAAATCAACACTCAAGTGGTATACGAGCTGGCATGCCTTGTAACCGGTAAGTCTTGGGTTCGAACTCTGGTAGTGGGTGTGCACTGTTTAAGTGTTCCAAGCACTAGGTCGAAACAGTTAGCTGTCCAGTACTCCACGGTGGTTTTCCGATAGTTCTCCCTTTCAATGATGTCAACTGCAAACCAAACACTTGACGTATATTTAGATGAGGAATGTTACTCTAGACAATATTTGAATTAAGCTACATTAAATTCAGTTTATTGTAACATGAGAGAGAACGCTACTCACTCTCTTCAGTGCAAACAGCACACTGATCTAGGTGGGGTAGAAAGTGACAGTTGTCTGCAGCTGTCAATTTTAAGCAATACATACAGGATTTCACTAATATAATCAGTGAGTGATATGCTCACCTCTTTATATACAACTGTGAGGTAGTCTAAACACTGTAGGGATTTGATTTGTTCCATGCTTGACCACGGAATGATGATATCACAGTTAGAGAACTAAAGGAAACCAGCTGGGAGTACTGGACAGCTGTTTCGATCTCCTCCGCCTTCTCCAACTTTGGGACTCTTCATCAGTACTCACCCAGAGATGGGGTTCAAGTCCAAGGGATTTGACTCAATGGCTAGTCCACAAATTCTACTACTTCGTGATTTTAGTGCAATCTTTGGTATGACTGGTTTATAATACAATAAATGGCTATATATATATAGAAGTTCGTCTCTTTAGCATACCCCAAGTACAGAAGAGATTTAATTCAAATCTTAAAAGCGATTTTGGGCCCGATTTATCTTCTGTGTTGGTTTGTATTAAAAGATATCGGTAGGTCACTGGTTCCTCCACCGAGTAGCTAAATCGGTGGGGTCGCTTCCCAGAAGCAGTGTCTGCGTCTTCAGCCAACTTAGTCATGCAGATATTCGGTAGGTTGTTGTTGCTGATGTGGCATATGAGAGCTGAAGATCCACAGTAGGACTCAAAAACATATCAGTCACTGGATTTTAATAGACCAGTGGTCTAAGACCCTAAATGTTAGCCAATCAGTTCATCATTTCATCTCAGTCACCATCATCATCATTACTGTGGGCAAAAATGATATGTTACTATCTGTCTATTATCTTACCAGCTACCGAGGCAGGCCTTACCCTATCAAGCTTAATCAAACTGAAATAGACAGAAATGGAGATTATTTCAACCGTAGATGAGACTTTGTAACATAATTTTGGAAATGATAAACTATCATCGATATAATGGAAGATCTACCTATTGGATTACTAGATCCAACTAATAACCATACCATGATTTCAATTCAAAGTTATTCCAAAGAGTCTACCCCCTTCCTCCTAACATATTATGACAAGCTGAATAGTAGGACGCTCGCTTACCATGCATACGGTTCGAGACTGATTTCCGGTCGACTCATTTATAAACCTTGACTACTTTATTAGTCACAAGCAAATTGAGAATGATAATGATCTATGTTTGATTTCATGCAAAATCGAAGACTTACAAGCGAAAACCCACCGACAAACTGGTCGAAGAAGCAGCCGGGAAGACAGGACTCCAGGTGAACATAGACAAGACGGAAGTTATGAAAACAACCAACCAACAGCAACAGCAGCAGCAACATCCGGCGCCAATCACCATCAACATGAGGGATTTGAAACAGGTTACTTTATTCACTCACTTATCTAGGGAGCATTGTCTCAACTACAGGAAGTCGGAACGGACGAGGATGTCAAATCGAGCGAGAATCAGGAAGGCGAGAAACGCATACATTCATCAACCAACTGAAACCAATCTGGAAATCTTCGTCCCTTAGCCAGCATCAACAACAAAATCCAGTCAGATTTTCAATACAAACTACGTCAAGTCAGTAAGTCAGTTCTTCTATATGGAACGGATGAGAAACTTGGCGGGTGGGTCACAAAGAATATTTCCACCAACAGCCTGTTGCAGACGTTACCTTTATCAACCAACAACTCTCTCGCTGACTCTATACTGAAGATTAGATGGCTGGGCCGGAAAGAATCACCAACTATGGGAAACTATGGGAACAAACAAACAAACAAAACAAGAACCAATCGCCAACCAACAAATATGCAGGAGAAAGTGGAGATGGATGCGGATGGACATTCGTGGCTGAGGAGGCATCGCGCTGGGTGACATCATGTGAAGAGGAGTTGAAACAGTATGGACTAACATGGATCCAGGTGAAAAGTACGGCAGAAGGAAGACATAAGTGGCAAGTGGAGACGTGGAGTTGAAGCCCTATGTTCCACTAGGAACCCAAGGGAACAATAATAATAATAAATCGAGAATAGAAGAAAGTTTGGCCGTCCATCTGTACGGCTGGCACCCCAACCTCAACCTTTAAAAACGCCACCGCCACCACCACCACCACGACATAAAGGAATGAAAGATATTCTACTATTCAATATCTTTTTTCCAAAAATTATGAATTTGACAGAAAAAACGCTATTTTCCTTCATGATATTTTCACTTTCTCCACAGACATTAAATACATCGCATCGTTTAAATTCACTTCAAACAAAATGCCTAGACAGATACCAAAAGTTTTTTAAAACTTCTCCGTCTATGAATCATGATAGTTGAAAAAACGTATATTCACAGACACATTAAAGGAAAAGAAGTTTTGGGTGGAGGGGGAGGAAATATTCAGACAGTTTTGTTTTCAGCGTCATCCTATAAAATATCTTCATTTATATAAGAAAGAATGCAAAAATCTAGGTATATTAGCGTGGAAAATACAATATTTACTATCACATTATGTGATAATGGGAAATGAAAGCTCCACTCATCTAAATTCCTTTCTAAGAATGAATATTCAGAACAACACTGTGCGTTACTAAAACGCTGTTGTTTTTGTTGTTGTCGTTGACAAAATTTTACGACAAAATACAATAGTTTTGATTCCCCCCTCCCGCACTTCTTTTGACGTAGAGTTCCCTTTCCCCCTTGAACCCTAAACCCTTTCCATCCGCCTTAATAGCCTGGTGTAAGAAAATCTTTGGGAAAAGCAGTGCGGAAACATGCATCATGTTAAAAACAAAGTACATGTGAAGTTCCATAGCTCACTCTGCCCGTCTCTCTCTCAGGTTGTCTGGTAACAGTAATATCATACAGGAACAGGAAAATATGTAAATAAATATACAAATATATGATGCAATCAGACGAATACGGGAACTGCATTATCCTTTTTCATCACTACTGACATTAATCTTTGTCGTGCGGCTTTTTAAATCACAAAAGTCTAAAAATAGTAGAATCAGACTTACATTTATTTGTACTGTGCAAACACATGCATTTGTATTTGTCCACTCCGTTGACTATTAAAAGACTGGTAATACATTTATGTAATTGTGGTTTTTAAGTGGTTCTTGCTGAACATGTATATTTAACATTTGTAATTTCCAACGTAAATAATAAAAAATAATGTATTTTCCACTGCAGACAGTGTCATGTAATTAGTATTCATTTCACCGTCGTCATTAGTAATACTCGTCGTAATAATAATAATAATGACAGTAATTAATATTCACACTAAGCGTCGCGTGTTCGACTGTCCGATTTACTACTTAAGCCGGTTAAATTCAGCTTTCACATATTTCAGTGAATTCAAGGTTATTGGGGGGGAAATTAACCAATAAGCAGTCAGTATTGACTGGATAGGTTTAACCAATCAAATTGACTGAGTCATCATGATTCATTTACAATGATGATTGGTCCAGTGTTTAAAAGTGGACAGTGTTTAAAAGTGGACAGTGTTTAAAATTGAACAAAAGAAGCGTGTTTTGAATGTTGGTAGTGGGTGACCTGAAAAGTATGCCAAGGGATGAAAGGGATGATAAACACAGTTGTGTAAAACATGTTTCGTCTAAAAAAATTTTCTTTGATTAAAATTGGAAGGAAAGGGACTTAAATTAAGTATATCGTGATGGTTTGTACCGAAATTATTTTTAGGATAATGGATGAACAACTTTTATAAATAAATTTCACTTAAGACCGATGTTGATGACATGAATGTCAGTTGAATTAAACAAGTTATGACTAACCATCTTTCTATAAGATTATATAGTGAATTTCAAGTTCCAAGAGAACAATTAGGAACTATAAAGGAGTACTGGACAGCTAGCTGTTTCGTCCTAGTTCGCGACTCTTCATCGGTGTCTGGTTTCAACATAGAACTTTGCATAGATGTGCAGCAGTTCGAGCTGCCCCACTCTTCATATAACCCACGAAGCAAGCAAGAGAAGAGAGTCAAGGGAGATTCGAAAGAGGGATAGTAAACGGAAGTGTGAATGAGGGGAAAAGAATAGTAAAATGTCAGAATGATAGAGTTTCACTGGATATTACAAAATCGCAAAGAGTGAGTGCATCTGAGACACTGACAACGACAATAACTTTGAGTCACATTACCGATTGTCTCCAGCTGTCACTGATGTTTACCATTCCGAAGACCACAACCAGGAAGTGTACATCTCTCTACACGGCTCTTCATCAGTACATACCCATGCCCCTACCTTCGGTGAATAGAACCCAGGAACTTCAGGTTATGAGGATACCATTTGGCCGATAGGATGGAGTCTTCTCGATGTGTTCATTGGTGATTCGATGACTAACCTGTCTCTCTCTTTCTCTCGCTCTCTCTCTCCATCTGGCTATATTACTTCTTAATACTTTCATACTAACCCACCTTATTGTTTGATTAAATGCAAGTGTGTAAACATAAGAGCGGTCGATCTTTTTTCCAGATAATTTAACTTGACAGTTTCAATCATTCTAAATTCATATCGGTTCCAATAACCTAAATGATCACGATCTAATAATTTGATCTATATAATAGACGTCACAGTCATTACCTAGAAATTTGATAAATTATATTATTTTCTTTTTACGAGTTGATCACGGATTGATATCAGTTAGAGAACCATTGGAAAACCAACCAGGGAGTACTGGGCAGCCAAATGTTTCATTAGTCTAGTGCTTGGGAATCATCGGCAGTACGCACGCTTCCTCACCAGGGTTCGAACCCAGGACCTTCTGGTTACAAGGCAAGCTAGCTTGTATACCACTCAGCCACTGGGACCCGACTCAATGACTAGCCCCTGCATGAATTCTAACTTCTACCGATTCGTGATTTAGCGTGACCGCATCCAATGTCGTCGGTGGAACATCCATTCACACACATGACATCTGGTTGGACCTCACTGGTCACGACTTCTCACTAGAACTAACTCCAGAAAACTCCATCCTGCAGCCAGTTGTCACTAGCGAGCATCAGATTAATTTTTTATAGTTTGGTTTGTAAGGGTTAGTTATGTTTTTAAGAGGTGATCACGGATTGATATCAGTTAGAGAACCACTGAAATCCAGCAAGGAGTACTGAACAGCCAGCTGTTTCATCACCCTAGTTTGGGAATCATCGGTAGTACGCACCCCCCAGGATTCGAACCCTGAATCTGTCGGATCCTTAAGCCGGCAGAGTTTACTTCAGAATGAATTGGTGGATTTCAGTTCCACCTCTAGTTCAGCCTTATTAAGAATCCTACTTGGGTTCTACAATGCTCCTTCTTTATGTATATATATCGGTCTTGTCTTATTTATTTTTTTTTATTTTTGATTACAGCTTGACTCCACACCGTATTTTTGGTACAATTATGGAATTTTCAGCGTGGATATCGGTAGCCCAAAATTCGCAGGCCAACCATAGATATCAGGTGTGCGTCGGGGTGGGCTCGAACCTCGGACCATGTGCATGGTTGGCGAGAGTCCTAACCACTGTGCCACCGACACAGGCATTAGATTCTCTATCATTTCAAATCATGAGAAATATCCATCAGAAGATTCATGTTTTCAATGTGTGTGTTATGTAATTTGAAGAGAAGTTTAAATTCAGTATTCTACTACATGCGGAGAATTCCATACGGTATAAAAAGCGCTGTATTTGGGAAAGAGCTTTTATCATTATTATTGTATCAACTAAGAAACGAACCCCAACACCCATAGTTTCAATTATCAAAGCCTTGTCAAACAAATATTATCATCAAGGCATCTTCAAAGTGTTCTTTTTAGAAGGTCATATACTAGCAAAAGATAATAATAATAAATAATAAATACTAGCAAAAAGGCTGAAGCAAGTTGTTGAGCATTCAATGGACTCGACCTTGTAACCTGATAGTCCCAGGTGTTCGATACCTGATAGTTTTGTAGATGTACACTTCTAAGGCGTCTTAAACTAAAAGTGAAAGTTCAATGGAAGAATACTCGGCTGTCACACAGAGATGCTTCGGGGTCGATTCTAGGCCTAGGCAGCCACCTGAAAGTCGGTCAGCTGGAAAAGGAGGAAGGTTGAGTATAAAGCTAGCTAGTGACTCCGCCCGAAAAAAACGAAAAACACCACATCCACTATCGATATTTCAAAGCCCAAGCATGAGAACCAATTCTGCATTCGGAACGCCCAGGAATGAAGAACAGTGTCAACGAGAATACTACAATGAATACAAAGATTTGCATATTAAAAAAAAAACAACCACTTAGATTTCGATACATTTTGAATAGCCTAGCAACATACGACTTATTACAATTGAACGATAATCATGCTAGATGCCACAGAGATATGAAATGTATGTATAATTTAATGACAATAAATATGCAACCGACAAAGTACATCAACATATACACCCCCACGGACACACACACACACACAGAGGTACATAAATATAGGCACACAAACGCACACACACACGTGTAATATACATAAAATACTATTAAATGTTTGAATAACAGCACGTGGCGAAGTCACAATGAACTCATCACTATCATTATCATTATTTATTCTTTACTCTGCTTAAGGTCAGTTAGATGAACCTGTTACTAGGGTCAATTAGATTCATATGATTGATTACTGTTCATAAATAGTGTACGGTTATAGATTATATCTGTTTTACTAATTAATATGAAGTAATTCTATACAGAATGACTTTTTATTCAGTAAAGAAATTGTCTAATGTTTGAACTGATGCTGTTATGTATATACATACAGCTTTAATGAGAAATACAGTTAGTCACTAGGGGATGTCATGATATCATGAATAAATATATTCAGTTGATGAGACCTCGTCAGGACAAAACACTTTGTAGTGGATTTCGTTGAATAACTATTTAGTTTTCAAGAGCTTGGTTTGTAAGGATTAGATTTGTTTTGAGGAGTTTGAGTATGGATTGATGTCAGTTAAAGAACCATTGAAAACCGAGCAGGGAGTACTGGACAGCCAGCTGTTTCATCCGCCTAGTTTGGGAATCATCGGTACTACGCGCAGTCCCCCACCAGGGCTCGAACCCATAATATTCCAGTTACAAGGTAACCTAGCTCGTATGCCATTCACTCACTGGGACCCAACTCAGTGGCCATCCCATGAATTCTAACTGACGGTCGCTAGTGATTTGTTACAGGACGGAGTTTCCTGGAGTTCTAGTGAGAAGTCATGACCAGTGAGGTCTATCGAGTCAAGTGTATGAGGATGGAGTTCCTACCGATGACACTGGTTGATGGTCACGATTAGAATTCATGGACTAGTCATTGAATCGGGTCGGATCCCAGTGGCTGAGTGGTATACAAGTTAGCTTGCCTTGTGACCGGAATGTCGTGGGTTCGAACCCTGGCGGGGGAGGCTGCGTACTGCCAATGACTCCTAAACTAGGGTGCTAGTTTTCCAATGGTTCTCTAACTGATATCAATCCATGGTCAAACTCGTATAAATAACTATTTACACAGAAGCGAAAAATAGTTTTAGAAATATCTTATGCAGACTGACTTCAGTATATGTTTAGCACAGCGCATAAGAGTGAAACTATTTAGGCCTTAAAGCGAAGTAATAACCCATATCATTATCGCAGCTTGGAGCTCTCCATCGGAATCCAGTGACGGTCTTACCCAGGTTATGATTAGAGTAAAGTTTGTGCGTCACTGTATTGTCTCTTAGTAGTTGAATGCTCAACGGGATCACCTCATTATCTGAGGGTATTAGGTTCGACCCCACTAGTGTATCCACGGTGCATACTGATGGAGAGTCGAGAAAAGCTGGGACGAAACATCTGTCAAGTACTATGTGATGGTTAGTCATTAGGCAGTAAATAATGCTAGTTAATGATTAAAAGATTATTACTATCGAACTTCAACTTTCTGCTCAAAAAGCTTGTAGAAAGCATATTAATTTCGACATGAATACCTTCCCAGGATTTCAATTAAACTTCTTAACAAATGACATCGAAGGTACAATAAGATAATCGAGAGATACCATTAGTGAAGAGAATATAAAACGATGGTATGACGAATTTAATTTCTGACCAATGATTAAATTCAGAGGAGATTACTACATACACCATGTGACCTCTTCTGCGACCTAAAGTGTAACAGGCAGTAGTGGAATGTGAAATGAGAGTCTAGGCCCCCCATCCCCTTAAGTTTATAACCAGAAGCTTTCATCATCATCATCATCACCCAATATGTGTTAATCGGACTGTATCGATCAACGACTGTCTCAGACGTACTCACCATGTATTCCAAGTGTAAACTGAATGGTATCAAATTAAAGTTATGTAGTTACAAGTTTGATCATGAACTGATTTATCAGAAGGGAGTACTGGACAGGTGTTTCGTCCTAACTAAAGATTCTTTAGCAGTATGAACACCCACCACTTCACCGAGATCGGCCCCAAGGCCGTTAACCATTCAGCAGTGAGGGCGGAACCGGATAGCCTATGAATTCCAACTTCTGCAAATTCGCGCGACTGTCAGCCAACGTCATCAGTGAGTGTTCATCCTTACACTCGAGTCAGTGATCTCCACTGCCGGTCCCGAATTTTCAGTAGACATCCAGTCGACTTCTTCCCGTAGTCAGTCACTAATGAGTGAATGAGAGTTAATTTTTAAGGATTGGTTTACACGTGTCTGACTGACTTTAAGTCGGGATACAAAGTGATATATCAGTCACAGGGCTATTGGAAACCATAGGGCACATAGGGACAGCTGTTTTATTGTGTAGTTTGACACTCTTCATAAGGGAGCATACTTACACCCTCACTGAGGTTCTAACCTAGTTTAGGTAAGACATGGGGTAAAATTCATGAGACACTGTCCTATTGGACGAAAAGTCAACAGGATCACCTCATTATCTATAGGGTCCTGGGTTCTACCCCCTGATGAGGTGATTGTGTGTACTACTACTGAAGAGTCTCTAACTGGACGAAACAATTATCCAAGATGGAATAGTGACTTTCCGTGGATCTCCAACAAATGATATTAGGTGTTAAGTAATAATTTTTTTCCTTCTCGTTTCCAGTGGAACATAGGGCTTCAACCTAGGGGCTTGAAATTTCTGTAGCAGTGGCGTTTATTTTTACAGGGTGGGGCTGCTAGCTTCATGCCTAAACTTTCCTCTTTACCAGCATTATTTCTGGCTTGACGAGGTAAAGGAGTACGTCGGTGGCCGGGGCTCGAACCCCGGACCATGTGCATGGTCGGCGAGCGTCCTAACCGCTGTTCCACCGACGCACACATAAGTTATAAGTAATATAAATTAATGGTATAGAGATTGCGAGATTACTACCGTCGAATTGCTACTTCATGGTTAGTAAAAATTTTTGGACTGTAAGAAACACAATTACTTCAACATGAGCACCCCCCCCCAAAGTTCTAATTAAATGTTTTCGCTTCTTATGTCATCAGAGACAAAAGATGGCGAAGATGAAGAGAATATAAAAAAAATCTAACAGAACGGATTGAATTCCAGACCAGTGGCTAACTTTCGAGATCCTTACTGCCCACACTTTGATCTCTCCTGAGATTTCATGTATAATAGGTGATGACTGAAGATGAAATGAAAACATGGGCTGTCGTAAAATTCAAACTGGAGACTTTGGGTGACCTGCTTCCAGTTATTATTCATTATATCGACAGCGCTTTGTCAGCGCACAATATTCATTTCAGCTGTACCCTGTCGAACATTCTCAAGATAAGACAAAATAAATACCTGGTATTCCTTGACCTTTATCGGCTTCATAATCTCAGATTAGTTCATGGATTGATATTGATTAGAGAACTACCATTGACGACCATCCAGGGAGTACTGGACAGCTGTGTTTCATCCTAGTTTAGGACTCTTCATTAGTAATCACCCATGACTTGACCCTAAGGGATAGAACAACAGAATATCAAGTTACAACGCTGGCATTTGCTCTATATATTGTGAGTTGGCAGAAGGCAGAATGCAAAGGCTTTTATATTCTGTCTCAGTGTCTGCATAGTCAACAGTCTAACGCTGTAACCTGAAGGTACTGGGTTCGATCCTGAGTAGGTTGATGGGTGAGGACGATTGAAGAGTCCTAGAAATAGGATGAAGCACAGCTACCCAGTACTATCTCGATCATCATCAGTGGTTCTCTAAATGACATAAGTCTCATACATTTATTACAGCAATTGTCAACAGAAGACTGAGGTGGTCACTAGCAATAGCCTATCCTGTAGCTAGCTAAGCTAGTTCTCGTCTATCGAACAACTTGCACTTTAGTGCAGCTAAAAATTGACAGATATCCTTCTCATGTTAACTTCAACTGTATATTCAAATTTACGTGTATCTGCTGGAGCAGTTACATTGGAAGAGCAGACAGGAGGGCATATCTACGATCTTCTGAACATGTACCAAGAAGCGTAAGTCTAAAGGGAATAAATGCTTTAAACAGTACCATCGCCAGGAATTTCCTTGACACGGGGCATGAGGTCGACGTCGTAAGTTCCTTCAGAATTATCAAAAGGCCTGAAACCTGATTTATGAGTTCAGAAGGCAGCAGTTACCAGTGTTTTCTTGCCCTGTCTGGTAACTGGACAACTCTGGTGTCACCTCATTTGAGGATAAATCTTTCGCCTTTTACTAAAGATTTCCATGGGGAGGCACAATGCAATGAATCTTACCTCATTTTTCTTCAGCTCTATCTTTGGACAAAGTATTTTCTTGTGTGTGTCGGTGGCACAGAGGTTAGGACTCTTGTCGACCATGTATATGATTCGGAATTTGATCCCCTGCCGACGCACACTTGATATCAATGGTTGGCCTGTAAAATTTGGGCTACCGATATCCATACTGCAAAATTCCATACTTGTACAAAAAATACGGTGTGGAATACAGCTGTAATCAAAAATATAAAGAAATAAAAAAATTTTGTTTAAAAATGAACTGCCTGTGCAAGTATGTTAAAATTGTTTTGTAGATGTATACTTAATAATGACTTTGGCCAGTTAGCAGGTGATGAGAAGTCAACGAAATAACCGATAATGGTACCATCTTCTTAATCTGCAAAAACTGTTGTTCTGCTATCTGAGTTGAGATCAATCAAATGCTTACAAACTGGCACTGATGTCAGCTCATGATTAAATCCTCCATGCAATCAAAAAAAATCCCTACAAAACCAATACTTGAAAATTAATCTGATGCTCACTAGTGACTGGCCCTATTCAGGCAGTTAACCTGCGGTTCTAGTGGGAAGCCGTGATCAGTAGGGTACAGCAAGTTGAAGATGAGGCAGTAACTCATCGAAGAAGACATTGCGAAGTGGTCGCGCTATGTCGTGAATTGGCTGGTAGAAGTTAGAATTCACGAGGACTGGCCATTGGATCGGGTCCCAGTGGCTCAATGGTCTACGAGCTCGCCTTGTAACCAGAAGGTCCTGGGTTCGAATCCCGGTGGGTACGTACTGATGAGGAGTCCCAAACTAGGACGAAACAGCTGTCCAGTACTCCCAGCTTGTTTTCCAGTGGTTCTCTAACTGGTGTCAGCTCATGATTAAATCCTCCATGCAATCAAAGAATATAGAATTAATTTCTATCTCTCCTGTAGGCTACTCACTCACATGAAGTTCTGATTTGTAGGGCTTACGGTATTAGTAAGATTGTACTGCATACATTTACTGTAATATGACAGAATCTGTGTGAGCGTGTTGTTTCACTGATCTAAAAGGTACCTGTGTTGCATTTCAATTTTCGCTATGCTGAGCAGTAATCAACAGTCTAGTACTGTTCAAAATGATTGGTAAAAAATTGGGGGAAAAATTCCTTAAAAAGAGGGTAGGCGGCAGCTACGTTTTATATCATTCAATTAGATGAGTAGTACTCAATGGAATTAGAAAAATAAAAAAGTGACTTGATATTAACTGTGATCAAGATTTGACAGAATATTTTCCAAAAATAATTGGGTGTTGAAACGTTGGAATTACTCATTTCAATTTCACGGAAATTTTACAAATATAATTTTTACAAAAACTGATTTGTATTCAAAAATAATTCATGCTTTTACGAGTTTAAAAAAAGTGTAAATGTCATGAAACGATTTGGGATCGCGTTATGTGTTTTTGATGATTTGAACTCATGGGAGAATACAGGTTAGAAATCTTGAGGTTCATTAGAGAATTCGCGAATTCTGAAATCAGTGATTTAACATCAAAACGCCTAACTTAATTCTCTGTTGTCATTTACAATTGGCTGGGTTCCACGACTGCAAATAAACTTCTATTTTGCAAACAACTAATTTTTAATGAGTTGATGACGGATTGATATCAGTTAGAGAACCATTGGAAAACCAACCAGGGAGTACTGGAAAGCCAGCTGTTTCACTAGTCTAGTGCTTGGGAATCATCGGCAGTACACACGCTTCCCCATCAGGGTTCAAACCCAGGACCTTCCGGTTACAAGGCAAGCTAGCTTGTATACCATTCAGCTACTGGGACCCGATTCAATGACTAGCCCATGCGTGAATTCTAACTACTTCTAGCAATTCGTGATGCATTTAGAGCGACTGGCACCAACCAGTGTCGTCGGTCAGACATCCATCCTCACACGTGATCAGTGAGGTCCATCCAGTAACGTGCGAGGATGGATGTCCCAGTGGCTGAGTGGTATACAAGCTAGCTTGCCTTGTAACCGGAAGGTCCTGGGTTCGAACCCTGGTGGGGAAGCGTGCGTACTGCCGATGATTCCCAAGCACTAGACTAGTGAAACAGCTGGCTTTCCAGTACTCCCTGGTTGGTTTTCCAATGGTTCTCGAACTGATATCAATCCGTGATCAACTCGTAAAAACAAAACTAACCTTTTTAGAAATCAACCATAGAAAAAATCCATTTCCAGATACGAATTTAAAGCAAGCTACAAATGTGTGTTAATAAAGCAGGATTTAATGAATTCATCAGATTTTAGTAGACCTACTCTTCCTCAGCTGGATACTCTATGTACATACAGAGATCTAAAATTATAACAAAAAAATTCATTATACGGTTCATCACTTAAACAGACAACTAATCATCAGTTAATCAATCAGTTAATAATAGTAATTTGCTTTATTCCAGAACAGTACATGTGATACACAATGGAATTCTCAATATTTCACTACAGTATTCCATCCAGTTTGTACATTATCAATAAATAAAATTCTACATAGATTGGGGACAGTCTCAGTTAGTTTTGACAACAACATATTAGCATGTCGGTAGCAAAGCCAAAAGTGAACAGAATGTTTGAAGGTGTTAGAAAAGTAGATACTAGCATATTTACTGGCGTAAGCGGCAACAAAAAGGCCGAGATATTCAGAGTATGAAAGAAAAGAAGAAGAATGTTTTAAGTAGAGTTTGTAAGGAAGAGAGAAACAAAACAGCACATAACAAAAAGAAGAGATATAGAGAAAAGGAAAAGAAAGAAAGAAAATGTGGTACCTATAAATGATGTGAGTTGGAAAGACGAGATCCAGTTGTTCTACTGACTATCTAATAAGTTATAGGTATCACGCCTAATGCTTTCTTTATCGCACAGAACACGAGGTAATCAGGTAGGGTATGGTTGAGTTTTTGTACTTTCTAGTGCGAGCGTATAGTTTCTATATAGGCTTCTGGTCCTGTCTGTTGAGATAGATACAGGGGGCGAGTTGTGAATGAAGAGGGTGGTGTGAGTTAGATAGAATGTATTAAGCCCATTTTTCACATGAGTCCGAATGCTTGTCGACCAGAATGTTAACAAGCTGGTTTAGTGTCACGTTGCTTACCGTGTTGACAACATTTAACACCCTATGTAATAAGGTATAGTCCTTCTTCAGTAGCTCTGGAAAAACTAAGGGGGAACAATAGAGAATAATAGGCAGAATACGGGAGTTAACAAATTGTAGTAGTAAGGGTTGGGTTGAGTTATTCCAGAATGTCTTAACTTCTTGATGTAGAAGGTAAGACGGAATATTTTCTCAGAAATCATCAAGATATGAGACGACCAGGAAAGATCGGCAGATAGAATGACGCCAAGATATTTAATTTCCGACTTGGTGTCTATTTTAGTGCCATCTATGTTGTACACCTCGTGTGAGTGCTAACCAGTTTATTTAGGCCAGATTTATGCCCAAAGGCGAAATTGACTGTTTGGCATTTGGAGGGGTTTAAAGTGAGACCGTTTTACTTGGACTATTGGCTGATTTCTGGTAAAAAGCCATTTAATTTGGAGCAGTAACTTTGACACTTGACAGGCAAAGATACAGTCAGATCGTCAGCACATTTAACAAAATTAGTGTCATTTGAAGGTGGTAAGTCATGTAGAATGAAAGAAAAGAGACGTGGGGATAGTACAGCCCCTTGGGGGACACCAGCTTCAGTGAACACAAGAGAGGAGGATTTACTTTTTTATCGCTTTGACAGCTTTATCGAGTCTTCATTTGATTACTTCGTGTACAAATTATATCCTTTGAACGGCAATATATACAGATTTCTTTGGAAGTGTTTGTAAAGTTTTACTGGAGCTCATTTCTTTAGAGTATTTACTGATTAACTTCTCAGGATATCCATTCTTAGATAAGATATCCTTCAGAATCTTTATTTCATGTTCAGTTATACTGGCAGAACAAATTTTCCATCCTCCATTGAACAGTTTTCTAAGTTCTTTTTATGCTGGATTGGAATGAAACCTTCAAAATACATGTACTCTCGCGCACATGAAGACTTTCTAAATATAGATTCTTCCGTTTCCTCTTCACAGGATATCCTCTATGTCGCTCTCCATCTTACACCCAACTCTTTTTCATCCAAATTAGATTTCATTGGAGAGTTTCCTTGGTGTGTTATACCATGTGAATTTCTCCTCAAGGCATATATCCAATCTGTCCTCATTTCCTTCCGCATATCCTTCACTTGGCCAATGAGTTGTTAGCTGATATAGTACACTGATAAAACTTCATACTGCATATCCTTTTTGATGAGCTCGTAATGAGGGCAGATGTTGATGAAAGTCTGTCGTAGCCTGTTAGAAGTGCCTTCATGATGCTTGCATCAAGTTTTTTAACATATATAGAAGTCACAGGATTTCATCATGAGCTGATATTGGCTAGAGAACCATTGGAAAACCAGCTTGGGAGTACTGGACGGTCAGATGTTTCGTTCTAGTTTGGGACTCTTCATCAGTACGCATCCACCGCCATAGTTCGAACTTAGGACCCTCTGGTTACAAGGTCAGCGAGCTCGTAGACCACTGAACCACTGGGACCTGATCCGATGGTCCTTGAATTCTAATTTCTGCCAATTCACAACATAGCGCAACCGCTGGTCAATGTCTTCGGTGAGTATTTGTCCTCACATGCAACTTCCTGCACCCCAATGGTCCCGTCTTCCCACTAGAAACTCAGGTAACTACCTACCTGAATAGTGCCAGTCGCCCATGAACATCGAATCGATATTCAAGTATTGGTTTGTAGGGATTTGAGCGATTGGTTACAGGATTTCATCATGAGCTGACATTGGGTTTGAACTGTATTGGTGGGTGCGTACTGCTGAACGGTCCCAAACTAGGATGAAACAGCTTGCTGTCCGTTACTCCCAGTGCTGGTTTTCCAATGGTTCTCTAACCGATATCAGCTCTTGATGAAATCTTGTAACCAATCAATCAAATCCTCACAAACCAATACTTGCATATCTATATGATATATTACGTTTTCACTTTATGATGAACAGTGTATATGGTTGGCTTTTCATTCTAAGAGGATTAACACAAAGGATAATAATAAAAGTTAGTCAGTGTGAAGACCACGACCCAGGTTTCATGGATACTGACACCTATCAGTAAGGCGTATCTACAGTCATGATGAAGCTAAGGTTCATTTAAAGCTAAGCTATAGTCAGACACCTTGTTAATGCACTACTGAGATTTCAGCTAACCTACTGATCGGGGAGACTGATTCCTTCTCGTTGATAGAGACGAAAAACTCAAGATCTACAGACTTCTACTAACTGTCATCAATCATCTAAAATCAATACAAAGTGTATCTCCTATATAGTTTGGTCCCTATACTTATTCATTGTTAATTAATGGATAACTTGACTAAACAGTGAAACAGTTTTGAAAGACACTTTTCTCCATTTTACAGCTAAAGTAATCAGTTGTAGTGTGAGAAATTTATTATGTTCAAAAATGCATTTGTAAAGGAATTCATTAATGTCAATCTTTGACATGGCTAGATAAGTGAAGGAGGTAACCTCTGTCAAATCTCTCCCGTTGATGATGATTGGGGCTGGTCATTGTTACTGTTCCATGGTTGGCTGGTTGGTTATCTTCATCACCTTCGCCTCCACCTTCTCTATGTCCACTTGGAGTCCTGTCTTCACTGCTACAGAAACTTCAACATAAAGACTTTAGGTAGTTAGTTTTATATACGGGGGGAGTGGCTTTTTATACTAAAAATATCAGGAATATCAGTCATCTGACTCATCGAGATCCTTTACAAACTAAATTATCATTTTTTAATTGAATTTTTGATTTTCCCGTCGATTGATTGGACCGAAGTGCTCGGTCTCAGGTTGACATGTCGGCTTCTTGTGCAGATGCTTCGACGATGTCTGGGTATTTAATTAGTATACAATTGGTGGATGGTGGCTAGCAGTGGAATCCAGGATGCGCATTTCGTCCTATTTGGGACTCGTCAGCTGGATGTACCTGCATTTCTCAGTGAGTGATGATGTTCCCACTGAGGCTCGAACCCAGTACCCATAGTTTCAAACGCCAAAGCGTTATCCACTAGACCACTTGGGCCACGAGAGCCACCTCTTGTGCAACGGGTCATATTAATTATTGAATTAAATTTTTGATTTTCCCGTCGATTGATTGGACCGAAGTGCTCGGTCTCAGGTTGACATGTCGGCTTCTTGTCCAATCAATCGACGGGAAAATCAAAAATTTAATTCAATAATTAATATGACCCGTTGCACAAGAGGTGGCTCTCGTGGCCCAAGTGGTCTAGTGGATAACGCTTTGGCGTTTGAAACTATGGGTACTGGGTTCGAGCCTCAGTGGGAACATCATCACTCACTGAGAAATGCAGGTACATCCAGCTGACGAGTCCCAAATAGGACGAAATGCGCATCCTGGATTCCACTGCTAGCCACCATCCACCAATTGTATACTAAATTATCATTTTTCTCAAGTTAGGCAGAACCTTACGAGAGTAAACTATGCTAATGGAGGTCACATTTTTGTAGAATAAAACAGTATGAACACAAATTAATAAGATGCAATATTGATGATAGTAGTGTTTTTGATAGCCTAACGTTTAAGTAAGTTGGCGTACCGGGCTTAACACCTGGCTAGGAAATACTTAGGAGTTCATTGCCTGGAAAGTGAACACAGGCCAATGTGAACGGTTGGCCAAAAATTCTGTCATTGAGCCACCTACTCAATTACTTGAGACACGAAAGGATTATTTAACCAATTCATTAGTGACTACCCCCCTCCCCTAATGGAATGAATATGACTCCTTCGTGTCATCTATATTATTATTCGCTGGATGAAGAGTTTCACACATGTACGAAACATCCGATTATATTTTAAATGATTTAAAATTTGGCCGTGAAAACATGATAAATGTTAATATATTATCCTCATCATCATTATGAGTGTGAACAACAATCATGAGTTATTTTACAATTAATTATTTAAAAAATAAATCGATTTTGTCCCGTTTACGTGATTATCAGTCAGTCTTGATAATTCTGAGGAAAAATGAGACATGACAAATGTGCCATGTAATCTTCGGATGAAAGATTTAGATAAAACAGAATGTGCTGATAAGAACTGAGATTCCGAAAGCAGAATTAATGTGATAATAATAATAATAATTTAGTCTATGGGTTTTGAAACGATTAAGATTAAATTCACTGTATTCTTGATATAAGTATAAAACTTGGGCACTGTGGTGGTAGAGTATAACTCCATTATGGATAAGATTCTATTTTGATAAATCGCACAATGTGTTTGTTATACGGTAATATTTACTACTGATGACCACGTTTCGAGCACAAACTATTACCACTCATAATCATGTCAAGGCATTCACTCACACAACTCTCTTCCTTCATTTATGTACATGTGTGGAATCGATTAGATATTGGAATAAAAGTCAATATAGGATAATGTACATTCAGAAATAATAATAATATGAGTGTTATTTATCAATTACAATCAGATAGAAAATAAGACGAGTGCATGGAAGATATTATTACCACCAGTCAGTCTAATCAGAGGAGGATAATAAATAATCTTAAAGTTCTATTCCAATTCAATTCACGTACATCACAACATTCTAACAAGTTACTTATTATGACTGTAAAAACACTTGTCTTATTTCCCATCTAATTGTAATTAATCAATAACACTCGTATTATTATTTCTGAATGTACATTTTATCTTATTTCATTGAAGTTTAGATTTTCCCGTGGATTGATTGAACCGAACTGCTCAGTCTCAGGTTGATATATCGGCTTCTTGTGCCAATACTTCGACGATGTCTGGGCATGTAATTATAATTTAATTGATGGATGGTGACAAGCAATGGAATCCAGGTTAACGCGCATTTTGGACTTACCATCTGGATGTACCTGCATTCCCCAGTAATGAGTCCTAAATAGGACGAAATGCACATCCTGGATTCCACTGCTAGTTAACATCCACCAATTAAATTGTAAATTATCTTATGCCGATTTTATTCAGATGTCTAATGATCAATTTCACTCATGCATATAAATGAGGTAAAACGTTGTGTGATTGAATTACTTGATATGATTATGAGTAGCAATAGTTTGTGCTCGAAACGTGGTCATCAGTAAATATTACATACTGTATAACAAACACTATGTGATTTATCAAAATAAAATCTTATCCATAGTGGAGTTAAATTCACTGTAGATTTCATCAGGCTTCAGCTTAGATTACTATCAGAAGGCAGGAGGCACTAGACAGTTGACTGTTTCGTCCTAATTTAGGACTCTTTAGTAGTGTGACTCAAAGATTCTACTATGGATCGAATCCAATGCCTTAAAGTTATGAAGCGATCTCATTGGACAATTTAATCTCTTGGAGAAAATTCAGTGACCTATGAATCCTGACTTATGGCAGTTCAGCATATATACATATATATTGAATTCATTGTGTTCTTTGAGGAGCTGGTTGATGGTTTAATTCAGAAGATTTCGTCGTCCTTTTCTAGACAACATACCCCTTCAGATCAGGCTTTATTATGTAATGAACTCATTTAAATTCTCCATGAATGATGACATAATTGTATCTTCTGGCGACCACTGTCATGCGTGACTGGTTGTTAATTTACGTCTCTCGCTATTGATCATATTTTTATTGACTTGGAATTTCTAACTTTCTTGCCATGTGATGATGATTTACTTTTTATTAGCTGGGAAATTTGATCTACCGTAGTAATGTGCTTGTTAGTCACTGGCTGATTCATTTGAGCACCAACCAGGCTTCTAGGAATCCGCAGACAGTAATTTTGGCGTTTCGTCTATTTTAAATTTCTACAATCTCGCGTCGGTGGCACAGTGGTTAGGACTCTCGCCGACCATGCACATGGTCCGGGGTTCGGGCCCACGCCGGCGCACACCAGATGTCTATGGTCGGCCTGCAAAATTTGGGCTACCGACATTCACGCTGAAAATTCCACACTTGTACCAAAAATACAGCGTGGAATCAAGCTGTAAATAAAAAAAAAATCATCAGAAATTTGTGTCCATAATTATCCACATGCATTGATACGAAAGAAAACATATCATGTCAAACACAGCATTATGTACTTCAATTAGTCTAAAACTCGTAAAGAAAACTATGCAACAACTGGTCTATGGCAATAAGAACACAAAAACGCAATGTCATACTTGGATAGAAATCATAAAATTATGCCTTACAACATACTTCCAATTCAATACTCAAATATATGAACAAATACAAGGAACACCAATGGGATAATCGCCCATATCAGGATGAATAGCTGAAGCCGTCATGCAAACATTAGAATTAATAGCTCTACCTATAATTAAACCGAAAATCTGGGTACGTTACGTTGATGATACATTTGTAATAATTAAGAAAAATTATTTAGAATATACCCATAAATTAATAAACAGCATGT
The DNA here is from genome assembly GCA_944472135.2 of Trichobilharzia regenti. Lineage (NCBI taxonomy): Eukaryota > Metazoa > Platyhelminthes > Trematoda > Strigeidida > Schistosomatidae > Trichobilharzia > Trichobilharzia regenti. The sequence goes on from OX235263.1 coordinate 7,151,771, forward strand.
TTGAAGACATCAAATTCACCACGTAAGAAGAAGAATTAAATAACAAAATCCCATTTCTAGATGTCTTAATCAGGAGAACCAACACAGGAAATTTAGAAACACAAGTATATAGAAAATCACCGTACACAGAACCAAATACTCAACCATAATAGTAGTAATAACCAGATTTTCCATATAAAAAATTGTGTGCATACATTGTTTAAAAGAGAGTTCAAACATACTGTAGTACTCCAGTGTTGAAAAGAATGGAAGAAAAATACCTACTAACCGTCTCTTCAAAAAGAATGGACATCCTCAAATTTTCATGAAAAAAGTGTTTAAACTCAAGCCAACGACAAAGACCACAATGAAATTCATTCTACCATATATAAAAAATATCCCTGAAGATAAGATAGATAAGATAAGTTAAGCTTTATTCCAAATCAGTACTTGTGATACGGAACGGAATTCTCAGCATTTTACTACAATATTGTATCCAGTTAGTACATTTACAATAAATATAGTTCTACATAGATTAAGGTTATCTCAGTCAGTTTTGACAACAACATATTAGCATGTCGGTAGCAAAGCCAAAAGTGAACAGAGTGTTTGAAGGTGTTAGAAAAGTAGATACTACTAGCATATTTACTGGCGTAAGCGATAGCAAAATGGTCGAGATATACAGAATGTGAATGAACGAACAAGAATGTTTTAAGTAGAGTTTGCAAGAAAGAGAGAAACAAAGCAGCACATAACAAAATAAATACAGAATGAAGAGAGAGAAAACGTTGTACGTATAAATGATATGAGGAGTTGGAAAGACGAGATCCAATTGTTCTACTGACTATTCAATAAGTTAAGGGTTTCATGCCTGATGCATTCTTTATCGCACAGAACACGAGCTAAGTAAGGTATGGTTGAGTTTTTGTACTTGCTAGTGCGAGCATATAGTTTTCTATATAGGCTTCTGGTTTTGCCTGATGAGATAGATACAAGGGGAGAGTTGTGAATGAATGAAGAGAGTGGTGTGAGTTAGATAGATAGAATGGATTTAGCCCATTTTTCACATGAGTCGAAGTGCCTGTCGACCAGAATATTAACAAGCTGGCTAAGTGGCAAACTGCTTACCCTGCTGACAACCTTTAACATCCTACGTAATAAGGTATAGTCTTTCTTTAATAGCCCAGGAAAGACTAAGGGGGAGCAATAGAGAATAATAGGCAGAATACGGGAGTTAACAAATTGTAGTAGTAAGGGTTGGGTTGAGTTATTCCAGAATGTCTTAACTTCTTGATGTAGAAGGTAAGACGGTATATTTTCTTGGATATTATCAAGATATGAGACGACCAGGAAAGATCAGAAGATAGAGTGACGCCAAGATATTTAATTTCCGACTTGGTGTCTATTTTAGTGCCATCTGTGTTGTACACCTCGTGTGAGTGCTAACCAGTTTGTCTAGGTCAGATTTATGCCTAAAGGCGAAATTAACTGTTTGGCATTTGGAGGGGTTTAAAGTGAGACCGTTTTACTTGGACTATTGGCTGATTTCTGATAAGAAGCCATTTAATTTGGAGCAGTCACTTTGACATTTGACAGGTAAAGATTCAGTTAGGTCATCAGCATATTTGAGAAAGTTAATGTCATTTGAAATAACAGTTGGAATATTAAAACTGTCCAATCATTTCATTCATTGAAATTGTTCAAACCGAAAGATCCAACAGAAAAAGAAGCAAGATAAAATTAATACCATTTACAAAATACACTGCATGCATGGACTTCAATAAACATTAATTACATCAGTCAAAATGGGCGTCTCCTTCGAATCAGAATCCAAGAACACAAATTAGCTGTACAAAGTCATGATATATATATATATATATATATATATATATATATATATATATATTCCTGTTTCATATTAATGCATATGGGCAATTATGGACACCAATTGGATGTTTGGGATAATCTAGACATTTTAATTAGAGGAAACACCAAGATTACTATCAGGGAATTCCTAGAAGCCTGATTGGCAGTCAAGTGAATCAACCAGAGACTAACTAACACATTACTACTGTAGATCGAATTTGCCAGTTAATAAAAAGTAAATCATCAGATGACAAGTAAGTTCAAATTCCGAATCAATAAAACGATCAATAGACACGGCAGTGAACAATCAATCACGTCACCAGTGGTGAGCGGGAGATACAATTATGTTATCACTCATGGAGAATACAAATGAGTTCAATACATACTAAAATCTGATCTGAAGGAGGATGTTGTCTAGAAGTTGGATGACGAAAGCTTCTCAATTAAACCATCAACCAGCTCTTCAGAGAACACGAGTAATCCAGAATCATTCACCTGAGCTACATATCTTCTCATATATATATATATATATATATATATATATATATATATAGCGACACTGCCAGCCAACATCATAGGCGAGTATTTCTCCGCATACATGACTTGCCTGTCCCCACTACCTGTCACAACTCCTCACTAGAACTTTGGGCGACTTCAACCTGTCGTCTGTCAGTCATTAGTAAGCATCTGATTAATTTTCAAGGGTTGGCTTACAGGGATTTAAAGGATTGCGAGTTAGATAATGAGTTGACATCAGTTAGAAAACCACGAATCAAAACAAGCTTATACCACTGAGAAGTTCCAATAAGTCTTAGTCATTTTGAGAAGAATGATGCAAGATCAGTATAACACATAATTCACATTTCCTGTTTCTTAAAATTTAAAATCTTTAACAAAATATCGATTTATGTTTAAGTGAATTTCGAATTTCTGGTCTGTTGAACTGAATTGTTTAATCTCGCCACTGACATGACTATTCAACGTTTGTACGGACACTTTAACGATATCTGAGTATTGACATCTTGTTTTTTTTTGATGGACATTTACTTGCAACGACTCTGGTGGATAAGTTTTCGGCGTTTGAAAACCACTGGGAACATCACGATTCACTCAGAGGGGATCGTAACAAAATCTACCAGGTGACGAGTCTAAAATGGGACGAAATTCGCCTAGCTGGATTCTACTGCTAGCCAACCACTTACCAAATATAATTATTTAGATTATGGGTTGTGTAGGAATTTAGTACAGTACAGATTTTTATCACGAATCGATATATCAGTTGGAGAACCATTGAAAATCAAGGAGTACTGGACAACTAGATGTTTCAGCCTAGTTTAGAACACTTCATCAGCGCATTGTAAACATTCTACGAGGGATGGAATAAATAAGTTTCAGTTTTGCTAAGTCGATTCACTAGCTGACTATTTAACGACTAATGTTATCGATGAGTATCCTCTTCATACAAAAAACTGGTCGCGGAGTCTTATTATAACGTCAGAAGAGAAGTTAAAGTCCATGAGTTACTAGATTCCGATTATATGAGTGAATGACCAGAAGACACCCAGAAAATTGGTGGTGCGTTCGCATTGCTGAACCATCATAAACTAGGACCAGTTGAACGTGTCCAGTGCCTTTTAGTTTTTAATGGTTTTCTAACCGACGTTGGTTTTGTTACATAATGTACACCGAATTAAAATGATTATCAGAAATTAATATACCTTAGAAAGCTAATGATAAATCAGTAAATTTCGAATTTCATCATGAGCTGACATCAGTTACAGAACCACTGGAAAACAAGCTGGGAGTACTGGATGACTGTTTCGTCCTAGTTTGGGACTCCTCATAGCACGCATCCACCGCCACAGTTCGAATCAAGGACCATCCGGTTACAAGGCCAGCGAGCTGGTTGACCATTGAGCCACTGGGAACCGATCCAGGGTTCCTTGAATTCTAACCTCTCCCAATTCACGATATATAGCTCGACTGTTTCGCAATGTCTTCTTCGATGAGTTACTACCTCATCTTCAACCTGGTGAAATCCTCCATGCAATCAAACAAAATCCCTATGAGACCAATAGTTGAAAATTTCGAATTATTGATAGGGAAATTTAAATGTTTGGCTTTAAAAACTTCCTCAGAAGATATAAAGCTCATTGAACTCTTAATAGGTTGAAAGTAATGTATGCCTAGAAGTTATTCACTTACATCTAATGCCGGAGAGCTACATATCAGGTGATCCACTATGGAAAACTCATTAAGGCGTTCGATATGAATACAGGAGTAAGCTAGGGCTGTTTGCCTATCATCACAAATGATATTCCTAATTGTGGTGAACTGAATTATGCGTCAGAACATCCGTAGAAGTGAGAAGATTGGAATACGTTGGAATGGTGTGAAGACTCTGGAAGATATGAACTTCACGGACAGCTTATGATTAATGTCACACAAAAACACACACAAACTCGAAGACTCGTAGTCGAAAACAAACAAACAAACAAACTGGCTGACTAACTGAAGAGACTGGCAGGCAACGAAGACAGGAATTCAAGTGATCGTAAAGAAGATGGAGATGATGACGATTACCAACCAACCAACCAAAAACCGGCACCAGTCAAACCATCAACGAGGGAGAGATTTGACAGAGGTCACTTCACACACTTATCTAGGAAGATTGATAGTGATTAGCAGTAGAATTCAGTAGATGTGCGTTTCGTCCTTTTGGGGACTCGTCAGACAATGAACGCAACTGCATTCCTAGTGAATGGCATTGTCCACACTAAGAAACAAACTGTACACCTACAATTTCAAACACTAGAGCGTTAACCACTAGGTCACTTGGGTCAGAGTAACTACATCTTGTGCAACTGGTATCAAGTTATCATTTTGTCAAGTCCCTCTCGCCAACCACGCCTCACATGGTTTTGGGTTCCATCTCCAGCCACAGAAGCACTCCTGTACTTCGCTTAGCCAGTAATAAGACTGGTAAACATGGAAGGTTGGGCCAGGGGAAGCTAGTAACCCCATCCCGTAAAAATAAACACCATTGCTATCGAAACTTCAAGCCTTTAGCTTGAAGCCCTATGTTCCGCCAATGGGAACGTAAAAGAATAAAATAATATAATGATAATAAATAAATAAAGTCATACTCCTAGGTCTTAATGCGTTGTTGCAGACTGAATTATATCACAGTCAAGTTTACAACGTGACCACCACCATATAAAGCGGCTCTGCATTAAGGTTCACTTTTAATTATTGTGATTAGACGGTTGGAGGCAATCGGTAAGAAGCCCTTCCGGGACCTGCGTTTCCTGCTTATTGGCACTTGCACCGGTCAACAAGGCGGTGTATCAGTAATCTAGAAGGAAGTCATGTCCAACACCCCTCCCGCATCCCTCGCACTGAAAGTGGGAACAACATCATCCAATGTTGCAGTCGGTCAGTCAGTCAGTCAGAGATGTTATTACTGAGTTCTTCAGGATGCCGATTAAATCGTCTGTAGGACCATTAATTACGTTAATAAACTAATGCCCATTCAAACTATCCAATCATTTAACAGGAAAGATATGAACAACATTAATCTGGTTTACATAACATCGAATCAATAATGTTGATAGATAACAGCTAAATCGTACCAACATAAAGTAAGCTGAATTTCAGAAAAATTAAGAAAGATAACAATAATACAAATTCATGAATTTATAGTCTCTACTGAAGGTTGGCCAGGGTAATAGTAGGGGCTGGCTGGACTTGCTTCTTTTGAACACAGAACACTGGTTGTTTGAAGCGAATTACAATAGCCTCTGCCGTTTTTTGAGCATGCGGTGCTTTTATGATTTTGGCAATTTATTAGGCACCCGGTAGATGATGATAGAGAAACATTCTTCCACACTGGCTGGCTGACTTTGTGGCCGGCCAGTTCGCACCAGATGGTCCAATATGGAACTGTGGGAGATATTCCCGAGCGAGTATGAAAAGTCAAGTTCCTAGAGCAACAGCCAATATAACTCGCTCCACCAGCACAAGCTCAATTGAATTGGTAGATACAATTTGAAGTGCCTAGTCTAGGTACTTCATCTTCCAGTGGAGGTAGCACCATCAGTCGCGTAGAGAATAAGACGTGTAGTTCGCCAGCATTAAAAGTGTAAAACAGAGGAGTTTTATTATAAGTGAATACTATTCAGGTTTGGAGAAAAGATGCCAAGAAAAAAGAAACGACTGTTTTACTTCACTATCTGTTAAAAATAAAGAAGTGACAGAGCGAGGAGGCAGAAGAAGAACAAGAAGAGTAAGAAACTGTACATGGTTTTTGTTTATTTTAATTTTTCTTTATATTTTCTTAACTCCCTAGTGTATTTCTGTCTTCTCGTTATTTGTTTATTTATTTAATAATAAACTTGTTAACTGGGCCTTTATCTGCCTTTTCTCTGTAGAGATTTCTGTAGTTACTATGTTTACAGTTTAGTTGGCAGTGTTGGGCGTACACAATTACCCCCCCCCCCACACACACACACCTGAACACACGTACACACAGAGATGTACACCATCATGTGTACACGTGTTTCAAAAAACAAATGTGAATTGTAATGGACATGTAAAAACTTTCTGTATACGTTGATGAAACTAGAATTTGCACCATGTAAACAATAAAATCTCTTTTAGAGAAATCATATGGAATCTAGGGTGTGTGAGTTTCGTCCTATATAGGGGTCATCAGCTGAATATGAGATTTTTGGTCATCTTTAGTCTATACTTTACAAGGATTCAAGCTCAGGCCAGCATCATACCACAGACTCTCTGTCTGTCCGTGATACTGTTAGTATATTGATATTTAGCTAAGAGGCAAGTAAAATCCTGAATCGCATCATCCTGGAGAGAATAAAGGATGCACTGGATACAGAATCCCACCTGCCGAAACAAGCTGGATTCAGGAAAGTCAGGCAAATCATGTACTGACCAAATTGTAACTCTACGCATCATCATCATCATCACAGAACAAAGCATGGAATGGCCATCAATCAAACCTCTACCTCAACTTTATAGACTTTGAGAAAACCTTCGACAGACAGCGTTGACCGCGAAGTAATTTGGAAACTATTTGAGTATTACGGTGTGCAGCTCCCAAATATTCATCAACCTTATTCAACAGCTGGTTGTGTGACAACGGCACATGTCAAGTGATCCAAACCGGAAAACTCAGCGAGGTATTTGGAGTAAACACAGGAGTCAGACAAGGTTGCTTATTATCACCATGGATATTCTTAATTGTGAGGGGTTGACTGGATTAGGCGTCAGACAGTGGGAAACGAGAAGACAGGGATATCCTGGACCGATCGATGTGAAGAACTTAGAAGATCTAGATTTCGTGCGTGGATAATTTATGTTTGATGTCACACAAAATCGAAGACTTACAAGCGAAAACCCACCGACAAACTAGTCAAAGAAGCAGCCGGCGAAGACAGGACTCCAGGTGAAAATAGACAAGACGGAGGTTATGAAAATAACCAACCAACAACAACAACAGAAGCAACATCCAGCGCCAATCACAATCAAGGGTGACATGGAGGGGATCGTGTGAAGAGGAGTTGAGACAGTATGGACTAACATGGATGCAGGTGAAAAGTACAGCAGAAAGAAGACAGAAGTGGCAAGTGGAGACGTGCAGTTGAAGCCCTATGTTCCACTAAGAACCCAAGGGAAAAATAATAATAATACGACGCATTCAACATGTTAAGTGATCCACAACGGAAATATCAGCAAGGCGTTCTAAGTGAATACAAGGGTAAGATGAGACTGCTGCTTGACTACTATCACCAATGATACACTTGCTTGTGGTGGACTGGATGATGCGTCAGACTTGTGAATGGGAGTGAGAAGATAAGAATATGTTGGAACAACGATAAGAAGACTCTATATCGAAGGTCTGGATTTCACGCTTGGCTGACTTATGTTTAATGTCACACACACATACAAACTCTAAGACTTACGGGTAAAAACCATCAAACTGGCTGACTGAAGAGGCTGGCAGGAAGCGAAGACAGGACTTCAGGGGAACGTAGAGAAGGTGGAGACGGAGTTGGTGGAGATAACCAACCAACCAACCAACCAACAGCAACTGTAACAACAACCAGCACCAATCATCATCAATGGGAGAGATTTGACAGAGATTAACTCCTTCACTTATCTGGTCAGGAAGCATGGTTTCAACCCATTGCCAATGGAAAGTATGAAGACGTCAAAGTTAGCCAGTCAGTCAGAATCGGAAAGGCAAGATACACCTTCATCAACCAACACCTGAAACCAACTCGGAAGTCTTCTTCACTAACCCAGTCAGTCAGGAGAAACAAACAACAAGATTCGGATTCTGTTCAATACAAATGTGAAGTCAATCAGTCAGTCGCTTCTTCTATACGGATTAGAAACTTAGCCAGTGCTTCACAAAAAGGATTTCCAACAGGTTATTGAAGACTTTCATCAACAGCCACCTTCAATGACTCCGAATTGAAGATCAGATGGCAGACAAGAAAGAATTAGGAACAGGAAACTATGGCAACAAACCAAAGGATGAGAACCTATTCCTCAACAAATATGTAAGAGCAAATGGATATGGATTGAGCATACGTCCAGGAGACCATCGAATGAAATCACACGCAGACTAGACCATCGGTTGAGTGGAAGGCGGATGGGAAACGACAAGTTGTGCACTGGTCCGAGGATGACATAGAGGAGGCCATGCAAGGATAAGATGATGGCTAACCAGATGAAGAGGATAGCAAAGAGTAGCGCACAAAAAGGGGAGACGTTCTGTTGAAGCCCTGTATTCTACTCGTAAACTCAAAGGAACTATAATTATAATAATACGAGGCATTTATCTTATATCTTTACCGTTGTTATTCCAGCTCTTGGTGGATGCTCACCACTAATGAATCTCAAACAAGGACTTGCCTGGCTACTATCACCGACAATATTCCACATTGTAGTGAAGTGGGTCATGCAACAGACTGTGTATGGACACATCGAGAAGATGGACATACTCTGAACCCAAGTAGATCTGGACTTCACGTGTGGATGATTTATGTCTAATGTCATACAAACACTGATATCTTCAGGCGAAAACCAACAAACCGACAGAAGAAGGTGGCAGACAGCGGAGACAGGACTCCAGGTGGTGAACATAGAGGAGACGAAGGTGGTGAAGGTAACCAACTGACAATAACAGCATGTAATATTCACCTCCAACAGGAGGATTCTAAATGAAGTCACTTCTAGGCAGTATTTTTTCAGCTAAAAACAATACAGATGACAATGTAGAAGGCAGGTTCTGAAAGGTAAAACAGGAGGCCTTCATCATCAGGCCTGAAATCAATGCGGAAATCGACTGCACTCCGTAGTATAAAGAACAAGACTCGAAATTTCAACACTAACGTCAAATCAGTCAGTATTTCGACGTGATTCATAGTCATCGAATGACCTTGGTGGCCTGTTTGAATATTTTTGGGCTACCACATTCCATGTACATTTTGCATCTATTTACTCGTATTTTATTGGTATTTACATATCACATTATGCATTCTAATCGTATTATCCACTCCCGGGATTTTATAAAACGTTTTAAACCCAAAAACTTTCATATTTGCAATAAACTCAAGAAAAAGCACCATGGAGGTTGGCAGCGTGCCTTAAAATCTACACCCATACATCACACCACTGTTCCAGTTATCATTAGTACCAACTGCCGGTCCCTGCCTAATAAAATTCTGGATTTTCAGTCTCTGTTGTCTTCTAGTACCTACCACAATACTGGTATTGTCACTCTGCAAGAAACCTGGCTCCATGACTCATACGATGACAATATTGTGTCTCTAAACAATTTCAATGTTTTTCGACAAGACCATGTTTGTTCCAAGAAAAAATGTGGTGGAGGTGTTGCAACTTTTATTCACTCAAAATGGTCCATTTCAAACAAAGTTTGTTTCAAATTCTCGAATGACTTCATTGATTGCATCACTGTGAGATGTCGCCCGAAACACCTGTCAAAATACAAATTCATTTATATTTCTAATGTTTATGTCTCTCCTGGCTGTACCATATTGGATTTATCTATGTTCGCCGATGAATTCACCGCTTTTGCTGCAGCTTGTTTCGAGAACTCTTTATCAATAGTAACTGGCGACTTCAATGGAAGCGATTGCTCCTTCCTTATATCACTTGGTCATGACAATATTGTTAACTTTGCCACCCGTCTTGGTAAAAAACTGGATCTAGTATTTATCAATGATGTTGGTATATATGAAGCTCGCAAACGTGCTCCTCTACTTAATTCTGACCACTGCATCATACGTGTACTGCCTAAAATATATTCCAAATCACACAAAGGTGTCCTCTCTCACCTCTACAGTAAAGTTCAACGGAGATGCTACTCAAAAGACAACCTAGACAAGCTCAGATGCATGTTGAAAGACACTAACTGGGACTTATTTACAGAACAAACATTAGATGAAACAATCACAAACACTACCGATTATCTTAAATTCTGTTTCGAAATATGTTGTCCTAAAGAAACATTATTCATTCGATTTGATCGCTTATCTTCGCCATATCTCAAAAAGCTACGTAGAAATAAAGAACTGTTGTTCAAAACTAATGATAAGCCTGGTGTAAAAAAGTTAAACATGCTGATAAAACTGGAAATAAAAAGACTAAGTGTTTTATATAATCAAAGATTTTTGTCATGTAAAACCCCTTCTAATTTATGGAAACTTTTCAAAGAAATTACTAACGGTAAGCGATGTATTTCTGTTCCATCTCTTAATGTTGACACTCTTAATAAATCTTTCATACGCTCTTCTGTTGATACCCTTCCAAATGATACAAATCATATTGACAATAACTTTAGTGGTTTTAATACCCTTGATGTGCTTAAATGTCTCCGGTCTCTTAAGCCTTCTCAAAGCCTTGGTCCTGACGGCATACCTGCCATTGTCCTCAGGAATTGTGCTGATATTTTGTGTTATCCTCTTACTAACATTTTTAATGCCTCTTTTTCCGGTAACGTTCTACCTTTTGCATGGAAAAACATTAAAATTATCCCTATACCAAAACCATCTTCTGGTTCTGATATTAAATTTCGGCCTATTGCAATTACTTCCCCCTTTTTAAAATTGATGGAAAAATTACTTTTACTTCGTCTTGAACCCGCTTTGAAACCTTTTAATGATCCTAAACAATTTGCATACAAACATGGTAGAAGTACCTTGGATGCTGCGGTTGTCTTATATCACAATGTTGTCTCTTGTTTAGACAAAGGTGCTAAATATGTTCGTAGTGCTTTCTTAGACTACACATCTGCTTTTGACTCTGTACCTAGGGGCCTTTTGTTAAATAAGCTATCATTGACACAAACAGGATCCTGGGCTAAGAGTTGGTTGCATTCCTATTTTTCTGATAGAATGCAGTATACTGTATATAACGGCAAATCTTCTTCTACCTCGCTTACAAAATCCGGTGTTCCACAAGGTGCTGTCCTCTCTCCTTTTCTTTTTTCTTTCTTCCTACATGACCTGCCTCATTCAAACGAAACTAACTTTGTTAAATATGCAGATGATCTGACTGTATCACTGCCTATCACTTCCGAGTCTGACAGCTCCAAACTTAATAGCTTTCTGTTGGACATCAACAACTGGTCCAAGTCAAATGGTCTTATATTAAATCCTTCCAAATGTCAGGTGCTTGACTTTACTTTCAAGCATCGACGTGACTTACTTGAACTAGTTAACTCGCATGATCCCTGTAGCATAGATGGCACGGAAATTGAAACCAAATCAAGCATTAAATACCTTGGATTAGTTTTTTCCTCTGACCTTTCATGGTCATCCCATATCTTATCTATCTCTAAGAAAATGTTTCGTCTTACCTTCTACATTAAAAAGTTAAGACAATCAGGTATCAACCAACCTTTAGTTTTGCAATTTTTAAACTCCTGTATTTTACCTATTGTACTCTACTGCTCTCCATTAATCTTTCCTGGGCTTCTCAAAAAAGATTATATCATATTACGAAGAGTATTAAATGCTGTGAGTAGAGCTTGTGGTCTGCCACTGCATGAGCTCGCTAATACTATAGTCGAGAGGCATATAAATTCCTGTACGAAATGGGCAAAGGCTATAATGTCAGACCCTCTGCACCCCCTTTATTCACACCTGTCCCCTTGTATCTCATCAGGTAGGACGAGAAGTCAATATAAAAAGATATATGCTCGTACTACTAAGTATAGAAATTCTACAATACCCTATTTAGCGCGTACTTTATGTGACGAAGACTCTGTTAGACGTGAAACTTACAAGTTACTATGTAATTAGCACAGTGAATCGACCCTTTTATCGTTCATCTTTCTGTATTTTATGGTGTCACTTTCTATCGTTTAAATCGTTACTCTGCTATTTTATTTTAGTTGGTATTACTATTATTACTACAATTTTGTACTTTATACATATTTTTCTCCGTATGGCACACAGTATTTTGCTACGTAGCTGCTACAACAATCGTTTTATTACTATTATGTATTGTGTATTTTTAATTTTTTTGTCGTTTTTGAGTAAATTAGATGCAATATTGTACTGAATGCTGAAAATTCCTTGCTGTATCATGAGTACTGTTTTTGGAATAAAGCTATTATTATTATTATTATTATTATTATGATTCAGAGACTTTGTCATGAAAACCATTTCTAACAGTCTACTACACACTCTAATCAACGGAGACACCGTCACTGCATTCTGAAGACCAGATAGTCAGCCGAATTTATCCACATATTATCGATTTATCATTCTGAATACATACCAAAATGAAATGGATCAATCCATTAGATCACAAGCAGAACAGAAGATGAAGAGACGGTTATGTTTGAAGTCAGAGGGTGCATGGTGACTAGCGGTGGAATCCAGGATAACGCGCATTTCGTCCTATTCAGGACTCGTTAGCTAATGTATGTACCTGAATTCTCCAGTGATTGATGTTGTTCCCACTGAGGCTCGAACCTAGTGCCCATCATTTCAAACGCCAAAACGCTATCCACTAAACCACTTGGGTGATGAGAGCCACCTCTAGTGTAGCGGGTCTTACTAATTATTTAATTCACTTTTAGATTTTCCCGCCGATTGATTCGACTTAAGTGCTCCGTCTACGACTAGTCACCATCTACCACTTGACTTCAAGCGACACGACCAGAAATTGTGGAATCATCTGAGTAAGGAGACGACATGTTAACCTTAGGCTAAGCACTTTGGTCCAGTCAGTCTACGGGAAAATATAAAATTGGCTATGAGTCAGTAGAGTTCAGGGTAAGCGTTTTGTCTTATTTGGGACTCATCAACTAACGACTGCGTTTGCACTTGCCTTCACTGAGAGGATAATAGCATCTCCTGAGAATCACCTCTGTTATCCAAACGCTTAGGAATTTTCCAGCTGGCTCCTGTGTCACGACAGCCACTTTCTACAATATCAGTTCATAGAACAATTGATCTGAAAGACTGAAAACTAACCAATGTAAGCAAAACTACGTAATCACTGAAACTCTTGGAAAATTCTCCTTGTAACATATAGAAAGTCAAAACAAGTGATTCAGCGAAGAGACTCTTTTCAAAGAATTTATATATTGAAGATAACAAAGTGAATATAGGGATACCCACTTCAGACTTGAAAGAACTACTTTTGAGATGGACATTGAATGTACAGTTTACTTTAAGTGAAACAATCTACACACAGAAGGATAGTATTGAAATGGATTCTCCCTTGGGTCCTTTCCTTGCAGACTATTTTATGTCCAGTCTAGAAAATGGTCAGTTGAAGCCTACAATCTAAAGCTTTCAAATGTATAAAAGGTATGTAGATGACACCTTTATTATTTGTAATAGTGATTGTAACTTGAATAATATATATTAAGTGTATTTAGTGGCTGCCATCCTGCGATAAAATTCATACTCGAAATGGAGAATGAGTCTAGCATTCATTTCCTCGATGTGAACTTATTAAGGAGAATCGATGGAACTCTGAAGAGATCGATTTATCGAAAGATGTCATGGAATGACCAACTGACAAATTTCTACAGCTGGGTACCGATTGGTCGAAAACGAAACCTGGTCCGGTCTCTTGCCACTCGCATTCGGCGCATATATATAGCCATGATACTGTGGAAGATGAGTTATACCTTTTGAAGAAAATCCTAATGGAAAGTGGATTTCCACCACGTTTTATAGATAAGAATATACATTCAAATCGCATAAAACGTGACTTATCATCAGTACCCGAGAAAATACTTTACATGAGCTTGGATTTCAAAGGGGACTTAGCTTCCAATATCATGAAACGAAGGATATTGCAGTCCCTCAAAAGAGAATTTCCTGCTGTATCTCTGAGGATAGCCTTTACTAGTCAACCATTACTGTTCAATAACCTGAAGGACAAGATCACGTTGCTCACCAACTCTATGTGTGTTTATCAATTCACCTGCTCTTGTGGAGTTAGGTATATTGGTTGTTCGACTCGAGTTTTCTCCAAGAGGGTGCAAGAACGCTCACTATCCTGCATGGTAGTTACGAAGAGGTGGAAGCGCGATCACTGAACATCTGGTCGATAATGAACACCTTATCTCTATAGCCTCCATCTTTAAAGTCATCTACAAGGCAAAGAGTAATTTACCCAAATCACTACGTAGCCGACTCATTTCTATTGCTGAAGCTTTGGCTATTGAAACAGAAAAGCCAGATCTCTGTGTACAGAAAAAGTTCGTTCAACCCCTCCAACTTTCATGGTCTTAATCCCTCTATGCTAAAATATGGTAATCCCCAATCATATTTTAGCTCTACCAGTTTTTCATTTTTCATGTTTTCATTTTGACTATTCAATTTGTATTCTCTTCCTTGATTACATCAATTGTCACTATCACTACTCTCACTTTGAACTGTCCCCGGTATTATTTCACTTGTTCCACTTGTCATTCTAAATCAATTCTGTTTTATAACGTTAAATTCTATGCTATCAAATTTCACACAATATTACGTAACGTTTTTATTTTATTCGATTTGTCTACTAATCCTATAATTGCGCAACCTTTTTCAAGTTCTATCCATCCAATGTTTTATTCTATATTATTCTATATACATGACATTAATTTGCTTTGCCACTTGACATTTAACTACGATTATAATCACAAACATTTTAGTTTTAACTACACTTCATACTACTATTATTATTTTATGCATTTACTCCTAAGATTCAATCCTCTCACCGGATATAACTTCTTAAAAACCGTTTATATATACAATTGTACAGCTTGATGATAAATTCGTTGTTGAAAATAGTCTCTTCGCTGAATGGGTCACTTCTTTTTATCACTGAAACTCTCTTTTTCTATTTGATTAACAACTAACTTATTAATAAATCAGCAAAACATCAAAATATCTTTGCGCAAATATTTATTGATCGTCTATAGGTGCGAATTTTCCTGTCTACAATACATCACGTTGTTGTCGGTGTGAACTGCTGTCAATGTTGGTGAATATTGAATGGGCAATATATGGTTTGTTTATTCGAATGAATGTCAATTTTTGCGACAGGCAGCAATGATGGCTGTGATTTAATCGTACAGTGTTTAGCAGAAGATTCGAGAAAAAGGATCAAAATTTATTATTGTGATTTATTCTAATGCTTATTCATAAACTTTAACTTGTAGTAACCCTGTGATCTTGGTTGTTCATTGTCTATGAAGAAATAAAATGCCTTCAAGTATTGATTTCTGTAAGAATTTCGTTTGATTGGTTGGAGGATTTCATCATGAAATGACATCAGTTAGAGAACCATTGGCAAACAACCTGAAGTACTGGACAGTGGTCTAGTCCCAGTCGGGGACTCTTCATCAGTACGCACCCACCTTTAGAGGTCGAACCCAGGACCTTACAGTTACAAGGCGAGTTCATAGACCATTTAGCCACTGGGGGCCTTGTAACTGGAAGGTCCTGGGTTCGAACACTAACGGTAGGTGCGTACTGCATAGGAATGTTTTTTGACGGCCTGAGCGGGTGGGGGTGGCTTAGGGACTGATGGATTTTACAGTCATTATATCGCTTACTTACAAGTCGATAGTGAATGTATATGAAGTGATGATTTAGGAATGAAATAATTTAGGGCAGTTGGTTAAAGTTTGGTGTAGTTCTACTTCAATCCCATAACATCTCAAGAAATTCCCTAGTTCAGTGGTTTCTAGGGTTGATATGGGTGTAGAGAGGAAAATCACAGTTCTTCTTTTTCATTATGAATTGGGACAGAAAATTTCAATAGTAGTGCTGTTGCTGCTATTCTTACACCCAGCCTACCCCCCTCTCTTTTGGTGTTACTGCTGGGTCACAGTTTGGAATGCTTGTCAGCCGGAAATAGAACTTGAATCTCTCGGATGGCTGGCGACCATTCTACTATAAAACTACCTGACACTTGAAGATAAGCTCTATTTGCAGTGGCTATTTTTTTTATTTTTTATTTTTGATTACAGCTTGATTCCACACCGTATTTTTGGTACAGGTATGGAATTTTCAGCGTGGATATCGGTAGCCCAAATTTCGCAGGCCGACCATAGATATCAGGTGTGCGTCGGCGTGGGCTCGAACCCCGGACCATGTGTATGGTCGGCGAGAGTCCTAACCACTGTGCCACCGACGCTCCAAGGCTCACATTTTAACCTATTTGGAATTTATTGAATGAACATGTGTCAGTCTCACAGTGACTGATGATTTTCCCAACGTGACTCATCAGAATACTATACACTGAACCCATTGACCATCTTCACTATGAAAAGTATCGCTTGATACACGAAGTCTACGTTGGAATCATCCGAACCTCTTTAAACCCTACACTTGAATAAAGTAATGATAATTAGTTCTTGAAGTTCAAGCGTTTGTCCGTTAAGATTTTATTGACTTATGTGGAATGACAACAATCAGAGGAGTATTGAACACGAGTTTCGTTCAACCTTAAGACTCACATTGGCGTTACGCATTTATATAATCCCTTACCTCAGGCACCTCAGTTTTTGAGCCTACCATATTCACTATGTAGTTACTGGGTTGAAAGTCCATCATCCAAGCAGCCCACATTTGAATAGAAGTAATAATGAAATAATGATGAAATCCTTCAACCAATCAAACAAATAATTCGCAAATCACCAATATGTGTTCTGATATAATCCCGAGTCTGTCACCTCACATAAATTATAGCGACTAGTCTTCTGACAGCAGGATCTATGAATTTACAGTCGTTGAAGTGGACACTTTTACAGTTTTCAATCTAGACATCTGACAAATGCTTAAACTCTCTGACCTAACTAGGTTACGAAACCTATTTGATCTAAAATTCATTTTCTAAAGGATATCGGCTCTTCTTATGTATAAATTATTGAACAAGTGTTTCACAACGTTTAAATGTAATACTATCTCACTAACCTTCATTAGCTGTTGATTTCTACCTCACAATCTAAGATGGAATCAATAGGGGTTAGATGTCACATCTGAGTAAATAATAATGTTCAAACTGACCTTGATTTATGGATTATGCATCGTAGACTTTAATACTAGTCCAAGTAAAATATACAGTCATCAGTTTGAGGAGTTGAAAGACAAAGCCGAAGCAATGATGAAATGTCCCAAAAACGGGGACATGATGGATGTTGGTCATCTCTAGTTCTATGATGATTCTGTAACCGATATCGTCTCATTACGATATCTACCCCGAAAACAAACAAAAAACTGCATGAAAATAACAATTTAGTCTATCATATGTATTATTTTCATTATTGTTATTCATCCCTTGGGTTCCAACGAGAATCATGAGGCTTCACCAATACATTTCCATTTTAATCTGTGAACAGTCTCAACCAGCAGGAAAACAGCAGATCATGTGTGATAAAAAATATTCACCACCGATAACAATAGCTGGTGCTAGTCTCACCACATAGTGAATTGGTAGAAGCCGGAATTCATGGGATAGCCATTGGATAGGGTCCAGGTGACTGGAAGGTCCTAAGCTTAAACCCTGGCGGTGGGTGTGCGCCCATGAAGAGTCCCGAACTGGGATGAAATAGCTGGCTGTCTAGTACTCCATGATGGCTTTCCAATGGTTCTCTAACTGATTTCAGCTCATGATAAAATCCTGTAACTTTTGGAATTATTGACTACCTTTTTGGGACTCACAGGATGCTAATCACTGATAGCTCAGGATCGTTCTCAATGGCCTAGATGCATTGATTTCTCAGTGTTTTTCGATGTCACTGTCCTTTCATGTGTAAACTTTCTGCTCGTTATCGTCTTTTTGGATTTCTTTTCCCCTGTTTGTCTATGTCTTTATGCGCTACATAGAGTGTGACACCTTGAACTAAAGCCTTTCTGTACAAAGTCCTAAGTCGAAACTCAGTCAGTTACCATTACAGCTAATAATCCCACTGTTAAAGTCGTCTTATTATCAATAAAAAAACAGGCCTGCTTAAAATTGGGCTACTAAAAACGTCCATCGTGTAGTTGCACACAGTTTCTCCTATTCAGATTGTTTAAATCTAGTAAAATATAACCTTGAATAGTATTGCTCACCTTGGCGAGTATTTTAAAACATCTGCAACTGCAGGTTTGGCAAGTTTATACTGTTAAACATGAGAAAAACCATTGGAACTTATCTCAATATAAGAGATAATTGTTCCTCAGTGGTATACTTAGTATTCAAGTATTGGTTTTGTAGGGATTTTGTTTGATTGCATGGAGGATTTCATTATGAGATGACATCAGTTAGAGAACCACTGGAAAACCTGGGAGTGCTGGACAGCTGTTTCGTCCTAGTCGGGGACTCTTCAGCAGTACGCACCCACCGGGATTCGAACCTAGGACCATTTGGTTACAAGGTGAACTCGCAGACAATTCAGCCACTGGGTCCCGATCCAATGGCCAGTCCCCATGAATTCTAACTTCTGCTAGCCAATTCACGGCATAGCGCGACCACTTCGCAATGTCTTATTCGATGAGTTACTGCCTCATCTTCAACCTGCTGTACTCTACTGGTCACGACTTCCCACTAGAACCCCAGGTTAACTGCCTGAATAGGGCCAGTTACTAGTGATCATCAAATTAATTTTCAAGTATTGGTTTTTGTAGGGATTTTGTGTTTGATTGCATGGAGGATTTCATCATCATGAGCTGACATCAGTTAGAGAACCACACAAAATGTACTCCTGAACTTTTTATATAATTGGCATTCAACAAGATTTCGTCGTGTATTTCTCGAAGGAGACGATGAACAGACATTATCATCATGGTGTGTTGGTTTGCATTTCAGGTCAGATAGCACGAACTGTGTCACACGGGATCAACTGTCAGTTAATCTTCTATTTGAAGATCCTAAACGAAGGAAAAACATGATTTAATAAACTCCACTGAAAATTTTGTACATTGTAGAAATACTGTTCAGCTACAAAGATATTATTATTATTACGATTATTATTAGGAAAAACAAAAATAAATAAATTTCAATAGTGTTGTAAGGATCTGTAGGGATTATATTTGTTTTTACGAGTTTGATCACAGATTGATGTCAGTTAGACAACCGGCATTGAAAACCAACCAAGGAGTACTGTCAGACAGCTGTTTCATCATCCTAGTTTTGGGAATCATCGACAATACGCACCCCCGTGGGATTCGATCCTGGTTACAAGGCAAGCTAGCTCATATACACCATTCAGCCACTGGGATCCGACTCCTTAATGGCCAATTCGTGAATTGCCAACTACTTCTACCGATTCGTGATGCATTTAGAGCGACCACCAAACAATGTAATAAAACTTGTAAAAACAAATCTAATCCCTCTAAACCAACTATTAAAAATTAATCTGAGGCTTCATTATAGAAAAGATTTTATTTTGATAAATTACACAGTGTTATACAGTAATATTGGCTGATGATCACGTTTCGAGCACAATTTATTATTGCCACTCATAATCATATCAAGTCACTCACTCACTCACTCACTCAACTCTCTTCCTTCATTTATATTCATGAGTGGAATTGATGATTAGATATTTGAATAAAATTAACAATATAGGATAATGTACATTCAGAAACAATAAAATGAGTGTTATTCATCAATTACAATCAGATGGGAAATAAGGTGAGTGTATTTTATAGTCATAATAAGTAACTTGTTAGAATGTTGTGATGTCTGTCTGTCTGGATTCAACATAGAACTTGGCACCAAAGTGCACCAGTTCGAGTTGCCACGTTCCAAATACCACACAAAGGTAGACAAGAAGATGAGTGAAGAGAATCAATAGAATTTGACAAGTATAAGAGTGAAACACAATGGGTAATGGTAGAAACGAATATGAAAGATTACAGAGACTGAATACATGTGCGCTGGCCATTGACAACGATTTTGAGCCATGTCACCTGTTGTCTCCAGCCATTGATTCCTAGAGTCAGTCCCGAGGGCCCCAACCCGGAAGTCCGCATCTCCCTACCTTACTCAGTTTAACTGTCAAGGATTTCATGGATTGATGAGGCCATGTTTTTGTTTGGCCACCACTTACTCTTTTCCAACCTGCACCACCTATATCAGCTAGTAATGCCCGTCGGGCGGGGGAGGCGATGGTTAGGCGTGCGCAACACGTGACCTAGCCATCTCAATCTATGTAACTTTATAGCCTTGTCGATTGATTTTCCCTCTTTGCCCAACACTCTACGCCTAATGTCAACATTACTTACCTTATTAAACCACCTAACGTGAGACAGAGATCATAGACATCTATGTTGTGATGTGCTTGAATTGAAATAGAATTTGGAGATTATTTATTATCCTCTTCTGATTTGACTGACTGGTGGTAATAATATCTTCCATATTTCTGGTATTTGCTTTGAGTCATTTCTGCTGCATGTGTTAGGTGTAGACTCAATGGACCAGTCAGGACTCAGTAATCAATCTCTTTCTATATCCACCTACATAGATTACTTCTTAGAATCTTAACCCTCTCCCACCATGCTATTGTGTGATTGTGTGTTAATGCATGCGGTGCAATCACAGAGCTTTATTCTAAATTACTTATCCTCTCGGGGTCAAACATTCTTACCTTAGCTAAATTCTTATGTTCTGACAGGCAATCTCACTACTCCCGATCTACTAGTTTGACCTAAAGTGGTTGACTTCACTCACAGTCATTGTAGGGTATTTTGTAAATTATATTATTTTGTTTAATTGGGTCCACTGACAGAGTCCCTTAGTCTGCACAACTTGTCTCTGAGTGAGTTTGTAGGTTTGAATGCAGCCACCCTAATTCCTACTTTATTAAGAATCCTACTTAGAGTCTCAGATGTTCCCTCCATATATGGTATGTATGAAAGTAGATGACTTATATTCTTTCTTATTTATGTTATCATTATTAGTTTCCTAGATTTCTAGTAAGAAGTCGTGACCAGTGAGGTCCATCGAGTCAAGTGTGAAGATGGATGTCCCATCGATGACATTGGTTGGTGCCAGTCGCTCTAAATGCATCCCTAATTGGTAGGAGTAATTAGAATTCATGCATGGGCAAGTCATTCAGTCGGGTCGAGTATCAGTGGCTGAATGGTATACGAGCTAGCTTGCGTTACAGGTGGAAGGTCCTGGATTTGACCAGTGGCAGTGGGTGAGTACTGATGATGATGATGATTCCCATGGTTGGTTTTCAATGCTTCTCTAACTGATATCAATCCGTGATCAAACGTGTAAAAATAATGATAACAAAAACAGCAGAAATACTCGTTGTGTGATGATGATGATGATGACGACAATGGTGATTATCACTAAATAATAATAATGTTCACACCTTTAATTAAAATAGCTAACTGGTACGTATTCATTATTAACTAACTCCTTACCATCCTCACCCCCCATACACACAACGCATGTAAACTTTATCCACAGACATCCAATTCTACTGCCTTCCTGTCTTCATTTTCAGCTAACAGGAAAACACACCCATTTTATCATTATGACGAAATCAGTCAACCCTGTTTACGTACTTACTTACTTACTTTATTACATACAACTGCCCATCCCAAACACCACCTTCCAAACAACCAACCAACCCACCCACCCCCATATTACACGCACACACACACACACTAACACTGATAGTACATACCACAGTGTTATATTACAAGGAGTACATCATTCTTATGATGATGAATGGCAGAGATTCTTTGTGTCTTTTATTTTATTTATTTTTTATCAAAAACTATCATTTTGACTTCTGATATATACATAGATATACTATAGACAATTTTATTTATCAGCAACTCTGCCCACACACTCACACGCACACACACACGAGGGCCCTAGAAATGCAGATACCTCCTCCATACAGACGTGTACATAGTTAGCAAAAAACATCAATCAGCAACACAGAGGGAATGAGAGAGAGAGAGAGAGAGATATAGCGAGAACCAGAAATAATCGTAAATAAATAAATAAATGTAAAAACAAAGTTGTTGTTGCTGACGTTTTTTCCACTCCTTTTGCACATTTTTCCACGTTTTTCTTTTCCTGTAAAACAATCCGTCTAAAAACTAAAATCTTAGATAAACAAAGATGAGTGGATATGATCAAGACATCATGACATCAAGTTGGTTTGTCTTTCTTCGTCTTCTTGTTCATCTTCATCCAAGGAGGTGGGGTAATCTGATCAGTGATACAGTATCTTGTATGTGTGTGTTTGTGATTCATGCCAATGTTGACAGAAACGATGGGTTTAGTTTCTGTTTAGAACTGCGTGTAGGTATATTAAGTGTGTTTATGTGTGTGTGTGTGTGTGCAGAAATGATGTGTATATATTGAGAGATTCTTCCACAAAATGATATACCCGATAAAGAACAACCATTAAAAATCAACATGGAGTACGAGACAGTCGTTTTGACCTAGTTTACGACGTTTCAGTAGCTCACTCCAATAGCTTTATCATGAAGTTAAACCTAAAACCTTTTAGATTATGAGGTGAGGAAGTTGAGCATTCATCTGCTTGGTTGGAATTCAGCGATCTATGAATTCGAATTTTTAGAATTTTTAATATATCTGTGCATTGAAGTTTCTGTAGCGGTTTGGTTAAGTTTTGGGGGTGGAGTTGCTAGCACCACACCCCAACCCTCCCTCTTTATCCGGGCTTGGGACCGGTTAGAAAACTAGCAAGCTAGCAGTCTAGGCGAGGTCACAAAGAATATTTCCAACACGTTGCAGACTTTACCTTTATCAACCAACAACTGTCTTCGCTGGCTCTATACTGAAGATCAGGTGGCCGGGTCGGAAACAAACACCAACTATGGAAAACTATGGGAACAAACAAACAAAACAAGAACCAACCAATCACCAACCCACAAATATGCAGTTGGAGAAAGTGGAGATGGATTGATTGGACACTCGTGGCTGAGGAGGCGGCTGGGTGACATAGCGTGCGCGTCAGGCTATTGCTCGTGTGGAACCAGGCCGAAAGGGAAGCGCGCGGCGAGTTGGTCGTCAGTGGAAGGGTGACATGGAGGAGATGGTGTGAAGAGGAGTTGAAACAGTATGTATGGACTAACATGGATACAGGGGAAAAGTACAGCAGAAGGAAGATAGAAGTGGCAAGTGAAGACGTGGAGTTGAAGCTCTATGTTCCACTAGGAACCCAGGGGAACAATAACAATATAATAATGAATTCGAATTTGTGTGAATTAGCGATATATAGCGATTTCGTCAGTGGCGCAGAGATAGGATGCTCGCCAAACACGCAGGTGATTCGGGGTTCGGTTCCTTGCCACTGACGCACTCTTTTACCTCGTTTAGCCAGTCATAAGACTGATAAAGTGGGAAGGTTGGGCATGAGGCTAGCAACCCCATCCCGTAAAAATAATAAATACCACTGCTAACGAAACTTCAAGCCTGCAAGTATTCGAGTTTGTGTCACATCAGACATATGTCATCCAAACGCGAAATCCTGATCTTCCAGCGTATTCCTATTTTCACACTTCCTGTGAACAATCTGATGCATAATCCAGTCCATCACAATCAGGAATGTCATGTGTGATGGTAGGCAGACAGCCTTGTCTTACTCGTATATTCACTTCAAACATCTTGTTGGGTTTTTCGTTGTGGATCACATGATACATAGCACTACCATATAGCCAGCTGTTGAATGAGGTTGATAAAGACTTGGGGGCTGCATTCCATATTATTGAACCAGTTTTCAAATTACCTCTCGGTCAACGCTATCTGTCGAAAGCCTTTTTGAAGTCGATGAAGTTGGGGTAGACGTTTGACTACTATTCTATGCTTTTTTCTGTGATAATGATAATGCGTAGTGTAGCAATTTGATCAGCACATGATTTGCCTTTCTTGAATCCAGCTTGTTCCAGTGAGGGAAGAAGTTCTGTATCCAGTACATCTTTCATTTTCTCCACGATGACAGGACTTGGTATTTTACTTGGTGTGGGTTGACACGAACATGACTCCACGCCAGTTCTTGCATAGGTCTAACTAGGTCGCTCTTCATTGGTAGCTTGACAAGGTAGCTAGCCCTTCTTCCAGTCATTAAGCACCTCTCCTTCCTTCCAAACCTTTAGGAATAACTGCTTGAGCACATATGCCCCAGTTTTCAGGTCCGTCTTCAGTGCTTCGAATTAAGGGGGGGATTCCGTCTGGTCCTGCTGCCTTCCCTGCAGGCGTTCAGTAGCTTGATCACATTCAAGATTTCTGCTTTCGTTGGAGGATTGGTGTCCATTGGCAGGCAGTTCTGTGGGTGCTATTGGTCGTGGTAGCATTCCTAGGCGAGCCGCAGATGATGGTAGATTCAAGAGTCCTCTGAAGTGATCAGACCATTGTTTTATTTGTCTCTTCTCCTTGATAATCAGGTTCTCTTGAGCATCTTTAATTGGTTTCATCATCTGGATTGATATCTCCAATATCCGATATAATGCCCTGAGGTCTCTTTTACTTGCAACCTGTCTGTTCTGCTTCATTTGCCAGCCAGTGTGTCGTAGAATTGTCTTTTGTCTCTCCTAGCACCCTTCTTCGCTTCTTTATTCAGTAAGTGAGATGCATATCGAACTCAGCTTCTCCTATTGTTGCCCATCCCTGCATTGAGTCATCTTCTCTTTCACCATCCTCCTCTCCTCGATTAGCTTTCAAGTTGAGAGCCATTCCTTGTTTTGTCTCTTCTTTCTCCCCAGAACAGTTGTGCACGTTTCCTTGAACATCACCTTCAGAGAGTTCCAATGGTCTTCCAAGCAGGTTTCCTCAGTGGTATCACGTAGTACATCCGGCTTTGCTCTGATCTGATCTGCAGTGAAGGCCTCCCTTGCTTGTAGTTTTGTCCTTCATTTTCTGAACGTTGGACTGGAATTACAGTGGCCTGTCTCCATTTGTTCTGAAGGATTTCAGCTCCACCTTGAAGGTTCCTTGAACCAGATGACGGTCTGAGCCCATATCTGCTCCCCTTCTCGACTTTGCATACAACAAGCAGCTTGAGTCTCCCATTTCTTGAGCAACATTGAGATGAATTCTATCTGGTTTCGGTGTGTACATCAGGCGAAATCCATGTTGCTTTATGTATATCCTTGTGCTTGTATATGCCCCCTCCGATCATCAATTCATTGAAAGCATAGAAGTTTGCGAAGAACTCTCCCTTCTCATTCATTTTGTCGAGCGAGAGCCTCTCGATCCATGATGAGTTCTCTTCCCGTATTATCTGCTCCCAGCTGGGCTGGTATTCATGTCTACCATGAGGATTTTGATGTGGCCATTTGGGATGTTTCCTATTACTGTTTGCAATTGTCTGTAAAACATCTTCCTTCTTCTCTTGTTATGAGTTGTTTGTAGAACTATGAGTAGCATTGGATAATTGTAACCTTCCTGCCTTTCTCTTGAGTTGAATATTGCTATCATCATCCTGGATGAAATTGGTCCCCACTGCATTAGGGCTTTGGCCGCTACTGGTGACTGCGTGATTGCCACTTACTGCCTCAGTGTGCTCTTGGTTGTCGTCTGGGTGACGAGATCACTTACCCATCAGTTGACACTTTTGATAATCCACATCCATTTCATGTGCTATCACAGATACTCAGCACTTCTATACCATATCTTCATATTTCTTTGACTACTTGAGCAGCCTTCCCAACCAGCCTCGTACATTTTACGACATCCGATGTACCCATTCTTATTCTTGCTTTCATTGAGAGAAGACAGGTCGATTGGCTGGCCGACTGGCTTCCCGAAGGCTGGCTTTCACCAGTCTGTTGTTTAATTTCGCCTCTCAGATTCCAGGGACGAATAAGTTATTTTTTATATTTCTTGTATTTTTCATATATTTACTGTGAGTTAAAGTTTCTCTATCAGTTTGATAGGTTTTGTGAAGTGGGGTCGTTAACCCTGCCTCCAATCTTCTCACTGTACCCGGACTTGGGTCCAGCTAGAAAACTAACGATCTATTAAAATAGGGAGGGCGGTACCAGACTATAAACCATAGTTATCGTGCAATAGCTGGTGAGGCTATTCAGTTGCACGATCCACTGGGTTAAAATAAACTCTTTACAACAGTGAGCCAGATTTTCATGATCATGATAGACAGAATAGCTTTATAAGTAATGTCGATGTCAGGCACAAAGTTGTATGCAAAGAAGATTACTTTATCGATGAGGTTATACATTTCCATCGATTAAGAGTACTGAAATATGCTTTGCGTATGTCAAGTAATCGCCTTCTTCGATGAGCCATGTAGGATTTGGTTGGAAAAGAGTATGGGTGAGTTCATATGAATTCTTTGACTGATCACCTCAGTCACTTTAGAATGTTATGAATCAAAAGTTGAACTCACCGAATGAAATGGCATAAAATGTTACAACTTCATTTTTGTTGAAAATCATATGAACTTTCCATCGTCTAATTTCATTTCAAGCATATCGCCTGCTAGTCTGCAGACACTTTTATGATGCCTAAACAGCCAACTTCAATTTATAAGGAAGATTAAATGGTCGAACGTAAAGCACAAGGAACAAACTAAATCCTTCCAAATGTCAGACTGTTAATTACAGTTTCCAATGTGTAAAAGAAAGTTAAATGGTGAAGCTGTTAATTCCTGTGACCGTTGTAAAATTGATGATGCTGATATAGAAATCAAATCTAAAGTTAAGTATCTCGGATTAATTCTTTGTTGTTTGTAGGAGAGTTCATGAAGTTTCTTGGGAATTTGGTACGAGTGATGTCCCCAGCATCGCTCGGCCTTTTGTTTGAGAGTGCAGCTCTAGCCTTTACACAGCCAAGTGTGACCTACAAGGCAGTAGGAGTGGAGTAAGGAGTCCACTATCCATTGGCAGCCGGTGACCGGAGTTTGGTTCATACGCCTTTTTGAATGGGGCCAGACATCCAGGACATCCAACAAGCCCTTTGTCCATACGTCTGCCGGTGAGCTCCGGTGAGCTTCATACGCCAGTCGTTGAAGGTTTGGAATCAGGGTTTAGCCATCTCCCCTAGACTGTCATCCAATGGACAGTCAACCCGGTGGAGAGCGCCGGGCATCCGTTCATGAAGCCGGCTCATCCTCCCGTAGGAGATAGCCGAAGTAAAGTAAAGTAAGTAAGTAAGATTAATTCTTTCTACTGACCAACCCATCCTGGTCCTCACATGTCTAAGCGATTTCTAAAAGAATACTTCGTCTGACATTTTACATTAAGAAGAAGTTTAGGCAGTTGGGCATAACTCAACCACTCCTCCTCCTCTTACAGTTTGTCAACTCCTGCATCTTACTTATTCTTCTTTACTGTTCACCCTTGTCCTTACCTTTCGTAGAACTTTGAAGACTGTAAGTAGGGCGAGTGGTGGTATCCCATTGGACCATTTCGTTGACATTATTATTATTATTGATAGGCACTTGATTTCAAGCAATTAATTTACTAAAGGGATTTTGTCAGACAGTGACCATCCACCACAACACCCACAGTTTTCACCTTGTGTCTCCTCAGAAGTCCTTATGCACGTACATCTAAGTATAAAAATTCCATTGTACCACATTTGGTATGCATTTTATGTGATGAAAATAGTGTTAGGCATGAACTAACTAACTAACTTTGCACTACTAAATAAACCCTTTCCTCCACCCTAACAATTATTATTATATTCTTTAATTCCTAGAGGAACATAGGCCTTCAGCCACGCGTCTCCATTGCGTTCGGTTCTCTGCCAAATTTTTCACCCCACTCCAAGTCTGCCCACATGCTTTCATCTCCTCTTCACATGACCTTCTCCAAGTCACCCTTACACTGACGACCAACTCACCGCTTCCCTTCCGGGTTCCACTCGTGCAATGACTTGTCTAGTGATATCACTTGATGGTTTCCTCAGAGTATGGCCAGCCAATCCATCTCCATTTCTTCCTGCCTATTTGTTTCACAATCGGTTCCTTCTGGGTTGGTTCGCTCATTGCCAGGGATCCCTGTTGCTGATCTTTTCTGGCTGGCCATATGATCTTGAGTATTGAGCGAAGACAACTGTTAATAAAGGTGTGAAGTTTGTTTGAGATGCTCTTTATGACGCGCAGTGCAAGTCTCTGATCCGTATGTTAAGTAGCACTGACTTCACATTGGAGTTGAAAATTTGGATCTTATTTTTGATGCTGAGTGATGTTGACCTCCACACGGACTTCAGAGTAATGAAAGCTTGTTCTGCTTTCCCGATCCTCGCTGCTTTGATATCCTCGTCAGTTACGTTCGCCTGTAGTTGAAACGATGCTTCTCAGATAGGTGGGTAGGTAAAGGAGGTTGTTTCTTTTAGGTTCCTCCCATTTATGCTGGCTGATTGTTGTCTGTTATTGCTGCTGTGGCTGTTGGTGTTGGCCAGGAATCTTCATCACCTACCTCTGTTTTCTCTATGTTCACCTGAATTGATCTCCTATCTTTGATGCTTCTTCTGCCAACTTGTTGCTTTTCACTTGCGTATCTTCCAGTTTGTGGGAAATCAGACATATATCATCGGCGAAGTCCAGATCCTCCAAGTATTTTGTGTGAGTCCATTTTATGCCTGTTTCCTCATTGCCGATTGTCTGTCGCATTATCCAATCTACCGCAATTAGGAAGATCATTGGCAATAGTAGACAGCCAGCTTGTCGTACTCCCGTTCTCACTTCTTAGGATTCTGTAAGTTTTCCGTTGTGGATTACTTGTCATGCAGCATTGTCATATAACTGTTGGATCAGATGTATACTTGTCGATGGGACCCCTCGGTAGTAGCGAAGTAGTTGCCAAATGACCACTCGATCAACGCTATTGAATGCCTTTTCAAAGTCGATGAAGTTGAGTGAGGCGGAGAGGTGACTGCCATTCCAAGCTTTGTTCAATGATGATCCGTAGAGTGGTGATTTGATCAATACATGACTTGTTTCTCCTGAATCCAGCTTGTTCCGGTCGAAGTTTTGCATCCAGGGCTTGTTTGATTCTCTCCAGGATGATGGGGCTTAGTATTTTGCTTGGGATGGACAGGAGCATAATTCCACGCCAGTTTTTGCATTGACTTAAGTCTCCACCCTAACAACATCAACCTTTATTGTTATTGTATTTCTTATATTTATAATCCTCTCAATTCTTGTTTTTATTTATTTTTCATAGGTGTGAACACCATTTAAGCTGTGTCATCACTGTTAATCTGTATTTCCCCTCACCATGCTGCTATATCAACAGAACATTAGATTCAACACTCTATAATAACATGCTAAAATTTCCAAACTGAATCGACAATACTGTTTGAAGCAAACTCACTGTTGTTAATATTATTATTACTGTATTTAATATTCTCAATTCGTGCTTCGAATATTTTTGACTTAATATCGTAAATGTGGACAAATTCCTCTGGTTAATTTTGTTTTTAATTTTAAATTTTATTTATATTTTGAGTAAATCAGATGCAAGGTGTTGTGACAAATGCTGAGAATTCCATTCTGTATTATAAGTAGTGCTGTTTTTGGAATAAAGTAGATTATTATTATTACTCTGGCAGTGGTCAGTGATGACTTCAATTCCCGAAACTGTTCTTTCCTTGAATCAATGAATTATGTAAATGTTGTCAACTTTGCCACTCAGCTTGACAAAACACTGGATTTAATGTTCACAAATAATGTTGGGATATATGAAGTACTCAAACGTGCTCCGTTAATGAATTCAGATCATTGTATTATTCGAGTGTTGCCCAAAAATATATGCAGCAAGTTACACTCAAGTATCTTCTCATACCTTTCCAAAAGAACCCAACAGAGTTTGGTAATCACAGGATAGTATGCATAAACGTAGAGGTGTGCTGAATGACACTAACTAGGAACTATTTACTGAGCACACAATAATATTATGTATTATCTTAAATTTTGTCTCAATGTGTACTGCTCTAAACAGACGCTATACAAGAGGTTTGATTGTTTCTTTTCTCTTCCAGCACCACTCACCAATGCCTTCGTAGAGTTTTGCAATTGATAGTGTTCTCTGAGCTCCTTGGTTTAATTGCGGAGCTTTCATCGTCTTTCTGGACGACATCTTCAGCGCAGTATTTAGGATAAAGTGAAATGATTTAAATTTCTTCATGAGTCTCCCGGTAACCATCTTTAGATATTTATTGACCGTTTTCTATTGATTGGGATTTTAAACTTTCTGATCACCTGATTTACTTCTTATTAGTTGGTATATTTCATCTATATTAACGTGTTTATTAATTGCGTTTTCATTTGAGTACCAGGCTTCTAGGAATTCTCTGGCACATTTGGTGTTTCCTCTGTTTAAGATTTTGACATTATCCCAATCAAATTGATGTCCATGATCGTCTGAATGTATTGATACTAAAGAATTTATATCATGTCTTTTCACGGCTGATTTGTGTTCCTGGATTCTTATTCGAAGGGGACGCCCACTTTGGCCGATGTAATGTTTGTTACAGTTCACACAATTTATTTTGTAAATGGTGTTAATTTTATCTCCCTTTTCTATCGGATCTTTTGGTTTGCATAAGATAGAATTAAGCGATTCAGCTGGTTTGTGTGCTACATCTATATCAAACGGTTTCATTATTCTAGCCGTTATTTCAGAGATGTTTCTGATATATGGTAGGATGAATTGCTTTTTGGTCTTTGGTGATGGTTCTTTGTTGGTGCTTTCATTCGATTTTAAACACTTTTTGATGAAATTTTTTGGATAACCATTCTTCTTGAACACCGTTTGTAAGTATCTTTCTTCCATTCTTTTCAACTCTGGTGTGCTACAATGTGTTTGAATTCTTCTAAACAATGTCTGCACACAGTTTCTTTTGTGAGTAATTGGATTGTTGCTAGTATAGTTGAGTATTTGATCTGTGTGCGTTGACTTTCTGTATACTTGTGTTTCTAAATTTCCTGTGTTGGTTCTCCTGATTAAGACATCTAAAAATGGGATTTTGTTATCTAACTCTTCTTCTCTTGTGAATTTGATGTCTTCAAATATGTTGTTTATTAATTTATGGGTATATTCTAAATCATTTCTCTTAATTATTACAAATGTATCATCAACGTAACGTACCCAGATTTTCGGTTTAATTATAGGTAGAGCTATTAATTCTAATCTTTGCATAACGGCTTCAGCTATTAATCCTGATATGGGCGATCCCATTGGTGCTCCCTTTATTTGCTCATATATTTGAGTATTAAATTGAAAGTATGTTGTAAGGCATAATTTTATGAGTTCTATCCAAGTTGAACATTGCGTTTTTATGTTTTCATCACTATAGAGTAATCGTTGCATAGTTTCTGTTGCTAGTTTTGGACTAATCGAAGTATATAATGCTGTGACATCAAAGGACACCATTATTTCATTGTCTTCTACCTGAATGTTTTTGATTTTCTCTAGAAATTGAATTGACGAATTGATAGAATGGTCGCATGATTCTGTTAGGTAATTTAACTTCCTGAAAAGTTCTCTAGATAGATTATATGTTGGTGTTCCTGGAAGCGAAACGATTGGTCGTAAGGGGATGTTCGGTTTGTGTAGTTTTGGTCTACCATAAAATCGAGGTAAAATGGGTCCGTTAGATCTCATTCGCCATTGATCTTGTTCTGTAATTTGTCCTGATTTCGTTAGTTTATTTAACGTTGTTCTGATTTTGTTATCGAATGTTTGTATAGGGTTTTTTGTCAACTGTTGATATACATTATTATCTTTGAGTAAATCCTCTGCTTTCTTTATGTAGTCTTCTGTGTCCAGGATTACTTCGTAGAGTATTTGCACTCATACCGGACTTGATGAACTGCAGTGGTCATAAGTTCCTATCAGACCAGGTGGTAACATCATCCTATGGGTGATTGTTAGTGTGCATTAAGGTCATCAGAAGTTAGAATTCGCGGAATGTTGGATTCCATCCATCCAAGTGGATGATTGGTCAACGAGATTGTCTTATAACATAGAGATCCTGAGTTCGAGCTTCAATGGGAACACTATCACTCGCTGATTCATTGGGGAATGCAAATACATCTGCTAGCTGACGAGTCCCTAACTAGAACGAAATGCGCATTGTCCTGGATTCGACTGCTAGTCATCCACCTCGCCTAGATTACTAACTCGCTAGTTTTCTAGCCGGTCCCAAGTCCGGATAAAGGGGGAGGCGTGGGGCGTGATGCTAGCAACTCCACCCCCGAAACTTAACCAAACTGCTAAAGAAACTTCAACGCATAAATAACGGACGAGGATGTCAAATAGAGAATCGGGAAGGCGAGGAACACATTCATCAACCTGAAACTAATATGGAAATCTTCATCACTTAACACCAACAACAAAATTCAGTCGGATTTTCAATACAAACAACGTCAAGTCAGTCAGTTCTTCTATACGGAACGGATGAGAAACTTGGCGGATGGGTCACAAAGAATATTTACACCAACAGCCTGTTGCAGACTTTACCTTTATCAACCAACAACTGTCTTCGCTGGCTATATACTGAAGATCAGATGGCTGGGCCGGGCCGGAAACAATCACCAACTAATGGAAACTATGGGAACAAACAAACAAAACAAAAACCAACCAATCACCAACCCACAAATATGCAGTTGGAGAAAGTGGAGATGGATTGATTGGACACTCGTGGCTGAGGAGGCGGCTGGGTGACATCGCGCGTGCGTCAGGCCATCGCTCGTGTGGAACCAGGCCAAAAGGGAAGCGGCGAGTTGGTCGTCAGTGGAAGGGTGACATGGAGGAGATGGTGTGAAGAGGAGTTGAAACAGTATGTATGGACTAAGATGGATGGAGGTGAAAAGTACAGCAGAAGGAAGACAGAAGTGGCAAGTGAAGACGTGAAGTTGAAGCCCTATGTTCCACTAGGAACCTAAGGGAACAATAATAATAATCCTTAGTCATTGCAAAGGTGTCGGTACTGGAAGCTGATGTGTTAGCAAAGGCTGAATATTCCACTTCGATTAATTAACGAAAACTAGATTAGAAACAAAAAATATCTTCTATTCACTTGGAAATTATCACAAAATACTTGGATATGACATGAACTATAATAACACTATTATATTATTATTATTATTCTACAGTCTATATCACTGCTGACTCATCATTTCCTCGTAGATGATGGACTATCAAGCTGTTGATCGACAATATATATATATATATATATATATATATATATATATATATATATATATCTGTCCTATTTGTATATATGTGTGTGTGCATTTGCATGAAATGTCTGCTACAATAAGTGAACTAATAACGAATCCAAGCGAAGTGTAGACCTGTTGTCATATTTAATATTCTAAAAACTTCACAAATTAATTTTATTGCTACCTCCTGTCTACTACTCACATAAAGTATCAATTGTGTCATCACTGCTTAAATAGACTGTTGTTGTGTGATATGATTCATCTAGATGGATATGTAGATAGTTTGATGAGCTTGAATCATCATTTTCCACATGACATATTGTCAATACATTCTGTCTATCTTCTTCGTCCAGTCGAATGAATGAATTATTTTTTTTTTTTTGAGTATAATTAGAACATGTCAACTTTTTAAAATATGTATCATTTCGATATATTCCTATCAAATACATGTAAGTGTATATGTGTGTGTGTGTTTGTCTATCTAATTATACTCATCATCAATTTATCAATATTATACCGTTAGTTTATACACATACATGTCTGTATACACTCTTCAAACATGCATGCAGTTAAGTTAATTATTGCATGTCTGTCCATCTATCAGCATGTCTATTTGCCTAGTTATGATTGCCTTATTAGACATACAAATATGCTCTGTCTGTCTGTATGTCTATCTATCGATCTATTTATCTGCTGGTGCTGCTGCCACTGCCTAAGACAATACGTAATTCTTCATCAAACAATTATGAAGACACAGAGAGAAGAAGGCAGAATACAAAACTCAAAACAATCAACAATAAAAAAAACAAAAACAACAAAAATTATACACTTCACTCGGATTTTACAGATCATTATCATCATCATTATTGTTGTTGTTGTTTCTCAAAAAAACGATGAATATATATACATAATAACTACTATTCGAGATTAATAGTACAAACTTGTCATAAATGACATTGAGAGACACAACCCCCTCAAAGAGATAAGGCATAGAAAATGTAGCGTGAATCATATGGCTTGACATCGTCTCAGGTGTATCTTATACTTACTGTGATTTGATTTCAGACAGTTGTTGATAAGGCTAATTTAGACATTGTTTTTTTGGGGATTTCGAGGGGTACATATTATTATTATTATTATTATTATTATGATTATTGGACCACCCCATTCGTTTATAAGTACATTTGAGTGATTAATTATGAATGAGTTTTAGATTGTTATTGAAGTATAATACATAGTGGTATGTACTACTGATTGATAGATATGAGTAGTGAGAACCCATTCTCATGTCACCACAGTAGTACATTCATGCCTAGCTAGATGGATGTGATTGATTTAAACACTGGGGGACGAGATGATCAGTATTATTATTCCCTTAAGTTCCAAGTGGAACATACGGATTAACACAGAATATTTCAATTTCGTTTTTGTCCACTGTATTCCTCTTCAGCTGGCTTTGCGACTGCCCGTAAGATTTCACCCCACTGTTCCTCTGCCTATGATCGCCTCCCTCGGACTAATGTTGATCTTGTAGACACTCAGTGGTCCCTAAGTGTGTTTGTTAAGTCCATCTCAATTTTTAGTTGTTTCATGTCGAGAGTTTCTTGCTGCTAATCCTTTCCGACACATCATGTGATCTTATTTTTTTAATATTTTTGATTACAGCTTGATTCCACACCGTATTTTTGGTACTAGTTTGGAATTTTCAGCATGTGATATCGGTAGCCCGAATTTTGCAGGTCGACTATAGATATCAGGTGTGCGTCGGTGGCAGGGGATCGAACCTCGGACCATGTGCATGGTCAGCGAGAGTCCTAACCACTGTGCCACCGACGTACACTATGGAACCAGAGAAGTGGGCAGCTGTTGCACGACAAGGCTGCATGCCAAGTAATCTACAACGGGAAACTCACGGAATCCTTCGAGGAAGTGAAGACGGGAGTAAGACCAACTGGCTGGCTACCTACTATCTCCAGTGATTTTCCTGATTGTGGGCGGTAGACTGGATAATGCGACAGACAGATAGCGGCGTGCAGTAAAGAAACAGGCATAAAATGGACCCACACAAAAAAATTGAAAGATTCGGAATTCGCCGATACGATATATGTCTGATTTCACACAAACTGAAAGATATGCAAGTGAAAAGCAACAATCTGACGGAGGAAAAAGCATCAAAGATAGGACTTCACGTCAGGTGGACATAAAGAAAACAGAGGTAGGTGATGAAGATTCCTGGCCAATACGACCAGCAACAGCAACGACGACAGACAACAATCAGCATATATGGGAGAAATCTGAAAAAGGCAACCTCCTTCACCTTCCTACCTACCTACCTATCTGGGAAGCATCGTTCCAACTACGGGCGGACGGAACTAACGAGGATATGAAAGCAGCGAGGATCGAGAAAGCAAGGAAAGCTTTCGTCACTCCCAAGTCTGTGTGGAGGAGATCAATAGCACTCAGCATGAAGATGAAAATAAGATCCAAATTTTTAACTCCAATGTGAAGTCAGTCAGCGCTACTTACTATACGGATCAGAAACTTGGCCAGCTCCGTGTCACGAAGGGTACCTCGAACAAACTACAGACTTTCCTCAACAGCTGTCTTCGCTTAGTACTTCGCTGAAGATCAGATGGCCAGAAAAGATCAGCAACAGGGGTAGGATCTCTGGAAATGAACGGACCAACACAGGAGGAACTGACTGTGCAACAAATATGGAGGAATAAATGGAGGTGGATTGGCTGGCCATACACTGAGAAAATAAACCATCATCAAGTGACATTACACACCAGCCCATTTCTCGAGTGGAATCCGAATGGTAAGTGGCGAGTTGGTTGGTAGTCATTGTGAGAGTGAAGTGACATGGAGGAGGAGGTCATGCGAAGAGGAGATGAAAACGTGTGCACAGACGTGGATCCAGACAGATTTCCTAAAATTCTGTGACATCTCGATAAATTCAAGTGATTTGGACAAAAACGTCCAGTTTGGAGCATTGGTCCATCAGACAAATGATCTTCACCCAGTGTCCAAAAAATCGTATGAACAATTCAAGTCTATAGTTTTGAATAGCTGCCATCAGTATATCAATACAAAGTCAAGTGTCAAACGATTGCTTTCATCTGAGCACGGAAAGTAACCACATGAGATTTTAAGGAAAAAAGACTTGGTTCTGATCCTCCCCGATAAAGGTGCTGGCATCGTCTTGATGAATCGCCAAGACTACATTGATAAAGTGTTATCCGTCATATCAGATACAAAGAAATTTTCAAAAGAAAGTAGCCTTGGAGATAAAACGGAACGCAGTTATTTCAGCAAATAGGACCCTCAGGTTCTGTAATTTCCCGTTTACATGATCTACCAAAAGTGCACAAAGGGAACGTATCACTATTTTTTTTTTAAATTTTGATTACAGCTTGATTTCTCACCGTATTTTTGGTACAGGTATGGAATCTTCAGCATGTGATATCGGTAGCCAAAATTTGCAGGCCGACCATAGATATCGGTTGTGCGTCTGCAGGGGATCGAACCTCGGACCATGTGCATGATCGGTGAGAGTCCTAACCACTGTGCCACCGACGCACAGTGGATATGAAAAATTCACCACATCATGTTACTGCCGAATGTCTCGCAGACATTCTCCTACTTATTGCTAGAATACTGAAACCTTTTGAAATAAGTACCATTCACAAATCGACGTGGTCTCTTCAGTGCACACAATGTATAGTAAAAGGTCTAACAGCAAAAGAAGATACCAAATCAAAATTATATATATAATAAATTTTTCAACTGTGGAGAACATGGCTTTAGACAAAGTGGACTTCCTTTTCATCGTCATATATTGATGGACCCCGTCAATACCTGCTACTTTAACGTAATAGTGGGAAGTGCATTAGACAACTATCCGGATGAGCTACACTAGCTGCGGCTAATGTTCACTGAGGTCACACAAAGCCAGAAAAAGTTTTTGTTGAACTACAAGCAGTCATCATCATAGTATAAATAACTCACACTATGTTAGGAGTCTAAAAAACAAAGTCGTACTATTGGCGGATAGGCACGTGACGTAAGTAAACCGTTTCCTTCTAACGGCTAACAAGTCAGCTATGCTGCCTCTTTGCTTTGGGAAGGTGGGGTTTAAAAAGGGCAGACCATGAAAAGTTGTATATATCCTGATTTACGTTGCTATGGTATGATCCACACACCTCTAAAGTCATTTCAAATAGGATGTGTGTAGGTGTGACCAATTTCAAGAAGTTTTACTCTTAGATTTGAGGTAACGCAACACTAATACTCCTTCTGTTTCAGATATTTCAAGAAGAAATCACTTTTCACAGTGTGGGCGGTGGGAAAGTAACAACTACTCACTTTACATTGACAATTTCAGGAAAATGTAAGCGACGCAATTAGAGGAAAAAAGACAAAAAGTACCAGAGAAATCCTAGAAACATGACATTCAAATCAATCTATAATTAAAAGACATGTGTTGTTTGAGATCAAATTCATCGATCAATAAAGAATAGGTCACACCATTAAAAATGGTCAAATATCAGGTGCGTGGAATGACAGGATCAATGTTAGTCATAAGAATATATCCCGCGAAAATCAATCACACTGAAGATTTCCAGGAATGAGGGGATATTTTATCTATGAAGGATTTCCAAAACTCAGTTCATTTCACAGTCAGTGTTAAAGATGCTGTCCAGAAAGAGAGTGAATCTTTCACAATTAGTGTACCTTGAGTTGCCATGCTGACGTATAAGCTTACACTGTTTTATTAGGTTTTTATATTTCCTGTCTTCTCTCACCCCACCCCCTCCTCTTTTTGTCATAGTTTGATAGTATATAAATTGATGGTGACTTAAACTAAAGCCAATTGCAATGCTTATATTCCAGATGCATCCATCTCATAATGTCTTCTTCATTACCTTTCAATCATTGAAGTACGTTATTGTCATTATTTATAACCATTGTAATTTCAGGTAGTGGTTTACAGTCAGCTGATGAAAACCTGTGAAATAGAATGATGATGGCATCATTTTATACTGCTAATTTGATTTGTCTTTTTGTATGGAAATCTGCGATCAACAGAGATATGTTACTATCAGTCAAATTAGTCAGCTAATAAAGAATAATAATAATGTGGTAAATGTTTTGAACGTAGTTAATAACGATGATTATAATGATAACAAAATATTGATAATAAGGTTTATGCAAGTGGCGATAAGAATAACAAAGGTAGTAATATGTGTGTGTGTATATGTAGACAATTCAATAAATAAATTAGGTCAAATCTTAAAAGTTACGTAATACTAAAGGTGAATTCGACAGATAATCAGAGTTTAAATAAATATCATAAAAGTACGAAGGAGATGGAAAATAAGAAGGGGTGGGAGGGTTTTGAATAGAATTTGCCGGGGTAGGCAAGGGAGAGACAAGGGTCAAACAAACTTCTTTTGCTGTATGCAAAGACACTAGGATTGTTCTCTCGGATTAATTCCCATAGCTTCTTCGGCTATGTCTAAAAGACGGATCCGAATTCCTTTCGAAAGGCTTGATGGAATGCGATAGATAACTTTGACCGCTATCACCAGTCAAATGAGTCATAACAGAAATTCTTATCGATTTTATTTAGCCTCTTATAAACTATGAAGGGAGATGCTCATTATTACTTTTATTGAGCTGTCTAGTTGTTCGCCCTATACTGCCAGCTTTCTCCACAGAATCAGCTAAATTTGTAGATACACACACAGAAGTGGCACAGCTAGGTAGCTTGTTTTTCGCTTGAGTAATCATTATTGGTCGGCAGCTGGAAAGTGACAAACGAAAGGTGGCGGCAGTATAAGTCCATTTTATTGCTCTCGGTAATCTTTGATGTAAGACTTCACTAGCCACGTCCCCATTAAATTGCAATTTTACGGATAGTTGTTCCTTTTCAACTGTTTTCAGTTTCTCTTTATAATGACTGTTGTTCATGTGTCTCCTGACAAGTCTCCTAAGATAAGCCATTTGGATGAGCGTATTTTGGATGTATCCTGACTCATTTTGTAGGGAGTCATTTGTACAGATACGTTTTGCTCTATTCGTGAGATATCTGACCAAACTGGTTTCGTATCGGATTCGTACAAAACTGAGGAAATGAGTATATTGTCCTACAGATGTAGGTTTTCTATAAACATCTCAATTCAGTGAACCATCCTCTCTTCTGCTCAACTGAACGTCCAGGAAATGTAGTCTACCATCATGTTCTTCTTCACAAGTGAAGATAAGCGATGGATGTGCATCATTAAATTTTATTCACGTTTAATTCTTGTCAGCTTTCACATCGAGAATAATAAACGTATCATCAATATAGCGAAAATAAGAATCAGTTTTATCTATTACTTGTTTCAATGAACCATTTTCAAGCTTAGCAAGAATTAAATCTGCCGAAATTGGCCCCAATGGAGAACCCATGGCAATGCTGTCGATTTTTCTGTAATACAGAATAAGTCGAATGACAAATGACGTAAAATTCCAGGTCAAAAAAGGAATCACCACGAATACAAATTAACAACCGGTAGGGACAAATGTTGTCAAGAGATACAATTATGCAATCATTCGTGAAAATTTCAAATAAGTTATCTTCATTATAATGAAGGTGCGTTGAATATGTTGTCTAGAAGAACGATGGAAGGTTTGCAGCTAAACCATCCATCACAGAGACAGAGAGAGAGAGGGAGGGAACATAATAATCAATATGAAAACGTTCCAAATCAATACACACTTGTTACTAATAGGTTGGAGACTTTTATGAATAGCTGCCCACTTCGCTGATTCAACACTACATCTCCATTTCAAAATGTTCTCTTTGAAATTCTTTAGCTTGTTGTACGAATGGCAATAATCAGTCACTTTCTCGCAACAATATCTCACCCTCTGACAAATGCCCCGCTTGAAATTCCTCACTGGACGGCCTGACTGTCACTCATCGATGTTCTCAGTGCGTCCTGACCATTTCTAAATCTGGTTTTGACATCCTTATCCGTTGAAATGATGCTGACTAGATAAGTGAACGAAGTAACCAATTTCAAATTTCTTAGTTTGATTGTGACTGGTGCTTTTTGCTGTTGTTGTTGTTGTCGTTGGTTGGCTGTCTTCATCATCTCTGTCCTCTCCATGTCCACTTGAAGTCCTGTCTTCGCTATCTACTTCTTCTGTCAACTTGATGGCCGTCACCCGTAGATATTCATCTTTTTGTTGTGAAATTAGATATGAATCGTCCGCAAACTCCAGATCTTCTAGGATCTTCTTATCACTCCAGCGTTTTCCTGTTTTCTTGCTCTCCATGGAAGACAAGGTACTCTGAAATCGATGCGAGGATTTATACCAC
Organism: Trichobilharzia regenti; assembly: GCA_944472135.2. Taxonomy (NCBI): domain Eukaryota; kingdom Metazoa; phylum Platyhelminthes; class Trematoda; order Strigeidida; family Schistosomatidae; genus Trichobilharzia; species Trichobilharzia regenti. The sequence continues at coordinate 7,192,666 of OX235263.1, forward strand.
ATGCAATCGTATCAAGTTAATACTCCTAATGGTTAGGAAATTTAATCTCCACGTCAATTAAAGCATTCCCACCAGACTGCAGATTTTTGACAACCAATAGCTGCTCCTCTTCGCCCGATAGTGAAGATCAAATGACCAGGTAGAAAAGATAAACAATAAATAACTCTAGCAGTATAGAAAATCAACCAAAATCAGAAGAAAATACAAGTGGATTCGACAGAGGCGCTTAAGAGACATTCAAGTAATATCACACGCACGCACGGAGAGTCGAATTGGAGCAAAATGAGAAGCAACGACTTCGCTTTGTATCCCCAAATGACATAAAAAAGACCATGTGAAGAGGGAACATTTGTAAAGCCTGTTTCAAAAAGATGGTGGTTAAGTGATCTGAAAGGAAATATGCGGTTGAGGCTGAGGAACCCAAGTGATTAATAATATAAATATATGTGTAAAACTTGGGCACTGTGGTAGTAAGTAATTCCATATTAGTCTGTTTATTAGATGGATCACACAGTGAGTGAAGCAGTATTATTCATTTGATGATGAGGTTTCGAACACAATTCATTATTGTTCATAATCATTTCATCAATTATAACCACACAACTTCGAAACTTGAGTCTTATAGTCTTCCCTCTTCTTTCCTATTTGTCGTCGTCGGGTAGTAGACTTTTCTAGGTATCCGAGTTGACAGGTGTTGAATCATTCCTATTACACGTATTTTCTCTCAGCTGATTCAGTAAATAAAGCTTCCGTTATCAATCTCTCCCTCCCCCACCCTGCTGTTATATTAGACGTTAGAACAGAATAATGACAACACCAACTATAAAGAATATAAATCATCAGTAGTACTTCCTCCCATACAAAGAAGGAACTTCAGAAACCATTTTATGTGGAGTTCTTAACAATGCAATAATGGAAGTGGCATTCAAACGACCCACAAACTCAATTAGAAATAAGCTTTTCGGTTAAAGGATCAATCCTGTGGAGCCCACTAGAAACAAAACAATTTAGTTTATCTTACACCCCGTCTGCAATGATTGTCAGGTCAAATTCATAGGTCATAGTAGTAGAACGGAGTCAGTTAGTCAATCAGACTAGCGGAGCACAAAAACCCAGCAACGAAATCTTGATTAGTTGACCCCATAATTAAGATGAGAAATCCGGAGAATAGGATAGTTCAGCCATAGCACTTACTACATGCAATCACACACAAACATACAATAGGATGGATGGGATAAGATGACAGTTTTAAAATCTAATGTAACAACAGGGTGGAGGGAGAGATTGATAAATGAAGCTTTGTTTATCGAATCAACTACAAACACGCGTAATAGGAATGATACAGCACCTGTTCTAGTCGGACATCTAGAAAATTCTACTATCCCCACAACAAATAAAAATGAATAAAGAAAAATATAAGACTCAATTTTCGAATTTGCGTGGTTAAAATCGATGATATGATTATGAAAAATAATGAATTGTGTTCAAAACATCGTCATCGAGTGAATAATACTGTTTCACTCACTGTGTGATATATTTCATTAGCCAACTAATATGGAAGTTACCTATGTATAGCTTTATTCGAACCTTCGCCAAACGAAGATGAGAGGTGCTCAGAAATTCGATGACGATGAACTTGCCTGATCATAAGCCGTATGTAACTAGTTCCTCCTCACGAGCAATTAAACTGGTAAATACACATGGAAGAGGCGGAACAGGGCAGTTTGTCTTTATTTCTTGAACTAACTATTGGCTATCTAGTGAATATATACAGCATAGCTTAGCTGCATAGAAAGTCATTTTGAAGGCCCTTCTCAGACGTTGTGGTAACGTCTCACTATTGCCATCACCCGTGAATTGTAACCTTAGAGGGATTGACTTTTAGGGACAGTTGGCACCTTCAACATTTTACTTTCTGAATTGATGTGTTTTTTTGCTCACGAATTTAGTTGGATATCCGCTTCTACTTAGTAGATCGCGAATATTACCGAGTTCTTCACATTCAGTGTCTCATCTGAACAGATAACTCTAACTAGCCCGGTGAACCAGACATCTAACTAGATTACGTTTGTATTGTACAGGTACGAAGCTCAGGAAGTGATTATATTGTCTAGTGGAAGTACATTTTCTGTATAAACGTCTACATATTGTTCCGTCTGTTCGTTTAGTCATTAGGATGCCCAAAATGGGGGCAAAGTCATTTTCTTCTTCTGCCTTGGTGAAGCTTATTCTGGGATGTACTCTACTGAATTTCTTTCTTGAGAACTATAAATGTATCATCAACATATCGGCAATAGATATCGATATTATATATCCCATATTTAAGTGAACCATTCTCTAGTTTCTCCAGGAAAAAAGCCTGCTAGGATTGGGCCTAGTGGTGATCCCATGGCAACATCATCTGATTGTCTATACATTTCTTTATTGAACTGCTGAAATTACTCGATTTATCAAACATCTTAAAAATGCCACTATTTATATCGATTAGAAAAAAAAAAAGAATTGTTGTAAAACATAACACTGACTGAATAAAATTCTGTTTCATTCATTTTTCATTTTCATTTCAAACTACATACTGTTAGAATAAAATGATCATATCAACATTTTCTAATTTAAAATCTACGCACATATTTCATAGGTAAGAAAGATTAAAATGTAAATTTTAAATTTTAAAATGTCTCTTATTAATTATTATTTGTACATTTTCATATTTGAGATTATAATACACATATATATTCGATTTTGATCTATCTGTCTGTTCCAGTTGACATTTAATTTGAATTTACGCGCCAGTGAAATTTAAGATGGTAATTTAAACAAATTGTTTTAAAATATAAATAACATTTTGTTTTTATAAATAAAGCGTCAGTTTGTAAAGCATAGACAGAGATAGAAAGAAAATATATGCATTAAATGATACATATATATGTATGTGACAAGCGTATTTGATCGTACCGACTAGTTTTTGTTTAAATAATTGAAGAATTTGTGTTTGATAGTTCAGTTGTCATTTGAAATAAGCGCACAGTTATGTATATATATATATATATATATATATATATATATATATATATAAATCAATATAAAGGCGCCACTGATTGAATACAAACACTTTAGGTGGTAGATATTAGTTTCTTGAATTAAGTTCACAAACGATACAACTGTGAGACACACTATTAGTACTATAACTGTGGAAACTTGCAGCCTGATTGAATCCCTACTTATTATTATTTCTATTGGATTGTTGTTCATTACTGTTAGCAGTTGTCAATAGAAATCTTCCTTCTGTCTTCTCCATTTCTAGACTGCCTAGTTAAGAGAAAGGAAAACGGACATTTTAGTATATCCATATTCAGGAAGAAAACCTACTCCAACAACAGATATTTAGACTTCAGATCATCACACCCAATCAACGCAGATACTTCAATTATTTTTCTTCTTCTCTGATGTTAACGGATGACAAAGAAAACAAAGAACAAGGAGAAGAAATATCAAACATTGCTGAAACTCTCCTCAAGCAAAACAACTAGCCAGTGAACTTCATCATCAATAAAATCAATACAGACATTAAGTATGGTCGAAAACACGCATTCTGAAAACATGAACCTCAGCAGTCGTCATTCTAAATGGAGCAGAGACGTCACACGATGTTAGAAGAGCACTCAATCAGCTGAGCATTAGAATTTTCTTTTAAACATCAGACACTCACACTGCAAAGCAACCTTGTCCATATAAAGGACCAAATCCCTAAAGATTCTTTATCTAATTGCGTCTATAAAATAAAATGCTTGCTTGGAATAGGATTCGATATACATCGGATGAACATCTCCAGAAATCGAAATGAGAAGAAATGAACACCGTAGAGCATCTGTTTGACCACCGAGGAATCCAGATGAACTAGAAAAAAATGTGAAAAATCATCGGCCATAGCTCATCTACACCCTATAGAATCAGGCCACAAAATTTACTTTACCAATATCGAAATCATCATCCAGAAAAAGCATTTCAGAAATCACAAAGAACGTCTAAATTCAGAAGCAATTCATATCAACTGGAATCCAAATTGTCTGATCAATAGGAATGATGGACTAAAACAGAATCTGACCTGGTTACAACACCTCCCTCCCCTCCCCCATGAAGTGGCAAAATCAACACGAATGTGATAAGCAATTTGATTATGTAAACACACTCAGCTTTTATAATTTTACACACTTATCAAGTCCAATAGTCATCTACACCTGGTTTTGTTATCTTTACCAATTGACCAACTTGACAATGAAAAATGAACCCAGACTGACGAGTGACGATCAAAACTTTGTTTTGATATCATAAAAGATGTACTATTACCTTTGTTATTTGGTTTAGTGATTGATCTTCATTGTTATTTTGACTTTCAATATGTCTATTTTCTCACCCATTAACTCTTTGTTATATATAAGCTGCGGAGATTTTGTAAATCCCGGTTTAATAATACCACTTTGATAAAGCTATTAGCATTATTAGATAGTGAAACGTCAGTAAACACAACAATATCGTTTTGTTTTTCATTCATTCATTGGGAAATACAAGAAAACCTTTATTAAAGGTTTGCTTTATTTTTTGTAGGTGCTTAATCCTAGATAACTGTAAACTTCCTTCTTTCCTTTTGAGTTGAATTTTGCTGTCATAATCCTGGATGTGAAGGAAACTGATTCCCATCATACTAGAGCTTCCTCTGTCGTTGGATATGTCATCGGAATTAACAACTTCACTGTTTAACTGTCTTTTACATCTCGTAGTGAAATTAATAGTCTGAGATTTAGAAGTATTCAGTTTAAGACTATTAGACAAAGACTGTGTCCGTGACTCTTGATAGAAAGCTGTTCAACTTAAAACAATCTAGCTGACAGTTAATAGGCATTGGAATAGTCAGATGATCATGAGTGTGCTTTACAAAGTTCATTCTGCCTGAGTGAGTGAGGTAGGTAAGTCATGAAAAAAGAACGGAAAAGGAGTAGGAGAAAGATACCGCCTTGGTTTACGTTAGCACAGCAATCTCTGAAGGCAGTCAAGATGCTGAAATCTGGAAAAGCAGCAGGACCAGACGGAATCCCAGTAGAAGCATTGAAAATGGAGCTAGAGACATCAGCGGATTTGATGACACCACTACTGAAGAAGGCGTGGAAAGTGGATTAGGTACCTGCGGATTGAAAGAAAGGCTACTTATTCAAACTACAAAAGAAAGGGGAATTAGGTCAATGTGAGAACTGGCGCGCCACTATGCTTCTGTTCATCCCGAGGGAAATACTAAGTTTCATCATCATCCTGGAGAGAACCAAACAAGCCCTGGATGATAACTTCAACCGGAAGGGGCTGGATTCAGGAGGAACAAGTCATGCATCGATCAAATCGCCACAATACGGATCATCATTGAACAAAGCTTGGAATGGCAGTCACCTCTCCGACTCACTCAACTTCGTCGACTTTGAAAAAGCATTCAATAGCGTTGATCGAGTGGTCATTTGGCAACTACTTGGCTACTACCGAGGGGTGCCATCGACAATTATACATCTCATCCAACAGTTATACGACAATGCTGCATGCCAAGTAATCCACAACAGGAAACTCACAGAATCTTTCGAAGTGAAGACGGGAGTAAGACAAGGCCAGCTGGTTGGCTGCCTGATATCTCCAGTGATTATCCTGATTGCGGTAGACTGGATAATGCGATAGAGAGACAGACAACAGCGGGCAGCGAGGAAGCAGACATAAAATGGACCCACACAAAAATCCTGGAGGATCTGTATTTCGACGATGATATATGTCTGATTTCACACAAAATGGAAGATATGCAAGTGAAAAGCAGCAAGTTGACTGAGGAGGAAGCATCACAGATAGGAATTCAGTTGAATATAGAGAAAACGGAGTTAGGGGATGAAGATTCCTGGCCAACACGAACACCAACAGCAACAGCAACGACGACAGACAACAATCAGCATATATGGGAGAAATCCTAAAGAACTAATCTCCTCTACCCACCTGGGAAGCATCGTTTCAACTACAGGCGGGCGGAACTGGTGAATATATCAAAGTGAGAATCAAGAAAATAAGGTAAGCTTTCATCACTCTCAAGTCTGTGTGGAGGAGATCAACAGCACTACTCAGCATGAAGATGAAAACCAGATCCGGATTTTCAACTCCAATGTGAAGTCAGTGCTACTATACGGATCAGAGACTTGGCGTGTCAAAAAGAGCACTTCAAACAAATTACATACCTTCACCAACAGGTGTTTTCGCTCAATACTTTTCTCAAGATCAGATGACCAGCCAGAAAAGATCAGCAACAGAGATCTCTGGGAGCGAACCAACCCAACAGGAACCGATTGTGCAACAAATATGCAGGACGAAATGGAGGTGGATTGGCTGGCCATACTCTGAGAAAACAAACCGTCATCAAGTGACATCACTAGACAGGCCCTCAAGTGGAATTCGAAAGGGAATCGGAGAGTTGGTCGTCAGTGTAAGGGTAACTTGTAGGAGGTGATGTGAAGAGGAGATGAAAGCATGTGGGTAAATGTGGAGCCAAGTGAAAACGTTGGCAGAAAACCAAACTCAACTGAGACGTGCTGCCGAAGCTCTACGTTCCTCTGGGAACTAAAGGGAACAATAATAATAGAAAGTAATAATAGGAAGTAGACAACTTCCCTTGACATACAGCGTCCTGCTTTTTTCCTGAGAAATAAGAATACAGCCAGTCAACAACCCGACACTCAGTTTAAGTTCTAGCAAGCTTATTTAACAAGATATCCTTTGGTAACACCGAGTCAAAAGTTGATGTATGATCTAGGAAAGTGCAGGGAACAAATTTAATCAAACAAATTTATTGACTTTCTATCGAGTTAACAATTTGAAGGATTGACATCCATTCCACTCGCTCTCACACATTCTGAGCATTTCTGTGCCGTATCTCCTCAATTTTTCGCCTATTCGGGCAGCCTTCTCTCCAAGCTTCGTATATCTATGAACATTTCATGTTCCCATTCTTATTTTTGCTTTCATTGGAAGAAGATATATCAGTTGACAACTGGCTTTTCGAAGGCTTTCACCAGCCCGTGTCATTTCGTGTCTCTGCAATTCCAGTGAGAAATAATGTTTTTAAAAATATATTCCTCATGAATTGATTTTCTTAGGTACGGTCGCTAACCCTCCCTCTTTTCCTAGGCTTAGAACCACCTAGGAAAGTAGAGAGCTAGTAAACTACACCAGGTGGATTGAATCACCGGGTTACCCAAATTTATATCCAACATACTGCATGTAATTCTCTCTGTTCCTTCTTGTTTTGACCATTCCGTAATATCTTTGAAGTGAGTCACTCAATATGCTCATGCATTTTTCTAATTCACTTTCAACCCACTGCTGTGATGTGCATACCTCAGCAAGGAAGGAGTAATACCTACCATAAGGGATTATTATTTTATTCTTCAGATTTTCTTTCGATTGGATACTAGTCAGTATCTAGTGTAATGTGTCTAGTCCTTTGGTTGTTTGATACAGACTGAATTCTATCAGTCAATGTTGTTTGCAATTTGGACACCATTGTAGGTAGGTCGCCATAACCGTGCACTGTACTTCGAATTGTTGATATGAGATGCCTGGAGGCAATCGGCCACAGGAAGCCATGTCTGACCTAGGTAGGTTTCGTTTGAGTTAACACTTACCAGCCAGTCAACAAGGCGTATCTGCAACCACCTTGAAGGAACTCATGTCCGTTCTGAAAAATTATCCAATACAGTAGTCATACAGGATATCAGTTGCGATCTGGAATAGCTCTGAATTCAGCACTCACTGAGTGACGCAGGTTCAAATCTCAGACATGAGTTGCTTCAAGGTTGCAAACACGCCTTTCTGACTGACTGGTGGGAGTGTTAGCTAGCACGAAACGTAGGTACAGCCAAGGCTTCCTATAGCCGGTTGCTTCCAACCATCTAAAACCAAAAATTCTCCCTCTTTAGACAGCACTGCGTCACATGATGATATACTACAGGTTGCTAATTTCTATGAAGATTCTATGTGGATGATAAGAAAACATTTTGAAATCAATAACGCTGAGAGTTCTGTATATTGTGTAGACATTTTGTTCAGAATAACGCCATTATTATTATTATTACTGTTATGAATCACTCCTCTGTACACCAACCTAACTTTGATTTTTGGGCGTATTTTATTGTAAAATTCAGATCGATGCGAATTACTGACTCCTTAAAAACAAAATAACTCATTTACTGTTTCTCTAAATTGTTTAAATCAATTATTGTTATTGTTTATATATATCAGCGGTCAGTTCGAACCAGAACTCAAGTTAAAAACAATGTGCCATACTTAATTCTTCGGGAAAAATTCAAAATGCCACCGTCTTTACTTCTTTACATGCCTAATTACAGGCAAGTGATAAACTACTAAGCACTTGAATTTAATAGACAAAAGACCAGTGGTTCAGCGAAGAGTCTCTTCTCGACGGTGGCGAATTCATTTTCATAACTGTACAATCGAAAATGTATATAAGGTTGTTTTGTATGTATGTGTGGGTACAATAAATTTGTCTAACAAAAATACATTTCGTAAGTTCAGATGAATTGGATGTTGATACAAGAGGGTAGTAACAAAAGTGATGAGTTGTCACAAATGATTGTTAAATAAGAGTTACGTAATAACGTGAATAGTTTGATGAAAGAGTTGTGCACAGGGTGTACATGGAAACAAAATAATATACAGAATTACACAAGGGTTTTAAGTAGTTAGAAAAAAATAAGCATACAAGTAAAAGTTAAGTAAAATCAACGGAGTTGTTACCATGAGAGTAGAAGTTGTTGGATAATTTCTTTTGGTATGCATAGTTCTAGTTCTTCCAAATGAATGGCTAGGGCTTCTGCAATGCAAAGAAGACGGAAACGTATTGTCTTTGTCAGGTTGTTCCTCACTTTGAAGATTACTTTGAAGCAGGAGGCGTTGTTGAGATGGAATGACCAGTGTTGACGAAATGTTCGATTATTGCACTCCTTATACGACCACTACTTCCTTTCTGCAGCCATGCTGGGTAGTGTTCTTTGACCCTTTTTGACAAGATGCGTGTTGAACGACCGATGTACCTGGCTCCACATCAACAGGTGAACCGATATATACACACAGAAATGGTCAGGTGCGGGATCTTCTCCTTTGGGCTTCTGCAGATCAGCGGGTGACTGGAGAACACTAATCTTAATGTTGTCGTAAAGAAAGTTCTTCTTAAAGAAGTGGGAGTTCTCCTCCTAAGGAAATCATTGAGTAGGTCACCTTTGAAGTCGAGGTTCACACAAGGTATCCTTTTTGGCACGGATAATGTCTCTTGCTTTTATATTTCCTGTTTGATGTTTTTGTCTACGAATCTTGATGGATAACCGTTTTGTATGAAGATTTCTTTCAGGAAGTGTAGTTCTTTTTCCAGGGTATCAGGGCTGCAGATCAAGCATTCGATTCATCTGAACTTACTAGATGTATTTCCGTTTTATTACGTAACTCTTCTTTAACAATCATTTGTGACAACTCATCACTTTTGTTACTACCCTCTTGTATCAACATCCAATTCATCTGAACTTACGAAATGTATTTTTGTTAGACAAATTTATTGTACCCACACATACATACAAAACAACCTTATATACATTTTCGATTGTACAGTTATGAAAATGAATTCGCCACCGTCGAGAAGAGACTCTTCGCTGAACTACTGGTCTTCTGTCTATTAATGTTTGAGTGGGAATTTTCATGAACTTAAATTTACGATAAAGATAATTCAAATTAAAACACACATAAACAGTATGACAGAACCACTGAACATCGTGAAATCAACCATATGATACATTTAGTAGCCTGATGTAAGCATTAAATCCGTCTTAATTGGTGAAGTTGTATAATAGCTTAAACATTTTGGAACTGATATATTCAAGAGCATAATTTCTCTTGGATCATGGTATCAAGTCGGACAATGGGAAACGAGAAGACAGGGATATCGTGGACCAACCGATGTGAAGAACCTAGAAGACCTGGATTTCGCGCACCGTTGATTTATTTTTGATGTCACACAAATTCGAAGACTTACAAGCGAAAACCCACCGACAAACTGGTCGAAGAAGCAGCCGGCAAAGACAGGACTCCAGGTGAACATAGGTGAACAAGACGGAGTTTATGAAAATAACCAACCAACAACTACAACAACAACAGCAACATCCAGCGCCAGTCACCATCAACGGGAGGAATTTGAAAGAGGTTACTTCATTCACTCACTTATCTAGGGAGCATTGTTTCAACTACAGGCAGGAGGAACGGACGAGGATGTCAAATCAAGGGAGAATCGGGAAGGCGAGAATTACATTCACTCATCAACCTGAAACCAATCTGGAAATCCTCTCCATTTCTCAGTATCAACAACAAAATTCAATCGGATTTTCAATACAAACAATGTCAAGTCAGTCAGTCAGTCAGTTCTTCTATACGAAACGGATGGGAAACTTGGCGGGCGGGTGACAAAGAATATTTCCACCAACAGCCTGTTGCAGACGTTACCTTTATCAACCAACAACTGTCTTCGCTGGATCTATACTGAAGATCAGATGGCCAGGCCGGGCCGGAAAGAATCACCAACTATGGGAAACTATGGGCACAACCAAACAAAACCAGAACCAATCAATCGACCAACAAATATGCAGGAGAAAGTGGGTGGAGATGGATTGGACACTGTCTGTCTGTTTTCGACATAGAACTTTGCACAAATGTGCGGAAGTTCAAGTCGCCACATTCCGTGTAGCACGCGAAGCAAGAGAAGAAAGTACAAGAAAAGCATAATAGAAACAGTGAGCAGAGGTGTGAGACAAAGGAGTAATAAATAAATACAAAACAGTTTCATTGAAGATCATAAGTCACAGGGAGTGGATGCATCTGCGCCACTGAGAACGATTTTGAGCCATGTCACCAATTGTTTCCAACCATAGATTTTTGCCGTCCCGAGGACCCCAGCCTGGAAGTCTACACCTTCCTACGTGGCTTAGACCAACTGTTGTGGATTTCATTGACTGATGCCAAGTTTTTGTTTGACCGCCGCTAGCTTTTTTCCAGCCTGACCCTATATCCGCTAACATAGCTCGTCGAGGGAGGCGATGACTTGGCATACGTAACACATGTCCTAACCATCTCAGTCGATGTAGCTTCACGACTTCGTCGATTGATTTCCCCTGTTTACCTAGAACTCTACGCCTAACCTCCATGTTGCTCACCTTATTATGCCACTTTACACGGGAAATAGAACGCAGGCACCTATGATCAAAGGTAGCTAGTCTTTTCATGTCTTCCACTCTCAGTGGCCAGGTCTCACAACCATAAAGGAGGACGGAGCGGACTGAAGGATTGGACACTAGCTCGCTGAGGAGGCGGCTGGGTGACATAGCGCGCGCGTCAGGCCATTGCTCGAGTGGGACCAGGCCGAAAGGGAAGCTCGCGGCGAGTGGGACGTCAGTGCAAGGGTGACATGGAGGAGATCGTGTGAAGAGGAGTTGAGACAGTTTGGACTTACATGGATGCAGGTAAAATGTACAGCAGAAGGCAGAAGCAAGTGGAGACGTACAGTTGAGTCCCTATGTTCCACTAGGAACCCAAGGGAACAATAATAATAATAATAATGTAATGTAATAAGTTCTCATCTTTTCGCAATGGTGCGATATTACTGTTACTATTATTTCATTATCCGTTAGTTTCCCAGTAAACGAAGGTGAATATGGCAGCTATCTAGCGGTAATAATAACATCAGTTTAGATGAGTGGATATATATATATATTTCAAGTTTCAAGTCACGGAAGAGGACAGTTAATGGCCGATGACATGACATGGCTGTTGTGCTAAATATCGCGAATTGACAAAAGTTGGAACTCATAGACTGGTCCCTAAGTCCTGTTCCAGAGGCTGGAACAGGCTGGTCTACCAACTCGTTATGTAACTTGGATCTCCTCGTTTCGAACCCCATTGAGTGAATACTGATGAAGAATCTCAAACTGGTTTTTCTGACTAATATCAACTTGTGACCAAAAGTGCCCATGTTTTCTATGATCTACGTAAACTTCAGTAGGACAGCACAAAGAAAATCTTCTTACTATCTGTAAAGAACATTTTTTGAAAGGGTTACAAGACTTCTATGAGACTTTTCAATAAATATCGCCTAGAAACCAATTGAAATCACTTTAATGTTTATTATGTTGCCGAAAAGACGCATAGGCAACAGGGAAACAAAACCAATGTCATCTACAAGTTGAAAATGAAATCACTGGGAAAAATATATCAGTGAAATTCTACATCGTCCTTATCCCTGTATTCATGAACATAAAGTGACTTTGAAAAGACATGATATGTATTTATTCATTTGTGAACGGATACAGGCGACTACCGTCGCCAAGATGACCGTGAAAATGTATACATCTTAGATGAAGGCAACACGGAGAGTGCTAATGGAATTTCCAGATACTTGATTACTCAGACGAATCCGCAATCAACAGACACATAAATTCAGCTCAGATTTATTAAGCAATAAAATAGAAATCACATATGCCAGGGGTTAAGTATGAAACTGACACAAAATAACCAACCAATCAATAAGTGACCAAGAAAACCCCTTGACTGACTGAGACTGAGATCCAGCATAGAGGTTCTCACAGAAGAGAACCAGTTCAAGAGAGATGAAGAGATTAAAAAGAACGATAATAAGCACAAGTGCACAGAAGAAGTAAGAATACTAACATTGAGAACCATGAGGATCCATGGATCTGGGAGACTACAAAGAGTGAATGCATCCGCGCCAGTGAGAACGATCTCATACCATACCACCGGTAGTCTCCAGCCGTTTGTTCTTAGAATCCTGAGGAACTCAAGCAACAGTCAGTTACTTCATGGACTGATTCTAAGTTTTAATTTGACCACCACCTCTAACTCTATCCCAGCCCTATTTTATGTCAGCTAACATTACCGATATGATGATCGATATCCAGTCTGGAAACAACCAATCAGAATTTCGCCCACGTAAGTGATCGATGTTCAGTGCAGAAATGAACCAATCAGAATTGACCCACACGGAATAACGTCCGCTAGTCTATTGATCAGTATAAAAGACTAATTAACATATCCTTGGTGATATTTTGAATCATACATTATTGCGTAAAATATACTTCGCGGGTGTCGTTGTTATATGTTCTCGTTGAATGAGTGCGAGCTGGGGAAACAAGTGACTAGCTGTCGTATCATGTTGTTGGTGTGTAGTCAAGCGATAGTCGTGATCAGTAGGTCGATGCCCAACTCGGCATCCCTATTTCGCAACTCAATGTTTTGCAAAGCATAACCATTGCTCGTCGAGGAAGTCAGTGGTTCGGCATGCGCATCCCATATCCTAGTCATCTGAATCAATGTGGTACTTCACAACCTCATTGACTGGCTCACCCTTCTTTACCTAACACTCTAAGCTTAACCTCGATATTACTTAATCACATTGTACCAATGAACATGGGAGATAGAATGAAAACACCTATGCTCATCAAGATAGACAGTTATTAAAGCAATGTAGAATCCTAAAACCTCAACTCACTAGTACAATCAGTAAGTTTTTACGAGCTGATCACGAATTGATGTCAGTTAAAGAACTATTGAAAACCAGCACTGGAGTACTGGACAGCTGTTTCATCCCCCTAGTTTGGGAATCATCGGCAGTACTCACCCACGTGTGAGGATGGATGTCCCACCGATGACAATGGTTGGGGTCGTGCTAAATCACGAACCGGTAGAAGTTAGAATTCATGGACTGACCATTGAATCGGGTCCCAAAGAGTGGCTGAATGGTATACTAGCTAGCTTGCCTTGTAACCGGAAGGTCATGGGTTCGAACCCCACCCTGTGGTGTGTGCGTACTGCCGATGATTGCCAAGCTAGGGGATGAAACAGCTGTCCAGTGCTCCAATGCTGGTTTACAATGGTTCTCTAATTGATATCAATCCGTGATCAACTCATAAAAACAAAACTAACCTTTACAAACCAAACTATAGAAAACAATCAGTAAGCCTTGAAGATATTGGGAGAGAGAGAGAGAGAGAACAACTATACTTATACCACAGAGTTTTACAAGTTGAGTACTATTCTTCGCCATTCAGAAGAATGAAGTTTATGCTTTTGTTATTATCCAGTGTTGACGAGTACTCCACTCCATTCAAGCATAGAAGCATAGATAGATAGACAGACAGACAGACTACAGATAAGCATCTTCTATAGCATACTGAGAATGATGAATACTCTTCATACTGTATTAATATCATTCCAGTTGACTGACAGTTATACCCCTGACATGAATTCATGCATGCATGGATAAATCATCATTGTCCATGTATACACTTCGCTTCAAGTATGTCAACACACGTGTTTACAGGTGGAGAATACCACTGGATTTAGACTAGGGGTGAATTCGTTTCTTTATGTGTACTTTTTAGTGGGTACTCATGTGTGTGTATGTGTATGCGTGCTAGGGGATAACGAATGAATCAACGCGTGACTAAAAATTATTCACAATTATTCTAATTATTATTAAAAGCCATAAAAGAACATTATTCATTGTAGTAATATGCATATTAATATGGTGTATTGAAATTCTTGTGGGAAACTTCATGAAGATGTCAACAACAGTAAGAAAAATAGTTTATCAAAAACACTGGTTGAATGCGTGATGAGTAGATTTCAGTCTGCTGGCTATCTACCTACCTATCCATCTAACTAACTAACTAACTAACCTGTGACTAACTAACTAACTAACTAACTAACTAACTAACTAACTAACTAACTAACTAACTAACTAAATAACTAACTAACTAACTAACTAACTAACTAACTAACTAACTAACTAACTAACTAACTAACTAACTAACTAACTAACTAACTAACTAACTAACTAACTAACTAACTAACTAACTAACTAACTAACTAACTAACTAACTAACTAACTAACTAACTAACTAACTAACTAACTAACTAACTAACTAACTAACTAACTAACTAACTAACTAACTAACTAACTAACTAACTAACTAACTAACTAACTAACTAACTAACTAACTAACTAACTAACTAACTAACCTGACTAACTAACTAACTAACTAACTAACTAACTAACTAACTAACTAACTAACTAACTAACTAACTAACTAACTAACTAACTAACTAACTAACTAACTAACTAACTAACTAACTAACTAACTAACTAACTAACTAACTAACTAACTAACTAACTAACTAACTAACTTACTTACTAACTAACTAACTAACTAACTAACTAACTTACTAACTAACTAACTAACTAACTAACTAACTTACTAACTAACTAACTAACTAACTAACTTACTAACTAACTAACTAACTAACTAACTAACTAACTTACTAACTAACTAACTAACTAACTAACTAACTAACTAACTAACTAACTTACTAACTAACTAACTAACTAACTAACTAACTAACTAACTAACTAACTAACTAACTAACTAACTAACTAACTAACTAACTAACTAACTAACTAACTAACTAACTAACTAACTAACTAACTAACTAACTAACTAACTAACTTACTAACTAACTAACTAACTAACTAACTTACTAACTAACTAACTAACTAACTAACTAACTAACTAACTAACTAACTAACTAACTAACTAACTTACTAACTAACTAACTAACTAACTAACTAACTAACTAACTAACTAACTAACTAACTAACTTACTAACTAACTAACTAACTAACTAACTAACTAACTAACTAACTAACTAACTAACTAACCTGACTAACTAACTAACTAACTAACTAACTAACTAACTAACTAACTAACTAACTAACTAACTAACTAACTAACTAACTAACTAACTAACTAACTAACTAACTAACTAACTAACTAACTAACTAACTAACTAACTAACTTACTAACTAACTAACTAACTAACTAACTTACTAACTAACTAACTAACTAACTAACTAACTAACTAACTAACTAACTAACTAACTAACTTACTAACTAACTAACTAACTAACTAACTAACTAACTAACTTACTAACTAACTAACTAACTAACTAACTAACTAACTAACTAACTAACTAACTAACTAACTAACTAACTAACTAACTAACTAACTAACTAACTAACTAACTAACTAACTAACCTGACTAACTAACTAACTAACTAACTAACTAACTAACTAACTAACTAACTAACTAACTAACTAACTAACCTGACTAACTAACTAACTAACTAACTAACTAACTAACTAACTAACTAACTAACTAACTAACTAACTAACTAACTAACTAACTAACTAACTAACTAACTAACCTGACTAACTAACTAACTAACTAACTAACTAACTAACTAACTAACTAACTAACTAACTAACCTGACTAACTAACTAACTAACTAACTAACTAACTAACTAACTAACTAACTAACTAACTAACTAACTAACTAACTAACTAACTAACTAACTAACTAACTAACTAACTAACTAACTAACTAACTAACTAACTAACTAACTAACTAACTAACTAACTAACTTACTTACTTACCAACTAACTAACTAACTAACTAACTTACTAACTAACTAACTAACTAACTAACTAACTTACTAACTAACTAACTAACTAACTAACTAACTAACTAACTTACTAACTAACTAACTAACTTACTAACTAACTAACTAACTAACTAACTAACTAACTAACTAACTAACTTACTAACTAACTAACTAACTAACTAACTAACTAACTAACTAACTAACTAACTAACTAACTAACTAACTAACTAACTAACTAACTAACTAACTAACTAACTAACTTACTAACTAACTAACTAACTAACTAACTTACTAACTAACTAACTAACTAACTAACTTACTAACTAACTAACTAACTAACTAACTAACTAACTAACTAACTAACTAACTTACTAGCTAACTAACTAACTAACTAACTTACTAACTAACTAACTAACTAACTAACTAACTAACTAACTAACTAACTAACTAACTAACTAACTAACTAACTAACTAACTTACTAACTTACTAACTAACTAACTAACTAACTAACTAACTAGCTAGCTAGCTAGCTAACTAACTTACTAACCAACTTGTCCTCCACTCTTTTCAGAGACTACTACTGGATGGGTTAGTCAACTAGTTATTTCTGTTTTTTTAATTTTTAATGTATTTTTGTACTTTTGGCATTTTGGAGAAGGATTACAAGAGTAAAGAGATGATAAAAAAATGAGCAGTACTCACTATCGATTTATTACACATGTATGCGTGCGGGTGTATGTGTATGTGTGTGTGAGAGAGAGAGAGTAATTTTAAGTCAACATAACTAATAATATTGTCAAGTGCTGTATTGCAGGGTTTTGATTGGTTAGAGATTTCAACTGTGAGTTGATGTCAGTTAGAGAACCAATGAACACTCATTTCGTCCTAATCTGGAACTCCTCATCTCTAAGCACTCACTATTGTTTAAAGGCAGAACCTTCCAGGTATAAGGTGAGCCCGTAGACCATTCATATATTGAGACTCAATCCAGTGGCTCATGAACTCTAACTTCTGCCAATTCATGATATATATATATATATATATATATATAGTTTGCCTTGTAATCGGAAGCTCCTGGTTTCGAAACCTAGTGGGTGCATGCTGTTGAAGAGTTCCAAACTGGACTGAAATAGATGTCCAGTACTCTCAGGTTTTCCATTAGTTCTGTAACTGATTTCAAATCGTGATCAAACCTGTAACTGGGAACTGATCTGTGTCATACTGATCTCAGGATTTTAATTAGTGATTATACAAGTGATTCATCAGTATAACTGATGGCGCGGCATTATGCCCCTTTCCATCCCAAGCAAAATATTAAGTCGCATCATCCTGGAGAGAATCAAAAACATGCCACCCTCGATGAAAACTTCAACCGGAAGAGGCTGGATTTAGGAGGAACAAGTCATGCATCGATCAAATCGCAACACTATGAATCATCATTGAACAAAGCTTAGAATGACAGTCAACGCTCTATCTCACTCAACTTCATCGACTTTGAAAAGGCCTTCGACAGTGTCGATTGAGAGGTGATTTGGAAACTACTTCACTACTACAGGGTTCCGGCGACAATTATACATCTCATCCAACAGTTGCATGCCAAGTAATCCACAACCGGAAACTCACGGAATCCTTCGAAGAAGTGAAGACGGGAGTCAGACAAGGCGGCTGGCTGGCTGCCTACTATTCCCAATGATTTTCCTGATTGTGCGAGGTAGACTGGATAATACGACAGACAGAGAGCGGCGGGCAGCGAGCAGACAAGCATAAAACGCAACCACACAAGAAACTTGCAGGATCTGGATTTCGTCGATGATATATGTCTGATTTCCCACAAACTGGAAGATATGCAAGTGAAAAGCCAAAAGTTGGCGATAGAAGAAGCATCCAGAGAAGATAGGACTTCCTTTAGATGAATATACTAAAAACAGAGGTGATGAAGATTCCTGGCCAAGACGAACAGCAACAGCAACAGCAGCAACAACACACAACAGTCAGCATAAATGGGAGAAGTTTCAAAGAAGCAATCTCCCCTACCTAACTGGGAAGCATCATTCCAGCTACAGGTGGACGGAAATGAAGATTCAAAGCGAGGATAAGGAAAAGAAAGGCAAGCTTTCATTACTCTGAAGTCTATGTGGAGATCAACAGCATGAAGAAGTAAAGCCGCATTTTCAACTGCAATGCGAAGTCACCACCACTTACTATAAGGATTAGAGAGTTGGACAGCGCCGTGTCACGAAGGGCACTTCGAAAAAATACTACAGACTTTCACTAAAGCTGTCTTCACTCAATACTTCGCTCGAGATCATATGGTCAGAAATGATCAAAAACATGGATTTCTGGAAGTAAACGAACCAAACCACCAGGATCCAATTATGCAACAAATATGCAGGGATAAATGGAGGTGGATTGGCTAACTATACTCTGAGAAAACAAATCATCAATTGACATCACACGCCAGACAGAAGTGATCTAACCATTGAACAGCCGTTTTGGTTATCTAAGGCCAAGACTATCTAAAGCATACTTGATTCCTTGTTCTAACCACTAGATTTCTGACTAGTGTGATCCTGCTCTCACAATCGATCAGTTTTCCTTCTTTCTTTATAACTCTGCCAAATCAATACTGACCAGAATGATTTGTTGCCTTTTCAATCCATCAATATAAAAAAAAGAAATTTACTTTTAAAATGTCTTCATAGTGCGTGACAAATAGATGAATAGATAGATAGATAGATACACAGGCAAAAAGGATTTATGCATTGAGAGAAGAAGACAAAAAAAATCCAACTCTGAACTGTGATCATACTTTGATCATATATACTTGACTTCTTCGATCAGCACTGTCTGTCATCTTTTACTTATCGAAATAGTAGAATAAACAAGAAGAAGAATAAGAAGCGAAAACACGATAACATCAAATTTTTCTTAAAAAAAAAAAGAATAATAATTTTTTCTAACCCGTCATTTTTCCATCAATTATTCTAGCCTGCGTTCATTTTATCTCCTGAAAAGTGGATAAATTTTGTCTCTTTGTTTATTTTTCTAATCTGCTTATGTCAAGTTTTAATTTTTGAAATGTATTCAAAATAAGGTGCGTCGGTGGTATAGCGGTTAGGACGCTTGCAGACCACGCATATGATCCGGGGTTTGACTCCCGGCCGGCGCACTCCTTTACCTCACTGTGCCAGAAATAATACTGGTAAAGAGGAGAGGTTAGGCATGAGGCTAGCAACCCCATCCTGTAAAAATTAAACACTGCTACAGAAACTTCAAGCCACTAGCTTGAAGGTGCCCTATGTTCCACTGGGAACGTGCAGGATAAATTATGATTTTATTTTATTATTATTCAAAATAAAAGAGTGGTTTGGCTATAATATGCTAAAGGATTTAAACTGGTTTTAATTTCATTTGGTTTTTTGAGTGTGACCATAGATTTATATCAGTTAGAGAACCATTGAAAATAATTCAGAGAGCATTGGACAACCAACTGTTTCCCCCCTCCTACTTTGGGACTATTCGAAAGGACGCGCCCACAGTCAGTATTCGAACCCGGGACTTTCCGGCTACAGGGCAAACTCGTATACCCTTCAGCCACTGGGACCGGATCTATTGGCCAGGACATGAGCTCCAAATCCTGCCAATTCTTCACACATATTTAACGAAACCACCAACCAATGTCATAAGCGAGTAAATGATTTCTTATCAGACTTTATGAACCCCTGCTGGTTACAACTTCTCACTAGAACTCCTGGATGAAACAGCTGTCCAATAATCCTTGCTGGTTTTCCAACTCATGTCAACTAGTAGTCAAAGCTTATTTGTGTATATTCAATTCATCCAATCATAATTTATGCAAGAATATGACAAAGTTATGATATTTGTATTTATAAAAGTGTCGTTATCATCCTGGACAACTTTGCTAGGATAAGCATTTTATCACTTGCCGCTTATTTGTTTATCTGTCTAATAAATCATATAAGGACAACCTTCCCTTCCCTTCATTTTGACAAACAATCCTCATTTGTGATATTATCCGAGTGATGTGTAGTGTGTACTGAATCTGTGTTTTGATCAATCAACCACACGCCATTTTGTATATCTCTGTATACAGCTACACACTTGGCACACATATACACGCCCACGTTCATTAACGCTGTTCATAAGAAGAAATGTCTATATGACATAATTCATGGGAATTCGTGGAAATGTTTGCGTGATACTAGATAACTGTCATAAATAGGAACATTAGTAATGTGGCACGTCATCTGACACTAGCTAGTGAATGACTGGCTGGCTGCAGGATGAAGTTGCCTGGAGTTCTAGTGAGAAATTGTTGCTGGCAGTGAGGTTCATCCTGTCTGAAGTGGGGACAAATAGTCGCTACTGGTGACATTGGCTGATGCAAATCGCGCTAAAATCATGGATTATTAGAAGTTAGGATTCATGGGATGGTTAGTGAGTCGGATCCCAGTGAATGAATGCTCTGCGAGTTTGCCTCTCAACTGTAGGTTCCCTGGCTCGAAATCTGGCAGTGAGTTTCAAAGAAAGAGGGCGAAACAATTGGTTGTCCAGTACTCGGTGGATTTCTTTTCAATGGTTTACTGACTAATATGAATCGCTAATCAAACTTGAGTTTCAGTGACAGTTGGCGGGCAGCACTGATGAGCATTTTAAAGTCAACCAGCGTCGGTAAGGAAAGCAAGACGAGCGTTTATTACTGTGAAATCATTGTAGAAATCTACATCACTCAACATGAAGAACAAGATGCAGATTTCTAACATTACTGTCAAATCTGTCAGTACTTTTATATGCTTAAGAGACTTAGCACTAGCGTGACAAAAGACATATCCAGTAGACTACTTAAAAGTCTCATCAACATCTGCCTTCGATGACTTGATTTGCTGCAGGACAGACGACTAGAAAGGATTAGCCGCAAGACGCCAAATCAACCAAGAACTTATCAATCAATAAATATTCAGAAGGAATTGGAGATGAAGAAAATAAAGGACAGATTCAGTGAAGAAAATTTTCTTTATCGACGAAATCATCTTCCTTCAGAGACTGTACAGTCGCATTTATACTAACAAAAATATACAATGGTCTGTTACTGAGTAATATGGGGTGACATAATTGATATAATTACTCAGAAGTGGCTTTAGGAGTGAAAATTAAAAAGTTGTAAATTACGTGGTAGTCAACTGCTATTTAGGAGTGTTGAATTTAAATGTGATACCGCGGCTGAGATCCTGAAGAATCGCTTATTCAGATCACTGAGAAAAACCTTCTTTATGGCTGAGCTACGGATCAATTTCCACAGCCGATAAATGATCAGCAGATGTGTGAAGGATAAACTACCGCCAGTTTGAGCCGCCTCAATGTGTGTTTATAAATTCACCTGCTCATGTGGAGCTAGTTATATTGACCGCACAAAGGGCACACTTTCCAAACAAACCATCTCTGAGCATTATCCAGCGTGGACAGCAAAAGGACAATGCAAGACACTTACTAGCTCAATTCTCGAGCATTTGGTAAACTCAAGCCACACAGCTCCACCAGAGTCGTCTTTCAAGATCATCCACATGGTGAGGCCAAATGGTACAAAGGGCGTTAGGTTTCGGCTTTTGTGTATGGCGGAGGCGCTGGCAATTCATCAATACAACCCTGAACTTTGTATACTGAAAAAGTTTGTCCAGTCTCTTATTCTACCTTGGTCTTAACCCCTTCACTAATCGTTCCATGTAAAAAAATATTTTGATTTTTTCTTCTGTTTTTAATTTTACTTTTAGTTTGCTGTTGCTTTAATAATTAATTTTACTATTACCAATCTCATATACTCCTTTTGTACATTTCACACCCTCTTCACACTTCTTAAATTGACACTCAACTACCACCTTTATTCTCAATGAGTAGCAATTTTAACCTTATCAAATTTCTACTTTTGTGCCGTTGAGTACCAGGTAATTTACAACTTTTAATTTTCACTTCTAAAGCCACTTCTGAGTAATTATATCAATTATGTCACCCCATATTACTCAGTAACAGACCATTGTATATTTTTGTTAGTATAAATGCGACTGTACAGCCTCTGAAGAAAGATGATTTCGTCGATAAAGAAAATTTTCTTCGCTGAATCTGTCTTTTATTTTATTCCTGACTCAATGGGAGAATGAGCAAGCAGAAAAAAATCACATAACAGGACGTCTAGTAGAAATTCAATGGGAAATGACAAGTTGATCACGAGTCCTACGGTTACACTGACGACACTTCATGAGCAGGAGAAGTAAATATGAGTTCAATAGTAGTTGCGGAGCCACCCAAAGAAGAATATCTCAGAAATAGGGTGAAATGAAGATGTTCTGCTCAAACGGTAAATGTTCTACTCTAAACCAGACAAAATTATAATGATTATTATAATAAGACCTATTTCATGACAATGCAGCTATATATATATATATATATATATATATATATATATATATATATATATATATATATATATATATATATATATATATATATATATATATATATATATAAGGATAAGGGAAACCTTCATCATCAATCTATTTGAAAATCTTCTCAACTCAGTTAGCAGCATAATCAACAAGAATTCAGATTCTGTTTAACACAGATGTGAAGTCAACCAATCGTTTCTTCTGAATAGGTCAGAATCTCGGTATCAGTATCACGAAAAGCATTTCCAACAGGCGATTACAGACGTTTATCCACAGCTGCCCACCTTCGCCGGCTGGCTGCATACTGAAGATCAAATGGTTGGAAACAAATCAACAAGCAATAGCCTACTGTTCAACAAAGGCATATTTAGGAGAAAATGGAGATAGATTCGTCGGGTATACGCTGAAGAGGCTGTCGAATGACATGGCGCTTAATGCAGGTCATCTATCAAGTGGAAGTTGAATGGCAAGCAATGAGTTGGTCGTCAGTGCGAGGGTGACATGGAGGAAATCTTGTGGAGAGGAGGAGGAGGAGGAGATGAAAGATTACAGGCAATCGTGAACCCAGCTGATGGAGAGGACAATGGAAAATCGACTGAATTGGTAATGTGTCGTTGAAACCAGCCTTCTGTTCGACTCCGAATGTGACAGAATAATAACAGCTTTATCCTAGACAAAACGTTCAAACACTATACAATATTCTCAGAGTAATCTGTTGCATAATCTCGCCTAGATTACTAGCTCGCTAGTTTTCTAGCCTGTCCCAAGCCCAGAGAAACAGGAGGGGTTTGGGCGTGCTGCTAGCAACTCCACCCCCGAAACTTAACCGAATTGCTACACAAACTTCAACGCAAAAATATATTAAAAATACTAAAAATATAATGTGTATATATATACCATAGTCTTGGAAATGATAGACTATCATCCATATAATAGAAGATCTACCTGCTGGATTACAAGGTGTAACTAATAATCACACCATGATTTCAATTCAAAGTTATTCCAAAGAGTCTATCCCCTTCCTCCTAACATATTAGCGATTAGCTGAATGATAGGACGCTCGCTTAGCACGCATACGGTTTGAGACTGATTACCGGTCGACTCATTTCTAAACCTTGACTACTTTATTAGTCTCAAGCAAATCGAGAATGATTATGATTTATGTTTGATGTCACACACACAAAATCGAAGACTTACAAGCGAAAACCCACCGACAAACTGGTCGAAGAAGCAGCCGGCGAAGACAGGACTCCAAGTGAAAATAGACAAGAAGGAGATTATGAAAATAACCAACCAACAACAACATCCAGCGTCAATCACCATCAACGGGAGGGATTTGAAAGAGGTTACTTCATTCACTCACTTATCTAGGGAGCATTGTCTCAACTACAGGAGGAGGAACAGACAAGGATGTCAAATCGAGGGAGAATCGGGAAGGCAGGCGAGAAACACACACATTCATCAACCAACTGAAACCACGAATCGGGATACCAATCTTCGTCACTCAGCCAGCCAGAATCAACAACAAAATTCAGTCGGATTTTCAATACAAACAACGTCAAGTCAGTCAGTCAGTTCTTCTATACGGAACGGATCAGAAACTTGGTGGGCGGGTCACAAAGAATATTTCCACCAACAGCCTGTTGCAGACGTTACCTTTATCAACCAACAACTGTCTTCGCTGGATATATACTGGTCCGGAAAGGATCACCAACTATGGGAAACTATGGGCACAAGCAAACAAAACCAGAACCAATCAATCGCCAACCAACAAATATGCAGGAGAAAGTGGGTGGAGATGGATTGGACACTAGCTCGCTGAGGAGGCCGCTGGGTGATATCGCGCGCGTCAGGTCATTGCTCGAGTACAACCGGGCCGAAAGGGAAGCTCGCGGCGAGTGGGACGTCAGTGGAAGGGTGACATGGAGGAGATGGTGTGAAGAGGAGTTGAAACAGTATGTATGGACTAACATGGATGGAGGTGAAAAGTACAGCAGCAGGAAGACAAAAGTGGCAAATGGAGACGTGCAGTTGAAGCCTTATGTTCCACTAGAAACCCAAGGGAACAATAATAGATAATAATAATAATTTGTTGCATTTAATTTTGTCCTCATTCAATATCTTCGAGTAAAATAGCAATATAGAATACATCATGTGACGCAATCCTTTTCGGTCTGAAGTACAGATCAATCATTCCATAACATTTTCCCTTCATCTTCTATAAATGCTCCCCTGACAGATTTGATAGCCAATCAGAAGTATATTTAGCGACTCAAGAACATAACTGAAGATATGAGGAGAGAATTTGATTAAATATCTACTGGTTGGAAATTCATGTAACGCAGCCAGTAATTCAATCATGCCAGCAGATAGTACACAAAACTATATGCTTGTCCTGTTGCTAATTGACCTTATTTTCATGTAAAATATCAATATATTATTTTACCCAGTAAACATGTTTTCTTGATATAATTACAGTAAACAATTAATGACTGTACGAACTAATATAACGATGACAAAGAAAATAAGAAAAAACAATCAAATTTTTCATGAATCAATATATATTATGTTTGTTTACTCATAATTGATAATAAGAAAAGAAAATGTGTTATTGTTGATTTGTATGGCAACAACAACGACGGTAACAAAGAAATGCGAATAGACACAACTAACTTTTAAGAAAAACAAATAAAGCCAATAAAAAAAACAGTTTAACATACATGTACACACAATCACACAATGAAATAAACTAACACAAGGGAATACTAATCAACAACAATAATGTTGTTTATGTGTGTATATATTACAAAAAACAACAACATCAAATAGTAAATAAAAATTGCTGAAGAGTCCCAAACTAGGACGAAACACCTGGTTGTCCAGTACTCCCAGGCTTTCCAATGGTTCTTTAACCGATGTCAAGTCATGATGAAATCCTGTGACCAATCAAATCCCTACAAACCAACATTTGAATATCAGTGATATGCTCACTGGAGACTGACACTATTCAGGTAGGGTTCTAATAGGAAGTCGTGACCAGTAGGGTGCAGAAGGTCGGGTGTGAGGACAAATACTCACCACCGATGACACTGACCAGCGGTTGCGCTTTATTGTGAATTGGCAGAAGTTAGAATTCATGGGTCATTGGATCGGGTCCCAGTAGCCCAATGGTCTACGAGCTCTCTGGCCTTGTAAGCAGAAGGTCCTGGGTTTGATCTCTAGTGGTGGGTGCGTACTGATGAGAAGTCCCAAACTAGGACGAAACACCTGGCTGTCCTGTAGTTCTAGGTTCTCCCATGGTTCTCTAACTAATGTCAGCTCATGATTAAATCCTGTAAACAAATAAAAATTTGTCAAAATATAATAATAAAATTAGAAGTTGATTGATGGATGGTGAGTAGAATAACACGCCGGGGCTCGAACCCAGTACCCATAGTTTCAAACGACAAACCGTTATCCACTAGACCACTTAGGGGATGACAGCCACCTCTTTCTTGTGCAATGGGTCATATTAAATCATTTAATTGAATTTAAGATTTTCCCGTCGACTAATTGGACAGAAGTGCTCAGTTTCAACTATGGGCACTGGGTTCGAGTCACAGTGGGAACATCACCACTTACTGAGAAATGCAGGTACATTCCTTAGCTGTCGAGTCCCAAAGAGGAGTAAATGTGTGTTATTCTGGATTCCAGACTGCTAGTCACCATCCACCAATTAACTTCGGATTACATGCCTAGATATCGTCAAAGCATCTGCGCAAGAAGCCGACACTCATATCAATCTGAAAATGTGCACTTCGGTCAAATCGATCTACGGAAAAATCTAAAACCGAATAAAATAATAATAAAATGTTTACACATTTGTTTTCTACCCTGTTTTCCTATAAATTGATTCAAATACAACATAGGGTGTGTTTAGTTAGGAAGTCCGTTAGGTAGTATCGTTATCATGTTGACGGTCATGGTATTATTTTTACTGATATTACTCAAACATTAAATGCAAGTAATAATGTTAGGTGTAGATAGATAGATAGATAGATACATAGATAGATAGATAGATAGATAGATAGATAGATAGATAGATAGATAGATAGATAGATAGATAGATAGATAGATAGATAGATAGATAGATAGATAGATAGATAGATAGATAGATAGATAGATAGATAGATAGATAGATAGATAGATAGATAGATAGATAGATAGATAGATAGATAGATAGATAGATAGATAGATAGATAGATAGATAGATAGATAGATAGATAGATAGATAGATAGATAGATAGATAGATAGATAGATAGATAGATAGATAGATAGATAGATAGATAGATAGATAGATAGATAGATAGATAGATAGATAGATAGATAGATAGATAGATAGATAGATAGATAGATAGATAGATAGATAGATAGATAGATAGATAGATAGATAGATAGATAGATAGATAGACACCATGAGCTAACATCATCTGGAGAAGCATTGAATACCGACCACGGAATACTGTACAGCCGTTCGTTAGTGGCTACTGGTTACAGGACGGAGTTTCCTGGAGTTCCGATGAGTAGTCTTGACCAGTGAGATTCATCCAGTCAAGTGTGAGGATGCATATCCCACCGATAACACTGGTTGGTGCTAGTGGTGCTAAATATATCACGAATTGGTAGAAGTTAGAATTCATAAATTGGCTAGGCATTGAATCGGGTCCCACTGAACTCGCACGGTATGC
Organism: Trichobilharzia regenti; assembly: GCA_944472135.2. Lineage (NCBI taxonomy): Eukaryota > Metazoa > Platyhelminthes > Trematoda > Strigeidida > Schistosomatidae > Trichobilharzia > Trichobilharzia regenti. Next base: position 7,220,500 of record OX235263.1, read on the forward strand.
AATTTTCGAAGGAAGTGAAGCAAAAATATACGGAACTGGTTCTGTCCTCATATGTAGCAACACTACAACAGATGATGTACTTCAGATTATTGCCTCACATGTAAATTCTGTGTGAAGAGGAAATATTTTGAAATGAAATATGCCGAATATTTCTGTAATGTATATTCGCATATTGTGTGAAATATAGCTTTCCTAGTATTATTATTATTATTATTATTATTATTATTACCACTACCGTTTTGTTGTTATTAGCATTGTTCCCCCGGCGGGCGTTTCTAATTGAAAAGTAAATATTTCTTCGCTGAATCTTTCTGTTTCTGTTTGTCTCATCATCTAATCTGTCTGTGAGTAAAGGGGAATGATGCTCAGGAAGGCTTCGTGTGCTTTTGAAGTGTGTGGGCGGTTGTTACTTTCCGGCTGCCCATACCGTGGAAGTTGATTGGTTCTTTGGGTACCTGAAATAGAGAGAGTGTTAGTGTTGCGTGACCGCAGAGCCCAGTGGACAACTGCTTGAGGCCAGTAACACACGGCCTTCTTCGATTGGTTCCGTATTAGTAAACTTACCCCCAGTTACGGACCACCGTAGGGTAAGTCGGGATGCACAATTTTTGGGGTCGACCTTTTCTAACCCCCTCTCTCCAGAGTGGAGAGACAGCATGGCTGGCTGGGATGCTGGTCATCTGAGGGAAACACCTCACTGCTGCTACATCCCTGTTCCCCAGCATTACGACCTCGCCCTCAAACCCCCAGCATAGTGTAAGAAAGGTTCGTACACAATTCCGGCAACTGCTTTTAGTCTAATCGCTATCCTAACAACCTTCCTGTCATGATAGGACCTGCAGGAAAAATAGTTCCAGCCAGCGTAGCTTGTTGGGTCATCGCGATGCGCAAGCCTGACCACCACATCAAGGTAGCAGCTATCGTTCGGATTCCCGTTGGTTGATTACTGGTGGCCGAAATGCCAGTTAGGGTTTCAGTCGACATGTCAGCTCCAAGTGTGGACGACTCAACAATGTCTGCAGATTGACAAAATGTTATCAGACAGTTGAAAGCAATCAACAGGAAGCTTTGGACCTAGGTTTCGTGCTTGTTGGCGTTCATTAGTCAGTTTAATGGTATAAACAGGACCATGTCACTCTATGACAGTGTATTATGGTCCTTTCCACTTTGGAAGAAGAAGTTTCCGTCAACCTGACTCGCATCCAAATGTGTACTTTCTTTCTCTACACTTTGCTGGCTCTTCAACTTCTAAGACTTTGCTTGCATTCTATCTTTTCTCTCTGTTGAGGATTTTGTGTCGTCCATCTGCTGTTGTTCATACTTTATATTCCTGACTGGCGCTTTTTTTTCATGTTCCTTTCCGTTGACAATCTTATCATACTCCACTGTTCGTGAAGTGGGCAGGTTGTGCTGTGTATTCATGATCATCATACGTCAACTGGAATGGTAAAGAGAGTGAGATTTTGAGTTTTTTTTCAGGAGAATTAGACACGACATATTGTTTATGTGTTGAGTTCAGGTTTGAATTGACCGTCAGTATACATTAATATTAATAACATTTGATTTAAACAATTCAAAGAAACAGCATATAATCAATAAGTTGTTTAGTTTTAAAGCAATCAGTAATTCATATCAATCTTTATTTTACAATGAAATACGCCCAAAAATCAAAGTTAGGTGAGTGCAAATAAAGGTGATTCATATATATATATATATATATATATATATATATATATATATATATATATATATCCAACAGACAGTAGGGTGTAACCGGTGTCCTTTGTTTGGTACTTGGTATCTGTGCTGACTGAATTCTTAGGCAGGATTGAGGCATGAGGTAAAATCAGTTTTAGAACCATTTGAAAACCAACCTAGAGGGCACTGGACAACCGTTTTGTCTTTATCAGTGCTCACCCAGTCAAAGAGCATTCGGCAACTGGGACCCAATCTAATGGTCAGTCCATGAGTCCCAACTTCTGTCCATTCGTGATATAGATGGCGAAACCCTCAGCCAGTGTTACAGACGAGTAACTGTATCCTTGCCTGACTTAGTGGACCCCACCACCGGTGATGACTTTTCAACAGAACCCAAGCTAACTCCCTGTATGGAACCAATCGCCAGAGAGCATCCAATTACTTATCAAGCATTGACTTGCAAGATTTCGCCTGGTTACAGGTGTGTACGGTGGAAGAGTCCCAAGCGCTATGAAGAAACAGCTGACTGTCCAGTATTCCAAGTCAGTTTTCCAATGGTTCTCTCTCTCTCTCTAACGGATTTCAGCTCATGATCAATAAGGTAACCAACACCTGGATATTCTATTGGTTGAACCCCGCAATGCAGTGACTAATCACAAATGACTCGTCATTGCGGCGTAATTTAAGCATCTAAGGGTTAGAAGCAATAGACAAGAAGCCTCAGGAGCTGAGTTTCAGGGTGACTGAAACTCTTCGGTAAGGCCTAAATGACCCAAGTGTGCTGACATACCTCAATACAGTTCTGTGTGGTTTCAAAATTTCATAAGTATTATCAGCAGCAAATCGTGGATTGTAGATATGCCTTACTGATGAGATGAAATATTTATTCATCCTCAGCTCATATGGATTAACAGTGGAGATCAATTTTGAGCTTATTCATGAATCATGAACACCATTTCAAGATTAGTCATGAACTGACACATCAACTAGAGAACAGCTAGTGAGAACAAGGGGCTGTTTTATCCTTTTTCGACATTCTTCAGCAGTACGCACCTATGACTCCGCCGGTATGTCGTTCAACCACTAGGATGGTATCCGATGCCTTAGGAATTCCAGTTTCTTCCAAGTCACGATATACGGAAAGCCTGCCAGGTAATGCTGCTAGCGAATATTTTTTACCACACCCAACTGGGTGGACCCAGCTTGTCACTAGAACTTCAGAAAACCTAATCTTGTAGTCAACTGGTCATGAGACAACTTTTCAAGTGTTAATTTGCAGGGATTTGCCTGTTTTCGGAATTGATCATCATCTAACTTCACGGTTCATATGTGATTGACCACAGGATGAAATTGCCTTGATGTCTAAGTAGGAAGTCATAACCACTGAGGTCTGGTGGCATTCACCATTAAGTAGTCAGGCTACATATACTGAGATTGGGCAGTGGTTACAATCGATTGGACACCAGGTTCCCGCTTAAGAGGCTGAGCAGTATACGAGATCACTTCGTGGCCTGAATCTCATGGGTATGGACTTCTGTGGAGTCCTAAACAGGGACGAGAGAACTATACAGGGCCTGAGGGTTTTAAGTAGTTCTCCCTCTCTCCTTCAATTTTGTCACCAATCTTGAAATGTGTCGGATATTTGCAAACCAAAACTTGAGAGTATTGTGTCATTGATTAAATACTTTTCGCTAAAGCTCATAAATTGTGCGTCGGTGGTATAGCGGTTACTACGCTCGCCGACCATGCATATGGTCCGGGGTTCGATCCCCGGCCGGCGCACTCCTTTACCTCACTGAGCCAGAAATAATGCTAGTAAAGAGGAAAGGTTGGGCATGAGACTAGCAACCCCATCCTGTAGAATTAAACACTGCTACAGAAACTTCAAGCCACTAGCTTGAAGGTGCCCTATGTTCCACTGGGAACGTGAAGGAAAAATTATTATTATTATTATTATTAAAGCTCATAAATTAAAAATTCTCTGGTTGTAGTAGGTCTTTAAACCATGGAATATGCTACATATATGTATTTTCTTATATCACTTAATTGCGTAAATCAATACTCCATTATTTTATTATGATCCTTATTTAGAATGATTCATCATCGTAATGGCCATAATAATTCTAAATTAGACAAAAATTTATTATGGCGCCTGTTCAGATTAAGAGTCTAGTCGAAATTACATATAAATAGATACATATTCAGCCAATCAGAATAGATATAAGTTATTAACCAATCAGATGCAGAATAGCTGGAGTGACCGATACATACTTCACTTCACTGGTTTGTTTTCAATGAATATGATAACTGCTAAGTTGTGAGTACGTCTGCAACCAAAACTGTTCACTATAGAATCAGCCATCAATGGAAATCATTCAGCGAAAAGTACTATAAACTAAAATAAGCAGCATTGGGGAGATTCAAGTGTTGGTTTGTAGGGATTTACAGGATTTCATCATGACCTGACTTGATACGATTATGAGTAGCAATAATTTGTGCTCGAAACGTGGTCATCAGTTAATATTTCTGTATAACAACACTGTGTGATTTTTCAAAATAAAATCTTATCCATAATGGGATTCACTCAATAGTATTTGTCTTATGCTTGGGATTTCTCAACAACCTGAACAAGCTCAAATCCCACTGAAACGGCTCTCCCCAATGCTTACAGAATTTCATTATGAGCTGACATTGGTTAGAGAACTATTGGAAAACGACCTGGGAGTAATGGACAGCTGTTTCGTCCTTGTTTGGGACTCTTCATCAGTACGCACCACACGGGGTTCGAACCCAGGACCTCCTGTTACAAGGCCAGTAAGCTCGTAAACCATTAAGCCACTAGGACTCGATCCAGTGGCTAGCGCATGAATCCCAACTTCTGCCAATTCACGACATAGCGCAACCTCTAGCCAATGTCTTCGGTGGCAAGTATTTGACTTCACACCCAACCTGCTGCACCCTACTGGTCACGGGTGTGACGACAAATACCGAAAGGTAGCCTTGTAACCAGGAGGTCCTGGGTTCGAACCCCGTGTGGTGCGCACTGATGAAGAGTCCCAAACTAGGACGAAACAGCTGGCCATTACTCCCAGGTCGTTTTCCAATAGTTCTCTAACCAATGTCAGCTCATAATGAAATTCTGTAAGCATTGGGGAGAGCCGTTTCAGTGGGATTTGAGCTTGTTCAGGTTGTTGAGAAATCCCAAGCATAAGACAAATACTATTGAGTGAATCCCATTATGGATAAGATTTTATTTTGAAAAATCACACAGTGTTGTTACACAGAAATATTAACTGATGACCACGTTTCGAGCACAAACTTTTACCATTCATAATGGTATCAAGTCTTTCACACAACTTTTTTCTTCATTTATATATATATATATATATATATATATATATATATATATATATATATATATATATATATATATGAGTGGAATTGATTAGACATTTGAACAAAATCAATAGAGGATAAGGTACATTCAGAAACAATAATGATATGACTGTTATTGATCAAATACTATTGAGTGAAGATAAGCTGAAGTAGTTACTTGACTAACCTTGAACAAACCATCTCAATAAGGGACTGCAAAAACACCCTTGAGTTTATTGATCAATTCTGTATTTACACGGTTAGACGATTCACTGGGATGATTCCGCGTCACCTTAATCCCAGATCCTAATAATCAATAATAACAATAGCTTTTCTCTGAAAAAAGTGTTTACAGACAGTACAGAATTTTCAGTGATTTTCGTTACAGAATCTTCAAATAATACGATAATCGGTAATATGTAATCTGAAGAAATATTGTTCCATCCGAAGTATGCTCGAACGCTACTCCCTAATGTCCATCCTCGGCTTCCTTCACACAAAAAACTCCTGGAGGTAGGTAGAAACTTACTTAAAATTGTGTGCGAGTATTGATCACAGCTCATCGGGGTCGTTAAGGGACTATAAAAATTCGAAACGGGGTAAAAATGATGATGACGCGTAGAGCTGCAATCTCTTCAGCACATGATTTGCCTTTTATGAATCCATCTTGCTCAAATGAGGGGCTGAGTTCGGTATTTAGTATATCTTTTATCCCCCCCCCCAGGATGATTGACTCTGTAGCACATTATTCCACCCCAGTTCTTGCAGAGTGAGGCCTAAGTCACCCTTTTTCGCTAGCTTCACAAGGTAGCCGGCCTTCATTCCAGTCATTAAGCACCTCTCCTTTCTTCCTTGCTTCCAAATCCTTTGCAACGATGGCATCAGCACATCCGCTGCAGTCTCCGGGTCAGTTTTCAGTGCTTCGGTTTAGTAGGATTCCGTCTGGCCTTACAGCCTTCCCGGCCGGAGTTCAGTAGCTTGATCGTATTCAGGATTTCTGCACTCGTTATAGGATTGGTATTGACTGGCAGGCAGTTCTGTGAGTGCTTCTTTTTTATGGAGCGAGGAAAGTGATGGATAGAAAATTTAGATATCCCAGCGATTTAAGCAAATCATATCCTAGAAATAACTCCTAACCATTTTCTAACCTCTTGTCCTAATATTACATCTCTTAACCATTAGTCCAAAACCTAAGCATAACTCTTCACCCTAACCCTAACCTTATCTCTAACTCCTAACCCTAATCTAACCATCAGCATTACGATTAGATATTAAAAACAGATAAATCAGACTGAGGGAAAGCTTTTAAAGTGAAACGTGAAACGACCAGTGATATGTCTGTCTGCCCAATGTCAGTTGGCATGGTCTGAACCAGTTCCTAACCAGTGAACAGATGAGTTCGAAATTTAGTTTGATGGGAACAAATAGGCCACTTTACCCTCACTGCTCCAAAGAGAGCACTTCACAGATGACAGAACTGCTGTTCTGAAGTTAATCAGTAAATAATATCATCAAATATAAACTTTGTTTCCTTCTGCATGGATGAAGGTTGCCTACAAGAAGCCTTGGATTTGAGTTCGAGACTTATATTCATTTATTAGTTTGCTAAACAGGTCGTAAGTGATTGCTAACAAATAAAATGGTGGACTTTCATTGGACACTACTTACTAGTGTCCAATCAAAGTATTCAGTACAGTCCTACAGGAGGTCAGTCGAGAACCCCAAAGCTCCTCAGTAGTTATTCCTCTGACTGTAGCCCTCACTGAGTGACGTGGGTTCGAATCTCAGCAGGGACATGAGTTCTTTCAAGATGGATGCAGATACGCCTTGCTGACTGGTGAGAGTGCCAACTAGCATGAAATACAGGTCAGGCAAGGCTTCCTGTGGCTAATCGCCTCCAACCACTTAATATCAAATAAAATGGCATCATCAGAGAACAGACTTGGTGGAAGACTTCAACAGTGTTGACTATAAAGTAATTTATAAACTGCTTCAGTAGCACAACTGTGGAAAGCACAGTAAAGCCTTTTGTAGTGAAAAACAGCAGTAAGGTAAGACTGCTATCCTCGGAGACAGATGATATTCCTGTCTGTGACGGATTGAATCATACAACAGACTATGCTCAGCAAGAAGACCACCATATATATATTGAACAAACGAAAAGACAATGGAAGATCTCAACTTTGCGACTGATTTACATCTAATATCAATCAAACTTTACAAATCTACAGGGGAAAAGTAACAATTTAGTTGAAGAGGTAGGCAGCGAAGACCGAACTCATGTTGAAATCTTGCAGGGGAAAATAAGTTTTATTTCTTCACACTGAAAAGATGACGAGTGTAAACAAGTGTGAAATCCTTGCAGAAGTCTTTCTTATCGAGTGGTCATCATTTAATGGTTATGTTCCATATGGAAACAGTAACAGGAACTCCTTTATTGTTCAGTACACTTAATCCTTTAGGTCGTCAGTGGTTTAGTGGTTGAATCCTTCTACCCACCGCTCACACAATCTAGTTTAATTCCCGGCCGACTCTCTCTCTCTCTTTTAAGCCTCACTTACTTAGTCGGTAGTATTTCAAGAAAAGATGGAAAATTTCGAGCGAGGTTACTAACCGCACCCTGTAAAAAATAGACACTACTAACACTGAAACTTCAAACTTAGAGTTTCAAGCCATATTTTCCACTGAGAATGAAAGAAATACTAAAAACACAGCAGAAAGGCATGAAAGCTGCCCAGATTTCGTCGACCATCAAAAACCCTAAAGGCGTTCAGTATACATGGGTTCGAATCTCAGAAGAGAAATGAGTCCTTTCGAGGTTTCAGATACGACTTGTTGACCAACAGTTGCCAACAAGCACGCAATCTAGGTCCAGCCATTGTTTCCTACTGATTTCTCCCAACCATCTAATAACAACCACTTAGAGTTCCACGTTATCGATCCTTTCTTGCTCTTTGATCCACAAATAGTATTACAAATATTCATCATCATATACAACCAAAATGTAACAACAGAAGACAAGGGCCAGTCAACAGATCGTTTATTATGGAAATCAACACATATTCATAGATCTTCATGTACATTATTATAGATTATTGTTTGCAGAAAAACACAGTCTTCTGATTGGTTGTTTCTCACTGAAAGTTAATCTTTCATCTCTTTGTGGCTGTTTCTTGAATGTCAGATCATCCATATGTTAACTGTATCCGCCTATGCAAAGCCTTTGTTCTCATTTTTCTCACGACGAATATTGAAGACGTAAACATTGACGTAAATTACTGTCCACTAATTTTGGCTAACAGCCAGCTCTCATCACACAAATAGGTGATCTAAGTGGGACTCAAAAATCCAAGATGGAATATACCACAGATCGATATGAATAGTTAGATTTCATTCATACTAAACAGTACGCCTAGAGTATATCTAGAATTTCATTGTTGGTGGTGTTTTATTTTTCACAGGATGAGGCTATTGTTAGCTGCATGTCTAACCTTCCCTCTCTTCCGGACTTACTATCAGCTGCTGAATAAGTCAAGATTTAGGAGTGTATCGGGTATACTAATCGAACCTAGACCTCCTTCATTTTCCCATTGGAGGGTTAACTCTTTCTGAGTTTCGCTACATTATTAATAAGTCGACTCGGTTACGATAACCAGTGCAAATATCAGTAGTGGCTTTATTGAGAATAACCCCGCTAATTGTAGCGTCGTATCCCGTTGGCACTCACCAATCAGTCAGCAAAGCGTGTCTGCACAATCTAGAAGGAACTTATGTCCCTGATGAGATTCTAACCCAATGCAACCAGTGAGCGCTGCAGACAGAGACGTTACCGCTGAGGAGCTATTAGGGTTCGCAGTTGATCTCATGCAAGACTGTATTGAATACTTTGGTTGGAGACCAGTTAGTAACTAGTGCAATTTTTCTAGTGTCATGTTTGGTGCAGACTGAACTCTGTCAGTCACCTCTGGCTGCAGCACTCACTGAGTGATGCAGGTTCGATTCTCAGAAGGGACATGAGTTCCTTCTAGATTATGCAGATACGCCTTGCTGACTGACTGGTGTGAGTGCCAACTAGCACGAAACCTGGGTCTAAGACTTAGTACCGATTTCCCTCAACTATCTAATATCGACTTATTGCTAGTGTATTCAAATGCACTAGAATGAATGTGTACACGAACGAGTTCACTTGAGTGACTTTAATGCACATGCCCGTTAATTGTAGCGTCGTAATCCATTGCTATGGTGGTTTAATGAAAAGTTATACTTTTTTGTATGCTTTTTCCATGAAATTTTCCACTAAAAATTGTTTACTGGCGTACATATCATCGAGTGCATTATACTCTTGAACTGCGTTACACATCTGCTACACTTTTATCAGAAACTGTTGCTACATACTGCTGATATCTGCGCCATGTAGTGGGTGGATTAAATAGAGGCAGTAAGTTCAAAAGTTCAACGTATATAACTGAGATTTTCATTAAAATAATGCTGGTATATTTTGTTTGGCCTATTTACTGAAATGCACTAATACTACAACCTACTGGACAAAGCAGGTGGTACCAACTCAAAAAAATGGATATGCTACATCATCACTTCTTAAATCACCATCTTATGTCTTTTGTTCAAATAGCTATACTACGGATTATCATTGAACAAAGCTTGGAATGGCAGTCAACGCTCTATCTCACTCAACTTCATCGACTTTGAAAAGGCGTTCGATGGACAGCGTCGATCGACAGGTGATTTGAAGGCTAATTCACTACTACAGGGTTCCTCCGACAACAACAGTTGTACGACAACGCTACATGACAAGTAATCCACAACGGGAAACTTACGAAATCCTTCGAGGAAGTGAAGACGGGAGTAAGACAAGGCTGTCTACTATTGCCAATGATCTTCCTGATTGCAGTAGACTGGATAATGAAACAGACAGTGGATATCGAGGAAATAGGTATGAAATGGACTCACGCAAAAAACTCGGAGGATTTGGACTTCGGCAATGATATAGGTATGATTTTACACAAACTGGAAGATATGCAAGTGAAAAGCAACAAGTTGGCACAAGAAGAAGCATCAAAGATAGGAGATCAATTCAGGTGAACATAGAGAAAAAAGAGGTAGGTGATGAAGATTCCTGGCCAACAGCGATAGCAACAGCAACAACAACAGACAACAATCAGCCAGCATAAATGGGAGAAGTCTGAAAGAAACAACCTCCTTTACCTACCCACCCTGGAAGCATCGTTCCAACTACAGGTGGTCGGAACTGACGAGGGTATCAAAGCCAGAATCGGAAAAGCAAGACAAGCTTTCATTACTCTCATGTCTGTGTGGAGGTCAACAGCACTCAGCATCAAAAATAAGATCCGGATTTTCAACTCCAATGTGAAGTCAGTCAGTGCTACTCGCTATACGGATCGAAGATTGGCGCGTCACTAAAAGTATTTCAAACAAACCACAGACCTTCGTAATAAATGTCTTCCCTCGATACTCAAGATAAGATGGCCTGCCCATAGAGATCATCAACCGGGATCTCTGGCAATGAGCGAATCAACCAGGAAACGATTGTGAAACAAAATGCAGGAAGAAATGGAAGTGGATTGGCTAGCCATACAGTGAGGAAACAAACCATCAAGTGACATCACTAGACAGGCCATCGCTCGAATGGAAACCGAAAGGGAAGTGGCGAGTCAGTCGGTCGCCCAAGGGTGTTCTGTTGCAGGTTATGTGAAGAGGAGATGAAAGCATGTGGTCAGACCTGGAGCCAGGTGGAAACTTTAGCAAGGAAACCGGACGCAATAAAGACGTTTGGCTGAAGCCCTGTGTTCCTCTAGGAATTTATTTATTCAAAAAAAACTCATGCAATTTCAAATTTTGGATTTTAAAACATGCGCGGGAACACTATCCAGCATGGTTAGCAAAGGGAAAAGGCAACAGGGTATACAGTTAGACAAGAGAACATCTGGGGAATTCCGGACATTCAGCCCCATTTAAAAAGTCCCTGAAAGCGATATATAAGATTCGATCCAACCTGCAAAAGAAAGTGAAGTCAAGATATCTAGGAATAGCTGAGGCACTGGCGATCTCTAAAAGCTTAAGCCCAAGTTATGTGTTCAAATGAAATACGTTCAACCATTCTGCCTACCGTGGCTATCATGAAAAGTAAGTCTGACCAATATTGATTATCCTGTTACCTTTCTCGTCGAACCTTCTCGTTTATTCCTATTGCATTTACATTTTAAAATCCATACCTGCATTATTAGATTTTTTTCCTGTTCCTTTACGTTCCCAGTGGAACATAGAAGCTTTGAGTTTCGGTAGCTTTTATGCGATAGAGTTGTTAGCATCATACCCAACCTTCCCTACTTAACAGTCGTATTACTGGTTTGGCAAGGTAATAAAGGAGTGCGTCTATGGCTGGGGATTGAACGCCAGATCATATGAATCGCGGTTTGCGAGCATTCTACCGCTGTGTCATTGACTCACATTAGATTTGGTTACTGTTTTTACGCTTATATGTCCGAACCTCCTACCCATTTCGTTAATACCACATCTATAATCCGTAATTATACAAACTAACGCGTTTTCCAGTAATTATAATCCTATTTTGTCTTTTCTACCCGACTTTCCTGATTATTATACTCTGTAATTTTATTAATTTAACCTTTGACCCGAAATAATTCTGGAATTTTCTCACACATTTAACATAAGTACACGAATGTACAGCCTCCTAGCTAATGTCGACTTCAAGTGTTGGTTTGTAGGGATTTGATTGGTTACAGTATTTCATCGTGAGCTAACATTAATTAGAGAACCATTGGAAAACCTGGGAGTACTGGACAGCCAGTTGTTTCGTCAGTCTAGTCTGGGACTCTTTAGAAGTACGCACCCACTGCCAGGGTTCGAACCCAGGACCTTCTGTTTACAAGGCGAGCTCTTATACCACTAAGCCACTGGGACCCGATCCAATGACCCATGTATCCCGGTGGGTGCGTACTGCTGAAGAGTCCCAAACTAGGACGAAATGACTGCCCAATACTCCTAGGTTCTCCAGTGGTTCTCTAACCAGCGTCTGCTGCTGCTGATGAAATCCTGTAATGTTGACTTCGCCAAAAAGCAAAATTTTCTTCTCCACTGCAAACGTCTTTTTAATAATGTTAAAAGAAACTTTTTGAAATGATACGATTAGTGTATTCATGCATAATTTAACACTGTGTGTGTGTGACTTATTTTTCAAATCAAAGTAAAACTTGTTTATTTTGTTGTTGGAGAAAATGGTTTGTTTACATTTCTCAAAATTTCGTCAATCAACGTAACACAAAATTTAATTAATTTTCTTTTAACAGTTTTTATTAATGAATATTTAATGGGTGCATTTTTTGATTTAAATTCCTGAATATTAATTATGTAATCCATTGTAGTGTGTGTTTTATGGCATAAATAAATAAACAAATAAACAATTTTAATCTCTAATTCAATTTTAGATTTTCCCGTCAAATGATTGGACCAAAGTGCTAGGTCTCAGGTTGACATATCTGTCGGCTTCTTGTGCAGATGCTTCAACGATGTCTGGGCGCATGTAATTAGCAGTTAATTGGTGGATGGTGACTAACAGTGGTGGAATCCTGGATAACGCGCATTTCGTCCTATTTGAGACTCGTCCTCTGGATGTAACTGACATTTCGAGCACTTCGGATCAATCAATGGACAGGAAAATCTAAAATTGAATTAAACAATTAATATGACCCGTTGCACAAAAGGTGGTGGCTCTTATCGCCCAAGTGGTTTAGTGGATAACACTTTGGCATTTGATACTTTGGGCACGGGGTTCGAGCCTCATCGGAAACACCATCACTCGCTCAATAGGGAATGCCAATTACATCCAGGTAACGAGTCCTAAACAGGACGAAATGTATATTTTCCTGGATTCCACTGCTAGTCACCATCCACAAATTCACTTTTAATTTAAAACTATACTGCCTTTCGTGAACGTTTCATTATCAATATAGCTGTTATAACCAGAGTATAACGTTAGTTAGTGGATGGTAACTAGTAACTAGCAGTGGTAGAATCCGGGACAACATGCATTTTGTTTTATTTGGGACGACTCGTCGGTTAGTGAATGTACCTGCATTCTTCAGTGAGTGAGTGATGGTGTTCCAACTAAGGCGTTTCAAACACAAAAGGATTCTCCTCTAAACTAGTTGGGCTGATATTTCAACCTGAGGCCGAACACTTCGGTTTATTCAATCAGTAGGAAAGTTCAAAGTGAACTGAATAATAATAGTGGTAAACGACACCCGTTGAACAAGTGATGGCTCTCGTAGACCAAGTGGTCTGATGGAAAATAGTTTGGGGTTTGAAACGCGGTGGGTACTTGAGAATGCAGGTAGATCCACTGGCTGACAAGCCCCAAATGGGGCGAAATGCACATTGTCATCATCCACCGATTTATTTCAAGTTGAATAGTCAGATATCGTCGAAGCATCTGCACAAGGAGACGAGCACTTCGGGTTACCAGTTCACCCAATTAGCCAGCCAGAATTCGGTTGGTTTCAAATGATAGGGCTGCATGACCTGAGTCGGATCGGGCACACCGTTGATGAGCTCTACCCCAAAAACAAGTGACTGTATTGATATCACATCAACGTGGTTAGCTGGCTAACAGACACTACTGATTAATTTAAGTAGCATACAACGACTCATCTAAATTAATCAGTGGTATTTCTTTATTTTAACCCCCGTCTGTTTCTGTGTGTGTCTGTGGTACAATTCTTGGTGTGTATATTATGTTTCTCGCCAAGTCTGTGTAGTGAATAGAAATATTTGTAGCGACCCCAAACCGACGTGTTGTTGCTGTCTGAGTGCTGGAGACCAATCTTCATCTTCTACGTAACTAACCTAAGCTTCTGTATGTCACTCACAGTCCCAAAGAGCTCCGACAACCGGAAAAAGACAGTTACTTCTTGATGAAATCTATAGTACCATTTAGTGGTAATAACATATGAAAAAAAATCAAAATTACATCAACAATACCGATGGTTTCTCAGTTACATAACAAGTATTATACAACAAACTTATTTCATCAATATAAATCTCTGGAAGGATAAAACTTGGGCGCTGTAGTAGAATATAACTCCATTATAAATAGATAAAATTTTATTTTTCCACATTAGTTTCTTTATTAGATGTATCACACAGTCACTGAAACAGTATTATTTACTGGATGACACAGTTTCGAACACAATTCATTATTGTTCATTATCATTTCATCAATTATAATCACACGAATTTGAAACTCGAGTTTTATAGCTTTCTTTGTCTTCTCCTATTTGTCGTCGTAGGGGTAGTAGAATTTTCCAGATATCCCACTGGACAGGTGTTGAATCATTCCTATTACACGTGTGTGTAGTTGATTCGATAAACAAAGCTTCTGTTATCAACCTCTCCTTCCACCTAGCTGCTACATTAGATTTTAAAACTGTCATCTTATCCCATCCAGCCTATTGTATGGCTGTGTTGTGTGTAACTGCATGTAGTGAGTGCAATAGCTGAACTATTCTCCAGATTTCTTATCTTATTCGAGTCAACCAATCTAGATTTTGTGGCTAGGTTTTATGTTCGGCTAGTCTGACTGCACCTGTCCTACTACATTGACCTGTGTATTTGACCTGACAATCATTCCGGACAGGGTATTAGATAAACTAAATTGTTTTGTTTCTAGTGGGCCCCACAGGCATTATCCTTTAACCGACAAAGCGTGTTTCTAATTGAGTTTGTGGGTGGTTTGAATGCCAGCCACTTTTATTTCTGCCTGTCTTGTTAAGTATTCTGCATAAGGTGGTTTCCGAGGTTCCTTCCTTGTATGGAATTACTAGTGATGATTTAGATTCCTTATTGTTGGTGTCGTCATTAATATTACTATTATTATTATAATCACTCTCACTACTATCATTATTTATTTTATTTTTACATTTCCTTTCATATTTCCTAACTAATTTATCCGGATAATTATTAATTTTTTACTGACATGGGATTTTGATGATCGAAAATCCAAATATCTGTTTGAATGTGTGGGTTTCCTATAAACACCATTGTGTCTAACTTCCCATCTTCTTTCGTTTTTACGTTGCAGTGTAACATTGTAGCTTCCAATGTTTCACTGTGTGATACATATAATAAACAAACTAATGTGGAATTACTTACTACCACAGTGCCCAAGTTTTACACATATATTAAGATTTTATTTTGATAAATCACACAATTTGTTTGTTATACAGTAATATTTACTAATGACTACGTTTCAAGCACAATTTATCTCTGCTCATATGCATACCAAGTGAGTGACTTGATATGATTATGAGCAGTAATTAATGTGTGTTCGAAACGTGGTCATCACTTAATATTATTTACTGTACAGAATCGTAGATAGTACCTGAGAATCCCGAAGCATATTCCCAATAAGTTGGGATCAAAACTCTATCAGCAAGAATCACACACCAAACACATCTTGGAAACAGTCCAACGTTGGAATGGGATTGGCTCACTCAAACAAAATTGCAGTCTTAATATAACACGCTAATAATACCATCACACAATCATTAGGAGAAACATTGAAATTAGACATTAAACAGGCACAAAGTCAACTAATAAGGATCAGTTGATATAAGGATAAAACTTGGGCACTGCATGCATTAATAGACAAATCACAGGAGGATGTTAAATAATGTTAAAATGTACACAATTGGTGGATGGTGGCTAGCAGTCGAATCCAGGATAACGCGCATCTCGTCCTATTTGGGACTCGTCAGCTGGATGTACCTGCATTTCTCAGTGAGTGATGATGTTCCCACCGAGGCTCGAACCCAGTGCCCAAAGTTTCGAACGCCAAAGCGTCATCCACTAGACCACTTCGGCCACGAGAACCACCTCTTGTGCAACGGGTCATATTAATTATTGAAATGAATTTTTGATTTTCCCGTCGATTGATTGGACCGAAGTGCTCGGTCTCAGGTTGACATGTCGGCTTTTTGTGCAGGTGCCTCGACGATGTCTGAGCACTTCGGTCCAATCAATCGACGGGAAAATCAAAAATTCCATTCAATGTTAAAATGTATTTCAATTCAGTTCACATTATCACATTCTAACAAGTTATTTATTTATTTATTTTACAGTTGAAAACACCTTATTTCCCATGTTGGGTTTGAATCCCAGTGGGTGCGTACTGCCGATGATTCCCAAACTAGGATGAAATAGTTACTGTATTTTATTGATTTATTATTATTTCCCAATGTACTTTATCTTATTGGCCTAAACATCACTTTTTACTGATGTATATAAATGAAGTAAAACGTTGTGTGAGTGAGTGACTTGATATGATTATGAGAGGCAATAGTTTGTGCTTGAAACGTTGTCGTCAGTAAATATTACTGTATAACAAACACTGTGTGACTGTATTGAAATAAAAAATTATCCATAATGGAATTAAACTCTACCACAATGCCCAAGGGTGCAGTAAATTTAATCTTAATCGTTTCAAAACCCATAGACTAAATTATTATTATTATTATTATCACATTAATTCTGCTTTCGGAACCTCAGTTCTTATCAGCACATTCTGTTTTATCTAAATCTTTCATCCGAAGATTACATGGCACATCTGTCATGTCTCATTTTTCCTCAGAATTATCAAGACTGACTGATAATCACGTAAACGGGACAAAATCGATTATTTTTTAAATAATTAATTGTAAAATAACTCATGATTGTTGTTCACACTCATAATGATGATGACGATAACATATTAACATTTACCATGTTTTCACGCCCAAATTTTAAGTCATTTAAAATATAATCGGATGTTTCGTACATGTGTGAAACTCTTCATGCAGCGAATAATAATATAGATGACATAGAGGAGTCATATTCATTTCATTAGTAGGGGAAGGGGAATCACCAATGAATTGGTTAAATAATCTTTTCCTGTCTCAAGTAATTGAGTAAGTGGCTCAATGACAGAATTTTTGGCCAACCACTCACATCGCCAAAGGTTCGACTCCTAGACGATGGAATCCTAAACCTTGGTTAGCTTTGTTCACTAGCCATGTATTTCGTTAGGCAGGTCAGCTTGCTTAAAAAATTAAGCTACTAAAAACTTCACTGTCATCATGTTGCATCTTATCAACTTGTCTTCATACTGTTTTATTCTACAAAAATATAACCTCTAATGGGATAGTTTACTCTCGCGAGTTTCTACCTAATTTCAGCAAAATGATAATTTAGTTTGTAATCCCGCTATTCACATTGGTTGGTGCCAGTTACGCTAAATCACGAATTCGTAGAAGTTAGAATTCACGGACTAGTCATTGAATCGGGTCCCATTGACTGAATGGTATACGAGCTAACTTGCCTTGTAACAAGAAGGTCCTGGGTTAGAACCCTGGAGGTGGGTGCATACTGCCTATGATTCCCAAACTAGGGAAATGAGACAGCCAGCTGTCCAGTACTCCGTGGTTGGTTTTCAATGGTTCTCTAACGGATATCAATTTTTGGTCAAACTCGTCAAAAGCCTTTAATATTGTTTGCAAATGTACTTTATCTCCCTTTCTTTCTGTTTCAAGCGAGTGTCATATTGATTTTTATTCAAATGTCCAATCATCAATTTTCACCCATGTATATAAATGAAGTAAGAAAGTTGTGTGAGTGAGTAGTGCCTTGATACAGTTATGAGTAGCAATAGTTTGTGCTCGAAACGTGGTCATCAGTAGTAAATATTACTGTATAACAAACACACAGTGTGATTTTATCAAAATAAAATTTTTTATCCGTAATAGAGTAATAAGGATCAAGTCGACAGAAGATACGCAAGAGAAGAACAAATTAGATAATAAAATCTTCTGTGACAGATTTTACCAGTAAGAATTTAAGTGGTAGGATGTTAAACTTATTGTTATTATTCCCTTAATTCCGAGTGGAAGGAACATAAGAGGAGCTCGATAGCCCATCTACGTTACATCCTATTGTTTACAGTCCACTTTAACTGGCTCCACCTCACAACATTACCTCCATTTCACCTTCAGAACTGTACCCAACTCGGCATTCCCCTATCGGAGTTTCACTCAAGGATCTTGCATGCGACATCACTCGATAATCATCTCAGTGTGCGTGTGTGTGTGTGTGCCCATTTTATCTCTCAGAGTTGTTTGTTATTGATCCTTGGAATAAATAGTTTTTTTTAAAGTTCCATATCAGATCATCTTAATGGTCAATGAGATCGTGTCGTAACCTGAAGGTACGGGGTTCTCTCCCTGGGCGGAGTCATGACAACGTCCTGTTGAAAAGTCTCTTAACTGAGAGGAAACAGAAGTCTAGCACATCCTGGTTAGCTCATGATCTGACTAGAAATCAATCAAAGCTCTAAAGATAAAAGAAGCCTGGAAGATTAACAGCTGAAGCCGTCATGCAAAGATTAGGTTGAATAGCTCTACCTATAATTAAACCGAAAATCTGGGTACGTTACGTTGATGATACATTTGTAAAAATTAAGAGAAATGATTTAGAATATAACCATAAATTAATAAACAACATATTTGAAGACATCAAATTCACCACAAGAGAGGAAGAATTAGATGACATAATCCCATTTCTAGATGTGCTAATCAGGAGAACCAACACAGAAAATTTAGAAACACAAGTATGTAGAAAATCAACGCGCACACACAGATCAAATACTCAACTATACTAGCAATAATCCACTTACTCACTCACAAAAGAAACGGTGTGCAGACATTGTTTGAAAGAGAGTTCAAACACACACTGTAGTACTCCAGAGTTGAGAAGAATGGAAGAAAAATACCTACAAACGGTCTTCAAAAAGATTAGTTGTCCACAAAATTTCATCAAAAAGTGTTTAAAATCGAATCACAACACCAACAAGGAGCCATCATGAAAGACCAAAAGAAAATTCATCCTGCCATAAATGAGAAATATCTCTGAAATAACAGCCAGAATATTGAAACCGTGTGATATAGATGTAGCACACAAACCAGCCAGTCGAATCACTTCATTCCACATTATGCCAACCGAAAGATCCAACAGAAGGAGGAGATAAAATTAATACCATTTACAAAATAAATTATATGAACTGCAACAGCCATTACATTGGCCAGAGTGGGCGTCCCCCTCGAATCAGGATCCAGGAACACAAATCAGCTGTGAAAAGACACAATATATACTCATTCATATCAATGTATATAGATAATTATGGACATCAGTTTGATGAATGGGATATTGTCGAAATCTTAGACAGAGGAAACACCACCAAAAGTGCAGTCAGAGAATTCCTAGAAGTCTGGTACTCAAACGAATATGCAACTAATACACACCAAATATACCAACTAATAAAAAGTAAATCAAGTGACGAGAAAGTTTAAAATCCAAGTCAGTAGAAAATGATCAATACACATATGTGGAGATGGTTACCGGGAGACGCAATTATATAACTCGTGAAACATTTAAATCAGTTTACTTTATGCGCTAAAAATTGCGCTGAAGGGAGATGTTGTCCAGATGGACGGACAACGAAAGCTCCTCAACTAAACCAAACAGTTCAGAGAACACTATTAATTGCAAAAGTGATATACAGTCTAGGAGAAAAGGGGGAAAATAAGTACAAAATTAACTGAAACCGCAAAAGAAGTATCAATATTGTAAATCGATTTTTTCAGGAAGGATTTTCAACAAACATTTATTTCGCCATCATAATCAATAATTTTTGAAAATAGTTCAATAATATGTACTTTTAAATAATTGAACAGAACACTATTAACTTTTGTTCTGTCCTTTCTAGACTTCATCAACTGAGGTTATTTACAAAAATTCTTTGAAATTGAAGTCTGCTTACACATTGAACTTTTTGCCAGCACAAATGATTCCAACTGTTTATTTGTAAATATTGACCAATCCTGTTAAATGCATAAAATATAAGTGCTTAAACAGTTGCTTGTAGCTACTATTCGTCCCTTTCCCTGCCACTCTCGCAACCCTCTATCTAAATAACCATGACCTCTGAAAATATAAAAACATCATCATTTTTCGTGAATGACATTAATTTATGCGTTGGACAGTATTTAAAAGACAAAATCATTTCAGGTTTCTTGTTTCTTCTAAAGATGCTACTTAACAGTAAAACCTTCGTACTTGTGCTAAAAGAAGCGAAGTGACCTTTTCACATTATTACACACATATCTGTTAGGTATTATATGTATGTGTTGGGGGTCTTGGGGTGGATGCATTTTTGTGCATTCGAAACAAAAAGAAAAGAATAATTACCATAGCCTTATGTTTAAGTACTTAAATAATTCCCGTTGTAACATTAAGAACACAAGATAGAGAGAATTTTCAACACAACAACGAATTTCATAGAGTTCATCGTGAGCTGAAATCAGTTAGAGAACCACTGGAAAACCCGGGAGTACTGGAGAGCTGTTTCGTCAGCTCATGATGAAATCCTCCATACAATAAAATCCCTAAGACACCCAATACCTGAAAATTCACCTGATGCTCACTAGCGACTGGTCCTATTCAGGCAGTTAACCTGGGATCCTAGTGGGAACCTGTGACCAGTAGGGTGCAGCAGGTCGAAGGTGAGGCAGTAACTCATCGAAGAAGACACTGCGAAATGGTCGCACTATGTCGTGAATTGGCAGAAGTTAGAATTCAAGGACCGTCGGATTGGCTCCCAGTGGCTCAATGGTCTAGGAACTAGCTCGCCTTGTAACCAGAAGGTCCTGGGTTCTAGTCTTGGTGGTGGGTGTGTACTACTGAAGAGTCCCAGACTAGGACGAAACGGCTGTCCAGTACTTCCTGCAGGTTATCCAGTGGTTCTCTTATTGATGTCAGCTCATGATGAAATCCTCCATGCAATCAAACAAAATCCCTACAAAACCAATACTTGAAAAAACAACGAATTTACTATAAAGCTGTACAATCGTATATCTACGGTTTTCAAGAAATTATATCTCGTGCAGAGATTGAAACAGTGGTGTGAAGACGCATAAAGTCATATTAGTAGTATGAAATATCATTAAAATATTTAAGATTATATTATTATCATTATCTTGGATTCCCAGTGGGAAATAGGGCTGGCTTCAACAAGACATCTCCACTTTCTTCTAATTTTTTCTGGCCTCTTCAGTCGAGTGCACGATTCCCCACAATCTCATATCTCCTTCAACTCACCACACGATCTCCTTCATATCCCCTCGCGGCGACGACGACCCACTTTTCACTTCACATTCCAATGTCATTCGGTCACTCAGTCTCCTCAACGCTCCCCTGACTAATCCATCTTCATTTTCATCTACATATTTGTTGAGAAATCGGCCCTTTCTGTTGGTTTGTTCCCAGTCAGCCAGAGTTTCTTGTTGCCAATTCTTTCTGGCTGGCTAGTTGGCTGTCTAGTCATCTGATCTTCACTATGGAGCTAGCCAGCGAAGTGGGTAGCTGTTGATAAAGGTTGGAAATCCTTTTTGTGACACGTTGGTCATGTTCCTGACCCGTAAAGAAGAAGTGACTGACTGACAGATATACACATTTGTTTTGAACAGAATCTAAATCTTGTTGCTTATCCTACTGATCGAGTTAGTGCAGAAGACTTCCAAACTGGTTTCACGTTGGTTGATGAAGGCGTATCTTACCTTACCTTCCCGATTCTGGCTGGCTGGTTGACTTCGACATGTTTATCCGTACAATACGCCGGTGGTTAAAACTGTGCTTTCTGACTAGATAAGTGAAGGAGGTGGCCTCTGTTAAACCTGCCTCGTTGATGGCGATTGGTGGTGGTTGTAGTTACTGTTGGTTGGTAATCGTGATCACATCTGTCTCCACCTTCTCTATGTTCACCTGGAGTCCTGTCATCACTGCGTGCCTGCCTCTTCAGTCAGCCAGTTTAATGGTTTTCACATGCGAGTCTTCGAGTTCTCTCTGTGTGTGTGTGTGTGTGTGTGACATTAAATATAAATCATCCACACGCGAAATACAGATCTTCTCTATGGAGTCTTTTTATCGGTTCTGTATCCTCGCTCCCGCGGACGGTCTGACGTGGAATCCAGTCCACCACATTTAGGAATGTCATCGATGATATTAGGAAGGCAGCCTTACAATCTTACTGCTTTATTCACTTCGAACGCCTCGGTGAGTTTTCCTTTGTGAATCACCTTGCACGTGGCATTGTCATATAGCCAGCTAGCTTTTGAATGAGTCTGATGAAGATCTAAGTTACTGCACGCTGTAGTGTTGAAGCAGTTTCCAGATCAATTATCTGCCAACGCTGTATTTGTGATTATAATATAGCGCGAAATATCAAGCGCCAATTGGCAAAACTGTAAATGACGTTTACCAGCCTGAAGATGCTCTCTTCATCTGTGTAAGAGATAAGCTTCCACATCTGACTGCCTTCCTGTGCAAGCAAGGTATAATGGCCACTTTCCACACAGATACGAGAACATATTCCTATATGATTTTATAAGGGAGAAGGGATAGGTGTAAAAAGTTATATTCTAGAACATTTGATCGATTGCTATCATTCTACTAACTCCGACCATAATTTTAAGATCATCTACCGAATCCATACTGACTTGCCTCGTCTTTTTTGTTATAGACTTCTAAAGAATGTGGAGGCTTTGATGAGGCTGTTGATGAATTTAAGCCAGACCTTTTTGTGCAAATGAAGTATGTACAATTCCTATTTCTACCTTGACTGTAGATGGATAAATATTTATTTTCAAGTGTTGGTTCTCAGGGATCTGATGCTCACTAGTGATTGGGCCTATATGGGTAAGTAGTTTTCTGAGTTCTAGTTAGAATTCATGTCCAGAGGGGTACAGCAGTTCCGAAACGAGGACGTATACTCGCCACCGATGACAGCGATTGGTGCCAGTCGCACTGGCACTGGGAGTCATCAACTGAACAGTGAATCGACTGCCAGTGGCTTAATGGTCTACGAGCTTTCCTTTTAACGGGAATGTCCTGGTGTAACAACAGAAGACAAAGGCCAGTCAACAGATCGTTTATTAAGGAAATCAACACATATTTATAGATTTTCATGTACATTATTATAGATTATTGTTAGCAGAAAAACACAGTCCTCTGATTGGTTGTTTCTCACGGAAAGTTAACCTTGTATCTCTTTGTGACTGTTTCTTGAATGTCAGATCATCTATCTGCTAATTGTATCCGCCTACGCAAAGTCTGCTGTGGTTGGTTGTTGAATCAGTCTTTGTTCTTATTTTTCTCACGACCAATATTTTGGACGTAGACATTGACGTAAATTACTATCTACCAATTTGGCTAGCAGCCAGCTTTCACCACACTAGGTTCGACCCCCTAACAGTAGGTGCGTACTGCTGGAGTGTTCCAAGCACTAGGACGAAACAGATATCCAGTGCTTCCTCGTTGGTTTTTCAATGTCAGCTTATGATGAAATCCTGTAACCGAGATATTTATATATATTTATATTTATTTTGTTTATTCAGTCATTCTATGTACCTTTCCCTGGTTATTATTATTATTATCATCACATTTTCACTTTGAATTGTTTCCACTTGTCCTACTTGTCATTCTTGTTTACAGTGTTGAATTCTATCTTATCAAATTTCACACCATGCTATGTAACTTTTTATGTTTGTCTGCTAACCGTATAATTATGCATCCCCTTCCAAAAATTTGTTTAATTTCCTCACGGGGTATAATTTTTTTTAATATAAAGACCACATATATGTATACTATTGTAAAGATTGATAATAAATTCGTTTTTTTTTTAGTTAGACCGCAGACTGACATTAGTTTTAAGAAACATTAGAAACAATCCAGGGAGTGCTGGACAGCTGAAACATTCTAGTTTAGAACTCATCAGCAGTACACTTTGTAACCAGAAGGTCATAGGGTTGGCACCGTAGTGATGGTTGCGTACTGCTGAAGAGTCCCAAACTAGTGGGATGAAACAGCTGTCTGGCAGTTCTCCTTGGATTGCTTCCAATGATTCTCTAACTGATATCGATCAATCTGTGGTCAAACTGGAAAAACAAATCAAATCAATTACAAATCAACTCTTAAGAATAAATTGGTGTGAGTAGCTTGAAAATCCCCATTGAGTCATATGAAAAAGAGAAGATGTTCAGCGAAGAGACTCTTTTCGACGGCGAATTCATTCACATAGCTGTACAATCACATTTATATATAATTATTTGTGTGTGTGCGTGTGTACATGAGGTTTGTCAACTTTAGATAGTTGATCAGGTAATACAAGAATGATCTAATATAGGAACAAGGTTAATTAGACAGCAACTAAAGTAAGATTGAGTTAGTAAGTTAGATGACGTAATATAACTGACTAAAATGTTTCAACTTAGGTCAGGGTAGCAACAGAGGTAATTACAGGCAGAGACTAAGTAGAGGAGGGGTAGAGAATAATGCCATTTAAATTCTGCAATTTGAAGAAGTCTGATTCGTACACCTTTAGGAAGACTACTTCATATTCTGTAGACGATTTCGAAGTTTGTTTGGGGTGTAGCTTGGTGTCCGGAATCTATCAGATGTTCTAAGATGGAGCTACGAGGGCCTCTTTTTTCTCCTTTGTAAAACCATGTTGGTAAGTGTTCGGTGATACGTTTGGAAAGTAAACGCTGGGTACGGCCGACATACCTGGCTCGACACGAGAAGATGAACTGATAAATACACATTGATGAGGCCATCAGTGGTAGCTTATCCTTCACGTTCACATGAATCATAAGTTTTATGGAGAAGGTTAGTCGTAGTTCAGCTGCATAGGCGGCTTTTGTGGTCTAGGATTCATAGATTTTGCAATAAATCTTTCTAGAATAACAATTCTCGACGAGGATTCTCTTGAGATTGTCCATTTCATCTTCTATGGTGTCCCGGGTGCAAAGTTTGCGGACTCCTTAGCTGAGTGAACAGATCAGGTTTCGTTCGGTGTATAGGGATACCCAACTGTGAAAGTTAGTAAGCTGTCCGTTTCACGTCGACTTTCTGTTGATAGATCTTTTCAGTGTTCCATCCTTTTCTCGTCTTGTTAGTTGGAAGTCAAGAAAGGATATTTTGGAGTTGGGCGTTTTCTTCAGCGTGAACTGAATAGTGGGGTGGTAACTGTTTAATAATAATAATAATGATTATTTGCTTTATTCCAAAACAGTACTTGTGATACAGAATGGAATTCTCAGCATTTCACTACAGTATTGCATTCAGTTAGTACATTATCAATAAATAAAATTCTACATAGATTATGAGTAATCTCAGTTCGTTATGACAACAACATATTGGCATATCGGTAGCAAAGCCAAAATTCAACAGAATGTTTTAAGTTGTTAGAAAAGTAGATACACTAGCATATTTACTGGCGTAAACAGAAGAAAGAAACAAAGCAGCACATAACAGAAGAAAAAAGGAGAGAGAAAAGGAAAAGAAAGAAAACGTTGTACCTATAAATGATATGAATTGGAAAGACGAGATCCAGTTGTTCTACTGACTATTAAATAAATTATAGGTATCACGCCTAATGCTTTCTTTATCGCACAGAACACGAGCTAAGTAGGGTATGGTTGAGTTTTTGTACTCGCTAGTGCGAGCATGTAGTTTTCTATATAGCCTTCTGGTTTTGCCTGATGAGATACAAGGGGATAGTTGTGAATGAAGAGGGTGGTGTGAGTTAGATAGATGGAATGGATTTAGCCCATTTTTCACATGAGGAGTCCAAGTGCCTGTCGACCAGAATATTAACAAGCTGGTTAATTGCCACCCTGTGGCTTACCCTGCTGACAACCTTTAACACCCTACGTAATAAGATATAGTCCTTTTTCAGTAGCCCTGGAAAAACTAGGGGGGGAACAATAGAGAATAATACGCAGGATGCAAGAGTTAATGAATCGTAGGAGCAAGGGTTGGTTTTTTTCATAATGTCTTGACTTCTTGATGTAGAAGGCAAGACGGTATATTTTCTTAGAAATCATCAAGATATGATGAGACAACCAGGAAAGATCAGCAGATAAAATGACGCCAATATATTTTATTTCCGAATTGGTCTCCATTTCAGTGTCATCTAAGTTGCACACCTCGTCAGTGGTACCCAGTTTGTTTAGGTCAGATTTATGCCTAAAGGTGAAATTGATTGGCTGTTTGACATTTAGAGGAATTTAAGGTTAGACTGTTTTCCTTGGACCAGTAGCTAATTTTTGATAAAAAGCCATTTAGTTTAGAGTGGTCACTTTGACATTTGACAGGCAAAGATACAGCCAGGTCGTCAGTATATTTGAAAAAATTAATGTCATTTGAAGATGGTAAGTCATGTAGAAAGAAAGAAAGAAAAAAGAAGTGGGGAGAGTATAGCATCTTGGTGGGGGATACCAGCTTCAGTGAGCACAGCAGAGGTGGATTTATCTTTGTATACGGTATACTGCATTCTGTTAGAGAAGTAGGAATGCAACGAGTTAGTGACCCAGGACTCAGTTTGTGTCATCGAGAGCTTATTGTGTGTTCTTAATGTTTAAGTAATTATCCTGTAATCCTGTTGTTGTTGCCGTTGTTTTTCACATAATAATTGATCATTGAATATGCATAAATCTATTCAGTCTATTTATATAGTCCAATGTCCAATGTTCGATGTTCAATTGGTTAGAGAATGCGTTGACATCATTCAATTTAATTGCGGAATATTTAAAAATACTACTACTAATAATAATAATAATAAAGATGATAAATAGGCCATAAAAATTACTATTATTGTCATTTTAACCTCTTGTTCTTGTTAAATTCCGTGGCAAAAATTAAAGATATAAATTATGAATAGATGTGTGAGTAATAAACATTCTTGTTGTTGTCGCTGTTCACAATTTAGTTTTTTGCATAGAAACGACAAATGAGACCAAACGTTATGTAATAAAGTTGGTAGTAATTTATTTATTACCATTATGATGATGGTGTTAATATGAGTTGGAGAGAAGTGGGATGCGTGCGTGTGAGTGTGTGTATGTGTGTGTGTGCAGGACTGTATTTGTGGATTCTGGGGGTCTAAATGTGTGTGAGTTTTGAAGAGATGAAGTAAGAAATCGTTAATGGGTTATAAATAATAAATTTCATAGCACTTTTATGATATGTAGAACAACTGTTGAAAATATTAAAATGAACTTTCTACCCTCCACATTTATTCCTATCCTTCAGTAGCCGTCCAATGTTCACCCAGTAACTCAGAAATGTCATTCACTGTACTTGGAACACAAGATATAGACAGATTTTTCGAACACATCAACTTGAAGGTAGAGGCAATTCAATTCACTTATGAATTTGAAAGTCAGGAAGGGGAGCTTCCAATGTTAGATTGCAGTGTAAAAAGGAAAGCAGATGGGAAGTTAAAAAAACTAGTGTTTACAGGAAACCCACACAGGCAAACAGATATTTGGACTTCCGATCATAAAAATCCCATGTCAATAAAAACAGGATTTGTGAAATGTCTGAGTGAAAACAAGGCACAAAAACTAAGTAGTACCAAGGAAAATCTAACACAGCAAGTGATACACATAAAATAAGCCTTGAAACTTGATAATTACCCGGATAAATTAGTCAGGAAATATGTAAGGAAATGTAAAAATAAAATAAATAATGATAGTAGTGATAGTGATAATAATAGTAATGATAATAATAATAATGTTAATGACGACACCAACAATAAGGAATCTAAATCATCAGTAGTAATTCCATACAAGGAAGGAACCTCGGAAACCACCTTATGCAGAATTCTTAACGAGACAGGCAGAAATAAAAGTGGCTAGCATTCAAACCACCCACAATCTCAATTAGAAACAAGCTTTGTCGGTTAAAGGATCAATCCTGTGGAGCCCACTAGAAACAAAACAATTTAGTTTATCTAATACCCTGATTGCAATGATTGTCAGGTCAAATACACAGGTCAATGTAGTAGGACAAGTGCAGTCAGACTAGCCGAACATAAAACCTAGCCACAAAATCTAGATTGGTTGACTCGAACAAGATAAGAAATCTGGAGAATAGTTCAGCTATTGCACTCACTACATGCAGTTACACACAACACAGCCATACAATAGGCTGGATGGGATAAGATGACAGTTTAAAATCTAATGTAGCAGCTAGGTGGAAGGAGAGATTGATAACAGAAGTTTTGTTTATCGAATCAACTACACACACGTGTAATAGGAATGATTCAACACCTGTGCAGTGGGATATCTGGAAAATTCTACTCCCCCTACGACGACAAATAGGAGAAGACAAAGGAAACTACATGACTCAAGTCTCGAAGTGGTGTGATTACAATTGATATGATCATGAACAATAAATTTTGTTCGAAACTGTGTCATCCAGTAAATAATACTGATACACTGTGTGATACATCTAATAAACTAACTAATATGAAATAACCTTAGCTGTTCTTCATGCATATAGCATTTCAAATGTTCGTGTGGTTCAAGTTATATAGGGATCATGATTAAGCAGGTTCGTCTACGGGTTCGAGAACAATTACTAGCTTGGTTCATCAAGTGTAAAATTAAGTGCATAAAAAGCTGGATGCTGTCACATTTTGGTTGAAACAGGACATTATATCGATGCTAACACAGCTTTCAGGATTATATACCGAATTCTGAAGTCATTAAAATAAATGTTGAACAACTGGATAGCATTTTAAAGTGTCATAATAACCAAAAGATTAACCTTTGACCTAACTGCCTGTGAAGTGAATTAAATATCTTGAATAGAGTGAATTTAAAATCTTTAAGTATTCCCATTATTAATATTAGAACAAGACACATATAAGCGAATAATATTGTTTTCAGTTATTTTGTGATCATAATAATCATCGTTATTATTTTTCTTATTCCTTCAAGTTCCCGGTGGAACAAACGACTTCAGGCCTTCGGCTTGAAGTTTCGGTGGCAGTGGTGTTTATTTTTTACAGGATGGGGTCGCTAGTTTCATGCCCAACCTTCCCTCCTTATGAGCCTTATTACTGTTTTAGAGAGGTAAAGGAGTGCTTCTGTGGCCAGGAATCGAACCAGGGACCACTTGAGGCGTGGTTGGCAACCATTCCCAGGAATTATTAGCCTAAAGCATTCGTCACTTAACACTGGATGCTCACCTGCACTGTTTAAGTCGACTTGTTTTACACGTCATCGTGTTACCTTCATCTGTTCTTTCGTTCGTACCCGACTCCAAGCTAGTTAAGCAATCATCGTTGCACTACAATTTGGATCCTGAAGTATATCTCGTATTTTTGACAATGAATTTCAATTTTGACT
The DNA here is from genome assembly GCA_944472135.2 of Trichobilharzia regenti. Lineage (NCBI taxonomy): Eukaryota > Metazoa > Platyhelminthes > Trematoda > Strigeidida > Schistosomatidae > Trichobilharzia > Trichobilharzia regenti. Next base: position 7,249,908 of record OX235263.1, read on the forward strand.
TGCATTTTGGTCTATGCAGAACAAATACCTCTAGGGGTTGTGGGTACAAGAATTTACGTTAGTATAAGTCGTACTTTCTGTAAACTTCAACCCACACACACGCTCACACACATCCTCCTCTTCCTGAAGAATGTACTAAGGAATTTCATTAAAAACAAAAAACTTGAAGATGAACAGTATTAATTTATAAACAGCGCTGATTTCCGCTCTGTCTCCACACAGTAATTCGTAAGTAGTGGTACTCACCAGTAAAAGCATTTCTGCAAATTCATTCTGTCGACATAATCGCACTTATTCATCAGTAAGTACTACTCTGGCTCCTTTATCAGGTCTACTTATTATAATGTTTCCGTCATTCCTTAGCTTTCTTAGGGCTTCTCGATGCTGTTTAGTCAGCAAGCTTTTACTAGAATGATTACTGTTTTTGTACTGCTGACAACTGTCGACAAGTGTAGTTTTAAACCTGGCGACTTCATCGTCTGACGTTGGGATCAAATCTGTTGTTTGTAGAAGGAGGTTTTCAAACTGGATATCGGTATCAAGTTGATTGACCTTATATTCTTGATCACAAAATCTAGGACCCAATGATAGAGCTTCTAACTGTAATTTATCTAGTGTAACACTTGAAAAATTATGGACATACCGATAAGGGTCTGAAGGAAATAAAGGGAAATCCTTTTCAAGATTTTAACTGTCTAGTGATTTAATAAGTTTCGAACTCCTTTTCTCTGCTCTGTTTTGGCTAACTCTGTCGACATACTCAATGAAATCAAATAATAAATCCTCGAGGATGTTAATTCACAAGAAATTAAAAACTTTATCATTTCATAGGGACTCAAAAGACTTGAGATTACTAGTATGATGTCTTATTAATTAGCCTTCAATGCTCACCAGCCAAGTAAACCACACAGGGTTCGATTCCTGGCCAACGGATTCCTATCAAGTTTAGCTTTCTTCAACAATGCGCATCCATCAACCCAGTAGGATTTGAAAGTAGAATCTTCAAGTTACGATATTAAAGTAACAATATATTTCAGCCATCTGATCAAATGACCTATGACTTATGCTTGGGATCCATTAGCATGCCCTGAAACCAGGATCTTCCACTTACAAGACAAGCTCGTTGACCATTCAGACACTGGGACCCGGCTCAATGGTTAGCCCATTAGCTCTAACTTCTACCAATTTGTGATTTTAGTGCTACCGACACAAGCTAATGTCATTTCGGCAACGAGTATTTCTCCCCACTTCCTGATGAACCCCATTACGGTCACTGTTGCTCAATAGAAATGAAGGCAACTTCCTCCTAGAGCCAGTCAGCTAGCGAGCATCGGATTAGTTTGTTAGTGATGAGCCATTGAATCGGGTTCAAGTGGCCGAATGATCAACGAGCTTGACTTGTACTGAAAGAGCCTGGGGTCGAGCCATGGCGTTGTGTGCCTACTGCTAATGAGTCCCCAAGTATTAGGGCGAAATAGCTGTCTGTCCAATACTCACTCCCTGGTTGGTTTCCTAATGATTCTTATACTGATATCAATCTATGATCAGACTTGAAATAATAGCTGACTACATTTTAAATTTCCTAATGCTTCAATCTACCGCCAAATAATTTGAATAATTTAAACTAAAATTAGTCAATCTATATAAAATGTTGAATCAGCAGAAGACTAATGAATCTTCTTTGGACAAAAAAGACAAAAAGTAAACTGGTGGATAGTGACTAGCAGTTTAATCCAGGACAACGCATATTTCGTCTTATTTGGGACTCCTCGGCTGGTGGATGTAACTGGATTTAGCAGTGAGTAAGTGACGGTGCACCCACTGAGGCTCAAATCAATCCACGGGAAAGCACAAATTGAATTAAACAACAATGACTGACACCTAGTGAACAAGAGCTGGAACGCGTGGCCCGAATGGTCTAGTGGATAACGCTTTGACACTTGAAACATGACGGATAGTGGGTTCGGGTCTCAATGGGAAATAACACCATCACTCACTCTCTTAGGAATGCAGGTACATCCCCCAGCCGAGTAGCCCCAAATACGACGAAATGCACGTTGTTCTGAATTAAACTGCCAGTCATCATCCACCAAAATTACTTCAGGTTGAATAATCAGACATCGTTTAAGCATTTGCACAAGAAGCCGACATGTGTGTCAACAGAGACCGAGCACTTGGGTCCAGTCAATCAACGGGAAACACCAAATTTAATTAAGAAAGACAGTAGTTGAGGAATTCATTCCACATATTAACCCATGTTTTCTTCTTTTTCCTCATTTTTTCCTCTATTTTTTCGACTTCTCCTTACTCTTCTCATTCTAATACTCCGTCCAGTCATTCTCCTTCCGAATCTCGCCACTTCTTTTTCTCATTCGTCTCATTAATATATGTGTAAAACTTGGGCGCTGTGGTAGTAAGTAATTCCATATTAGTTGGTTTATTAGATGTATCACACAGTCAGTGAAACAGTATTAGTGTTTACTGGATGACACAGTTTCGAACACAATTCATTATTGTTCATAATCATACCATCAGTTATAATCACACGACTTTGAAACTTGAGTTGTATAGTTTTCTTTGTCCTCTCCTATTTGTCGTCGTCAGGATAGTAGAATTTCCCAGATATCTGGGTGGACAGGTGTTGAATCATTCCTGTTACACGTATTTGCAGTTGATTCGATAAACAAAGCTTCTGTTGTCGTCAATCTCTCCCTCCACCCTGTTGGTACATTAGATTTTAGAACTGTCATCTTAGCCCATCCATCCTATTGTATGGTTATGTTGTGTGCAACTGCATGTAGTGAGTTCTATAGCTGAACTATTCTCTAGATTTCTTATCTTATTTGCGTCAACCAATCTAGATTTTTTGGGTAGGTTTTATGTTCGGCTAGTCTGACTCACTGACCATGTTCTAAGAGTTTGACCTATGTATTTGACCTGACAATCATTGCAATCAGGGTATTAGATAAACTAAATTGTTTTGTTTCTAGTGGGCTCCACAGGATTGATCCTTTAACCGACAAAGCGTGTTTGTAATTGAGTTTGTGGGTGGTTTGAATACCAGCCACTTTTATTTCTGCCTGTCTTGTTAAGAATTCTGCATAAGGTGGTTTCCGAGGTTCCTTCCTTGTATGGAATTACTACTGATGATTTAGATTCCTTATTGTTGTTGTCGTCATTAACATTACTATTACTATTATTATCACTATTGTTACTATCAATATTATTGCTATCATTATTATTATAATCACTCTCACTACTATCATTATTTATTTTATTTTTACATTTCCTTACATATTTCCCGACTAATTTATCCGGATAATTATTAAGTTTCAAGGCTTCTTCTATGTGTATCACTTCCTGTCTTAGATTTTCCTGAGTACTACTTAGTTTTTGTGCCTTGTTGTCACTTAGACATTTCACAAATCCTGTTTTTACTGACATGGGATTTTGATGATCGGAAATCCAAATATCTGTTTGAATGTGTGGGTTTCCTGTAAACACTATTGTGTTTAACTTCCCATCTCCTTTCGTTTTAACACTGCAATCTAACATTGGAAGTTCCCCTTCCTGACTTTCAAATTCATAAATGAATTGAATCGCCTTCACATTCCAGTTGATGTGTTCGAAAAATCCATCTATATCTTGTGTTCTGAGTACAGTGAATGTGTCATCTACATACCTCCACCATACTTGTGGGTTGGGGGTGAACGTTTCAATCGCTATGTTTTCCCACCTATCCATGAATATATCTGCTACAACCGTCTCACTTTACTTTTTGTTCTACCCGTACACCTTCATCTACAAATAAGGGAATAATTTCCGGCTAGAAAGCAATATGATATTGAGACTTTTATTGAGAAATGGGTCATTGGCCAAATATTTTTTCCATGTTTTTCTTAAACGTTCTTAGCCTTGTAATTCAGAATATAAGGCTTCAAACTTTGAAATTTCAATGGCGGTGGGGTGTTATTCTTCCTCAACGAGATGGAGTTGCTAGCCTCATACGGCCAATCTTCCCTCATTTCTTTCTTGGTTTCCTTCCGGCAGGTGAGAGTTTCTTAGTGCTTCCGCCAGGAATCGAATCTTGGACCTGCAGAGAAGCCTAGCGAGTATTCTACCACTGTGAAACACCGACGAGGCACAGTCTCAAATGCTAAACCACACTATTCAATTAGAGTTAACCGCCTCTCTTCATAGCGATTATGTTTCAATATCAGCCAATCATACTGTCGATTAATTATCAGTATTTCTGCAAGGAATCGAACAGTGTTGTCAAATGTTTGTTTAACTTTGTGTTCATAAATAAACGAAACATTTTCATAGGAGGGGGATTTGTGTATATACCTACGGAGGATGATTCCATATTACAGAATTTCATCATGAGCTGCCACGGGCTATAGGACCACTGAGAAACCTGGGAGTACTGAGCCGGGTGTTCAGGGGTGACATGAAGGCTGGAGATGATCTGACGTAGGAAATAAAAGTCTGTAGGCAGTCGTGAAGCCAGCTAAACAGGATTTCAGGGAACACAGTAAATTGGAGATGTTCTACTGAGGCTTTTTATAGAAGATAATTATCCATGAGTACCACTAATCAATAACAAAATGTAACCGTAGCCAAATTATGTACACCTTATCTTCAACACACCATTTGCACAAATCTTCAGTGTTATTGTGCTACTTCTGGCCTTCCTTCGTATTGCGCTTCTTTGTATTCGTCTCATGTCTTCCATGTATCTGAGCAACGCTGTATCATTTGATCAAATCTATCTCCCTGATATTTGATGTTTTTATTCCGATGAACATCTCATTATATACTACTGATAAATCTTGTTAGTAGCACGCGCCATAAAATATATGCCTTTTTGTGTTCCATCCAATTTAACTAACTGAATATGGTTCAGTGAAGAAGTTTACCTCAAAAAGTCGTCGAATTACCATTAACTCATGGAATATACTACTAATGATAATTGGTGGGTGGTGACTAGCAGTGGAATTCGGAATAACGCGCATTTCGTCCTATTTGGGTCTCGTCAGCTGGGTGTGAGTGATGATTTTCCCACCAAGGCTCTAAACCAGTGCGCATAGTTTCAAACGTCAAAGCGTTATCCCCTAGACCACTTGGGCGATAAGGGCCGCCAATTCTTGTGCAACGGGTCATATTAATTATTTAATTGGATTTTAGATATTCCCATCAACTGACTGGTCCGAAGTGCTTGGTGTCAGGTTGACGAAATGCACATCCTAGATTCCACTATTTCTAGTCACCATCCGCTAATTAAATTCTAATTAAATGCCCAGACATCGTCGAAGCATCTGCACAAGAAGCTGGCAGGCATGTCAACCTGAGGCCGAGCACTTCGGGCCAATCAATTGACGGGAAAATCTAAAATTCAACTAAATACTACTCATTAATTCGTATAAGTAGTTTAAAAGCCGTTCAAGTTAACCCTCGATGCTTGTTAGCCAAGAAAAGATTGAAACAAAATGACGAATTGAACTATTTATCCACTTAGTATTTACTTTTATTTATTTATTTTTAACGTTTGACAGCACATGTTCTCCGTCTTTCTGAAAAAAGTCTAAAAATTCCTCCTCCACCACCACTTCCTACTACTACTACTACTATAAAGTGCATGACCTTCACCATTGACCTTGAAATGAATATAAACAAACGGATAAACAACACAACTGAATGTGGCGCGCGCGTACACGTACAAAAGACAGAAAGATAAACAAAAGTAGCCTCCTTCTCTTTCTCTTTTCCCCCTCCCTCTCTGTTTTCCTCTCTCTCCCTCCAGATCTTTCGGGTGAAAAACGTAAACACATGACATTTGTATTTTTAAGTATTGGTTTGTTGTAGGGATTTTGTTTGATTGCATGGAGGATTTGATCATGAGCTGACATCAGTTAGAGAACCACTGGAAAACCTGGGAGTACTGGACAGCTGTTTCGTCCTAGTTTGGGACTCCTCAGCAGTACGCACCCACCGGGATTCGAACCCAGGACCTTCTGGTTACAAGGCGAGCTCGTAGACCATTGAGCCACTGGGACCCGATCCAATGGTCCTTGAATTCTAACTTCTGCCATTTGACAATTTTATTCAAAATTTACTTTTTCTCATTAGATAGATATATTTTGTTTACTTATGAAGAAGTGACAATTTTTCTAATACTCTGTGTCTGTCGATAACATAATGCTGTTAGAGGTTTGAGTGTGTGTGTGTGTGCATGTGTGTATGCGAGTGTGTTTACTTCTCATACGACATGCATTAGTTGGAAGTATTTATCATTTTGAAGTGTTGATTTGTGGGAAGTTGACTGATTTCGATTTAGGTAGTGGACAGCAATTTCGTCCTACATCGATACTCTTCAGTAGTATACATCCATCATCCTACCACTGGAGATGGAACATTCAGCTGCTGAGAATGACTGTAATGGGCCTTGAATTCTAACCTCTGATGATTCGTAATAAATATTTAGTCCTTCAACCCTTCGTCAGTGTCAGTGTTAGTAAGTATTTGTTCTCACTTCCCACATAGTGGCATTGATTCTCTTTAGACCTTCAGGTAATTTCATCCGACATTCACTCAATAGTGAGTATTCAGTGAAAATTTTAAAGTGTCGATTTGCAGGAGTATGTTTCGTAGGTATTATAATGTTGGAGGCAATCGCTGGCTGGAAGCCTTGGCTGTACGTAGATTTCGTGCTAGTTGGCACTCACCAGTCAGCAAGGCGTATCTGCAACCTTGAAGGAACTCATGTCCCTTCTAAAATTCGAATCCGCATCAATCAGTGCTTATACACCTTGCTGATGAATGCCAAATACCACGAAACCTAGGTCCTGGCGAGGCTTCCTGTGGCTGATTGCCTCCAACCATCTAATACCAACAAGTATCAGTGCACCGTAATGGCGAGCCACCTAGTGGCATGGTGGCCACATTGCAAGCTTGATTGATAGAATTCAGTCTGAAGTGAAGAGAGGAATAGACAATTTACGCTAGTTACTGAATGGTGTGCAATCAAAAATAGGAGTATATTTCGTTAGTTAGATCAAGAACTGACACACACACACACGTTTACAGAACTATTGAAAACCAGAGAATACTGGATACTTGTTTAGTCTCTGGGAACGAGATGAAGCGTCTGGAGTCCTAGTGGCAAGTCATTAATAGGGGTGTCCAGGTAGTCGCATGTGAAGAGATTACCTGTCAGTTTCATAGGCAACTGTACTATGTTCCAATGGCTGAATAGTCAAAAGGACTCTCCGTGTAATCTGAAGGTTCTGAATTCACTCCATTGTGTGAGAATCTACCAGGAAGAGACGGCTGTGTTTAATATATCTAGGTTTTCAAAATATTTGATATTTGTGCCAGTTTAGTTGATATCAAGGTGAATTTTAGTGACAAAGGGATTTCCAATGAATTGAACAATATTCAGCACTTAACAGATATTTTACCCTGATATGAGACTACTCGGTGGTGTTCACTCATCATCACATCAGAAAACGAAAGTAAAAGCTGAAACTTACCACCTCACTGTGATATCTGTGAATATCTGTTCTTAATTCGCCCACTTGTTGCACCTAACCAATTATGACTTCAACTCAGAAGAACGCTAAAAAAGAAGTCATCCCTTGGTCAGTCAATAATGAAACAGGGATTGAGTTTGTAGTCAGTAAGATTTAAAGTTACAGGATTTCATCATGGGCTGACATTAGTTGGAGAACCATTGGAAAACCAGCTTGGAAGTACTGGATAGCTGTTTCGTCCTAATTTGGGACTCTTCAGCAGTATGCACACACCGCCACAGTTCGAACCCAGGACCTTCTGGTTACAACGCGAGCTAGCTCGTAGACCATTAAGCCACTGAAAGCCGATCCAATGGCTCTTGAATTCTAAATTCTGCCAATTCACGACATAGTGCGACCCTAGCCAGTGTCTTCAGCGAGTATTTGTCCTCACACCCAACCTGCTGGCTTAATGGTATACGAGCTCGCTGGCCTTGTAACTGGAAGGTCCTGGGTTCTAACTGTAGTGGTGTGTGCATACTGCTGAAGAGTCCCAAACTAGGACGAAACAGTTGTCCAGTATTCCAAAGCTGGTTTTTTCCAATTGTTCTCCAACTAATGTCAGCTCATGATGAAATCCTGTAACTTTAAATCTTACTGACTACAAACTCACTCCCTGTTTCACAACCAACTGACCAAGGGATGACTTCTTTTTAGCGTTCTTCTGAACAGAACACTTGAAGAATTAAAGTATTTTTCTGAATGAATGATTATGTTCGGTGGAATTTCAGTGCAGAACAATAGAAAAATGAATAGTTATTTCTGATTGGACACTAGTCAGTAACTAGTGCAGTGTGCCTAGTCCTTTCCTTGGTGCAGACTGAATTCTGTCAGTGAATTTTTCAGTGTCGTCACCATTCTAAGTGGCTCGACGTCATGGTCCACTCTGAATCGCTGTTATTAGATAGTAGGAGGCAATCGGTCACGGGAAGCCTTGGCATTCGTCAGCAAGGTGCATCTGCAACCTTGAAGGAACTCATGTCCCATATAACAGCAACAAATCACAGTGCACCGCGATGCCAAGCCACCTAGTGGCATGGTGGCCACATTCCAAACTTGACTGATAGAATTCAGTCTGCACCAAAGATAGGACTATACATATTACACTGGTTACTGACTAGTGCCCAGTAAAAATATCCAACAGAGTTCTACGTGAGGTCAGTTGTGAGCCTGAGTATCTCCTCAGTGGTAACGTCTCTGACTCCAGCACCCACTGGGTGACGCGGGCTTGAATCTCAGAAGGGACATGAGTTGCTTCGAGTTTACAGACCCGCCTTGTAGACAAAGAGTGCCAACTAGCACGAAACCTAGGCCCGGGTAGGGCTTCCTGTAGCCAATTTCCTCCAACCATCTAATATGAACAGTTATTTCATTGTAGTAACTATTCCACAGTGTATTTTATCAAACTCTTCATCAATTTTTTTTATCCATCATTACACCTGAGATAAAACCTAGAACTGTGGTAAGTGATTTTTACTGATCACACCCTTATGGTAAGCGAACTTCTTATACAAAGAATAGTATTCGTGAGCAACGCTGTTGTCGATAATACGATGATATATTGCAATCATGATGTTAGGTGGTTGGAGGTAGTTGATAGGAAACCTTTGACTTAGGTTTATTGTTTATTGAAGCGTTCTTTGGAAAGGCATACGAGCAATGATAAAGCAATTGTGAAGTCCTTTTCGACATTTGAACCTGTGATACCTAGTCCAGATATCTGAGGCGTTGCTCTTGAGCTGCCAGGACCAGCGACTAACTTCGTGCAAGAATTCAGTGGTTGTAACTGTTAATCACTTGGGATTAGTCAGTTTCATGCGACTGCACCCCTTATTGGTGGTAAATGGTAGTAATACCATTGATATTTTGTTGTAAGATCGCATACTTTGTGTCTACATGGTTCAACCAAATATGAGATTACTAAGACCCTTCTTATTTATTTATTTATTTGTTTTTTTTTTGGCTTCAAACCAACAGCCTTTGATTTATGAGTCCAGGGATCTACCAGCTGAGCTACGAATCTCCTATCGTGACCCAGATTTTCACTTCATTTTCCATTACCACCCACATCATTAATAAAATGCGGTCAGTCCATGGTTATTTTAGGCAGACAGATAAAGTCTCGTCGTTAACTGATATCATGTAGAGAAATACTGAGTGCTAAAGAATACTGGACGATTGTTTCGCTCTAGTTTAGACTTACTTACTTTTACTTTACTTCGGCTATCTCCTACGGGAGGATGAGCCGGCTTCATGAACCATGAAGTTTCATGGGAATTGGGTACGAGTGATGTCCCCAGCATCGCTCGGCCTTTTGTTTGTGAGTGCAGCTCTAGCCTTTACACAACCAAGTGTGACCTATAAGGCAGTAGGAGTGGAGTAGGGAGTCCACTATCCATTGGCAGCCGGTGACCGGAGTCCGGTTCATTCGCCTTTTTGAATGGGGCCAGTCACCCAGGACATCGAATAAGCCCTTTGTCCATACGTCTGCCGGTGAACTCCGGTGAGCTTCATACGCCAGTCGTTGAAGGTTTGGAATCAGGGTTTAGCCATCTCCCCTAGACTGTCATCCAATGGACAGTCAACCCGGTGAAGAGCGCCGGGCATCCGCTTTTGCCCTCTCACTTTAGTGAAAAACACCTCCGCCACGTGAAGGCAGTGAGTAGGACTTCCTCAGGAGAGGCTATATAAGACGCCCGGTCATATGGGAGCATTTCAAGAGGTGTACGGAGGGGTGGCCAACCCGCAGCGCAAGACACCCACCCCCCCGACCATCCTGAGGCTTTGGAGGCCTCTAGTTTAGAACGTTTTAGTAGTGTACCAAAATGGAAGAAGACTGCCTGCCTATTATCACAGATGATATTCTTAACTGCGATGGACTGGTAAAGATGTCAGACCATCTGTGGGAACGGGAAGACAGAAATAAGTTGAAACGATAAGAAGAAGACTCCATCTAGAAGATCTGAATTTCGCGTATGGATGATTTATTTTTCATGTCACACATACACAAAGTCGAAGACTTTCAGGCGAAAACAAACAAACTGGCTGACTGACTGAAGAGGCTAGCGAGCGGCGAAGACAGGACTCCAGGTGATGAGTATAGCGAAGGTGGAGACGGTGATGATGAAGATAACTAGCCAGCCAACAGCAACAGCAACATCAATGAGAAGCGCAAATCACCACCGAATGGAAGAAATTTGATAAAGCTTACTTCCTTCAACTATCTAGGAAGCATCAATTCAACCGCAGGAGGACGGCGGGAATGAAGATGTTGGAGCCAGCCAGCCAGCCAGCCGGCCGGCTAGAATAGGGTAGGCGAGATACACCTTCATCAACCAACCTGAAACCAGTTTGGAAATCTCCTACAGTCGGTGGTCGGATTCTGTTCAACACAAATGTGAAGTCAGACATCTAGTCATATCTTCTATACGGGTGACAAAATTGGCTAGCGTGTCACGAAAAGAATTTCCGACAGACTACAGTAGACTTCTATCAACAGCTGCCCACTTGGTTGGCTGCCTCCACACTGGAGATTAAATGGCCAGCCGGCTAGGGCGGCCAGAAAGAATTGGGAACAAACCAACAAGGGAGAGCTGATTGCTCAACAAAGGCATATGTAGGAGAAAATGGAGATGGATTGATCGCGCATACGTTGAGGAGGCCGTAGAATGACATGGCATTCATTACAGGTCATTGTCCAAATGGAAGTTGAATGGGAAGCGATGAGTCGGTCGTTGGTGCGAGGGTCACATGGAGGAGATGAGAGATTCTGGGCAATCGTGGAGCTAGCCATCCGAATAGGACATCAGAGAATAGAGCAAGGTGGAGATGTGTTTAATTGGTGGATGGTGGCTAGCAGTGGAATCCAGGATGACGCGCATTTCGTCCTATTTGGGACTCGTCAGCTACTGGATGTACCTGCATTTCTCAGTGAGTGATGATGTTCCCACCGAAGCTCGAACCCAGTACCCATAGTTTCGAACGCCAAAGCGTTATCCACTAGACCACTTGGGCCACGAGAGCTGGCCACCTCTTGTGCAACGGGTCATATTAATTATTGAATTGAATTTTTGATTTTCCCGTCGATTGTTTGGCGTTTGAAACCATGGGTACTGGGTTCGAGCTTCGGTGGGAACGTCATCACTCACTGAGAAATGCAGATACATCCAGATGACGAGTCCCAATTAGGACGAAATGCGCATCCTGGATTCCACTGCTAGCCACCATCCACCAATTGTATACAAGTCAAATCCCCAGACATCGTCGAAGCATCTGCACAAGAAGCCGACATGTCAACCTGAGACCGAGCACTTCGTTCCAATCAATCGACGGGAAAATCAAAAATTCAATTCAATAACTAATTCAAACAAATAAAAGAGAATTATTATTGTCTGTTTGATGACTCTCACAAAGAACTGTAGAGCGCTCACATTTCGTCTCGCACACCACTCATCCTCTGAATGCAGTCACACCCCGGTATTGTTCTCACGGAGGCGTAAACCCATTATACATCATGTCAAATATCAAAAGAGTTATCAAGTAAAGTAAAAAAAATCGATTCATTCATTTTTTCGAAACTCAAAACTCTTACTCCGAAGTAGTTGCTTCATTGATCGTAAATCTTCAATTCAAAATCAACAAAACACATCACACCGTCAGTTCTAGGACCCTATACTGCCGACGGAAGTTACAAGTATCCCTGGAAGGTGTCAATATTGGTTTGTCTGCATTTATCTCTGATTTATTATGCTGCAATTTCTGACTGACGATGGCCAGAAGTAGAATCCAGGATGCTCAGTTCGTCCTATGAAGAACTCGTCAGTTAGATATGCCTGTATCCCCCAGTGGCCTAATGGCTAAAACTTTGGTATCCCTATCGTGACTATCATTCGCTGAGAATGCGACGAGTTTTAAGCATGTCAAAATGTGCATCCCAGATTACAATACCAATCACCATCATTAATCTATGAGTACTACCCTTCATGTTCATAAGAGTTGTTGCTAAGCTCAGTTTCTCTGTATCAAATCTTTCGGTTTTTAGACTCTACTTACTATAAGTAGTTTGATAAATTCTACAAAATTGTTTCCAGTATTGATCATCCCAGTTGGAAATCGACCTTGGATCCCATCGATAACTACCAATCCTCAGCTTAACAACATCACTTTCCACTATTGATAATGTCACCTTGATACGCCATATTAATTGAGTTTATTTCTCCATGGTGAAATCAACACAGACATTTTAAAATAGGAGTTAGTTGTATTTTGATGTAATTTGTGAATATTTAATGCACATCTTCACTTATTTCACTTGGTAAACAATCTGCAGTCCTGTTATAATCAGGACAAATATAGAAATGTTTCTTCAGATATATTCCGTGTTGAAGGTCACCTAGGACACAAGCAAATTAGTAACAGACTGATATAATGCAGAAAATACCTCTGGAGCATCATTAATGTCAGTATATTTCACTAATGTACTTATATCTACTGATTTACAGACATCTATCCTTCATGCTTACAATTAGTCTAATTAATATTTTGTTCAAATTATGTGGAGAAAATTTAACTTAACCGGTAGTCTCATTTGACTTGTGTTTTAACCAATCAGATATCAGAATTAAAAATACTTCATTTTAATTGGTAGATTCGTGAGAATTTTCTATTGGTTTATTCTATTCACTGGTGAGTCATGATCAGTACAATATTCGATTCAGTTTTTTTAAATAATCTTATTTCACGGATAAAATTATGGTCTTTTACGATATTTTCGTCAACCTGGAATAATCTCTGCTCACCGTTAACAGAGAGTAAAGTGAAATTATGTAAATAGGTGTAAATACTTAATATGTATTTATTTTTTTATTTTATTTTTTGATTACAGCTTGATTCCACACCGTATTTTTGGTACAAGTATGGAATTCTCAGCAGGTGATGTCGGTAGCCCAAATTTTGCAGGCCGATCATAGATATCAGGTGTGTGTCGGCAGGGGATCGAACCTCGGACCATGTGCATGGTCGGCGAGACTCCTAAACACTGTGCCACTGACGCACAACTTCAACTTGTGGTGAGTTACTAGTTAGTTTGCAGAAATTTTTTTCGTCAGTAAGATCATGGAACCACATATCATGTAGAGAGGAAGTATTGGACAGCTATTTCGTCCTGAAAATCAGTCCACTGGAAACTAATGACTGAAATAGGATCTGAAGTTATCTGAAGTTCCAACTGAAAGTGGTGACCAACAGGACCTACCACACTGAGTGTGATGAGGAGGGATACTCTCAAATGACATTGACTGACAGTCTCGCTGTTTATAACGAATATACATCAAAGCATATTTTTGACTGGACACTAGTCAGTAACAAGTGTAATGTGTCTAGTCCTATCATTGGTGCAGACTGAATTCTACCAGTCACATTTTCAATGCGGCCACTATTCCATGTGACTCGCCATCACGGCGCACTTTGAATTATTGTTACTAAATGGTTTGAGGTGATCGACCACGAAAAGCCCTGGCTAAACGTAGGTTTCCAGCTAGTTGGCACTCGCTGTATCCAAAGCTTATTTGCAATCTTCAGGGAACTCACGTCGCCCCCCCCGCCACAAAGAGATTCGAACCCGAGTCACCCAGTGAGTGCTGAAGCTAGCGTCATGTGTGTAGTCCTTTGCTTACAGGTCAAATAGCATGGTGGCCACATTGCAAACTTGACGAATAAAATTGTCTGCACCAAACAAAAGGGCTAGACACATTACACTAGTTACTAACTGGTGTCCAATTAAAATATCAAATGCAATCCTACAAGAGGTCAGTCGCGAGCCCAAATAGCTCCTCAGTGGAAAAGTCTCTGACTGCAGCGGTCACTGAATGGCGGGGGCCGAATCTCAGAAGGGACAAGAGTTCGTTCAAGGTAGTTGCAGATACGCCTTGCTGACTGGTGTGAGTGCCAACCAGCATGAAATGTATGTCCAGGTAGGGTTTCCTGTAGCCAAATGCCTCCAACAATCTGATATCCTCCAATGTCCTTGACTTCTTTCTCTTTACTGATGTATTTTGTAATCCGTTGGAAGTATTATTTTGAATTCCTCCCTGAATGCTTTCACTGAACCCGAATGTTCGGCCTCTGTTGATATGTCAGCTCTTGATGTTGAGGATTTGAAGTCTATCTTAAGATAAACTTGCTGTTATTTGGTTGATACTAGCTGGAAGTGGGATCACGTTGACGCGCCTTATCTTATTTAGACTAGTGAACTATTATTTATGTATTTGATGCACTCGAAGTGGAACATACAGTTTCATCGGCACATGTACATTGTACCCAGTTCTCGCCCATCACCTTTAAAACCGATACCATGCTCCATCGCTTTAAATGCCCAAATGTTATCAGTTAGACTGTGTTGTGTCATTAGAGGCACATAATCCCTTTGCAAGATGAACTACTTAATGTTTAATAATACCACCCAGGATTTTCTATTATTTATTGTACTGGATGTCACAGACTCACATCCATCTGTCGGTGGGATTTCATATGATATCTATGTATTATCATTCCCTTGGGTTCCGAGTGGAACATACGGCTGGCTTCAGAAATATATCTCATCTTTCTTCCATTCTATGATGTCCTCTTCAGGTGGCTAGCTCCACCATTGCCCAGGATCTCTCATCTTCTCCAACTGGCCACACGATTTCCTCCATGTCACACTTGCACCAACGACCAACTGATAGTATCCCATTCAACTTCCACTTGGGCAATTGCCTGCAATGAATTCCATGTCATTCAACGGCCTCCTCATCCTCAACGTATGCGCGATCAATCCGTCTCCATTTTCTCCCACATATGCCTTTGTTGAGCAATCGGCTGACGCCTGTTGGTTTGTTCCCAGCCAGCCAATCAGTTTCTTCTTGCTTATTATTTCTGGTTGGCTGGCCGGTTGACTGGCAATTCGATCTTCAGTGTGGAGCCAACCAACGATGTGTTCAGCTGTTGACAGAAGTTTGCTGTATCCTGTAGGAAATGCTTTCTGTGACACGCTGGCCAGGTTTCTGACCCGCATAGAAGAAATGACTGATTGACTGACTGACTTCACATCTGTGTTGAACACAATCCGATTCTTGTTGCTCATGCTGACTGATTTAGTGCAGAAGCTTTCCAAACTGGTTTCAGGTTGGTTGGTGAAGGTGTACCTTGCCTTTCCGATCCATTGTGTCTGGCTTTGACACCTTCATCAGTTCCGACTGCCAGTGGTTGAATCCGTGCTTCCTGGTCAGGTAAGTGAGGGAGGAAGTAACCTGTGTCAAATCTCTCCCGTTGATGGTGATTGGTGCTGGTTGTTGTTGTTGATGATGTCGTTGTTGGTTGGTTAGTTCGTTATCCTCAACACCTTCGTCTTCCCTATGTTTACCTGGAATCTTATTTTCGCT
Source organism: Trichobilharzia regenti (assembly GCA_944472135.2). Taxonomy (NCBI): domain Eukaryota; kingdom Metazoa; phylum Platyhelminthes; class Trematoda; order Strigeidida; family Schistosomatidae; genus Trichobilharzia; species Trichobilharzia regenti. The sequence goes on from OX235263.1 coordinate 7,265,899, forward strand.
AATGGCCTGGTAAAAATCATCCTTTAGATGTTGATTTATTGTCTTTATATTGTGGACTTTTCTACGGATTTGGATTAATTTCAGTTGTTAGGTTTCGTCACAAACAAAACTAGACAGCTCTTTCATCCTAGTTTGGGACTCCTCAGCATTGTGCACCTACAGCCCAACTACGGATCGAACCCATGATCTACAATTTACAAACCCAACTTGTAAATCATCCAACCACTAGGATGGTATTTACTGATCCCCCATAAATTCCAGCTGTTGTCACTTGGTGATTTAGTACTACTACTACTACCACCAGTTAACATCATCGATGAGCATCTGGTTCTTACCAGACATGGTGGACTACACCAGCTATGAATTCTTGTTATGACTTCACAATATTCACCGGATCCCAAACTATTGATTAAAAGACCAAAAGGCGAGCTTCTCAACCTAAAGAGATCTTGGATTCAGTCACTTGCAGAGTAATAAAAAATCGCTACTAGAGAGTCTCAAAGTTATCTACGGTTTTCAGGGATTTTTTAGCCTATACGATCTATCGAATTCAGTTTTCTGAAGAAGATATATAATCACAAATGATATTGAATCTCAAAATGACGCCATACTACTTGTACACAGAAGTCTGAAGCTTCAGAACAATTAAATTTTATTGAAGTCGTTGAACTGTACAATGACTGTTAATTGATCTGGCGGTTCAGGAGTTTTCCCCCTATATGAGCCCATCGATTAAAAGTTGTCTGCTTATATAATCTTGTATTTCCTGTGGGCGGATTTTTGTTCACCTGAAGTGCTTGTTCTCTGCTGAAATGTTGGCCCCCTAGTATGGATGCATCGTTGATACCTTGAAATAAACATGATAACATTTAGTTAACAGCAACTAGTAGTTCTTCTATTTGGGTTGGAAACTTACTTAGCGCTCGCAAGTCACAGAATCCAATATCCAAGAGGTTACAGCTGTCCCCTTCGCCTGGCAGACAGTGAAGATAGGACTCCAGGTGATGAACATAGAGAAGACCAACAACAGCAACAACAACAATCAGCACCAATCACACCATCGATAGGAGAGATTTGACATAGGTTACTTCCTCCTATACTTACCTCACCAGGAAACATGGTTTCAACCACAGGTCCACCACACGGATGAAGATGGTAAAGCTAGCCGGAAAGTCAGTCAAAATCGGAAAGACGATACAAGATACGCCTTCATCAACCAACCTGACACTAGTTTGAAAATTTTCGGCACTAAATCAGTCAGACAGCTGGAATAAAGAACAAGATTTGGATTGTGTTCAACACAGATGAGAAGTCAGTCAGTCACTTCTTTTATAACGATCAGAATCTCGGTCAGCGTGTTACGAAAAGGAATTCCAACAGACTACAAGAGACTTCTATCAACAGCTGCCACCTTCGTTGGCTGACTCCATTCTGAAAATCAAACTGCCAGTCAGCCGGCTAGCCAGACAGAAAGAATTATCGACAAGAAACTCTATCAAGGATATTTTGTTCAACAAATATTCTGGAAAAAATTTTGATAGATCAGATACACTCTGAGGAGAATGTTGTGTGACATCACACGCCAGACTGGCCATCGAGTGGGATTAAAATGAGAAATAACTAGATGGGCGTGAGTCCCTGGGGTGAAGTGGAGGGGATCGCGTGTGGAGGAGGTGAGAGTCTACCGTCAATAGTACGCCTAGCTGAAGAGTACAGTATAGTACAGGACAGAGTTCAGATATGCAGTTACAGCCCTATGTTCCACTCGGAACCCAAGGAATTACTACTACTAATAATAATAATAATGAGTGAAATCCTTGGAAGCCTGTTTCTTCCTACGTAAAACACATCGTCTGGACACACCATTAGTTTAGTGACTAACACCTTGGTGTTTAGTAAGATGGGAGCTGGGCTTAAGTCTGAGTTCAAATAGCATCACTCACTGGAGATGCAGGTACATTAAGCTGATCAGGAAGAAAGCAGTACACCGTATATTGGAGAAAGTCGTCCACTTCATTGCTTACTGAGGCTGGTGTCCCTCAAGGTGCTGCTCTTTCTCCTTTTCTGTTTTCTTTCTTCTTGCATGACTTGCCTCACTCCGATGATGAAATGAACATTGTTAAGTGTGCCGGTGATCTAACTATTCCAATGTCTGTTAACCCTCAGCTAGACTGTACTAAGATGAATAACTTTCTAACAACAGTCAGCAAATGGTCTTCGTCTAATGGCCCTAAACTAAATCCCTCCAAATGTCAGACTGTTAATTTCAGTTTCCGATGTGTAAAAGAAAGTTAGATGAAGCTGTTGATTCCTATGACCCTTGCAAAGTTGATGGTACTACTATAGAAACCAAGTCTGAAGTTAAGTAGCTCGGATTAATTCTTCCTTCTGATCTATCCTGGTCTTCCTATGTCTTAGCGATTTCTAAAAGAATATTTCGTCTGACACTTTACACTGAGAAGAAGTGTAGGAAGTTGGGCATAACTCAACCACTCCTCCTCCTCTTACAGTTTGTCAACTCTGGCATCTTACCTATTCCACTTTACTGTTCACCCTCGCTTATTCTTTCCTGGACTGCTTAAAAAAGACTATGTCATACTTCGTAGAATTCTAAAGAGTGACTGTCAATAGGACGAGTGGCAGCTATCCCACTGGGCCATATCGTCGACATTGTCACTGATAGACACTTGATGTCATGCAACAAATCCGCCAAAGGAATTTTGTCACACTGTGAGCATCTACCTCAGCACCTGCAGCTCCAACCTTGTGTCTTCTCCTCAGGTAAAACAAGAAGTCTTTTCATCAGAATAATTTATGCACGTATATCTAAGTATAAAAATTCCACTACACCATATTTGATGGCACTACTAAATAAACCATTTCCTCCACCCTTACACCATCAAACTTTATTGTTATTGTACTTCTTATATTTATAATCCCCTCAATATTTTGTTTTTATTTGTTTATTTTTTCATAAGTGTGAACATCATTTAAGCTAGCTGTGTTACAACTGTTAATTTTGTATTTCCCCTCACCATGCTGCTATATCAACAGAACATCAGATTCAATACTCTGTAATAACATGCTAAAAATTCCAAACTGACTGTATCGACAATACTGTTTGAAACAAACTCACTGTTATTATTATTATTATTATTATTATTGTATTTAATATTCTCAATTCGTGCTTCGAATATTTTTGACTTTATATCGTAAACGTGGACAAATTCCTGTGGTTACTTTTGTTTTAATTTTTAATTTTAATTATATTTTGAGTAAATCAGATGCAAGGTGTTGTGACAAATGCTGAGAATTCCATTTTGTATTATAAGTACAGTTCGTCTTGGAATAAAGCAGATTATTATTATCATTATCAATCCCATATTCTGGAATTCACTGCTAACCTCATATTCCACCAACTAAATGAAAATTTTATACCCTTGAGTTCTGTTCAACCCATCACACAACTGTTGATAAAACTGTTGAGATAAACAGGAACATTTGAATTTTAATACTGTTAAGCCATACCTAATTCATCTTCCTTTAAAAACACATGTATACACAAAGTATCTGTGGAGTGGTGTTGGTGTTTGTGGGAGTGGCAATAAGCTGTAGGAATATCTGTTGGCATCCTGGAGTTTCTGCAGGAAAAAATGCCCATCCATACACACGCACACACGCGCACACACTCGCAGATATGCACGCGCACACGAATTCCTGAGTACTCACATCTCATGTAATTCATGTAAAGGAAGGTGAAACTTAACCCCCCCCCTTCCACTCACTCACGCACCCACACACACACACACACACATGCAAACAAACAAACTGGCAATAGAATCAGACTAAAGGAGATAAATGGATATTAAAAACATTTACATTTTTCTCTCTCATTTAAAGATGCTGTTTTTCACATAATTTTATCTTAAGATAATAACAGCTATAAATTATTAGAAGGTCAGGTTGTTTTAGAGAAAGAACATAAATACAATCAATGAGGGTTAGAGGATAAATCATAATGATTGATGACATTGTGAATATTAGGATGGGGAGAGAGAGAGAGTAAAGCAGCGGGAGGGCGGGTGGTTGATCAGTCGGTTAGGAATGCGACAACGAGAGGGAGAAAGGAGAAGAGATAAGATGCAACAACAGGGTGATAAGAAAATAAATAAGTGTTTGAAATGAGTTTTCCGTCTTTAATGTTGTACTGATGACAGTTAGTCAGTTAGTTAGTGGTTCTTTGTTTACGAATGAATGATGTGAAAAGCCTGAAAAAGAAATGATGAAATATCTATATAAATTTATGCTTTCTTAGAAAATGAGTGTTACTCTAAAGTATGCATGCCCAGAGAGAAAACATTCTTCAACATTATTATTATATTATTATTATTATATCCTTTAATTCCTAGGGGAACATGGGGCTTCAACTGCGCACCTCCATTGCCTTCTGTTTTCTGCCAACTTTTTCACTCCGCTCCAAGTCTGCCCACATGCTTTCATCTCCTCCTCACATCGCCTCCTCCAAGCCACCTTCACACTGACGCCCAACTCACCGCTTCCCTTTCGGATTCCACCCGAGCAATGGCTTGTCTAGTGATGTCACTTGATGGTTTCCTCAGAGTATGACCAGCCAATCCATCTCCATTCCTTCCTTCCTATTTGTTTCACAATCGGTTCCTTCTGGGTTGTTTCGCTCATTGCCAGGGATCCCTGTTTCTGATCTTTTTGGCTGGCTATTTGATCTTGAGTATTGAGGGAAGACAACTGTTGATGAAAGTCTGAAGTTTGTTTGAGGTGCTCTTAATGACGCGCAAAGTCTCTGGTCCTTACAGTGAGTAGCACTGACTTCACACCGGAGTTGAAAATCTGGATCTTATTTTTGATGCTGAGTGCTGAGGGTTGATCTCCACACAAACCTAAGAGCAGTGAAAGCTTGTCTTGCCTTTCCGATTCTGGCTCTGATATCCTTATCAGCTCCGTCCGCCTGTAGTTGGAACGATGCTTCCAGGGTGGGTAGGTAAAGGAGGTTGTTTCTTTCAGACTTCTCCCATTTATGCTGGCTGATTGTTGTCTGTTGTTGTTGCTGTGGCTGTTGGTGTCGGCCAGGAATCTTCATCACCTACCTCTGTTTTCTCTATGTTCACCTGAATTGATCTCCAATCTTTGATGCTTCTTGTGCTAACTTGTTGCTTTTCACTTGCATATCTTCCAGTTTGTGGGAAATCAGACATCTACGTTTTATCGGCGAAGTTCAGATCCTCCAAGTCTCTTTTCGTCTGAGTCCATTTTATGCCTGTTTCTTCATTGTCCGTTGTCTGTCGCATTATCCAATCTACTGGAATCAGGAAAATAATTGGCGATAGTAGACAGCCTTGTCTCACTCCCGTCCTCACTTTGAAGGCTTCTGTGAGTTTCTCGTTGTGGATTACTTGGCATGCAGCATTATCGTACAACTAACTGCTGGATCAGATGTATAATTGTCGATGGGATCCCGTAGTAGCCAAGTAGCTGCCAAATCACCTCTCGACCGTCGCTGTCGAAGGCCTTTTCAAAGTCGATGAAGTTGAGTGAGGTAGAGGGGTGACTGCCATTCCAAGCTTTGTTCAATGATGATCCGTAGAGTGGCGATTTGATCAATACATGATTTGTTTCTCCTGAATCCCGCCTGTTCCGGTCGAAGTTTTTCATCTAGGGCTTGTTTGATTCTCTCCAGGATGATGCGGCTTAGTATTTTGCTTGGAATGGACAGAAGCATAATTCCACGCCAGTTTTTGCATTGACTTAAGTCTCCTTTCTTTGGTAGTTTGAATAAGTATCCTTTCTTCCAATCCTCGGGTACTTTGCCCTCTTTCCACACCTTCTCCAGCAGTGGCGTCATCAAGTCCGCTGTTGTCTCTGGGTCTATTTTTAATGCTTCTGCTGGGATTCCATCTGGTCCTGCTGCTTTTCCAGCTTTTAGCATCTTGATTGCATTCAGGACTTCTGATTTCGTTGGGGGTCAATGTTCACTGGTAGTTCTGCTTCCGTTGTTGGTATTGTTGGACGCGTTGTAGGTGGCGGTCGATTTAGAAGTCTTTTGAAGTGTTCAGCCCAGTGCTTTCTCTGTTCCACCTCTTTGGTGATTGACTTTCCATTGTCGTCCTTTATTGGCTTAATCTGTGTCGAACGTTTGCCCGATAGGTTCCTAGTTGTTTGGTAGAGTGTGGCGAGGTCTCCTTTGCCTGCAGCTTGTTCTGCTTCACTTTCCATGGCTTCATAATATTTTCTTTTGTCTTCCCTGGCACTCTTCTTCACTCTTTTGTTCAGTGTATTGTAGCTTGCATTCAGCTCCTGTTTTTGTTGCTCGTCAGTGCACTGGATAATCTTTTGTTTCACTGTCCTTCCCTCTTCTATTAGTTTCCAAGTGTCCATAGTGAGCCACTGTTTGTCCTGCCTCTTATTTCTGCCTAGAACTTCCATGCAGGTTTGACTCCACACCGTTTTCAAGTTGTCCCAGTGCTTTTCGACGCCGACCTCTTCGCTGGTGTTGATTTGTATCTCAGCTTTGTCCTTTATGCTTGCAATGAAGATGTCCTTTGTAGCCTGGTCCTTCAGCTTTTGAGTGTTGAACTTGGCTTGTGGTCTATCTGCAGCTCCTGATTCCCTGAAAGCTTTTAATTTGATTTGGATTGTCCCTTGTACGAGATAGTGGTCTGAGCCAACGTCTGCTCCTCTTCTTACTTTTGTGTCCAGTAGGCTGCGCCTCCACTCCCTTGAGATTGAGATGAAGTCAATTTGGTTTTTGGTTTGCCCGTCTGGTGACACTCATGTAGCCTTGTGGATTTCTTTGTGTTTGTATACACTGCCACCAATCACTAGTTCGTTGAAGGCGCAGAAGTCGGCGAAGAGTTCTCCACTTTCATTCATTTCTCCGAGAGCTTCTCTACCCATGATGAGTTCCCTTCCTGTGTTGTCTGGTCCCAGTTTGGCGTTCATGTCTCCCATTAGTATTTAAATGTCGCCAGCTGGAGTATTGTCCATTGTTGCCTGTAGTTGTCTGTAGAATTCTTCTTTCTTTTCGAGGTCTGCGTTGTTTGTGGGTGTATAACATTGTATGATTGGCACTTTCCTTCCTTTGGAGTTGAATCTGGCGGCGTATCATTACCCTGGACGAGATCGCCTCCCATTGCATCAGGGCCTTTGTTGCCGTTGGTGACATCTTCAACAAGATGATAAGAATATTGAGACGTTGGAGACCCTGTAACTATCCTGATTCACAGTGTATACACTAGATTAGTTGAGCATAAAAACACAGAGAAATCTAAATTACAACATTGGTCACAAGCTGATATCAGTTATAGAAACATTGGAAAACTACTGTTCCGTCAGCTTGGCTTGGGATTGTTCATCACTTCGAACCTACACCCAGTTTCAAGGAAAGCTCGTAGACCATCTAGTTTCTAGGAACCAACCCAAAGGTTCATGAATTCCATCTTCTGCCTATTTAGGATATATTTTTAGCGTGACTAGCACCAGCCAGTTCCAGCGCTGGCGAGTATTTTTTGTCACAGCCGAATTAGTGAACCCCAATATCGGTCATGTCTTCTTACTAGAATTGCAGGCAAATAAGTCTTACGGTCAGTCACTAGCGAGTATCACATTAATTTGATAGAAGGTAGAATTCATGGGCTGGTCATTAAATCTGGTCCCATTGGCTGAGTAGTTTACGAGCTTGGCTTGTAACTGGTAGGTCCCGCGTTCCAATCTTGGCTGTGGGTGCTTACTAGCGATGACTCCCAATCTAGGAGGAATTAGCTGTCCGTTACTTCCTGCTTGTTTTCCAATGGTTCTCTAACCGATGTCAGCTTGTGACCACTCCTGTAATCAATCAAATTTCTGCAAATCAATACTCGATAATAAATCTAGATTAGTAGACTTTAAAGTATGATAAGAAATCAAGAAAAATGGTTCAGTTATTACCCAACACAGAGGGGTAGAGCAATCGACCTAGTATCTAATATAATGGGCTTGAAGGAGAAAGTTTAAAACTGAAACTTTATTTATCGTGTAATAGGAATGAATCAACACCTCTTCATCAGGAAATCTGGTTAAATTCTGCTATCCTTACGACAAATGAGAAGGAAGACAACTATAAAACTATATTTTTGAAGTTGTACAAAGTCACAATTGATAAGAATATGAACAGTAATAAATAGTGTTCGGAAAACGTCATCCAGTAAATAATACCGCAAAACAAATTCTTGAAAATTTATCTGATTCTAGGTGCGTCGGTGGTATAGCGGTTGGGACGCTCACCGACCATGCACATGGGCCGGGGTTCGATCCTCGGCCACCGGAGCACTTCTGCACCTCACTGAGCCAGAAATAATGCTGATAAAGAGGAAAGGTTGGGAATGAGGCTGGCTAGCAACCCCATCCTGTAAAAATGAACACCACTGCTACAGAAACTTCAAGCCACCACTTTGAAGCCCTTTGTTCCACCGGGGAACGTGAAGGAAAAAATAAATCTGATGCCGGCTAATAATTGGCTACAGGACGAAGTTGCCTGCAGTTCTAGTCAGGAGTCATCACCCGTGGGGGCTATCCAGTCGGAACTAGAAGATACTGGGTTCGAAACCCAGTGGGTGCATACTGATGTTGATTTCCACACTACGATGAAACAGTTGTACAGTACTCTCTGGTTCTCAACAGCTCTCTAACCAATATCAGTCTGTGGTCCAGACTGAAACAGCAAAGATGTGAAAGAATGGTATGCGAAGCTCTATTTCAGAACACTTGATTAACTTCTGTCATCTTACTAACTGTGACCACGACTTTAAGATCCTATATAGAATTCATGCTAAATTTCCGCTTTTGTTTAATTTTAAACTTCTAAAGACATTGGAGGCCTTGGTCATTCATGAATTCAAGTCAGACTTCTGTGTTTTTTTCCCTCACGTTCCCAGTGGAACATAGGGCACCTTCAAGCTAGTGGCTTGAAGTTTCTGTAGCGGTGGTGTTTATTTTTACAGGATGAGGTTGCTAGCCTGCCTCATGCCCAATCTTTCCTCTTTACCGGCATTATCTCTGGCTCAGCGAGGTAAAGGAGTTCGTCGGTGGCCGGGGATCGAACCCCGGCCCATGTGTATGATCGGCGAGCGTCCTAACCGCTATGCCATCGACGCACCTCAGTTCACCTGCTCTTGTGAATTAAGGTATATCGGTCATAGCCAGAGGACGCTTTCCACACGGATACGAGAACATATTCCAGCAGCATGCTTTTACAAAGGAGAAAGGAAGTAAATGCCAAGCTGTATTCTAGAACACTTGATCGACTCCTGTCACTCTGCCAACCCTGACCGTGTTCTTAATATCATCTGCAGAATCCATCCTCACTTGCTGGCCACGTTTTCTTCATGATAGACTTCTGAAGACAGCTGAGGCTTTGTGTACAAAAGAAGTATGTACAATCCCTACTTCTGCCTTGGCCATAGAGGTACAGACATTTATTTATTTTGTTCATTTAGTTAATCTATGTACCTTTCCCTCGTTACTATGACTATTATTATTATTGTTGTTATTACTATTCTCACTCTGAATTGTTTCCGCTTGTCCCACTTGTCATTTGAAATCCAAAATTATTAGTTTTTATATTTTTTATTTTTACAACAGTGAATTCTATCGCATCAAATTTCACACCATGTTATGTAACATTTTATATTCACCTACTAATCCTATAATTATGCACCCCTTTCCAACATCTATACACCTTATGAATTATTTTATATGTGACATTGATTATTTTGCCACTTGACATTTAACTGTAATTATAATCACAAACATTTTAATTGCATTTCATACTACTATTATTATTTCATGTATTCACACCTTTGACCTAATTCCCTCACTGGATATAATCTCTTAAAAACCATATGTATATACGATTGTACAACTTGATAATAAATTTGTTGAAAAGCGTCTCTTTCCTGAATAGTATCTTCTCGATATGGAATTGAACAGTATTATAGTGATCAAGTTTTATACGTACAAACACACTAGCGCACATTCTTTAGTTGGATAGACGGAATTATGCGCAAGTTTACTATCCCTGATGATATTATTTCTGTTGATGGTGACTGTAAGTGGAATCCAGGACAATGCGAATTTCGTCCTGTCCAGGACTCTGAGACTGTTTCTAACATACTGTAGCGGGAAAGGAGAAGACAAGAGACTTAGTACTTGCAATTTGATATATATATATATATATACTACTGCACCATCTATGCAGCAGCAGAATGCTCGCCAGCCACGCCTCACGTGGTCTGGGGTTCGATCCCCGGCCACCGACACACTCCTTCACCTCTCTAAGCCAGTAATAAGACTGGTAAAGAGAGAAGGTTGGGCATAAAGTTAGCAACCCCAACCCGTAAAAATAAACACCACTGCTATCAAAAATTCAAGAAAGGCTCTAGGTTGAAGCCCTATGTTCCACTGGGAACGTGGAGAAATAAAACTAACTGATACATGAAATCCATGATTTGCACACATCTTCCGTGTAGTTGTGCTAATTCTCATTCTTCGTATTGTGTTTCTTTGTCTTCTTCTTGTTCTTACCGTGTCTTCCATGCTTCACTTCATCGACTTTGATAAAGCCTTCGACAGCGTCGATCGAGAGGTCATTTGGAAACTATTTAACTACTACGGGTTGCCACCAACAATTATACACCTCATTCAACAGTTGTACAATAATGCTGAAAGCCAAGTAATCCACAAAGGGAAATTTGTGGAACGCTTGGAAGTGAAGACGGGAGTGAGGCCAGGCTGTCTATTATCTCCAATCATCTTCCTGATTGTAGTAGACTGGATAATGCGACAGACAGCGGGTAGCGAGGAAACAGGCATAAAATGGACTCACACAAAATACTTGGAGGATCTGGATTTCGCCGATGACATTTGTCTGTTTTCACACAAACTGGAAGATGTGCAAGTGAAAAGTAACAAGCTGTCAGAGGAAGAAGCATCAAAGATAGGACATAACTTCAGGTGAACATAGAGAAAACAGTGGTGATGAAGATTTCTGACCAACAGTAACAGCAACAACAACAGACAACAGTCGGCATAAACTGAAGAAATCTGAAAGAGGCAACCACCTTCATCTATCAAAGCAGCGAGGATCGGGAAAGTAAGGTATGCTTTCGTTACTCTTCAGACTGTGTGGAGGAGATCAACAGCATTTCTCAGCATGAAAAATAAGATCTGAATTTTCAACTCAAGTTTGGAGTCAGTGCTACTTACTATACGGATCAGAAACTTGGCCAGCGCGTTACGAAGGCCACTTCCAACAAATTACAGACCTTCATCAACAGCTTTCTTCCCTCAATATTCAAGATGAGATGACCGGTCAGGAAAGATCAGCAACAGGGATCTCTGTCAATGAGCGAACCAAACCAGTAGGAACCAAATGTGCAACAAATATGCGAGAAGAATTGGAGGTTAATTGGCTGGCCAAACTCTGAGAAAATAAACCATCATCAAGTGACATAGATCACACTCCAGGCCATTGCTAGATTGGAACCTGGTCGGGAAGCGGCGAGCTGGTCGTCAATGAGAGGGTGGGGTGACATGGAGGAGGAGGCGACGCGAAGAGATGAGAGCATGTGGGTAGACACGGAGTCAGGTGATGAAAACGTTGGTGGAGAACCGAACTCAATGGAGACCTACGGTTGTAGTTTTATGTTCTTCTTCTTCTTTACTTCGGCTATCTCCTACGGGAGGATGAACCGGCTTCATGAACATCTCGAATGTTTGTAAGAGAGTTGATGAAGTTTCATGGGAATTGGGTACTAGTGATGTCCCCAGCATCGCTCGGCCTTTTGTTTGAGAGTGCAGCTCTAGCCTTTACACAACCAAGTGTGACCTATAAGGCAGTAGGAGTGGAGTAGGGAGTCCACTATCCATTGGTAGCCGGTGACCGGAGTCCAGTTCATACGCCTTTTTGAATGGGGCCAGACATCCAGGGCATCCAATAAGCCCTTTGTCCATACGTCTGCCGGTGAACTCCGGTGAGCTTCATACGCCAGTCGCTGGAGGTTTGGAATCAGGGTTTGGCCATCTCCCCTAGACTGTCATCCAATGGACAGTCAACCCGGTGAAGAGCGCCGGGCATCTACTTTTGCCCTCTCACTTCGGTGAAATAAACACCTCCGCCACGTGAAGGCAGTGAGTAGGACTTCCTCAGGAGAGGCTATGTAAGACACCCGGTCATATGGGAGCATTTCAAGAGGTGTACGGAGGGGTGGCCAACCCGCAGCGCAAGACACCCACCCCCGACCATCCTGAGGCTTTGGAGGCAGTTTTATGTTCCTCTAGGGACTGAAGGAGACAGTAATATATAATAATAATGTTTCACTGAAAAAAACTAGTTCATTTCCCCCCCCCCTTTTTTTTAACGTGAAATCTAACTCTCCACTATCTAATGCTTTTTTTTGCCAATCGATGAACAGCTCTCTCTCTCTATATATATATATACTACTACTAATAAATCTTGTCAGTAGTGCATATACTGCAATACTCCTTACTATTGCTGCTTAACACAGATATTAGTAACACAAACATACATTCAACACACATCATTGTTCTTTTGTACTTATTCTCTCTAATAGATAACATGTATCAGTAAAAATTGTACCAATTATTATTATTATTATTTTTTTAATATTTTGTATAGTATTCAACTTAGAAAAGAAAAGAACATTGTCTATCCAAGGGAGTTAATAAATAAATAAATAAATCAAGCAAGCAATGTCAGCTGTTATCATTATATATATATATATACATTAAGATTCTGTCTGCTGAACACTTTTCACATTGTGTGTATAAAGGTCGTAATTGTGCATGTGTGTGCGTGGGAGGGGTGGAGGCATACATACATGGTGAGGAGGAGGTTTGCAGGGGGGGCGGGGCGCGTGAATACTTATCAGGAATGTTAAATTGTACATGTCAATACGAATTATCTCACCTCACAAAGATACTTATTTCTTTAAGCAAGTAGTAGCAATAGTGCTAATAGAATAACATATTTGACAGGTGGACATACAAGCGCACGCACGCACACACATGCACTCCTGAACACTCATAGGCATAAATAGATAGATAGATAGAAAGGCAGACAGACAGACGACAAGTACATAGCTTAGACCTCAAAAATATATGTAATTATGATAAATGATGAACAATTTAGCAGTGATAGTCAGACAAACACGCACACACACATATATATATACAGACACATGTACACACAAATAACTACACACCTACAAACACATACCAGAAAGACATCATGTTCTGTTTGTTTTTAAGTGTATTATATTTCGTTTCTGAAATGTATTCAAAATTTTTGAAATTTTGTCAGTTTTCTCCTTCGATGATTGTATTTTACTCACATCTTTGTTACTTATCTTTCTTAAATACACACATATAAATCAAAAATGTATCTACAAGCACCTATACATATATGTAACAATCTACATACATGTGAACATTGACATATAGAAAGAAAAATAAGAAACTGTTGAATAAATGTTTATTTGCTACTTGTATTTCCCTCCCTGCATCCATCATTCTAAGGTTAAATAAAGAAGAAATGTAACAAAACAAAAGTGTTCAATGTCCAATATACGCGAATATATATAATACAGAGAGAGAGAGAGAGAGATAAGGAGAGAAGAGGGCTGGATAAATTCTGTAAATACTGACAACTTAATTGTTCAAGTTAATTTTGTATATTTTGTTGTTGTTGTTGTTGATTGAGTATATTTTTGACAGAAATATGTGATACTCGGTTGGCATTTGGGCTTATTTCAACTAATGTGGGACACTTCAATAATGCCTGAGGATTGTTAATTAATAGTGATGATTAACAGTGGACTTCAGGATGTCTGTGTATTTCGAACATTTTGGTCCCGTGTAAAATTCAGTTAACCGGAAATGTGAAATTAACTGAAGTACAAATAATAACTGAAATATGTGTTGTACAAAAAGGTGTCTCTTGTGGTTCAAGTAGCCTGGTGGACAACGTTTTGGTTATTAGAACGATGAGTTGTGGATTCGAGTCTCAATGGGAGAAACACTATCACTTACTTACTGGAGATTTAAGTTACATTTGCTAGCCAATGAGTCTTGAACAGGACGAAATGTGCATCTTTTTAATAATAATGATTTCCTTTATTCCAAAAACAGTACTTGTGATACAGAATGGAATTTTCAGCATTAATCACAATATTCCATCTAATTTCCTCAAATTTTAAATAAAATGTAATCACACAGAAAATTTGCCACATTTACAATAGGGGTGGATAATGTCAAAAACATGCAGCATATATAATGGAAATAATAATAATAATGATAACAGCTAAGGTAATAATAATAATACAAGTGAAAATTGTCGTGGGCTTTTTACACACAGTATCGTCGGTGTATGCGGTAAAGAAATCCTAAGATGCTTAAAAATATTGAATATAATGTTCTCTTTACATGATGATGATGGTGAGGGGAAAAACAAAGATTACAGCCGTCATGGAGATAAGTTGGTGGTTGCAATTATGAGAATAAACAAACAAATAAGCAACAGGACCATAAATATAATAGAAGTAATAAAAGTAAAACTTGAAGGTATATAAGGATGGATGGATGGAGGAAATTGTTTATTTACTAGATGAGGGAGAAAGGTTAGTTAATTGTTGCCTGACACTATTTTCATCACATAAAATACGTGACAAGTATGGTATCATAGAATTCTTATACTTAGACGTGCGAGCATACAGTTTTCTGAAGTTACTCCTTGTTCTACCTGAGAAGATGCAAGGTGAAAGCTGAGTAAAGGGTAAAGTGGATGCTCCAAGTCAGACAAAATCCCTTTAGCAAATTTATTGCACGAAGTCAAATGCCTATCGACAACGACGTTAACGATGTGGTCCACTGTGAAACAACTCAGCATTCTACGAATTGTGACATAGTCCTTTCTAAGCAAACCGCGAAAGAATAAGGGTGAACAATAAAGAAGAATAGGTAGGATGCAAGAGTGTATGAACTGTAGGAGGGAGGAGGGTTGAGTTATACCCGAGTGCCTTAACTTCTTCTTAATGTAAAATGTCAGGCGGAATATTTTACTGGAGATTGCTAAGACATGGGAAGACCAGGAGAGATCAGAAGAGAGAATGAGTCCAAGATACTTAATTTCTGATTTGATTCCTATATCATTGTCGTCAGTTTCACAATTGTCATGAGAATCGACGCCTTCTTTTAACTGTCTTTTACATCTTAAGCTGAAATTAACAGTTTGAAATTTAGAATGATTCAGTTTAGGATCGTTAGACCCAGACCATTTACTGACTCCCGATAGAAAGCTATTTATTTTGGTACAATCTAGCTGGGGGTTAACATCTATTGAAACTATTAAATCATCAGCGTAATGACGAAGAGTCCCAGCCTAAACAAAATAGCACTCCGTTATTTCCTGGTTTTCAATAGTTCCCTTTATTTTTATTCCTTCACGTTCCCATTGGAACATAGGGTGGTTTCAAGCCTCAGCCTTTTTTGAATTCTCGGTAGCAGTGGTGTTTATTTTTACGGGATGGAGTTGCTTGCGTCATGGCCCACAACCTTCCCTCTTTACCAGTCTCATTTCTGGCTTACCGAGGTAAAGCAGTGTGTCCGTGACAGGGGATCGAACCCTGAACCACATGAGGCGTGGTAGGCGAGCATTCTACCGCTGTGCCACTGACCTGCAATAGTTCTCTAACTAAAATTAATCCGCGGTCAAACAAATATTACTGGATTCTACGTTGGAAATGTATTCACCACATTTAACTTCGTGTGTGAATTCAATACTGTGACAATCAAACCAGTGATGCTCGAAGCTATAGAACAAGAAGAAGAGAGAGAGAGAGGGGATAAATATATATTAAAGGTGTGGTGATGTCTCACACATACGGTGAATAATAAATTTGAGTTAAATTTGAAAAACAAACCCCCTTTCTGAAAAATCACATTTTGTCATCAACACTAAAAATAAACCTTTCACTACTCATCTCTAAATGTGTGTGAGCATGTGCTTCGATGTGTTCATTGAATCAATCATTCTTTAGAAGGGATTATTTTTTTTGCATGAATTTACATGAATTATGACGCTGTCAATTGAAAATTCAACATAACATTGACATCATCACATTTTGTTTGAATGAATCACTTGAACAATTTTAAGCGGCGCATAATTTAAACTATTTTGAATAAATGAGCTAACCAATATTTAAAATTATTGTTGGAATGAGTACTATAATAAGTAAACTGTTGTCGTTAGTATGAGTCGTCAGGAAAGGGAAAATAACGGAATACTTCTAGACTAAGAAGAAGTAAATTATTGGAATTAAGATTCCGTGACGGCAGTGTAAAACTTTCCACCAGTGGATAGCCTCATGTATGACTCTCTATTCTACTGATTGATTGATATAAGTAGCTGGATAGTATTCACATCAACCTAGTATGAGTACTAGTCATTTATATTATCAAGTAGGCATTACCAGTTCGTCCAAGCAGCTGGCCAGAATTTGTTTCTCTGAACTAAATCAAACTAGACGCGTCATTGATGAGCACGGCTCCAAACGAGACAGGGATAATCGTCGGGTGTTTAGATGAATTAGATGACCTAGCTAGTGAACAAGCACTACATTTTGATGTAATTGATGTCCAGCTACTCATGTTAATTAATCCATCAGTAGTTTCAACTTCCGATGTGTAAAAGAAAGTTAGATGAAGCTGTTGGTTCCTATGACCCTTGCAAAGTTGATGGTACTACTATAGAAACCAAGTCTGAAGTTAAGTAGCTCGGATTAATTCTTTCTTCTGATCTATCCTGGTCTTCCCATGTCTTAGCAATCCCTAAAAGAATATTTCGTCTGACACTTTACATTAAGAAGAAGTGTAGGAAGTTGGGCATAACTCAACCAATCCTCCTCCTCCTCTTACAGTTTGTCAACTCGTGCATCTTACCTATTCCACTTTACTGTTCACCCTCGCTTATTCTTTCCTGGATTGCTTAAAATAGACTATGTCGTACTTCGTAGAACTCTAAAGAGTGACTGTCAATAGGACAAGTGGCAGCTATCCCATTGGGCCATTTCGTTGACATTGTCACTGATGATAGACACTTGATGTCATGCAACAAATTCGCCAAAGGAATTTTGTCAGACTGTGAGCACCCACCGCAGCACCTGCAGTTCCAACCTTGTGTCTCCTCCTCAGGTAAAACAAGAAGTCTTTTCGGATAAATTTATGCACGTACGTCTAAGTATAAAAATTCCACGATACCATATTTCGCTGCACCTACTTTATGTGATGAAAATAGTGTCAGGCATGAAGTAACTAACTAACCCTCTTTGTACTACTAAATAAACCATTTTCTCCACCCTCACAGTATCAAACTTTATTGTTATTGTATTTCTTATATTTATAATCCTCTCAAATTTCTTTTGTCTCTGTTTGTTTATTTATTTTTCATAAGTGTGAACATCATTTAAGCTGTGTTATTATAACTGTTAATTTTGTATTTCCCCTCACCATGCTGCTATATCAACAGAACATTAGATTCAATAATCTATAAAGTTCTAGTTCTAGTCTATAAAGTTCAGACCCATCGCCATCACTTCCCCGTTTCTAAAGCTCATGGAAAAACTAGTACTTCTTAAACTCGAACCCTCCCTTAAAAGCTTCGAAGACCCCAAACAATTTGCCTACAGACAGGGTAGGAGCACTTTAGACGCTGCAGCCGTCTTACACAACAGTATTGTCTCATCATTAGACAAAGGTGCCAAATATGTCCGCTGCACGTTTCTTGACTTTACTTCTGCTTTCGACTCTGTACCTAGAAGTCTCTTGCTAAATAAGCTCTCCATGACACAAACCGAGTCCTGGGTCACTAACTGGTTGCATTCCTACTTTTCAAACAGAATGCAGTACACCGTATACAAAGGCCAATCCTCCTCTGCTGTGCTCACAGAAGCTGGTGTCCCCCAAGGTGCTGTACTCTCCCCACTTCTCTTTTCATTCTTTCTTTTACATGACCTACCGTCTTCAAATGACATTAACTTTGTCAAATATGCTGATGACCTAACTGTATCTTTACCTGTCAAATGTCAAAGTGACTGCTCTAAACTAAATGGCTTCTTATCAGAAATTAGCCAATGGTCCAAGGAAAACGGTCTAACCTTAAACCCCTCCAAATGCCAAACAGTTAATTTCACCTTTAGGCATAAATCTGACCTAAACAAACTGGTTAGCACTCACGAGGTGTGCAACATAGATGGCAGTGAAATAGAAACCAAGTCGGAAATTAAATACCTAGGCGTCACTTTATCTTCTGATCTTTCCTGGTCGTCTCATATCTTGACGATTTCCAAGAAAATATACCGTCTTACCTTCTACATCAAGAAGTTAAGACATTCTGGTGTAACCCAACCCTTACTCTTACAATTTGTTAACTCCCGTATTCTGCCTATTATTCTCTATTGCTCCCCCTTAGTCTTTCCTGGGCTATTGAAGAAAGACTATACCTTATTACGTAGGATGTTAAAGGTTGTCAGCAGGGTAAGCAGTTTGCCACTTAGCCAGCTAGTTAATATTCTGGTGGACAGGCATATGGACTCATGTGAAAAATGGGCGAAATCCATTTTATCTGACTCACAACACCCTCTACATTCACAACTCTCCCCATGTATCTCTTCAGGGAAAACAAGAAGCCTATATAGGAAACTATATGCCCGCACTAGTAAGTACAAAAACTCATCCATACCCTACCTAGCCCGTGTTCTGTGCGATAAAGAATGCATCAGGCATGAAACCTTTAACTTATTAAATAGTCAGTAGAACCAATGGATCTCGTCTTTCCAACTCACATCATTTATAGGTACAACGTTTTCTCGCTCTTCATTCTGTATTTTATTTTTGTTATGTGCTGTTTTGTTTCTCTCTTCCTTGCAAACTCTACTTAAAACATTCTTGTTCGTTCTTTCACACTCTGTATATCTCGACCATTTTGCTATCGCTTACGCCAGTAAATATGCTAGTAGTATCTACTTTTCTAACACCTTCAAACACTTTAATTTTGGCTTTGCTACCGACATACTAATATGTTGTTGAGATAACTTTAATCTATGTAGAACTTTATTTATTGTTAATGTAAAAAACTGGATGCAATATTGTAGTAAAATGCTGAGAATTCCATTCTGTATCACAAGTACTGATTTGGAATAAAGCTTATGTTATGTTATGTTAACATGCTAAAATTTCCAAACAGACTGTATCGACAATACTGTGTGAAACAAACTCACTGTTACTATTATTATTATATTTAATATTCTCAATTCGTGCTTGGAATATCTCTGACTTTATACCGTAAGCATGGACAAATTCCTGTGGTTAATTTTGTTTTATTTTTATTTTTATTTATATTTTAAGTAAGTCAGATGCAAGGTGTTGTGACAAATGCTGAGAATTCCATTCTGTATTAAAAGTAGTGCTGTTTTTGGAATAAAGTAGATTATTATTGTTATATAACATAAAGCAGATCAAATATTTTGATATAAATGATTTCAGTTTCCATAGGAAACTATGGTGGTGAAATTTTATCTGTGTAAATCGTGAAAATGGTGAATTAATCTATAAACAGCTAATCTGATTTAATGTAGAACTTCTTTTAGCAGCCAATAAAATTTCTTTAACTGTTTCATTAACTACTCATATAATTCAGTAGTATGCAAAATCATATACAGGAATGAGAAACAGGCAACATGATAGTCAACTTTGTATTCACAAAAGTAAAAAGTAAACACAACGAAAATTGCATTTAGCATGAGCTGATATCGGTTAGAGAACCATTAGAAAACAAACAAGGAGTAATGTACGCCTGTTTCGTCCTAGTCTGTGACTCCTCATCAGTATGCACCCACCGGGGTTTAAACCCAGGACCTTCCGGTTGCGCTGAACATATATGACGGTTTTGTAGAAGTTGGGATTCATGGGCTGGTCACTGGATCGGGTCCCGTTGGCTTAATGGTCCGCAGGCTCGCCTTGTAACCAAAAGGTCCCAGGTTCGAACCCTGGCAGTGCATGGGTGCGTACTGATGAATAGTCCCAAACTAGTACTATACAGTTGCCCAGTACCCCATGGTGGTTTAACAATCCAATGCAAGCAAAGGAATAGTCTGACAAAGAAAAAAAATATTAACTGAACCGCTACTTTCAATCCATATACGAAAATCTACGGTAGCGTTTGCTACTTGTAAGCAAATATAAGTAGTATATATGAGTAACAATAAAGAGGAAACTCAACGTTGAACCCAATAATATTAATGTTATTCTCCTAAGTCCTGAGGAAAACATAGGCATTCAATAGAACATTTCGATTTCACTCTGCTTTCTGATGTCTCCTAGACTTTTATTTCCTCCTCTCAAATATGATCTCCCCCATGTCACCCTCACACTCACGCCCAACTCGTCGCCTCCTTTTCGACCTCCACTCAAGAGCAAACCCGTAATGTCATTCAACAGTCTTCTCAGAATTTCTCTAATCCGCCGTTATTTCCTTCTGTGTATTTGTTGTTCAATAAGTTCTAGTTTGGTCTGAGGCATCACAGAGTTCCTTATTGCTTATCCTTTCTAGTCTGCCATCTGATCTTCACAGTATAGAGGGAAGGAAGCTGTTGATAAAAGTTTGCAGCTGGGTGCTAAAAATACTTTTTCTGATACGTGTGGCCAGTCTCTGAACCATGTAGAAGCATTGACAGACTTGACATTAGTGTTGAAAGTCCAGATCTTGTTTGTTGTTGTTGTTGAGTGATGATACATACTACTCATTGGCTGAAATGAGTAGTTGGATAGCACTCACGTCAACCCTGTGTAGTACTTGTCAGCCAGACTGAAGTGTTCTAAACACCCGACGGCTACTTCGTTTATTTCAGGCCCAGCTCATCAGTAGTGTACTCAGTTGGATTCAGCTCAGAGAGAGAGAGAGAAAGCCGAATCACTTCAAACTATCCAAATCCTGACCGCCTCCTTACGTGCACTGGTAATACATAGAATCATACAGGTCATTTGTAAATTAAACAGTCTTCAGATCACTTCAGTCTGGTTAACAAGTATTTGTGTCAAACTAATTATATCAATCAATTAGAAATATATACTATCGTCCTGTTTCGCTCCCATTCTTCATTACTATTTACAGTATGAAACAGATCACACATATTGTGATCTGTGTCCATTTTTTTGTTACCGATACAAAGTGCAGAGGAGTGTCAAATCAAGCTGAATAGACTGCAAGTGGCGAATTTAAAATCAATGTGGATTCTGTGATTCTTTTCTTATTGTCAGTTGTCCTTTCTCTTCAACAAACTTTACTTTTTATTTGATTCAATTTAGATTTTCCCGTCGATTGATCGAACCGAAGTGCTCGGTCTCAGGTTGAGCCTCGGTGGGGACACCATCACCCACCGGGGAATGCAAGCACATCCAGTTGATGAGTCCCAAGTAGGACGAAATGTGTATCCTAAATTCCACTACTTGTCACCATCCACCGATTAATTTCAAACATTGCTTCTGTCTTCACCAATTTTATTCTCTTCAGTACAATATATGCTGTCTTCAAGTTATTGGATGGTTGGAAGCAGTCAGTAGAAAGTCTTAGTTAAACCCAAGTTTTTGTGCTTTTTGGCTATCCCCAGCCAGTTAGGCTTATCCGCAATCCTGAAGGAGCTCACGTCTCTTCTGCAGTTCAAACCCGAGTCGCCCAGTGAATGTTGGAGTCAGAGATGTTACCACTGAGGAGCTATTCGGCCTTATGATTGGCCTTCTGTAGGCCTGTATTGGATATTTTCGACTGGCCACTAGTTAGTAACCAGTGTAATGTGTCTAGTCCTTTGGTTGGTGCAGACTGAAATCCATCAGTCAAGATCACAATGTAGCCACCATTCTATGTGGCCAGTAAACAAAGGAATAGTCAATGTATCAATACACTCCTACAAGAGGTCAAACGTGAGCTTGAATAGCTCCTGATTGGTAACGTCTTTGACTCCAGCACTCACTGGGTGCCTGAGGTTCGAATCTGCTGGGGCGGGGGGGGGAGAGTGAGTTCCTTGAAGACTGCAGATACGTCTTGCAGACAGTGAATGCTGACTAGCAGGAAACTTAGGTGCAGCTAAGGCTTCCTGTGGTCGATAACCTTCAACCATCTTATGCCAACAATTCGGAGTGAATAGTAATGGTGAGCTACCTAGATTGGTGGCTATATTGCAAACTTAACTGACAGAATTCAGTCTTCAGTAAACAAAGGCTTAGACACACGAAACTAGTTAGTGTCCAATCAAACTGTCCTAAAGTGTTAGTTTGAAGAGATTTTATTGATTTAGATTCCGATTACGAACTCCTTTCACTTACAGAACTGCTGGAAAATAACTAGGGAGTACTGTGGACAGTTGTTTCGTCCTGGTTTGGCACTCTTCTCCAGTACACAGTAGTCACCTAGGGAAGAAAGGTCGAACCTACGATTATCAAGTTACAAAGTCAGCTTATCAATCATTCAGCCACTGGAACAGGAATCCCAATATAGATAACACACTCTAGCAGCCAATAGTATCGGCGAGTGTTTGTCATTCACATTCAACTCGATAGACATCACTGTGAATCACGACTTTTCAACTAGGACTTCATCCAATCTCATCCTATAGCCAGTTCTAGGGAATAAGGATACAGTCTGTCTAAATATGAAATTTTAAATTGGTATATTCAGTAAAAAAATTCGCTTTAATTCTAAACATGATGTCTTATAAGATTCTAATCAATCATAGCTCTATACTATGAGTCATACATGATTGTCTAATCCTTTTTTTTTGCACACGACCACGCAGCCACCCATCCACACACACACACACACACTCGCACATGCACACATATACATTCAACTTGTCTTTAGATAATCTTTCATCTAATCACACTCTTTTGTCATCAATTTTATCAACTAAAATTAAGCTTCTACAATGCATAATAATAATAATAACAACATGAAGCTTTTTTTGTCGTTGTTGTTGTTGTTATTGAAATTATGAATTTTAAATTGTGCGCCTCCATGTATAAACATTCGTTGATTATTTTAAACAAAGATTATTTATTACATGAATCATAAATGTCTATAAATATGGTTGAATGAATGTAATAAGAAATATATACAAACACTAATTTGTTACATGATTTTCAAGGAGATTCAAAGTTATGCTTTCTCGTTTGTGTGTGTGTGTGAGTGTGCGTGAGTCTACCTATTAAACAAAGTAACTGATTGCGTGATTTAAAATTCTTACAAAACAGTTTTGAAATATGTCTTTGATGACGGTTGTATAAGCCTAAAGACAGAATTGTTTACCATGTATTTTAGAGAATATTTTTGTAGTATCAAAGAGGTTTTATAATTAGAAATCTAATTAAAAATTCCAAGATTTATAATATATTCCAATGGCATAGATTATGTGTAAAGATGACAAGTAGATAGTATGCAC
The DNA here is from genome assembly GCA_944472135.2 of Trichobilharzia regenti. NCBI lineage: Eukaryota > Metazoa > Platyhelminthes > Trematoda > Strigeidida > Schistosomatidae > Trichobilharzia > Trichobilharzia regenti. The sequence goes on from OX235263.1 coordinate 7,289,472, forward strand.
CACTGTCTGGTAAGATGAAATGTGTAACCATCTGTGGCAGTGAGCTTTTTATTTCCATTGATAAGACAATATACTACTTAAATTAAAGTGAGTAGAACAAATGAGTCAACAATTCAGGCGAAGTATTTTAGAGATTGATCACAAATAGAATAGTGTATGATGTTTAATGGGTGAGCAATGAAATCCCAGAGGTATGTTTCGCCTTTTTGTGGGATTCATCAACAGTAGGTGTCTGTCTACTATATATGTCCCAACCAAGTTCAATTTTAACAGTTTGAAAAAATGTGGACATTGGGTATATGATATTCATTATAATAAAGGTTTTCTTGTATTTCCCAGTGAATGAATGGAAAACAAAACGATATTGTTTTATTTTTTACTGACGTTTCGCTATTTAGTGCTAATAGCCTTATCAAAGTAGCATTATTAAACCGGAATTTACAAAATCTCAGCATATATACAACCAAGAGTTAAGAGGTGAGAAAATAGACAAGTTTAGGTCAAGTTAAAAGGACATATTGAAAGTCAAAATAACAATGAAGATCAATCACTAAACCAAATAACAAAGGTAATAGTGCATCTATTATGATATCAAAACAAAGTTCACTAACTTGATCATCGTTTGTCTGTCTGGGGTCGTTTTTTTTCTCAAGTTGGTCAATTGGTAAAGATAACAAAATCAAGTGTACATTGTTGGATTTGATCAGTGTGTAAAATTATGAAAGCAGTGTGTGTTTACATAGTGAACTCGCTAATCACATTCGTGTTGATTTTATCATTTCATGGGGATGTGGTGAGAGGTGTTGTAACCAGGTCAAATTCTGTTTTAGTCCATAATTCCTATTCAGACAATTTGGATTCCACTTGATATGAAGTGCTTCTTATGACATTAGACGTTCTTTGTGATTTCTGAAATGCTTTTTCTGGATGATTATTTCAATATTGTCAAAATCAATTTTGTGACCTGATGCTATAGCGTAGAGTGTATACCTATGGCGGATGATTTTTCAAGTTTTTCTAGTTCAACCGGATTTCTCGGCGGTCGAACAGGTGATCTATGGTGTTCATCTCGTCTGATTTTGATTTCTCTATGGTGAGGTTTCGCATCACATTCCAAGCATTTTATTTTATTCACACAATTAGATAGAGAATCCTTATGGATTTGATCTTTTATATGGACAAAGTTGCTGTGAAGTGTGTCTGGTGTTTTGAAGAAAACTTTAATGTTGAGCTTATTAAGTACTCTTCTAATATCGTCTGACGTCTCTGATCTATATGGAATGACGACTGTTGAGGGCCATGTTTTCGGAAAACGTGTTTTCGGTCATACCTAATGTCTGTGTTGATTTTGTTGATGAAGTTCTTTGGGTAGTTGTTTTGCTTGAGGAGAGTTTCAGTAATGTTTGATATTTCTTCTTCTTTTTCTTTCTCATTCGTTAACATCAAAGTGTGTGCTCATCTAAGAAGACTTGAAACAACTAACGTCTTTGCGCTGATGGGGTGTGATGAGCTCAAGTTCAAATACTTATTGGCGTGGATTTTCTTCCTGAATATGGATATACTAAAATGTATGTTTTCCCTTCTCTTAACTAGCCAGGCGATCTAGAAATGGTAGTTGACCGACGTTCGATACTGCTTTCGAAGTGAACTGGATTCTGGGAGATACACAGTTTATTTTATCCAGGAATGAACTGTTTAGATTTCGTTTTAGCACTACAAAAGTGCCATCTACATATTTTGACCATATTTTAGGAGTGAGTATGCTTGAAAAGATGTTATTTTCGAATTTATTCGTGAAAAGATCAGCGACTATTGCGAGGAAACTGGTGAATCCATAGCAACACCATTTGTCTGTCCATATAAACTCCCTTTAAATGTAAAATACCTACTTTCTAAACAGAATTTTAAGCTCTTAATTATTTCACTGGTGTCCAGTGGATATCTTTGTCATAGCGTTGTATCTGATTGTAGTAGAGTGGAAATGATATCAAGACTTTTGGTAATAGGGATACTAGTATATAATGAGTTAGTATCATCATAGCTTACCATAATGTCTTCTTTATCAATTTCTCGGTGTTCCATTTGGGATATGAAATCATATGAATTTCTTACAATATTTTGAGTGTCCTTTTGTAGGGGTTGTAGTATCGAGAGTTAGTGTTTAGAGAGGTTGTATGTGGGTGATTCCATTATGGGTAAATTTTGTTTTGATAAAGTCTCACAGTGTTATACAGTAATGTTTACTGATGACGTTTCAAGCACAATTTATTGCTCATAATCATCATCAATTAATCATCAAGGGAACTAAACTCTAATGAGATAAAAGTACTTGAAAAAGGACTAAATTTTAACGTAACAGTTAATAAATTAAAACCAGAGGACGTCATTCCTAACATAGAAGCAGCACTAAACTCAATAGATAAGACTACAGCAGAAGAGGTTCGAGCACAATGTGCATTAACACTAAAAAATCAAAAGAAAACAAAATCAAACTTAACAAAATCGGAAATTAGTCTTAAACAGGATAAAAACATTGTCATCGCAAAAGCTGACAAAGGAAACGCCACCGTAGTATTGGATAAATCTGACTACATCAAAAAAGTTAGGATATGATTATGAGCAATAAATTGTGCTCGAAACGTCATCAGTAAACATTACTGTATAACACTGGGAGACTTCATCAAAACAAAATTTACCCATAATGGAATTACACTCTACCACAGTGCACAAGTTTTATTCTTTTATTAATGATGTATGTGGGTGAGTTAGTGAAATCTGCTACTTGTCTTAAAGGAACTATGGGTTTATGTATCTTTGGTTGACCGTAGAATTTTCACAACACATAAGATTGTGGTTTTAGTGTAAACCAGAGAGAGAATTTCCAATTTCGCGTTTCATTTCTTGAAGGAGGAGTTTGTTTGTATTTAGTTTCATTTTGTTTAATTCGGCAGATTTCTTCTTTTCTTCAATGAGTAAGTTTAGTCCATCGGATAGATGTTCAACCGCCTTCTTTTCATAATCCGTTCTATTCTTTATCACAGTGACGTTTCCCTTGTCGGCTTTAGCTATAACGGTGCCTTTGTCTCTTTTCAAATTTCTTAGGGCTTCATATTCCAGTTAATGAAAAAGCTTTCAGGGAAAAAATGGTCCCGTACGCGGACCAAACTACGCCACTACATATCATCTCCATTGAATATAACATGAAATGGGAGTCAGTTCTCTTCTTCAACTCCGTCGACTTTGAAAAAGGCTGTCAACTGTGGTGTCAGCAAGATAATTTGATAACTGCTTCCAAACTATGTAATACAGTGTCTCATTCAAGAGCCTTATGACAACACATGACAAGAAGTTTACAATGGGAAGCTCAGAAAGGTGTTGGAAACGAAGACAGGATTAAGACGAGGCTGTGCTTACTATCATCGATGATCTCCTTGATTCTTGTGTACTAGATAATGCAGTGGACCGTGGGGAACACATTGAACTTGTGAAAAGTATCTAGAAGATCTGTATCTCGTGGACAATTTATGACTAATGTCTCACAAAGTGGAAGGTTTACAATCGAAAGTTGACATTTTATCAGAAGATGCAGTAAAGATAGAGGTGAGGAAAATATACAACCAACAATAAGCAAAAAGTACCAATCGCCATGAAGGGGCGAAATCTAATGAAAGCTGTCTATTTCACGTGTTTTAGCAACAAAGAATCAACTACAGTCAGTACTGATGAATATGTTGAAGTCATCCAGCATCGGAAAGTCAAGACAGGCCGTCATTACTGTGAAATGCACTCTGGAAATCTGCTGCATTCAACACAAGGAAAATGATTCAGATTTTCAACACTAACGCGAAGTTCATCATTACTTCTATATGGTTCAGAGGCTTCAAAAACTGCCTCATAAAAAGCATTTCAAGCAGACTACTGAAGACTTTCATCAACACCTTCCCATGCCCCTTTACTTGATACTGAGGATGAGATACCTGGCCAGAGACGACAAATAACAAGATACAATTGGTGGATGGTGGCTAGCAGTGGAATCCAGGATGCGCATTTTGTCCTATTTGGGACTCGTCAGCTGGATGTACCTGCATTTCTCAGTGAGTGATGATGTTCCCACCGAGGCTCGAACCCAGTACCCATAGTTTCAAACGCCAAAGCGTTATCCACCAGACCACTTGGGCCACGAGAGCCACCTCTTGTGCAACGGGTCATATTAATTATTGAATTGAATCAATCGACGGGAAAATCAAAAATTCAATTCAATAAATAACAAGATACTTTGACAGCCAGCGAACCAGTTAACAATCGAGTACCAAAGAATTATGCCAAGAGTAACGGAGATGGATTGAACCTACTCAGGAAGGAGACACTAAATAGTCATCATACATCAGGCTGGTCGTCGAGTGGAGTTGGGATGAAAAGTGGTGGTTTGATCGTCCAAGAGTGCAATAGGGTCATATGAAAATGGGATAGAGGCTTATGGGCAGTCGTGAAGTTAGCTAAGAAAGGCCACGGGTAGCAGAATATAATATAGATGTGTTTATAAAAGCCTATTTTCCATTCGGATCTCAAGGGAATATTAACAATACCGTTATTTGGTTTCATAAAGGTAGTGTTAAATATTATTATTATTACTCCATTGGGTTCCAAGTGGAACATAGGGCTTAAACAGCATGTCTTCACTTTCTTCTATTTTCTGCTATCCTCTTCAGCTGGCTAGCTCCACGACTGACCATAGTCTTTCATCTCCTCCAACTCGCGAAATCTCCTCCATGTCACCCTCGTACTGACCACCCACTCTTCGCTTCCAATTCACCTTCCACTCGAGCGACGTCCTGCACTGACTGCGCAATGTCATTAGACGCCCTGCTCAATGAATGCCGGATCAATTCATCTCCATTTTCCCCTACATATTTGTTGAACAATCGACTCTCGCTTGTTGGTCTGTTCCCAGCCAGCCACAGAGAGTTTCTTGTTACTAATTCATTATGGATAGCTGGTCGTTTGATCTTAAGAATAGAGTCAGCCAGCGAAGATGGCAGCTGTTGACAGAAGTTTGCAATAGTCAGTTGGAAATCCTTTTCGTGATACGCTGGCCAAGTACCTGACTCGTATAGAAGCACCAACTAACTGACTGACTTCACATTTGTGCTGAACAGAATCCGAATCTTTTTCTTTACACTGACTGAGTTAGTGCAGAAGATTTCCAAACTGGTTTCAGGTTAGTTGATGAAGGCGTAACTTGCCTTGCCGATTCTAGCTGGCTGGTTGACTGCCTATGACATTTTCATCCGTGCTGTGTGCCCGTGGTTAAAAGCGTGCTTCCTGGCCGGACAAGTGAAGGAAGTAACCTGTGTCACATCTCCCCTGTTGATGGTAATTGGTGTTGTTGGTGGTGCATGAGTGTCTTCATCACCTGCAGTCCTGTCTGTGCTGGCTGCCTACCCCTTCTGCTAGCTTTTTGGTTTTCTCCTGTAAGTCTTCAAGTTTGTGTGACATTGAACACAAGCTGTCTGTGAAGTCCAAATCTTCTAGATGGAGTCTTCTTATCGGTCCAACGTATTCATATCTTCTTGTTCCCCACTCACAGTTTGACTAATAATCCAGTTCACCACAATTAGGAATATCATCGTCGGTGATGATAGTCAGGCAGCTACCTTGTATTACTCTTGGATTCATTTCGAACTCCCCCCTGAGTTTTCCGTCATATGGTATACGACCAAATGTAAGATTTAAGTGTAAAATACGAGGGAGAAGTGATACGTTCGGGATGGATCTGACAGTGATATGGAGAAGTTCACATGAGGAGGAAGTTACAGCTTGTATCCAGCTGTAGGTCCAGCTGAAAGTGATAGAGAAGAAGTGAGTGAGTGTTTGACTGAGTTGAGGCTGTGGGGTCTTTTGTTCAACTCGTAATTAAAAGTGACTCGTTCAAAGTGATTCAAATGAACAGTGACGTCAAGATATTGATTACAAAATAATTTAAAAAAGTTGAAACAAACTGAATCTCTGTATCCCTATTCATTCAAAACTACAGTACGGTATATACTACTCAGTGCTATGAGTAGTTAGAGTGCAGCCACACAAATAATGAGCGATTCTTAAATAATATTGAAGTAAGACGAGGCTCCAATGATTTTCCTAATTGCGGTAGACTGGATAGTGTGACAGACAGACAGACAGCGACGGGCAACGAAGAGAGAGAGGCATGAAATGGACTAACACGAAAAACTTGAAAAATCCCGATTTTGCCGATGATATGTCTGATTTCCCACAAAGTGCTAGAAGATATGCAAATGACAAACAACAATTCCTTCAAGTGGACAAGGAGAAGACAGAGGTGATGAAGATTCCTGGCCAACAACAATAGCACAGCAGCAACAACAACAACAAACAATCAGAATAAATGGAATAAATCTGAAAAAAGCAACCTCCTCCACATCTACCTGGGAAGCATCGTCCCAACTACAGGCGGACGGAACTGACGAGGATACAAAGGCAGCGAGGGTTGGGAAAGCAAGGCATGCTTTCATTACCCTCAAGTCTGTGTGGAGGAGATGAACAGCACTCACCATGAAAAGTAATATCAGAATTTTCAACTCCAATGTGAAATCAGTCAGTGCTACTTACTCTACGGATCAGAGAATTGGCTTCGCGCCACGCCGTGTCACGAAGTGCGCTTAGAATAAACTATAGACCCTCATCAACAGCTGTTTTCGCTCAATACTCAGGATGAGATGGCCGATCAGGAAAGATCAACAACAGTAAACTATGGCAATGAAATAACCAACGCAGTAAGAACTAACTGTACAACAAATATGTAGGAAGAAATGGAAGCGGATTGACTGGACATACTCTGAGAAAACAAACCATCATCAAGTGCCAACCATCACACGCCAGGCGATTGCTCGAGTGGAAAACCCAAATGGAAAGCGGCGAGTTAACTGGTCGTCAATGCGAGAGTAGAGCGACGTGGAGGGGGAGGAGGAAACGATGTGAAGAGGAGATGAGAGCATGTGGCCAGACGTGGAGCCAGGTTATGAGAACGTTGGAGGAGAACCGAACTCAATGGAAACGTGTGGCCGAAGCCCTATGCTTCTCTAGGAACTAAAGGAAACAACAATAATAATAGAAGTTATCTAAAGACACCTGACAATCGTTTCGCTCGTTTTGCACCGAGCTTGTTAGCATTCCGCCCACTTAAACACAGCTCAGATGATTGAATCAGTTCGAATCACCCAGATGCTAGATAACTTACTACTAGCCCTTTTGCAGATTGTAAATTTCGAGGTGAAACTCCTCCGTGGGGTGCGGAAATATTTGGATCACACTGTATGGCACAAATTCAAAAGATGAAAAACGTTCACATAGATTATTATTATTATTGTCAACCAGTGTCATCGGTTTTTTGAATTCCAGGTCAGATTTCACTGACAGCCAATATGAATCACAGGTTCATTTGATACCAGGGGAAATCGATACTATTTTATCCTCAGAATTGCACACCAGAGACTGGATCGCATTGTCAACTAGCATAATAGTTTAGAGATATGTCACTCGCCTTGGTTGCCAATGTCCTGGATTCGTATTCCGGATAGACCTTCTAGTATGTGTGTTGTTCTATGATAGGGTACTAGTCAACCATACCTGTATTCTAGCTCAGAATTACAGCCGACAGGCATCCTTAAACTCCATCTGTAAGATCAATTCTATTCCCATCCTTGAATCAAGTCAACCTGTCCCGGATCAGCCTAGCGTTGTTGCAACCCAATTATCCATGCCTAACGTGTCTATCCAACCTTGTTTAATGAACTGTGTGTATGTGTTTTTCCCTTGATCCGTTTAGTCAGACAGTTGAACTCATGGCCGAATCAGAGTATTTTGTGAACTGTTATTTTCTGCTGACCCATGTCTAACTTTGTACTATTCTGTCGAGTTTATCTTATTTATTGATTTTCATCTGTATTTTCCTACCTGGTTAAGTAGCCAATTAAATTCTATCTTTGTGCCTATGCTCGGTCTATCTCCTTTAAACGCTTTCTGTTTATCCCATGCCTTACTTGGGTTCATTCTTCTACTGACTGCTCACCTGAACGGTCGTGTCTGGTTCTGGCTAGTTCGCAATTTTGGCTTTAACGTTATTCCGCTCTGATAGCGGTACCTTGCTTTCTGTTAAGCGTTGTGCTTTGTACTCTTGAAACCGTTAAGGTTTGTTGTATATATATAATTATTGATTTGTTTATTAATAGTACCGTAGAAACAGTGACCGGCTTCTTGTTTGTTCTGGACCACCGGGATAGCCTTTATCTACGCGTGACTTAATTTCAAGCGATATATTGCGCTTACACCATCTATTTTACGAGACAGTAGTCACCCAGGAAAGGAATGAAAGTTGCCTAAGAAGCAGGCGACCCTACTTCATATAAACAGCTACTGAAATTTCAAAGCTTCAGGCTCTGTATTACACTGGGAAAACAAAGAATGAAGAAGAACAACAACACGAGTGTAATCGAATAAAAAGAAAGAAAATTCTCATCATAATAGCTGAACATCCGCTGCTCGATGGTAAATATAGCTGGAGATTCTTTATTATTTTTACTGTTGGTTCCTTACATCCCTGGTGGAAGTCTAGGCTCACGCACCACATCTCCAATGTATTCTATTCCTAGCCATCACTTTCAGTTACCTCTTTATGTTACCCTTAGACACACACACAACCAAATCGTTGCTTCCTATTCGATAGCCCACCTTGAGTGTGATATCATTTGAAAGGATCTTCAGAGAGTATGTATGTCCAATCCATTTCCATTTTCCTTCTGCAAATATTTGTTGAGCATTAGCTTCTTGACTGGTCCGTTGTCAAAGTTCTTGATCGCTTAGGAGGATTCCTTAAGTAGAGTGAAATAGTTATTCAATTGCTACTTGAAATCATGCTAAGTAATTTGGAAACTACTTCAACACAATGGAGTGTAGTCCCCAAATCTTTATACACAACTGGCTATATGACAATTCCACGTGTCAGGTGGTCCACAACGAAAAACCCAGCGAGGCGTTCGAAGTAAATACAGGAGTAAGACAAGGCGGCCTGCCTACTATCACCAACGATGGTATTCCGAATTGTGGTGAGCTGGATTATGCGTCATACTGTGCATGGGGAATGAGAAGACAGGAATATGCTGCAATGACCGATGGGAAGACTCCATCTAGAAGATATGGACTTCACGGACAGCTCATATTCAGTGTCACACAAGCTCAAAAGAATTGCAGGCGAAATTCCAAAAACTGGTTGAAAAAGCTGTGAAGGCAAGACTTTAGGTGAACACAGAGAAGACGGTGGTGATAAAGAATAACTAGGCAAACAACCAACAGAAACAACAATCAGCACCATCAACGGGAGAGATTTGACAGAGGTTACTTCCTCCTTGACTTATCCGGCCAGGAAGCACGGTTCCAACCAGTTTGCCAGGCAGAATCGGAAAGGCAAGATACGCCTTCAGCAGCCTGAAACCAGTTTGGAAATCTTCTGCAACCAACTCAAGCAGAAGTATAAAGAACAAGATTCTTTGATTGAACACTAGCCAGTAACTAGTGTGCTGTGTTTAGTCCTCTGTTTGGTGTAGACTGAATACTATCAGTTAGTCAGGTTTGCAGTGTGTTGTCATCATTCTAGATGGCTCGCCATCACGGTGCACATTGATTTGATGATATCATCGGAACGTGATTCAGATTATGTTCATTCAACAGAAATGTGAAGTCAGTCAGTCGCTTCTTCTGTACGAGTCAGAAACTTGGCATGCGTGTAATGAAAAGCATTTAAAAGAGCTGCTCATTACTCTGTCTTTCCAGCGAAAGTCAAATAGCCGGCTGGCCAGAAAGAATCAGCAACAAGAAACTCTGGGACGAGCCGACTGTTCAACAAAAGTATATGTAGGAGAAAATAATGATGAATTGATAGGGCACAAACTGAGGTGACCATTGAATGACACTGCGCACAAGTGGAAGATGAATGGGAAATGACAAGTTGGTCGCGCAAATGAGGGCGATGTGGAGGAAATCGTGCAAGTTGGAGTAGACGACAGATTATGGGCAACTGTGGAACCAGCAGACTGAAGAGGAGAGTAGAGAGCAGAACGAAGTGGAGACGTGCTGCTGAAGGTTTATATTCTGTTCGAAACCCAAGGGAACAATAATAATAATAATAGTTAAAGTTAGTTCCATTCCCAATGAAGTAAACACACACACACACACACGTAAGTACTGAAAACTGCTGACATGGGATTGAATTCATTTTTTCCCATCACATATCTTATCCCCATCTATAGCATTATTATTATTATTATTGTACCCTTTAGTTCCTAGAGGAACATAGGGCTTCAGCTGCGCACCTCCATTGCCTTCCGTTTTCTGCCAACTTTTTCACTCCGCTTCAAGTCTGCCCACATGCTTTCATCTCCTCCTCGCATGACCTCCTCCAAGTCACCCTTGCACTGACGACCAACTCGCCGCTTCCCTTTTGGGTTCCACTCAAGCAATGGCTTGTCTAGTGATGTCACTTGATGGTTTCCGCAGAGTATGGCTAGCCAATCCATCTCCATTTCTTCCTGCCTATTTGTTGCATAATCGGTTCCTCCTGGGTTGGTTCGCTCATTGCCAGGGATCCCTGTTGCTGAACTTTTCTGGCTGGCTATTTGATCTTGAGTATTGAGCGAAGACAACTGTTGATGAAGGTCTAAAGTTTGTTGGAGATGCTCTTTATGACTCGCCAAGTCTCTGATCCGTATAGTAGCACTGACTGACTTCACATTGGAGTTGAAAATCCGGATGTTATTTTTTATGCTGAGTGCTGTTGACCTCCACACAGATTTGAGAGTAATGAAAGATTGTCTTGCTTTTCCGATTCTGGCTTTGATACCCTCGTCAGTTCCGCCTGTAGTTGAGACGATGCTTCCCAGGTAGGTGAAGGAGGCTGTTTCTCTCAGGTTCTTCCCACTTATGCTGATTGTTGTCTGTTGTTGTAGTTGCTGTTGATGTTGGCCAGGAATCTTCATCACCTCTGTTTTATCTATCTATAGCATATCATACCTTATTCATTCATCATCGTAGTGTATGTGCAGGCGATAATTAATTAATGACATACTGACAACTGAAAAACAAACTGTCTCTCTCTCTCTCTCTCACCGTCTCTCTACGTGTCTGTCAATTTCTCCATCTTGTTGACCTTTCAATGAAGTCAACAGATAAGTGAAATTAGGTCAAAAGTGGTTAAATACACATTTATTATCATTGAGATGTTACAACGTTGAAGGAAATTACGACAGCAGCAGTCACTGTAGGAAAACAGAAAGGTAGCAAGAGAGATACAGAGACAGAGAGGGGGACGGTAGCGATGGGAATGATATTCTGACAGTGATAACTACAGAAATAAAATGAAACTATCTAAAAGTATTATAGAAAAAAACACATTTTTCCCTAGAATGTAATGACGGTTAGTCAACCAATTTAACATCTATCTAGGTATGTCTATCCGTCCATCTGTTCACCCCCCCACCACCACCACTCTTCACCCTCTCGTTCCTTCCTATCTGCCTTGTTCTGTTTCTATAAGATTAATGGTTTATCAGAATAAGACTGTTAACACAGAAGAATACAGATGGCTGAAGAAGATGCAGACGATGCTGAGTAAGTGATTGATGGTAGTGGTTATGATGAAGAAGATTTAAATAAACTGACGAAATCAGGACAAATTACAGAACAAGAACAATGGTTAATGAAATCTAACGGACCTATTTTACCTTAATTCTATGGTAGACCAAAACTACACACACCAAACATTCCCTTACGACCAATCGTTTTGCTTCCAGGAACAACAACAACATATAATCTATCTAAAGAACTTTTCAGAATCATGCGACCACTCTATCAAGTTGTCAATCCAATTTTTAGAGAAAATCAAAAACATTCAAATAGAAGACAATGAAATAATGGTGTCCTTTGATGATGTCACAGCATTATATACTTCAATTAGTCCAAAACTAGCAACAGAAACTATGCAACAATTACTCTATAGTGATGAGAACATAAAAACGCAGAACTCATAAAATTATGCCTTCGAATTCAATACTCGAATATACGTACAGATAAAAGAAACACCGATGGGATCGCCCAAAACAGGATTGACAGCTGGAGCCGTCATGCAAAGATTGGAATGAATAGCTCTACCTATAATTAAACCGAAAGTCTGGGTGCCTCACGTTGATGATACATTTGTAATAATTAAGAGAGATGATTTAGAATATACTCATAAATTAATAAACAACATATTTGAAGACATTAAATTCACCATGTGAGAAGAAGAATTAGATAACAAAATCCCATTTCTAGATGTCTTCCTTAATCAGGAGAACCAACACAGGAATTTTAGAAACACAAGTATGTAGAAAATCAACGCGCACACACAGATCAAATACTCAACTATACTAGTAGCAATAATCCACTTACTCACTCATGAAAGAAACTGTGTGCAGACATTGTTTGAAAGAGAGTTCAAACACACGGTAGCACTCCAGAGTTGAGAAGAATGGAAGAAAAATACCTACAAACGGTCTTCAAAAAGAATGGATATCCTCACAATTTCATCAAAAAGTGTTTAAAATCGAATCACAACACCCCAACAAGGAACCATCATGAAAGACCACAAGAAAATTCATCCTACCATACATGAGAAATATCTATGAAATAACAGCCAGAATATTGAAACCGTGTGATATACACATAGCACACAAACCAGCCAGTCAAATCACTTCATTCCACATTATGCCAACCGAAAGATCCAACAGAAAGAGGAGATAAAATTAATACTATTTACAAAATAAATTGCATGCATGAACTGTAACAGGAATTACATTGGCCAAAGTGGACGTCCCCTCGAATCAGGATCCAGGAACATAAATCAGCCGTGAAAAGACACGATATATACTCATTCATATCAATGCACATAGACAATTATGGACATCAGTTTGGTGAGTGGGATAATGTCGAAATCTTAGACAGAGGACAGACACCAAAAGTGCGGTCAGGGAATTCCTAGAAGCCTGGAACTCAAACGAATATGCAACTAGCAAATACCTTAATATAGACCAAATATACCAACTAATAAAAAGTAAATCAAGTGACGAGAAAGTTTAAAATCCAAGTCAATAGAAAATGATCAATACACATATGTAAAGATGGTTACCGGGAGACGCAATTCTATCATTCATGAAAAATTTAAATCAGTTCAGTTTATGCTAAATATTGCGCTGAAAGGGGATGTTATTCAGAAGAACGGACGACGAAAGCTCCAAAACTAAACCAACGAGATCAGAGAACACCAATAACTACAAATCATCCACCTGGGTTACAAAATCTTCTCTATTGTGAAGAAGATTTGTTTCTGAGGTTGGTAATATAGCAAAGTTGACTGGTAGAATTCAGTCTGCACCGAATGAGGGGCTAGAGCATGACACTACTTACTGCCAAGTATCCAACCGAAGTGTCCAGTACAATCCTACATGTAGTAGAAACGTCCCTTACTGCACCACTGGTTGAGACGGGCTCGAATCTGAGAAGGGAAATAAATTCGTTCAGGATTGCAGATACAACACGTCTTGTTATACAGTTTGAAATAAAATTTCACTGGAGATTTTGGTGGAAACCGAAATAGCTTAAATAACACAGTGTAATCTATTTGATAACGTAAATAACACTTAAGTAGGTAGGCCTTTGTCATTAATTATTATGGTCTTAAACTCCAAGTGGAACATTCGCCTTGAATAGCACATAGACATCTCGTACCGTATTCTGCAGTCCTTTTTGGTTAGCTCCACGATTGCTTTCAGTGTAGTTGGAGATTGAACGATCAATTCATGATTGTTTGCTCAAACCCAACTCCATATTTTGGCAGGAGTCATCGATACTGCAGTCATCGTTCGTCGTTCTTTAGAAAACGGAGAAATACTATCAAAAGTATTATTGTGATTAGTTGTTATGACATTTATTCTTAGAATTTGTGTACAATAACCTTATGGTTGGTTCTATATTAGTGCAAGAATAAAGGATTCTTGAGTCATCAATCTGTGTTCTGGTTTTTCGCGTTGATTATTTCACATAGTCACTGAAAGTCTTCTAAGGACAGTGTGAAGTCCAGTTTAGTTACAACTGGACATTTGACAATTGCCCATCGGTTTTCATTGCCTCTTCAAATGATCTTCTCCATATCAGACTCGGATGGCTGCCTAACTCACCGTTTCTCATTCGAGTTCCACACAACTGTTTGGTGTACCCAATAGTCTCAGCGTACCTCTAGTCCTTCTCTATTTTCTTCGGGATATTTTTAAAGCTAAAGGTTCTTAGGTGATTAGCTGCCAAAGTTCCTTGTTGTCTAATCCCTTCGGACTAGCCGGTCATCTAATCTTCAGTATCCAGTCAACCAACGCAATTATTGATAAAGGCGTACAGTAGCCTGTTGGAAATGCTTTCCACCATTCTTAAAAGTCTTTGAAATAAATAAAATTGTGCTGGCGTAATGCAGACAAGTGCGTCGGTGGCATAGCGGTTAGGACGCTCGCCGACCATGCACATGGTCCGGGTTTCGATCGCCGGCCACAGACGCACTCCTTTACCTCTCTAAGCCAGAAATAATGCTGGTAAAGAGGAAAGGTTGGGTATGAGGCTGGCTAGCAACCCCATCCTGTAAAAACAGACACCACTGCTACCGAAACTTCAAAAAAGACTCTAGCTTAAAGCCATCCTATGTTCCACTGGAAACGTATAGGAATATAAAAAAAAGCTGGTCTCAAACGTATACCCCTGTCTTCTCTCTCCCCGCCCTTTCTGTTTCATGATTCAATCTATCATAGTTAGGAAGCATAAAATAAATGACGCTACACCCTGCTAATATGTTGACACAATGCACAGGAAAATATTAGTACAAATAAAGGTAGCATTCTCCAGTTTATCCTACTTCACCAGGTATTTCTTGAAATTTTTCCAATATACTTTTGTTTTCCTTACTGAATATGTGGTAGGTAGAAGACAGTTGATTAAAATATACAGTTAATGGCACGCCCCCCCCACACACACACATTCACAAAACACACTAACAGACAACCACGTGTGAAAACCCAAGGGAATTTCAGTCACAGCTGTTAACATTCTTTACACAACATTAATCATTCAATAACAATGAAGAGTACAATTCAGGGAGAAATCTACACAGCTAATATGTATGGCATTCTGTATTGTATTCATTAAAGTATTTGTTTTACAAGAATTATAAATATACATCACCTTAAGAGATGTAAATTCGCTTCATTATTACTATAAGACAAGAATTATACTACGTACATCACAGCTGTACGTATATGTATATATCCCTTCACTATTGAACATCACAAAAGTCCTTTTTTAAAAGAAAGATGGCATTCTTCTTTAAATTGATTCATTAAAACAAAAGGTAGGTAAGAAAAATAAAACAAGGGAGAAATATTTTATTTTATCCCTTCATTCATTTAATTTACGCCTTAACAGCCATTAAATAATTGTTGTATTCCTTTTGTTATCTTATAAATGTTTAATGATCAATGTGTCAATGTATACAGCATATATGTGTTTGTATATGTGTTATTGAAACATTGAAACAATTGACAACATATGTAAAATATACAATCTACATTAAGTTTTCTATTTGATTGTAATATAATATAATGTAATATATTCATTCTTTAAAAGTGATTCACTTTCTGTTGAGTTGTAGCTTAGAATAAATTGAAATTATGGACTATATATTATGTTGTTTTTAGGTTAATTCTCCATTTGCTAGAGAACCGTTGGAAAATTTAGACAGCTGCTTCGTCCTAGTGCTTGGGACTCTTGAGGGGGTATCTGCTCACCACAAAGGTTAGAATCTAAGACCTTCTTGCTACAAGTTGAGCTCGTAGACCTATTCAGCCACTGTGATCCGATCAGAATCAAATTCCTACAAACTAGTATTTGAAAATTAATCTGATTCTCCCAAATGATTGGCTGACTACAGGAAGAAAAGTTTAACTGGATTTCTAGTGGGAAATCGTACCCGGTTGAGAGTGAGGAGAAATACTCGCCATGGACATGATAGTGGTTGGTGATCGCTCAAAATCACCAGTTGGTAGAAGTTAGAATTCATGGGTTGGCCGTTGGATTGGTCTGTGAGATCACCTTGTAAATGTTACGTCTTAGGTTCGAACCTTGGTGGTGTGTGTCTGTGTACTGCTGAAGTATAAGAATAAGACTTGTGCACTGTCGTGGTAGAGTATAATTCCATTATGGGTAAAATTTGTTTGGATAAAGTCTCACAGTGTTATACAGTAATGTTTACTAATATTAAGCATTACTGTATAACACTGTGAGACTTTATCAAAACAAAAATTTATCCATAATGGAATTATACTGCTCAAGATTCTCACGAAACTAGAATAAAAAAACAGCTGTCCAGTACTGCTTGGTAGTTTCCATTAGTCCTCTAGGTGATGTCAACTCGTGATCAGTTTTGTAACCAGTGAAATCCCTGAGAACCAACACTTGATACTTCTTCATTTCCTACTGATCGATTACATTGAATAAAAATGCTCGGGGTCTGTTCACACGTCGACCCCTAGTACAAACGCCTTGAGGATGTCTAAAGTTTATGAGGATATCTAAAGTTTAATGTGAAGCTTTTTAGCTGGGCTCATTTTCTTCTATTCGAGGTCATCTTGCTAGTTACTAGAAAAATATTTCGCTTAACGTTCTACATTAGGAAATTTAGGCAGTCTGGCATAAAGCAGTCTTTGCTTTCTCAGTTTGTAAATTCTTGTACTCTACCCATCCGTCTTCACTGCTCCCCATCAATCTTTCCTGGACTACTTAAGAAAGACTTTGCTTTACTGAGAAGGGCACTAAACGCCGTTAGTAGGGCAAGTGGGATATCGTTAAACTAACTGGTTAACACTATTGTGGATAGACATATTATGTCATGTAAGAAACTAGCGAATACAATATTGTCGGACCCCGAGAATCCTCTCTTTACGCAGCTGTCTCCTTGCATTTCATCTGGTAGAACTAGAAGCTATAGCTATAGAAGGCTATATGCTAGGACTACCAAATACAAAATCTCCACAATACCATATCTGGCACAGCTGTTATGTGCGTGATGAGAAATCCGTTAGGTATGACACGATCAACTTACTGCGGCACTCTAACAAATAGTCCGATTAGTTTTTGTTTTCCTATCCTCGTTACTATTACACTGTTGTTCTCATCTTCTATTACACATCAACTTTATACTTCATACCCTGTGGTGCACTCTTTAAAATGTAAACTCTACGCTGTTTTTTTGTTTTTTGTTCTTTTTTAAAATTTTTATTTATCTTTTATTTTTTTGGCGTTGGTTTTTTCATTTATTTATTTATTTTGATTTTAAAAATCCTATAAAATTTATGAGGTAATTAGATGCAGTAACTTCGCCAGATACTAGCTTGCTAGGCTACAAGCTTACTAGTTTTCTCGCCGGTCCCAAGCCCGGGTAAAGAGGGAGGGTTGGGGCGTAGTGCTAGCAACTCCACCCCTGTAAAACAACCAAATCGCTACAGAAACTTCAATGAATAAATATATTTCAAAAATTCTAAAAACATAAGCAATAGCCTTACTTTTCACTGGAATCGAGGAAGTGAAATGACGCAGGCTGGTGAAAGCCTTCGGAAAGCCAGTCAGCCGATGTGCCTTCTTTCGATGAAAGCAAAAGTAAGGATGGGTTCCTGGAATGTTCGTACAATGTAAGAAACTGGAAAGGCTGCCCAGATAGCCATTGAAGTGAGAAGGTACAGAATAGAAGTGTTGGGAATCTGCGAGAGCAGATGGAACGGAACTGGAAGGTGCCAACTACCTGCTGGAGAGACAGTAATCTATTCCGGCCACCCAGAGGACAACCATGAGCACACCGAGGGAGTGGCCATCATAATGTCACCAACACCAACCAAAGCTCTCATGCATTGGGAAGCAATCTCCTCCAGGATAATGACAGCCAGGTTCAACTCAAAAGGAAAGAAAGTTACAGTCATTCAATGCTATGCGCCTACAAACGTCTCAGAACAAGAGAAGAAGGAGGCGTTCTACAGACAACTACAAACAGTAATGGACAACGTCCCAAATGGCGATATCAAAATCCTGATGGGCGACATGAATGCGAAGCTGGGAGGAGACAACACAGGAAGAGAACTCACCATGGGTCGTGAGGCCCTCGGCGAAATGAACGACAATGGTGAACTCTTCTCAGACTTCTGCGCCTTCAATGATTTGTCAAGTGATGCACAACGGAAAACTCAGCAAGACGTCCGGAGTAAACACAGGAGTCAGACAACACTGCTTGTCTATTATCACCAATGATATTCCTAATTGTGGTGGACTGGATTATGCGTCAGACAGTGAGTGGGAAACGAGAAGAGACGGATATCCTGGACCGACCCACGTGAAGAACCTAGAAGACCTGGATTTCGCGCGTCGATGATTTATGTTTGATGTCACACAAAATCGAAGACTTACAAGCGAAAAGCGACCAACAAACTGGTCGAAGAAGCAGCCGGCGAAGACAGGACTCCAGGTGAACATAGACAAGACGGCGGTTATAAAAATAATCAACCAACAACAGCAACAACATCCAACGCCAATCACCATCAATGGGAGTGATTTAAAAGAGGTTACTTCATTCATTCACCTATGTAGGCAGCATTGTCTCAACTACAGGTAATTGAAACGGACGAGGATGTCAAACTGAGCGAGAATCAGAAAGACGAGAAATGCACACATTCATCAACCTGAAATCAATCTGGAAATCTTCGTCACTCAGCATCACCAACAAAATTCGGATTTTCAATATAAACGTAAAGTCAGTTCTTCTATACGGATCAGAAACTTGGCGGGCGGGTTACAAAAAATATTTCCAACAGCCTGTTGCTGACGTTACCTTTATCAACCAATAACTGTCTTCGCTGGCTCTATACTGATGATCAGATGGCCGGGTCGGGCCGGAAACAATCACCAACAAGGAATTATGGGAACAAAACAAAGCATGAACCAATCGCCCAACAAATATGCAGGAGAAAGTGGATATGAATCAACCACTCACTGAGGAGACCGCTGGGTGACATCGTGCGTCAAGCCCTCGAGTGAAACCCGAAAGGAAAGCGGCGTGTGGGACGTCCAAGGGTGACATGGAGGAGATCGTGTGAAACAGTATGTTGAGTTGAAACAGTATGGACTAACATGGATGCAGGCGAAAAGTACAGCAGAAGACAGAAGCGGCAAGTGGAGACTTGCAGTTGAAGCCCTATGTTCCACTAGGAACCCAAGGGAGCAATCATAATAATAATTAGATGCAGTATATTGTAATCCACACTGAAATTCCATACCTGTACCACAAATACCGTTTGGAATAAAGCTGTTTATATATATATATATATATATATATATATATATATATATATATATATATATATATATATATGCTCGAATCGTTAGCCATAGAGGCCAACGTGTCAACAGACATCGAGAATCTCTGCCCAATATAACTGATCAAAAGGTAATGCAAAATTAACTTAAACACACAACTGATACGAAAGTCAGGCTAACAACAGTGTTAATAACCGGTAGAAATTTAATAAGATGTTAGGGAAGAAAATAATACAATTAGGAAAGAAAAACACGAAAAATTACGTATTTGGTACTAAGATAGATCAGGTTCATTGTAGATTTAACGACTGAACATACTTCTTTTTGTATGAAGAGTTCAGGTTTAAATATGTGTGAGTTGCCATTGCTTCTGCAATTTGAAGAAGTTTGATCCGTACTCTTTTAGCATGATTCCCACGTATTCTGTAGGTGACTTTGAAGCTGTTTTATGGGGTTGGCTTAGCGCCTTGATTAGATCAAGTTGTCCACAATAGAGCTGCGGGGGTGAGGTGATCTTTTTTAGCCTTTATGAAACTATGAGGGTGAGTGTTCGATGATACGTTTGAATGGCAAACGCTGGGTGTTGCCGACATACCTAGCTCCACACAAACAGGTGAATTGATAGATAGATAGATACACTTTGATGAAACCAACAGTGGTAGCTTATCCTTCACATTCATGCCAATCATTAGTTTTGTGAAGAAAGTTAAGCGAATTTCAGCCATGAAGAAGGTTTTCTTCAGTAAGGTAGACAGGCGGTTTCTCAGTACCTTTGCCTAGTAGTTTCCATTGAATTGTAGATTCAAGGAGAGAAGTTATTTGGAAGCAGAACGTGTAGGTGGTTTCAATGGTTTAGGTTTCATGGATTTTGTGATGAAACTTTCAGGGTAGCCATTTCCGAGAAGGATTCTTTTCAGAGTGTTCGACTTCTCACTCTTCTATAGTTCCAGGGCTGTGAATGCTTACGATTCTGTGGCTCAGTGGATGGATCATGTTTTTTTCTGTATATATAGAGGCACCCAACTATGAAAGTTAATAAGTTGTCCATTCCATGCCGGCTTTCTGTGGATGGAAATATTTAGTGTTCCATCTTGTTCACGTCTTGTTGATTGTTGTTGTTGTTGTTGTCCAGAAAAGATGTTTTGTGTCGGATTCCTTCTCTAAGGTGGAATGAATTTCAGGATGACAGCTGTTGAGAAGTATTTTTTTTCGCTCAACATTAAAAATCTGATAGCCGGTTAGGAAGAACAAGAAAACCCTAGTGGGTGGTGAACCAGTCAACAACCTATTGCGTAACAAATATGCACGAGAAAATGAAGACGGATTGGACATACATGCTGAGGAGAACACCTGGTGAAATCGCATACTCACAAAGTCCTTCCGTACAGCCCAAATAAGTAGCAATGAGTTTCGTGAGGGTCCAAAGCTGACATGGACGAGACCATCTGAGGAGGAAATGAAAGCCTATGGTAAATCGTAAGGTAAACTAAAAGAGACTGTAAGTAACAGGATGAAGTAATCAATTGATGAATGGTGACTAGCGGTGGAATCCATGTCAATGAGCATTTCGTCCTATTTGGGACTCGTTGCTGGATATAGCCTCATTCTCCAGTGAGTGATGGTGTTCTCATTGAGCCTCGAACATAGTGGTCATAGTTTCAAACACCAGAGAGTTATACTTTAGACCACCTGATCCACGACAGCTACCTCTTCCTTGTGCAATGGGTCTTATTAATTATTTAATTCATTTTAGATTTTCCCCTTCGACTGATTGGACCGAAGTGCTCGGTGCATCCAGATGACGAGTCTCAAATAGGATGAAATGTACTTTTTCCTGGATTCCACTGCTAGTCACCAGCCACCAACTAACTTTAAGCTACATGATCAGACATCGTGAAAGCATCTACACAAGAAGCCGATATGTCAACCTGAGACCGAACACTTCGGTCCAATCAATCAATCGACGGGAAAATCTAAAATTGAATTGAAGGATGAAATAATGATGTTCCTCTGAAGCTCTAAGCTCCATTTGGAAGCCAATGAAGTAATCATATCACTAGGTGTGTACTGAAGAGTACAGTTTATTCAAACCCAGTATAAAGATGTGTAGGGTTATTTTGTATAAGGGAAGACTTATGTATGCGGAAGTTGATCAATGATTACTGATAATCGATATTGGCTTACAAGTTCTTAGCGCTAATTCACAACCTATTGATCAGGACTACATACAATCTGGTAGGTACACAGGGTGAACTAAGTGTTTCCATATGATTCCGACATTTGGTCTCAGAGTCACTGAAACCATTTCGAACAAACAAACTGTTACACTTTTTGTTCAACATATGCTCCTATTACTTGATACTGAAGGTCCAATAAATGGTCATAAAGATTCAGCAGTAAAAAACTATGACAGTCAGAAAACCGTTCAAGAACTTATTGTTCAACAAATATGAAGAAATGATCGTGCTATGTTGTGAACTGGCAGAAGTTAGAATCCAAGGACCATTGGATCAGGTCCCAGTGACTCAATGGTCCACGAGCTCGCCTTGTAGCCAGAAGGTCCTGGGTTCGAACCCTGTCGGTGGGAGCGTACTAATGAAGAGTCGCAAAACAGAACGAAACAGCTGTCCAGTACTCCCAGGTTTTCCAGTGGTTCTCTATCTGTCGTCAGCTCATGATGAAATCCTCCATGCAATCAAATATGAAGAAGCAAATGAAGACGGATTGAATATACACTCTGAAGAGACAATTAGGTGAGGTCACATGCCAGCCTATATTTGGAGCGGAAGCCGATTGGAAAGGAAATAGGTAGGTGTGGGTTAGAGGGTGACATGGTGGCTAGTGAGAAGCGGTACAACCAGCTGAAAGTGATGGTAGAGAAGTGAGTACAGTAAAGATGTGCCATTACGGCTGTATGTTCCACTCAGAAGCCAAGGGGAATGATAAGAAGGTAAGACACCTTAACCATTGTAACGGAAAAACTGTTTGGAAAATCTCTCCTCAACGATCTAATCACAATATTGATACTTATTCAGATGCTTCAACTAACCTTTTATCTCCTAGACTGTATATCATTATTCTAACATTTCCATATCATATGTTGACTTGATCCTCATTATTTGTCATTATCCACGTGTAATCTCTAATTTTAATGCTTTCATTTGTCATTGTGTGACACATTAATCATATGTTGTCATACAATGTGATTTTCATTAAATGAATCAAGGTAATTCTGACTTTACACTGTCTTCTAGAGGAGTTGGTGTGTGATTCTTGTGGACAGAGTTTTTGATCCCATCATGTTGAGAATGTTTCACTTGTTACAGATGAATTTTGGTTGACTAATTTTGTTCCACAGTACTTGTTTTGTACTTAGATATTTACCTTGTCTATAAAGCTGCCTAACGGGACTGTTGAGGTAATTTTGAGGTATTCATTGTTATAACTGTTGTTGAATAGAACCACACGCAGATTTCAACAATGAAAAAATTGTCTTCTTGCTATCTTTGAAGCGTTTCGTGATGGTGTGTGTGTCAAAGAAGTTTTAGGCGGCTACACACTGTAGGACACAAAAATCAGTTTTCTGCGTTCAAACTACAACGAGTCGGTTTTAGTCGTAACAACTCTTGTGAAGGATCTTGCTCCATGTCATGAAAGAGTTTTTAATTCTTGGCATCCTGAAGATCCCAAAATCAGACAATCTTCTTGATTTTTTTTGCTTGGCGCAAACGAATAATTTGTGACTGTTCACCTATAACTTTTTTAAAAAAAGCGACTTAAATCCAACGAACATCGATGGTTTAGAAAGACATCCTACTAGAATGGGTAACAAGTGCCTAAGCCGTATAAATCAAAGGATCTTCATAATCAAATTGAATAAATTTCCCTTCTCACATTCGAATGAATAATAATAATAATCAAATTATACCTAAGCTGTCTTCGTTCAATACTTCGCTCAAGATCAGATGGCCGGCAAGAAAGGAGCAGCAACAGGGAGGCATCTCTGGTAATGAACGAACTAACCTAACCCAGCAGGAACCAGTTTTGCAACAAATATGTAGCAAGAAATGGAGGTGGATTGGCTGGCCATACTCTGAGAAAACAAAACATCATCAAGTGACACCCATCACTCGAGTGGAACCCGAATGAGAAGCGGAAAGTCAGCTGGTCGTCAGTGAGGGGGGCGGTGTGACACGGATGAGGAGGTCGTGTGAAGAGGAGATGAAAGCATGTGAGTAGACAATCATATCAATACTAATAATAATAATACTTAACTTGACCACAGTCACTCTGCATACTATAAATATCGCTTTATTTCAAAGAATATAATCCGTATCGTTTACAGATTATTTTTTCTAAAATCTGTTTATATTTCAAACCATTTTTTCGTAATTAAATCAAACTTAGTTTATACAAGGGTGACCCGTGCTTCACATTTTGTCTGATTACATGAATGCTGTGTAATTTAATGCAAATAACATCCTTATCTATTATCTATCTCTCTGTTATGTCTACACAATGATTTATTCTCTACAAGAATTGTAATTATCATCCGTATCATTATTATTATTTATCTAACCTACTGACCTTTCTAAATGTTTACTTAAGAAACTGACTACTTATATTGTTGTTATTATCATTAGTAGTAGTAGTATGTATGTATTTGTGTATATAAGTGACAAATATCCGTTACACCCACCCACACATCATTCCAAATAATTTTTTAGTCTTGGGTATTATGTCTCTCGTCCTCTTTGTCTTTGCGTACGTGTGCGTGGGCGTGTGTGAATGTGCCTGCCAGTCAACCAGTCAGTCACTCAGCCATCTATCTATCTATCTATCTACTCTGATATTTACGACTGTTCGATTTCAACTTTTGGCGCCACACGTATAAACATATACAATATTCACATAGATACAACATTGGGTTGGTAAACGAGAGCAAATTTATTTATGGATTAGTGGTCTATATTACTAACAAATAGTATAAGTAGTATCAGTAGTAGTAGTAGGAGTAGTAGTGAACATAGAGAAGACGGGGGTGATGAAGATAACCAACCAACGTCAACCAGCACCACCATCCTCCTTCACTTATCTAAGAAGCAGAACGGATGAAGATGTCAAGGCCGGCCAGTCAGAATCGGAAAGGCAGGATACGCCTTCATCAACCAACATGAAACCAATTTGGAAATCTTCTGCACTGACTCAGCATTAGGAGCAAGATATGCATTTTCGACACTAATGTCAAGTTGGTCCTTCTATACTTGTCAGAAACTTGCAATGCATGTCATGGAAAGGATTTTCAACAAACTACAACAGACTAATTTTAACACCTACACATTTCGCTGGCTGGCTTCATACTGAAGATCAAATGGCCAGAAAGTACAAGCAACAAGAAACTCTGGGAACAAACCAACCAAGAGCTGACTGTTCAACAAATATGTAGGAGAAAGTGGAGATGGATTGATAGGGCATACTTTGAGAAGACCGTAGAATGGCATCGTTCCAGGCTGTCCTTCGAGTGGAATCCCAATGGGGAGCAACGGGTGGGTCGTGAGTGACATGGAGGAGATCGTATGGCGACTTGAAGGAGATGAGGGATTGTGGGCAACTATGGTCCAAGCTGAAGAAGACTGCAGAAGATAGGATAAAGTGGAGATGTGTTGTTGAAGCCAGCGTTATCTTCAACTCAGAACTCCAGGGAATATTAATACTACTACTAATAATAATAAATCCTCTAATCAATAATAATAGTATCAAAGGATTTCACCATGAGCTGACATCATTTAGAGAACCACTGGAAAACCTGAGAGTACTGGACAGTTGTTTCTTCCTAGTTTGGAACTCTTCAGCAGTATGCACCCACCGCCACAGTCTGAACCCACGACCTTCTGGTTGCAATACGAGCTCTTAGGCCATTGTGCCACTGGGGCCCAATCCACTGGTCCTTGAATTCTAACTTCTGCCAATTCACGACATAGCGCGACCACTTTGCAATGTCTTCTTCGATGAGTTACTGCCTCATCTTCGACTTGCTGTACCCTACTGGTCACGGCTTCCCACTAGAACCCCAGGTTAACTGCCTGAATAGGGCCAGTCGCTAGTGAGCATCAGTATAACTTTCAAGTGTTGGTTTTGTAGGGATATGGTTTGATTGCATGGAGGATTTAATCATGAGCTGATATCAGTTAGTGAACCACTGGAAAACCTGGGAGTACTGGACAGCCAGTTGTTTCAGCCTAGTTTGGGACTATTCAGCAGTACGCACCCACCACAGAGGGTTCGAACCGATGACCTTCTGGTTACAAGGTGAGCTCGTAGACCATTGAGCTACTGGTGCGTACTGGTGAAGAGTCCCAAACTAGGCCGAAACAACTGGCTGTCCAGTACTCCCAGGTTTTCCAGTGGTTCACTAACTGATGTCAGCTCATGATGAAATCCTCCATACAATCAAACAAAATCCCTACAAAACCAATACTTGAAAGTAATAGTATCGTTAAATGATAATTGTAATAATTTAAATTAATTACTCATTTTAGATAGCAAGACAGACACACTAATGAAGTACATATACGGACACACACAGACACACAAAAGGTCGATAAATAAATGATTCTGATAGATGGATAGATAGATACACACCACACATACACAGACAAGTATACTGTAATACGAGTGTTTATTCAATTGTATAAACACAAGGCATATGAATATAAATTATTATTATTATTATTATAGCCATTTAGTGCGAAAGCAATGAAGACTACGGCTACTACACGCATTCAGACAACAGAGAATTGTTATTTATTGAAAAGTTAATCCTATATACAGTGTCAGGCAATGAGATGGCAGATGAAGTCTAGAAAGGCGTTGTCTGGTTTCTTTCTATCCAATAACCATAGTTACAAAGAAGTGCTTTTAAAAAGAAATTGAGGGAGACAGAGAGAGAGAATAATAATCATGATAAACAGCATAATTTATGTAAATAGTAGATAATTTTATAGTGCGATGTCTGTTTAACGTTTTTCTGGGGGGTTTACATTGTGTCAGATTGATATGCATGTAAAAACTGAATAAGAGAACGAATTGAACCTTGTGAATTCATGACTAGTTGTTGACAACTGCTCTGTTGATGTTGGTGTGTAGGGTATTTGATTGGCTATAGGTCTAACTGTGGGCCGGACATCAGTTAGAGAACAACTGAAGTGCCAGAGAGTGCTGGACAGTTAGCTGTTTCGTCCTATTGCTTGAGACTCATCGACAGTACGCGCCCAATTCTAGGGTTCGAACCCAGAACTTTCTGTTTACAAGGTAAGCTCGTAGATTATTCAGCTATTGGGACTATTTTGTGCCTCTCTTTTAAATCAGTCATTTCCAAATAGCTTTAAACGCGGAGTAGTCAAGACTCTGTACTATATGGTGAGGAGAGTATCCTCTATGGAGAAATTAGAGGAAGAATTTGAGTTTCTTGAAAAGATATTGAAAAGCAATGGGTACCCTCAAAAATTCATCAACAAGTATGGGAGATCTGAAGTCACAAATGTAATATAAATCACAAAGGGTAGGTAAAAAGCCAATCTACATTCAGCTTGATTATAAAGGTGAAAACATTGCAGCAATGATCAACAGAAGGCTGAGTACATCACTAGCCATAGTTTAACCTGCATCTAAGCTCGTTCCCGTCTATCGAAAAACTTTCTCCTTGGTGCAATCAAAAATTGACATATATCCTTCTCAAATTAACTCCAATTGTATACACAAATTTACGTGTATCTGTGGGAGCAGTTACATTGGAAGGACAGAAGGAAGAAGGGAATATCTACGATTTTCTGAACATGTACCAAAAAGCTTACGTCTAAAGGGAACAAATGCTTTAAGCAATGCCATCGCCAGACATCTTGATACGGGTTGGTCATGAGGTGGACGTCGAAAAGACGTTCAAAATTATCAATAGGCAAAAGAGCTCAATTCTCCTCAAGTTTACTGAAGCCATTTCTATCAAGTGCCTGAAACCTGATTGATGCGTTCAGAAAGAAGTGGTTATCAGTCTTTCTTTGCCCTGCCTGGTAACTGGATATTTTCATCTCTCTTTCATCTAAATGCGTAATCCTGAAAATTTTCCATTATGTATGGTCATTACTGTTCGGAATAGTGTTTAATATTATATATATATGTGTATATATTATTACTGTATGCATATATTTATCGATTGATTTTTGTTTAAAATGAACTGTCTGTGCATGTATGTTAAAATTGTTGTTGTAGATATATTTAATAATGTCTTTGCCATGTAAGCTGCTGAAGAGAAGGCAACGAAATAAACAATGACGGTACCACTTTATTCTGCTAAAACTGTAGTTTATGCTTTGTTCAAATTCATTAAGGGGAATAAATGTATGATATTTCGGAATAACTATTCATCACTCAACTAAATGCGTAAGATTTTACAATATTTATCAACCATTTCCATGTCTAATATACTTTAATTTATACTTAGATGTACCTGAGTAGTTGTGGTGTTTTTTTTACCATAATTCACTCTCAACGCTGATAATTAATAAAACTGCAGAGAGCTGTATTATTTCAAGTCAGTTGGTGGATGGTGATTAGAAGTTGAATGCAGGTGAGACACACATTTCGTCCTATTTGGAACTCCTCCTCAGTCATATATGCCTACATACCCAGTAAGTAAGCGAGTGAGTGAGTGGGCAATGATACTCCTAAAAAGATTCAGACTCACTGTCTATGGTTTCAAACTCCACAGCGTTATCCACTATACCATTTTGTCCATGACATATCGACAGAGGCAGTCACCCCTCTATATCAACTTCATCAACTTTGAAAAGGCCTACGACAGCATCGATCGAGAGGTCATTTGGCAACTACTTCGCTACTACCGAGGGGTGCCATCGACAATTATACATCTCATCCAACAGTTAGTTGTACGATAATGCTGCATGCCAAGTAATCCACAACGGGAGACTTACGGAAGCCTTCGAAGTGAGGACGGGTGTAAGACAAGGCTGGCTGTCTACTATTGACAATGATCTTCCTGATTGCAGTAGATTGGATAATGTAACAAACAGCGGGCAATGAGGAAACAGGCCTAAAATGGACTCACACAAAATACTTGGAGGATCTGGACCTCGCCGATGATATATGTGTGATTTCCCACAAACTGGAAGATATGCAAGTGAGAAGTAACAAGTTGACAGAGGAAGAAGCATCAAAGATAGGACTTAAATTGAACATAGATAAAACAGATGTGATGAAGATTCCTGGCCAACACTAACAGCAACAACAGACAGCAATCGGCCAGAAAAAACGGGAGGAACCTGAAAGAAACAGCCTCCTTTACCTACCTATCTGAGAAGCGTCATTTCAACTACAGGTGGGCGGAGCTGATAAGGATATCAAAGCAAGGATCGGGAATGCAAGAGAAGCTTTCACTACTCTTAAGTCTGTGTGCAGGAGGTCAACAGCACTCAGAATCAAAAATAACATCCGGATTTTCAACTCCAATCGGAAGTCAGTCCACGCTGCTATACGGATCAGAGACTTGGCCAGCGCGTCATAAAGAACATCTCCAACAAACTTCAGACCTTCATTAACAGTTGTTTTCGCTCAATACTCAAGATCAGATGGCCGGCCAGAAAAGATCAGCAACAGGGATCGCTGGTAATGAGCGGACCAACCAGGAACCGATTGTGAAACAAATAGGCAGAAAGAAATGGAGATGGATTGGCTGGCCATACTCTGAGGAAACCATCAAGTGACATCACTAGACAAGCCATCACTCGAGTGGAACCCGGGAGGGAAGCAGCGAGTTGGTCGTCCAAGGGTGACTTGGAGGAGGTCATGTGAAGAGGAGATGAAAGCATATGGGTTGACTTGGAACGGGGTGAAAAAGTTGGCAGAAAACAGAAGGCAATGGAGACGCGCAGCTGAAGCTCTATGTTCCTCTAGGAATTGAAGGATATAATAATAATAATATCGACACAGGCTGAAAAACAAGGAAATCGAAAATAAATTGAAAACAAATTGTAATTATTTCTTCATCCTAGACAGATAACACAAAAATACTATCTTTATTCTGAACGGTATTTATATAATGTTCTGAACGTTTAGCGGAGTTTATTGTATGATATTTTCTCTTAGTCCAGGATCTTTAAATATAAAATTAATTGACAGTAGGTCGCGTGACACAATGCTATCTGACCTGAAGTAAAAACCAATCAATCTATTATGGCGATATCTCTTACTTTCCTGCTGCGAGAAATATACGGCATTTTGTTGGATGCCCGTTAGAAAAAGTCAACGAGCACACTTTGTGAACTACAGACACTACTCGGGAACGGTCATTTCGCGTATTGGGAGAAGCTGCCATCGAGGAAAATGCTTTTTCGGATGATCAGTAGCAAATTGCGAATCAGCAGATTTTAAACATTTAAAATACTCGCCAGAGTAAAAGACACTATTTAAGGTTACATTTTACTAGATTTAAACAAACAGCATAACAGAAAATATATATGCAATATAGTGATGGAGGTGTTTTCGGTAGCCCAAGTGTTAAGCGAGCGGCCAAGATGACTCAATAGTAGAGGGATCTCAAGCCACAGAAAAGGTGTAGGTTCGATTCCCGGATAACATACCTGAGTCCTCGTTCAGTATGCTAGTCGGCTTTATCTCCCCAAAAGAGGAAAGTTTGGGTATGAAGCTAGAAATTTCACCCCATTTAGATCATTTCAGTTCTTCTGAAACTTCAATACTTGACGCCCTGTATTCCACTCGAAGTATACAGGAATGGAGAAAAGATAGAGTATAACTTCAAAAATAAAAAATTCTCAACACTCCTCACAACTGGTTAGGAAAAGAGATAAGACGAATCTCTTCTACATTCAGAATTGCTCATCCTAAGTCGTTATTTTCACACTTGATTTAAATATTTTGCTGAATATGTTTGACTACTTGCTAATTTATAAGTAGCACGTTTTGTTTTGTAAAAGAATGCAAATATTTTAGTGTGAGTGGTAGGAGTGAAATTTATATCTTCCTGCTAGCTTCAAAAAATCCACTTTTTTACGGCTGAGAATTCGTTACAATCTGAGTTGCTATATGCATTTAAATAATCCTTATCTCTTCTTCATAGTCTTTCGTTCTGACTGGAACATTATTACTATTATTCCTTTGGGTTCTGAGTGAAACATAGGGTTGGCTTCAACAACACATCTCCACTTTATGCTATTCTCTGCTATCCTCTTCATCTGGCTTGCTTCAAGATTGACCAAAATCTCTCATCTCCTTCGACTCGCACAACCTCCTCCATGCCATCATTGTAGTTATGACCTACTCGTCTCTTCGCGTTTGGACTCCACTCGAGAGATGGCCTGAATTGCGCACGATATCATTCGACGGCTTCCTCGACGTATACCCGATCCATTTCCATCTTATACCACGTGTTTGTTGAGCAATCGACTCTTGGTTGGTTTGTTCCCAGCTGGTGAGGGAGAATTTCTTCTTGCTAATTATTTCTGGTTGGTCGGCTGACCATTTGATCTTCAGTATGGAGCGAAGACATTGGGCTTGTAATTTCAAATTATGAAGTTCTAACATCGATAGTGTTAGTTTTCTTTAAAAGAATGGGTTGCTAGCCTCAAATCCAATCCTTTGTTTCTTCGTTTACTATTAATGAGTAGGCTTCCAGGCAACGTTTAGTACCGGACTGGCCAGGAATCGAACCCGAATCATGAGTGTAGACGGAGTGCATTCTACCACTGAAACACGAATGTATTTCGCAACAGAAAGTGACTAGCGCTTCACATCAAACAGCCATGAAAATTCTCAGTAACCAATGAAATCAATGGAGAGGGGAGTAAAACAAGACCACCTGAATTCGTAGTTTAAGTTGGAATTTTGACTTGTCTGGCAACCTAAATACGGAAAAACACCTCTTTTAGAATCATACTACTGACTAGTAGTTAAAAGCATTTTGCAAAACGTTTCATTTGACAAGTGTCTATTTAAAGCTGATTTGTGTGACAAATTAGGGGTAGAAGTGAGTATCAATTATTTTCCGAGGGAATTACAAGGCAACTGTATGTACCTCATCGCTAATTTTATTTACCATCTTTTTCCAAATTATCACTGAGGAGATGCAATTCGTCTAAAACTGTGCCATGGGTAATGGTATTTAGTATCCCAGACGTGTGGTTCCCTAGAAAAACATTCAGAGAGAGTAAGAATTCAGCTAAAACATGTTTAGAACAGCCTAAACCAGAATAGATAAATGCAATCAGCCATTGAGCTGGGGGAGAAGGTCTATATATTAAAAAAATTGGAAAGCACAAAAAGCATGTCCTTACGCAACCAATATGATTGGCCACTAGCTAGCTTAAAATTCCGAGGTTTCATATAATTTATTATTGTTCACTTTGGTTCCGAGGGGGAATATACAGCTTCAACAGCACATCTCTACTTCATCCTATTCTCTGTGGTCCTCTTCATCAGCTCGGCCCACAACTGCCCATAGGTTATCATTTCCTCGCCATATGATCGCCTTCATGTCACTCTCAGACTCCACTCCGACTAGTCGTTCCATTTTGAGGTTCATCTCCAGAGATTGCCTGGTGTGCGATATCATCCACTGGTCTTCTCGACCTGTGTTTGATCACCCTCCACCTTTTTTGGCATTTTTGTCAAGTAGCAGATTGTTGGTTGGTTTGCTCCCAGTCAGCCAAAGTTTCTATTGGCTAATTCATTCTGTCAAGCTGGTCATCCGATCTTTGACGTGGAGCCAGCGAAGGTGGCAGCGGTTGATAACCGTCTGAATTAGCCCATCAGAAATACTTCTCTTGACGTTGTGGGTGAGTTTCTGACCCATACAGAAGAAGAAGAAGAAGTGACTGACTTGACACTGGTGTTGAAAATCCAAAACACAGAGACTGGAGGCTTTTCTTCATAGATGTTAAGAGTTTCACTTGCATATAGAAGACGATGTGAGGAATCGACTGTTGACCGGCTTGATCTTACTTTATAATATGAGTGTTAATGAAGTCCATTACAGTAGTAATAATAATTCACTTTATTCCAAAGCTAGTACTTGTGATGCAGAATGGAATTTTCAGCATTAATCACAATATTACTGCATCTAATTTCCTCAAATTACAAATAAAAATTAATCACACAGAAAATTTTCCACATTTACAATAGGGGTGGGTAGTGTCAAAAACATGCAGTATATAAAATGGAAATAGCAATAATAAGGATAACAGCTAAGGTAATAATAATAATACAAGTAAAAATTGACGTGGGATTGTTTCACACAGTATTGTAGGTGTATGCGGTATAGAAATCCTAACATGTTTAAAAATATTGAATATGATGTTCTCTTTACATGATGATTATGGTGAGGGGAAAAACAAAGATTACAGCAGTCATGAAGATAAGTTGGTGCTTGCAATTATGAGAGTAAAACAAGCGAAGAAGCAACAGGACCATAAATATAATAGAAATAATAAAAGTAAAACTTGAAGGAGGTATATAAGGATGGATGGATAGAGGAAATCGTTTATTTACTAGTTCTTGCCTGACACTATTTTCATCACATAAGGTATCATAGAATTGTTATGCTTAGACGTCCGATCATACGTTTCTCTGAAGTTACTTCTTGTTCTACCTGAGGAGATGCAAGGTGAAGGCTGAGTAAAGGGTAAAGTGGATGCTCCAAGTGAGACAAAATCCCTTTAGCAAATTTATTGCACGAAGTCAAGTGCCTATCGACAACGACGTTAACTGTGTGGTCCACTGGGACACCACTCACTCTACTGACTGACAGTCTCCAGCATTCTACGAATTGTGACATAGTCCTTTTTAAGCAAACCACGAAAGAATAAAGGTGAACAATAAAGAAGAATAGGTAGGATGCAAGAGTTTATGAACTGTAAGAGGAAGGGCTGAGTTATGCCCGAGTGCCTTAACTTTTTAATGAAAAATATCAGGCGGAATATTTTACTGGAGATTGCTAAGACATGGGAAGTCCAGGAGAGATCAGAAGAGAGAGTGAGTCCAAGATACTTAATTTCTGATTTGATCCCTATATCATTGTCGTCAATTTTACAGCTGTCTTGAGAATCGATGACTTCTTTTAACTGTCTTTTACATCTTAAGCTGAAATTACCAAGTATCTTCTCTTCTCCTGTTACAGTGACGCATCATCCTCGATGTGAACCTGGTCTTTCTACTATAAA
This sequence comes from Trichobilharzia regenti, assembly GCA_944472135.2. NCBI lineage: Eukaryota > Metazoa > Platyhelminthes > Trematoda > Strigeidida > Schistosomatidae > Trichobilharzia > Trichobilharzia regenti. The sequence goes on from OX235263.1 coordinate 7,323,215, forward strand.
TTAAAAGAAATCAGAATTCCAACTAGCAAAAACTAAGTATAACATTTCTTCACTTCTCCTGTGTACAATATAAACTTTCAGGTCCCAGGTTTGTAATCCTGACAGAGGAATAGTAGAATGACTGGTGAATTATATCAGAAGAAATTTCTATAATTTTCCGTAAAAAGATACCTTTCATTTGATGAAAATAAAACACGAATTTCAGCGAATAGTGTTTAATAGTATATATATATATATATATATATATACTATTAGTGTATGTATATACTGATCGATTGATTTTTGTTTAAAATGAACTCTGTGCAAGTATGTTAAAATTGTTTTTGTAGATATGTATTTAATAATGTCTTTGCCATGTAAGCAGCTGACCAAAAGGCAACGAAATAATCGATGATGGTACCACTTTATTCTGCTAAAACTCTCTAGTTCTTGCTTAGTTCAAATTGTCAATGACCAACTTCTTTAACTGACCGTTCTCAAAACTGACAATGACACAGTCTTCTAGTAATGAACCCCAATGGAGATCCTATTGCAATGCCATCCTTTTGTCTGTAGATTGTTTCACTGAAAGTGAATTGCACATTAACAGTAGACTTCCACAGCAGTTCTGTCAAAAAATGCTGTCGATATTCCAATGTTGAACTGGTTGTCATATAAAACGGATAGTTTCTGTGAGCGAGACAGTAATGAAAAGTGTTTCAGTGTCGAAAGACAGCAGCAAAAGAAGATAAAACCAACATCATCTACAAAATAGATTAAAACAACTGCGAAAAATACTAGATTGGCCAGACTAGACATCCTCTTCGTCCTCGTATCCATGAACATAAACTAACCGTCGCAAGACATGACATTCACTCCGTCAGATCACTGCATACACACAACCAGAGACATCAATTCGACTGGAACAACCAACGTTCAAATATTAGACAGAAGAAACACCAACAATGCTAGAGAATTTTTAGAAGTTGGCCTGGCATTCCAGTAGATCGTCAATCAATAGACACATCAAGATAGACAAAATTTACCAATCCATAATAAGGAAATCTCACACCCAAATGGTCAAAGTTCAGGTCACGGAAACAATCAATGCCAATACAATACAAGTAGCCTAGAGGGTGTGAAAACACACGAAAACAACCAACCACAACGTTGAAGGTCACCAGCCAGATGAGATGACTAGTAAACTCGTGGAGAAATCTAAAAGCTCATCTCAACATATCGAAGTATGCGATGAAGATATTTCCTAGTAGTGCAATAGGAAAGCTTCTCAAATAAACTATATAAAAAAGATAGCATACCTTGGTTAGTAATATTCATGTCTTGCATGCAGCCGATGAACTAGAAGATGTAGTGAAGCGAGTACGTGCAAAGATGTATATTATTATTATTATTGTTCCCTTGGGTTCCTAGTGGAACATACGGCTTCAACTACACGTCTCCACTTGCCACTTCTGTCTGCCTTCTGCTGTACTTGTCACGTGTATCTGTGTCAATCCATACTGTTTCAACTCCTCTTCACACGACCTTCTCCATGTCATCCTTGAACTGACGACCCACTCGCCGCTTCGGCCTGGTTCCACTCGAATAACAGCCTGACGTGCGCGCGATGTCACTCAGCCGCCTCCTCAGCGAGTGTCCACTGAGTGTCCATCTCCACTTTCTCCTGCATATTCGTTGGTTGGCGATAGCTTCTTGTTTTGTTTGTTTGTTTGTTCCCATAGTTTCCCATAGTTGGTGATTCTTTCCGGCCCGGCCCGGCCATCTGATCTTCAGTATAGAGTCAGCGAAGACAGTTGTTGTTGATAAAGGTAACGTCTGCAACAGGCTGTTGCAGAAATATTCTTTGTGACCCGCCCGCCAAATTTCTCATCCGTTCCGTATAGAAGAACTGACTGACTGACTGACTTGACGTTGTTTGTATTGAAAATCCGACTGAATTTTGTTGTTGATTCTGGCTGGCTGAGTGACGAAGATTGATATCCATATTGGTTTCAGTTGGTTGATGAATGTGTGTGTTTCTCGCCTTCCCGATTCTCGCTCGATTTGACATCCTCGTCCATTCCGACTGCCTGTAGGTGGGAAAATGTTCCCTAGATAAGTGAATGAAGTTACCTCTTTCAAATCCCTCCCTGCTGATGGTGATTGGCGCTGGGTGTTGCTGTCGTTGTTGTTGTTTGGTTATTCTCTTCACCTCTGTCTTGTCTATGTTTACCTGGAGTCCTGTCTTCGCCGGGTGCTTCTTCCACCAGTTTTTCGGTTTTCGCTTGTAAGTCTTCGATTCTGTGTGTGTGACATCAAACATAAACCATCCACGCGTGAAATCCAGGTCTTCTAGGTCCTTCACGTCGGTGCCAGTTCAGGATATCTGTGTCTTCTCGTTTCCCACTGTCTGACGCATAATCCAGTCAGTCAACCACAATTAGGAATATCATTGGTGATAATAAGCACCCTTGTCTGACTCCTGTTTATATATAAGAACAAACCATGCTCTTTGATTGGGCACTACTAACTGGTGTGGTGTGTTACTGGTGTCCAATCAAAATATCCAATACAATAGTCCGACAGGAGGTCAATCGCCAACCAACCTGAATAGCTGTTCACTGGTAACGTCTCTGACTACAGTACTCATTGTGTGACGCCAGTTCGAACCTCAGAAGCAATATGAATTCCTTCAAGACAGTTGCAGATACACCTTGCTGACAGGTGATGGGAGTGCCAACTACCACGAAACCCAGGCCTAGAGAGAGCTTCCTGTGACCGATTGCCTCCAACCATCTAAAATCATTTTTTCGCCTTTATTTTCTTTATTTATTTAATAAAAAGGGTTTCAGTGTTACAGATTTAATTGATACTTTAAATAATTATACTTCAAACATTAATTTCATATGCTCAATTACTTAATTTCATTTCAAGGAGGTACTTCACATGTTAAGAGAATTGAGCTGGAGACTTGATTAGAAGTTCATTCATTATTGAAAAATCGATAGATGTCACAGAATCTTTTGTAATGCCATGAACACAATACGGATAAAATTTATTTTGATAAAGTTACACAGGGTGTGTTATGCAGTAATATTTACTGACGACCACGTTTCGAGCAGATAAACTCACTAGTAACGTGGAATAAAATTCACATTTGAATCGGCAAATGAACAAGGAGAATTAGATATGATGTTAGATTTTAAAATAAAACGAATAGAAGAAGGTGAGCTGCACACTAGCGGTATTTATAAAAAGCCAACGGATCTTGCCAATAGATATTTAGACTTCTTTAATTCATCTCATCCGTTATCTATCTGTTTGTGAAAGCAGGCTTAGTTAAGCGTCTAACAAATCGAGCAATAACTGTCTTGATTATTCGGGTAACTGAAACAGAGAGGGGATTAGTGTTGCGTGACCGCAGAGCTAAGGGGACAACTGATTGAGGCCGGTCACACATGGCCTGTATGAACTGGTTTCTTGGTTTGGCTCCGAACTACTAAACTTACCACCGGTTAAGGACCACCGTAGGGTAAGTTTGGATGTACAATTTTTGGAGTCGACTTTTTCTAACCCCCAATCTCCAGAGTGGAGAGACAGCATGGCTGGCTGGCATGCTGGTCATCTGAGGGAAACACCTCACTGCTGTTACATCCCTGTTTCCCAGCAGTACGACTTCGCCCACAGACCCCCAGCATAGTGTAAGAAATATTCTTACACTATGCCTGTAACTGCTTTTAGTCTAATCGCTATCCTAACAACCTTCCTGGCATGGTAGGACCTGCAGGAACATTGGTTCCAGCCAACGCAGCTTGTTGGATCATCGCTATGTGCACGCCCGACCAGCACGTCAAGCAATGACAATACTAAATAGTACAGCGAAAAACCTAAATGATGACATGAAACAGACAGAAGAATAGCCGGTTGGTGTTAAATAACTCACTATCCTATAATATTCATTAGGAATATCAAAACCGGTAAAAAGCAAAATAAAAATAATGATGAAACTAGTAATAATAACATAAATAAGAGAGAATATAAGGTATCTACAGTTATATCATATAAGTAGGGGACATCTGAAATCCTCCCTACTTAGGATTCTCAATAAAGCAGGAATTAGGCTGGTGGCATTCAAATCTACAAGTGAAGTGGTAGAGCACGTTGACCGCTTCACTTATTTGGGAAGTACCATCAGCCCCAACGGGTTGATCTCTGACGAAATCTCAGCACGAATACAAGGGGCTCGTTTCGCATTTGCCAGTTTACGCCGACTCTGGCGTAGACGAGATGTTCGACTATCGACCAAAGGGCGGGTGTACTGCTCATCAGTCCGCTCTGTCCTCCTTTATGGCAGTGAGTGAGACCTGGCCACTGAGAGTGGAAGACATGAAAAGACTAGCTGCCTTTGATCATAGGTGCCTGCGTTCTATTTCCCGTGTAAAGTGGCATAATAAGGTGAGCAACATGGAGGTTAGGCGTAGAGTTCTAGGTAAACAGGGGAAATCAATCGACGAAGTCGTGAAGCTACATCGACTGAGATGGTTAGGACATGTGTTACGTATGCCAAGCCATCGCCTCCCTCGACGAGCTATGTTAGTGGATATAGGGTCAGACTGGAAAAAAGCTAGCGGTGGTCAAACAAAAACTTGGCACCAGTCAATGAAATCCACAACAGTTGGTCTAAGCCACGTAGGAAGGTGTAGACTTCCAGGCTGGGGTCCTCGGGACGGTAAAAACAAGTGGTTGGAAACAATTGGTGACATGGCTCAAAATCGTTCTCAGTGGCGCAGATGCATCCACTCCCTGTGACTTATGATCTTCAATGAAACTGTTTTGTATTTCTTTATTACTCCTTTGTCTCACCCCTCTGCTCACTGTTTCTATTATGCTTTTCTTGTACTTTCTTCTCTTGCTTCGCGTGCTACACGGAATGTGGCGACTTGAACTTCCGCACATTTGTGCAAAGTTCTATGTCGAAAACAGACAGACAGACAAACTCACTCAGGTAGGAGAAACTCTGTAGGTTAAATGACCCTGTATGTTAATCCAATTAGACAAAGTAACATACTTTACAAAATACCCTCCAATGACTGCGAGTTAGGTCAACTACATAGGTCATTCAAACTAGTAGGTCAGGGGTAGTGAGATTGCCTGTCAGAACATGAGAATTTAGCTAGGGTTAAAATGATTGATTCCACCTGCGGAGATAAGTAATTTAGAAAAAAATCACTCAGCAATAGCATTGCACCCATTAACACATAATTACACAGTAGTTTTGTGGGACAGAGTCATAATTCTAAAAAGTAATATAGGTAGGTGGAGGTAGAGAGAGATTGATTATTGAATCCTGCATGGTTCATCGAGTCTACACCCAGCACGTGTAACAGGAATGACTCATCACCAATACCAGAGGTATGGAAAATATTACTACCAATCATATCAAGAGATGAGAATTAGTTGAACCATATAAACGAAGTTGGAAAGTTATGTAAGTAGTGTCCTGATATGATTATGAGCAGCAATCAATTGTGCTCAAAACATGGTCATCAGTAAACACTGTGTGATCTTATCAAAATAAAATTTTATCCATAATCGAACTATACTCTACCATATTGCCCAAATTTTATCCTTATATTAGGAATAGAAAATTGGCAACGGTTAAAGAATAGACACCAAACTCAAATGACCTTGAAAAACACCAATCAGGTAGCTGATCATTACAAATGGATGCCGTTCATATAATCTACCTTGCAATTTCCATCCAGATTGTGTTTTTGACCTCTGAATGGAAAATGAATTGATAGGGTGGACTTAAATAAGCGTATGTGGGTAAAGGAGGGGGGTTGATTACTCTTCAGAAGTACTGCTGGGCTACCGATGATGGTTATGCATTCAAATGCAATCACAGTTATATCAGGAAATCTGTAGGAGCTGGTAAGTTGTACATTATGGTGATTTTGTAGATATTTTCTTCTCGAAATCAAAACTCTGCCTTACAAAAATAATGTGTATATGTGCGTCCGTGTGTATATTTCTTAGCTGCCTACTGAAATGACCGGTAGTTCCATATTAGTTTGTTTATTAGATATATCATACAGTGATGAAACAGTGTTATTTAATGGATGACACTGTTTCGAACACAATTCATTATTGTTCAAAATCATCCCATCAATTATAATCACACGACTTCGAAACTTGAGTTTTATAGTTTTTTTTGTCTTCTCCTATTTGTCGTCGTAGGGGTAGCAGAATTTTCCAGATATCTGGGTGGATAGGTGTTGAATCATTCCTACCACACATATTTGCAGTTGATTTGATAAACAAAGCTTCCTCTGTCATCAATCTCTCCCTCTACCCTGTTAGTGCATTAGATTTTAGAACTGTCATCCTATCCCATCAGCCTATTGTATGGTTGTGTGTAACTGCATGCAGTGCTATAGCTGAATTATTCTCTAGATTTCTTATCTTAATCGGGTCAACCAATCTAGATTTTGCTAGGTTTTTATGCTCGGCTAGTCTGACTCACTGACCCTGTTCTACTACTTTGACGTATGCATTTGACCTGACACTCATTGCAGGCAGGGTGTTAGATAAACTAAATTGTTTTGTTTTAATGGCTCTACAGGATCCTTTAACCGACAAAGCGTGTTTCTAATTGAGATTGTGGGTTCAGATGCCACTTTTATTTCTGTCTTGTTAAGAATTCTGCATAAGGTGGTTTCCGAGGTTCCTTCCTTGTATGGAATTACTACTGATGATTTACATTCCTTATTTTTGGTGTCGTTATTAATATTATTATTGTCACTATTATTATTATTATTATTATCATTATTACTGTTGTCATTATTGAAATGACCAGTATCTGCTACAAATGCGGAAACAGAAGACACTAAAATGTCAACAGTACAGTGTGGTATCAGCACTGTCCGGATGTGGCCCCACAAAAGATCGGTGCAATCGCTTGTGTACTTGAAGGAATTAGTGTCGTCCTCCTCATACTGACAAAACAGTACTTATTAAATGAAAAATGAATCCCATAAGGAGAAGAACAAACCATGTTTGGGTGCCGGGACTGTACGATATGAATCTTCGAAGAGAGGTTGGTAGAACGTATTCCAAAAAGAAGTGCCGATGTTTTAATACATACCAATAATACAACAACCAGTCCTCCCAGGCACTACCATTCACACAGATTAGTGGAAAGGTTATTCGCACCTCTCGTCATTAAGTTATATATTCATCATAAAGTTAATCAATCTTCTGAATTGGTGAATCCTATACGTGGAACTCATACACATTCTATTGGAGGATTCTGGGTCCATCTAATAAAAACGTATTAGAATGGTAAATGCTTCCCGATATGATATGCTATACAGTCACATAGATGCATTTTTCTATCAACAGTGGTTTTATGTGTCTATGGACACTCTTATAAGATAATGGGACCAACTTTTGCGGCATATTATAGATACGTACCCTGTATAATTCAGGTGTGGTAAACTTATTCATATTATATTAATTAACCCATTGGGTTCCGAGTGGGACATTAGGCTTCAACAACCACGTCTCCAATTTCTGCTTTTCTCTGGTATCTTCTTCAACTGGCTATCACCACGATTGACCATAGCCTATCATTTCCTTCAACTCACATGATCTCTTCTATGTCCCACTAGGCACCGACCACCCACTCGTCACTTCTCATTGGAATTCTACTCGAGCGACGGCCTGCACTGAACTCAATGTCATTAGACGATCTCCTCAACGTGTGTCCAATCAATCCACTTCCGTTTTCTCCTACGTATTTGTTGAGTAATCAGCTTTTGCCTGTGTTGGTTCGTCCACAGAGTTTCTTTTTGCTTTGACCAGCTGGCTATTTGATCTTTATTATGAAGCCAACCAGTGAAGTGGGCAGCTGCTGATAAAAGTCCACAGTAGCCTGTGTGGAAATCCTTTTCGTGACATGATACCCAAGTTTCTGACCCGTATTAAAGGACTGACTTGACATTGATGTTGAAAATCTGAATCTTATTCTTGATGCCGGCTGAGTTAGTGTACAAGACTGCAGAATTGGTTTCAGGTTAGTTAATGAAGGTGTGTATCTTGCCTCTCTGATTCTAGCTGGTTGGCTGGCTTTGCCGTCTTCATCCGTACCATGTGCCTGTGGTTGAAACCGTGCTTCCCAGTCAGATATGTGAAGGAGGAAGTAACCTCTGTCTAATCTCTCCAGCTGATGGTGACTGGTGTTGCTTGTTGTTGCTGTTCGTTGATTGATTAGTTGATTAACTTCAGTACCTCCGTCTTTTCAATGTCCACCTGAAGTTTTGTCTTTGCTGCCAGCCTCTTCAGCTGGTTTGTTAGTTTTCACTTGTAATTATTTGAGTTTGTGTGACATTAAACCAAATATCATCAACACGTGAAATCCAGATCTTCTAGATGGAGTCTTCTCATCGGTCTAGCGTAGTCCTGTCATCTCACTCCCCATGCACAGTGTGCCATATTAATCCAGTTCATCACAACTACGAGTATCATCGTTGGTGAAAATTCACTGAATTCCCCGCGCAATTCGTGTACTGCGTTGATATTTCAACTTTGGTTTCATCTGACTGATCGACCAAGATCGTTACGACAATGCTTCATTTTGGTGGCTATAATCTCCTGGATCCTATTTCTCTTACCACTTTGTCAGTTTGTCATATAATCTATTTTGAAATGAATTCAAATCCATTGAAGAACCCTGGAGTCTTACGGTGAATAGTCTTAAACTCCGATGGAAGTGCTTTCCAGTTCTTTCTGGTTATCATGTCATCAAAGTATATTCCTCAAAACTTAACATCACAATATAATTAATTACATTACAACACTGATTGGTTCTTAGGCAAACCACCTACACAATCTTAAATAAATCACTAATCAATAGGAATACACAATTCAAACATATTGCAGGCTCAACTGCCAATCAGATCACTAAGTGAAATTAACCAGTATGTAATATACTACTGCTACAACAACTAATAATACTAGTAGTAATGAGAATAAGGCAAAAACATGGCAAAAACCGTGTTAAAATGTACGTGTTAATAATGAGCGTGTGTTATCATGGAGTCGAGGTGTTATTAGATAGACAGATAGCTAGAGACAGACAAACAGGCACATCAATCGATTAAAAAGGTAATGTGATGAATATTAATTATCCAATAATCCTCTAGTGTTCTTTCTTAAAAATACCAAGACATGTACTACTTATAAACATATACTGATGAATCAGAAACATCATTATTTCAAGGAGGCATTCTCGTGAGAAGTGATCTTGTTAACTAAATCATGAATAACTGTAAGTACAATCTCTTTTCAACACATCTAGATGTTTATAAATATCCTTGTAAAAGTACTTAAATGAGTAAGGACTCAAGATGTGAGATAAAGATTTAGGTCTCTCAACAGGATTTCAAATGATGGACAGTAAGGTGTTATTCATTCTCTTCAGCAGTGAAAACCTACAACCCCACCATAGACCTATTGTAGGACTTTCAGCTTACGGGATCAAACCATTGATTATTCAGTGAATGACCTGGGAAATAATAACTTTTGTAAGCTTCTTTTATTAGAACAAGACATATAACCGAACCATATTTGTAAGCGCAACATATCGCTTGAAATTAAGTCACGCGTAGATAAAGGCTATCCCGGTCCAGAACAAACAAGAAGCCGGTCACTGTTTCTACGGTACTATTAATAAACAAATCAATAATTATATATATACAACAAACCTTAACGGTTTCAAGAGTACAAAGCACAACGCTTAACAGAAAGCAAGGTACCGCTATCAGAGCGGAATACCGTTAAAGCCAAAATTGCGAACTAGCCAGAACCAGACACGACCGTTCAGGTAAGCAGTCAGTAGAAGAATGAACCCAAGTAAGGCATGGCATAAAACAGAGAGCGTTTAAGAGAGATAGACCGAGCATAGGCACAAAGATAGAATTTTTTTTATTTTTTATTTACAGCTTGATTCCACACTGTATTTTTGGTACAAGTGTGGAATCTTCAGCGTGGATATCGGTAGCCCAAATTTTGCAGGCCGCCCATAGATATCAGGTGTGCGCCGGCGTGGGCTCGAACCCCGGACCATGTGCATGGTCGGCGAGAGTCCTAACCACTGGCTACTTAACCAGGTAGGAAAATACAGATGAAAATCAATAAATAAGATAAACTCGACAGAATAGTACAAAGTTAGACATGGGTCAGCAGAAAATAACAGTTCACAAAATACTCTGATTCGGCCATGAGTTCAACTGTCTGACTAAACGGATCAAGGGAAAAACACATACACACAGTTCATTAAACAAGGTTGGATAGACACGTTAGGCATGGATAATTGGGTTGCAACAACGCTAGGCTGATCCGGGACAGGTTGACTTGATTCAAGGATGGGAATAGAATTGATCTTACAATATTGTTGTTTTCAATTAGATCTCCTTCGGGCTTTACTCTAATTTACATAGATTTATATATATGGATCTAATAATAATAATAATAATAATAATAATGTGGTAAGTATTTGAACGTAGTTAATAACGATGATTATAATGATAACAAAATATTGATAATAAGGTTTATGCAAGTGGCGATAAGAATAACAAAGGTAGTAATATGTGTATGTATATGTAGACAATTCAATAAATAAATTAGGTCAAATCTTAAAAGTTGCGTAATACTAAAGGTGAAGAGGACAGATAATCAGAGTTTAAATAAATATCATAAAAATACTAAGGAGATGGAAGATAAGAAAGGGTGGGAGGGTTTTGAATAGAATTCACCTAGGCGAAGTAAGGGAGAGACAAAGGTAGAACAAACTTCTTCCGTTGTATGCAAAGACTAGGACTGTTCTCCCGAATTAATTCCCATAGCTTCTTCGACTATGTGTAAAAGGCGGATTCGAATTCTATAAGAAGTCCAGTTTTGGTTCATTTGATTGATAATAGCGGTCACCAAATGTGCACAAATAGTGCCTTCAAAGTTATCCGTCGCATTCCACCTAGCCTTTCGAAGGGAATTTGAACCTGTCTTTTACACACAGCCGAAGAAGCTATGGAAATTAATTCGGGAGAACAATCCTAGTCTTATCACACAACAAAAGTTTGTTCTATCCTTGTCTCTCCCTTGCTTGACTAGGTGAATTCTAATCAACCCTCACACCCTTTCTTATTTTTCATTTCCTTCGTGTGTTTTTTTCCTTCACGTTCCCCAGTGGAACATAGGGCACCTTCAAGCTAGTGGCTTGAAGTTTCTGTAGCATTGTTTATTTTACAGGATAGGGTTGCTAGCCTCATGCCCAACCTTTCCTCTTTACCAAGATTATTTCTGGCTTAGCGAGGTAAAGGAGTGCGTCTGGGGCCGGGAATCGAACCCCGGACCATGTGCATAGTCGGCGAGCGTCCTAACCGCTATGCCACCGACGCACTAGTGTAGTATCCTTCGTGTTTTAATAATATTTATTTAAACTCTGATTATCTCTCCACTTCAACTTTAGTATTACGTAACTTTTAAGATTTGATCTAATTTATTTATTTAGTGAATTGTCTACATATACACACACATATTACTACCTTTGTTATTCTTATCGCCACCTGCATAAACCTTATTATCAATATTTTGTTATCATTATAATCATCGTTATTACATTTACCACATTATTATAATTATTTGATCCCCAAAATCACCGTCATTGGTAAAAAATTTTATATATAAATCTATGTAAATTAGAGTAAAGCCTGAAGAAGATTTAATTGAAAACAACAATATGGTTCGCTTATATGTCTAGTTCCTTTAATATCATGACAGGAAACTAATGCTGTAGGTAAGGCTTCACTTCACAGATGATTCGATGGAGCTTATCGATCACACTTCCTCATTCATTCGTATGATAGACAGCTCAGCAGCACAAGTATTGATAATGTAGTGATCCAACTGATAGGCTATTGGATCTCCCGGTACATTAGCAAGGTAAATAGCTGGACTAGTAGTCCTCAGGGATTCTGGTTCGAACCCATATTTTCTATTTCACATCTTCAATCATTACCATTGACATAATGCCAACCTGTTACATGATGAAATGACTTCGATGTTGTGTAGTAATAAAAAATTATGGACAAGAGAATCCATAGGATGAACTAAGCGACTCATTTATTGAAGGTCATAAAAACTGATATCATCTGGTGACGAATTGGCGAATTGGCAGAAGTTGGAATTCATGAACTGGCCGCTGGATCGGTTTCCAGTGGCTGAATGACTTACAAACTCACCTTGTAACCGGAGGATACTAGGTTCGCCCCCCCCTCCCACATACACACACACACACTGGATGCGTGCCACTAAAGAGTTCCAAAACAGAGTGAAACAGTTGTATAGTACTCTCAGTCGGTTTTCCAATGCCTCTCTAACTGATATCAACTCTTAGCCACACACACACACACACACACACATACTAATTCTATCAACTAACAACTTTACTTTTCAAAAATTTTGTTTTTATTCTTATCCTTTTGTGTTTCTCCCCACAGTGATTTTTACCACTCACACAATTTATTGCCGAAATTACAAGTTGTTATCAGTTCTAATATGGATCACATTTGGTGCTATTGTCGGTTGGTATATTGGCAGTAGTTATGAAGATTCATATATGGCGAAAATTGATCCAAGATATCATAATTTCATATTTATCGGTGGACATGAAAGTACCGGTTAGTGTTATTATTTTTCATTTATTATTATTATTATTACTATTGTTAATTTATTGATTTTTGATAGCTTGTCAGGAAAATATATCCATGGATATTGCTACTCTTTCCTTGAGTATATCTACATTGAATTCTGTTCTGCGCCACCTTTTCGCCTGACCGTATGACTGCTCATAAAATTTCATTTCGTCTTCATTTTATCTCCTTAATGTTATTAGCTGACACACGTCCAACTAGTCGCTTCACATTCAAGTTTCATTCAGTGACCTGCCAGGTATGTAACGTCACTCCAACCCCTCTCTATTTCCTTCTGAAGTAGGATGTAGGCTGGTCCTCTGCCAGCTAGAGTGCATTATTGATTATCCTTTATGGCTGACTCTCCCACTTTGAGTATCCAACCAGCCAGCCAGCCAGCGAAGGGGGTTGTCGAAAAAATACTGCGACGGAATGATAGAAATGAGCTCTTGGTGACACATATTTAAAGTATCTGAGCCACATTATAGAAAGACTAGTTGATTTGACATTAGTCTACAGCACAAGTCAGGCCTTCTTACTTGTTCTGTAGTTTCTCACACTTATTTCGGGGGTAACAAACCCTTGTATTCAAGTATTGATTTCTGGGATTTGATCGATTGGTTACAGGATTGCATCATGAGTTGACACTGGTCAGGTTAGTTAGTTAGTTCGCGCCTAAAACTATTTTCATCATATAAAATACGTGCCAAATATGGTAGTGTGGAATTTTTATACTTAGACGTACGTGCATAAAGTCTTTTGATGAAATGATTTCTTGTTCTACCTGAGGAGATGTAAGGTGAAATCTGCAGGAAAGTAAAGTAGATGCTTACAGTCTAACAAAATCCCTTCAGCAAATTTGTTGCATGAAATCAAGTGCTAATCAATTATGATGTCAACGATACGGCCCCATGGGATACTACTTGCCCTACTGACAGTCATCAGAGTTCAACGAAGCATGAGTCTATTTTTAAGCAACCTAGGAAAGAATTATTTATTTTATTTATTTATTTCCTTCGCGTTCCCAGTGGAACATAGGGCCTCGAGCTAATGGCTTGAAGTTTCTGTAGCAGTGTTTAACTTTTACAGGATGGGTTTGCTAGCCTCATGCCCAACCTTTCCTCTTTACCAGCATTATTTCTGGCTTAGCGAGGTAAAGGAGTGCGTCGGCCGGGCTTCGAACCCTGGACCATGTGCATGGTCGGCGAGCGCCCTAACCTCTGTGCCACCGACGCACAGGAAAGAATAAGGATGCGGAATAAAGAAGAATAGGTAACATGCAAGAGGAGGATGGGTTGACTTATGCCTGAGTTTCTTAACTTCTTCTTAATGTAAAATGTCAGGCGAAATACTCTTTTAGATATCGCTAAGACTTGGAAAGACCAGGATAGGTCAGAAGAAAGAATTAATCCGAGATACTTAACTTCAGACATGATTTCTATATCCTCGCTGTCATCAGTTTTGCAACGGTTATAGGAACCAAGGGCTTCATTTAACTTTCGTTTACATTGGAAACTGAAACGAATAGTCTGACATTAAGAAGGATTTAGTTTAAGGCAATTAGACGAAGACCATTTTCTAACTCCTGATTGAAAGCTGTTCATCTTAGTACAGTCTAGCTGGAAGTTAACAGACAGTGAGATAGTTAGATCACCGGCATACTTAACAAAGTTCATTTCATCATCAGAGTGAGATAAATCATACAAGAAGAAAGAAAACAGAAACGGAGAAAGGACACCACCTTAAGGGACACTAGCCTCAGTAAGCAACGAAGTGGACGACTTTCCATGACATACAGTGTACTGATTTCTTCCTGAGAAATAAGAATGCAGCTATTTGACAACCCACCAGTCAGTTTGAGTTTTTCAGGAAGCTTGTTTAACAAAATGTCCCTAGGTACTGAGTCGAAAGCAGATGTGTAGTCTAGGAAGGTGCAGCGAAAAAATTTAGCCCGCTTGTCTAAGCTAGAGACAACGTTATGATACAAGACTGCATGCAGCTTCACCTAAAGTATTTCTACTACATTTCCAGGCAAATTTTTTAGTATCGTTAAGGGCTTTAAATTAAGGTTCAAGATTAAATAAAAACAACTTTTCCATGGTTTTTAAAAAAAGAAGAGGTTATAGCAATAGGTCTAAGCTTGACTGATACATGCTCCAGTAGATTTTTAATGTCTTTCCAAACGTCTGGCACAATATTTCTGGGAAAAGATTAATTAAATATGTCAGGGATAGGATAACATTGGAAATCTATGCATTTTTTAGAGAATAATGCTAGGTTCATCATCTGGACCTAGGCTTTGAGAAGGGTTCAGAGACTAGCGGTATTTTTAAAACTTCATTCGTCAAGTATTGTTTTTGTAGGGATTTTGTTTAGATCGGTTAGAGGATTTCATCATGAGCTGACATCATTTAGAGAACCAATGGATAACCTCGGGGCACTCTTCAGCACTACGCTACACCATGAATTGGCAGAAGTTATAATTCATAGCCTGGCTATTGGATCAGGTCCCAGTGGTTTATTGGTCTATGACCTCACCTTGTAACCAGAAGGTCCTGTGTCCGAGCCTTAGTGTGTACGTACTGCCGTTGATTCCCAAACTAGGATGAATCAGCTGACTGTCCAGCACTCCCTCGTTAGTTATCAGTGGTCCTCTAACTGATATCAATCCGTGGGCGAACTCGTATAAACAAATCTAATCATTACAAACCAGCTCCTGAAAATTAATCTGACGCTCGCTATTGACTGGCTACAGGATGAAGCTTCCTGGAGTTCTAGTGAGAAGTCGTGACCAGTGGGGTCCATCCAGTTCCCACCGATGACACTGTTTGGTGGTAGCGCTAAATCGTGAATTGGGGGAAGTTAGAATTCATGCACTGGCCACTGAATCGGGTCACAGTGGCTTAATGGTCTATGAGCTAGCCTACCTTGCAGCCAGAAGGTCCTGGTTTCCAAACCTGGCGGTCCTAAGCACTAGGCTGACGAAACAGCTGTCCAGTACTTCCAGTGTTGGCTTTCCAATATTTCTCTAACTGATTTCAGCTCATGATGAAATCCTCCAACTTCATTTACGTTGAAACCAGGCTAGCAGCTTTCATTAAAACTTTTGACACTAGAAAGCTTGGCATTTGTGGGAGAATACATCAAGGACTTATTTAGGGGGCAAACATCAATCAAATGAACAAGGAATACAGTCTGTGTGCCCATAACTAGCAATTTCTTTAAAAATGAATAATATAGAAATAAATATTAGTGAAAACACCTCGTGGTAATCCTTTTATCCTTTGTCTGTATCATCAGTTTTACTCCTGAACAAAGTTTCTCGTCAGTCCACTTATCACATTTAACAATACAGTGCTTGACTCACATGATTAATTTATTTTGTGAAGTTGGTTAATTAAATAATAGAAATTAAGATAAAACTGGTGTGAAAGCTTTATTGACTATAGTCAAGTGATTACATTGCGTGCATAGTTATGTTAGATTTCTGTCACAAGCAAACACATCAGTAAGACAGAGAGAAATAGAGAGAAGGATAATTGAAAACCACTAAAAAGCACTCAGCAGCTACCTATTTCATCCTATTTCCCAGGGGATTCCTCAGCACCAAGCATCCATAAGCACATCAAAGATCGAACTCGGGATCTTCGTTAACTGTTCAGCCATCTGTGCCAGTGGAATTCAGTAATCTCTAAAATTCTAACTTCTGCTCTCAACCACAATACCAACGATGAGCGTCCATTTCACCTTGCTGACACAGTGAAATACACTGATCACGACTTCTCATCGAGCACTTTCACAGTGAGCTGGTAACTGATACTCAGGTCATACGATTTATGTGCTAATACTTTGACGTCGTATTTTCGGCATTCACGACTCCACTGGGGATCAATAATCTCTTCAACTGATGAGTTAGTTCTCTAACTGATGACGAAATTATAACAGCTGGAATAAATCCAAAAATTTCCACAAATTGCATAACCTGAATATCAGTCGCCGGTTCACTGATGGTTAATGGATGGATTTTCTGGAACTAATCAGTGAGCAGTCATGATCACTGGATTCCACTGTGTCAACAAGGTGAGGTGAACGATCGTCGGAGACATCGTGGTTGACGGCAGCGTTATATATGACAAAATGACAGAAGTTATAATTCAAATTTCACTGACACAAGTGGTTTAACAGTCAACGAGCTTGATCTCATCAGCCTGAAGATCCTGAGTTAGATCCCAAGGTGTGGTTATGGATGTTCAGTATTGAAGAGTCGCAGAAAGTAGGACGAAACACCTAGTTGTCCAGTTCTTCTTGGCGGTTTCCAATGATCTTTTAACTGATGTGCTGGCTTGTGATGAAAAACTAACAACTGAAATTGATCGAAGATTGCCACAAATTCTATAATCTAGATCTTAAAATATATATCAGCGTTTCTACGTCCCGATGGGAAATATGGCTTCAATCTATAAAGTTTCAATGTTGTAAGTGTAGAATTTGGTACTACGTTGGGATGAAATCCCATACTACTCCTATTATTTTTATTATTGTTCTCTTGGATTCATAGTGGAACATACGGCTTTACCTGCACGTCTCCACTTCCCACTTCTGTCTTCCTTCTGCCGTACTTTTCACCTGCATCCATCCAAGTTAGTCCATACTCTTTCAACTACTCCTCTTCACACCATCTCCTCCATGTCACTCACCCTTGCACTGACATTCCACTCGCCGCGTGCTTCCCTTTCGGCCTGGTTCCACTCGACCAATGGCCTGACTTGCGCGATGTCACCCAGCGCGATGCCTCCTCAGCGAGTATCCATCTCCATCTCAATCCACTTTCTCCAACTGCATATTTGTTGGTTGGAGATTGGTTGCTTCTTGTTTTGTTTGTTTGTTTGTTCCCATAGTTTCCCATAGTTGGTGATTCTTTTCAGCCCGGCCCGTCCGAGCCATCTGATCTTCAGTATAGAGTCAGCGAAGACAGTTGTTGTTGATAAAGGTAACGTCTGCAACAGGCTGTTGGTGAAAATATTCTTTGTGACACACCCGCCCGCCAAGTTTCTCATCCGTTCCGTATAGAAGAACTGACTGACTGACTGACTTGACGTTGTTTGTATTGAAAATCCGACTGAATTTTGTTGTTGATTCTGGCTGGCTGGCTGAGTGACGAAGATTGGTATCCATATTGGTTTCAGTTGGTTGATGAAAGTGTGTGTTTCTCGCCTGCCTTCCCGATTCTCGCTCGATTTGACATCCTCGTCCATTCCGACTGTCTGTAGTTGAACCTCGCCTAGATTACTAGCTCGCTAGTTTTCTAGTCGGTCCCAACCCCAGATAAAGAAGGAGGGTTGGGGCGTGGTGCTAGCAACTTCACCCCCAAAACTCAACCAAATTGCTACAGAAACTTCAACGCATAAATATATTAAAAATCCCATATTAGATAAGTTAATTTCAAATATCACACTGTAATAAGTATTAACAACTGGATAACAAGGTTTCAAGCACAAATGATTACTGCTCATTATCATATCAGTTTATTTACACGGCTTCGTAACTTATCTTACACACATTTTCTCTCTTTCACCCTCCCCATCTTCCCCTTGTTGTTTGTTACCACTCCCAATATCTCGGTTAATTATAGGCGTTGCGTCATACCAATCGCACGTATGCTGCGGTGTTCAGTCGACAAACAAAGCTTCAGTGAATAACCTCCATTTGTCTCTCCACCTAACTATGAATTACTTTTTAACACTCTCTCAAACACACAAGCCAACCAAATCACTTAATTCGACATTATGCAAACTGAAAGACCCGATAGAAAAAAGAGATAAAGCTAATACCATTTACAAAATAAATAATTGTGTGACCTATAACAGACATTACATCGACCAAAGTGGACGTCCTCTTCGAATCAGAATCCAGGAACACAAATCAGCCGTGAAAAGACACGATATATATTCTTTAGTATCAATGCACATAGACAATTATGGACATCAGTTTGGTGAGTGGGATAATGTCGAAATCTTAGACAGAGGAAACACCACCAAAAGTGCAGTCAGGGAATTTCTAAAAGCCTGGTACTCAATCGAATGTGCAATTAACAAACACGTTAATATAGACCAAATATACCAACTAATAAAAAAGTAAATCAAGTGACCTCTGCGTCGGTGGCACAGTGGTTAGGACTCTCGCCGACCACGCACATGGTCCGGGGTTCGAGCCCACGCCGGCGCACACCTGATATCTATGGTCGGTCTGCGAATTTTGGGCTACCGATATCCACGCTGAAAATTCCACACTTGTCCCAAAAATACGGTGTGGAATCAAGCTGTAATCAAAAATATGAAAAATAAAAAATAAAAATAAATAAAAAGTTTAAAATCCAATTCAATAGAAAATGAACAATGCACATATGTAAAGATGGTTACCGGGAGACACAATTATATCACTCATGAAGAAAAATGCAAATCATTTCAGTTTATGCTGAAAATTGCGCTGAAAGGGGATGTTGTCCAGAAGGACGGACGACGAAAGCTCCACAACTAAACCAACCTGCTCAGAGAACACATATATCTGCAAATTATCCATCTGAGCTACAAATCTTCTATATTACTCTCACCCTGTTCCACCCTATCGCTATGTAATTGCATGCAAGTAAGCAAAATGCAATAGTTGGGCCTTTTTCTAGGTTATTTAACTTTGCGGGATCAGTCATTCTATATCTAGCTGAATTTTCTTTATGTTCCAATAATCTAGTTGACCCTGATCCATTAGTTTGAGCAATGTAGTTGACCTCACTAACAGTCATTACATGCTATCCGGTAAATTATATCATTTTTCTCCAATGGAATCTATTGAGTGCTTAAGCCGACAAAGTTTATCTCTGAGAAAGTTGGTTGTTTGGTTGGTTTAAATGTCATCCCGACTAATTCCAGCCTCACTGAGAATCCTACATAAGGCCTCTGACATTCCTTCTTTGTACAGCAGTAATACAGAAGCTTTGAATTCTATATCATTTTTGACATTTTTTATTGCTAATCTTAATTCTTCTATGGTTCTTCATACATATTTCTGAATAAATTCTAGTGGGTAGTGAGTTATTCACCAGTAGTATTTTTTGCTTTATTTGTTTCATTTCATTATTTAAATCCTCTGACTTACTAGTTAGGCTCCTGACCAGATTAAACAGACATTTAACTAAACCTATTTTCGATTAATAGTGTTCTCTGAGCAGGTTGGTTTAGTTGTGGAGCTTTCGTTGTCCGTCCTTCTGGACAACATCCCCTTTCAGGGCAATTTTCAGCATAAAGTGAAATGATTTACATTTTTCTTCATGAGTGATATAATTGTGTCTCCCGGTAACCATCTTTACATATGTGCATTGGTCATTTTCTATTGACTTGGATTTTAAACTTTCTCGTCAAGCGATTTACTTTTTATTAGTTGGTATACTTGGTCTATATTAACGTGTTTGTTAATCACTGGCTGATTCGTTTGAGTACCAGGCTTCTAGAAATTCCCTGACTGCACTTTTGGTGGTGTTTCCTCTGTCTAAGATTTCGACATTATCCCACTCACCAAACTGATGTCCATAATTGTCTATGTGCATTGATACTAAAGAATATATATCGTGTCTTTTCACGGCTGATTTGTGTTCCTGGATTCTGATTCGAAGAGGACGTCCACTTTGGTCGATGTAATGTCTGTTATAGGTCACACAATTATTTATTTTGTAAATGGTATTAACTTTATCTCTTTTTTCTATCGGGTCTTTCAGTTTGCATAATGTCGAATTAAGTGATTTGACTGATTGGTTTGTGTGCTATATCTATATCAAACGGTTTCAATATTTTAGCTGTTATTTCACAGATATTTCTCATGTATGGTAGGATGAATTTTCTTGTGGTGTGGATGGATGTTGATTCCTTGTTGGTGTTATGATTCGATGTTAAACACTTTTTGATGAAATTTTGTGGATAACTAATCTTTTTGAAGACTGTTTTTAGGTATTTTTCTTCCATTCTTCTCAGTGCTGGAGTACTACAATGTGTTTGAACTCTTTTAAGCAAAGTCTGCACACCGTTTCTTTTGTGAGTGAGTAATTGGATTATTGCTACTAGTATAGTTGAGTATTTGATCTGTCTGAGTGCGTTGATTTTCTGTATACTTGTGTTTCTAAATTTCCTGTGTTGATTCTCCTGATTAAGACATCTAGAAATGGAATTTTGTTATCTAATTCGTCTTCTCTCTTGGTGAATTTGATGTCTTCAAATATGTTGTTTATTAATTTATGGGTATATTTTAAATCATTTCTCTTCATTATTATTACAAATGCATCATCAACTAAACCTATCTTTACCAATTATGGATGGGATGAATTTGAGCTCGCCATCATGACGCACGGTGAATTGTTTATATTATATGGTTACTAATTAGTGTTCAATCAAAGCATTTATTACAGTCCTAAATTAGATCAATCATGAACCCAAACAGCTCAGAAGTAACGCCTCTGAATGCGGCACTGCATGAATCTCAGGAGGGGAATGAGTTCCTTTAATGTGATGTAGATACATTTTGCTGACTAGTGTAAGTGCCAACTAGCAAGCAACTTAGGTGCAACCGAGGCTTCCTGTGGCAGATTGCCTCTAACCATTTAATATTAACAACTCCTCGATAATAGTGAGCTACATGACTAGCATGGTGACCCCATTTCAAACTCGACTAATAGAAATCAGTCTCCAACAGAGGAAACATTAGACGCATTACACCAGTTACCAACTAGTCTCCAAACAAAGTATGTGACAGTAACCATTCACAGAACCACTGGAAAACCTGGGAGTACTGGACAGCTGTTTCGTCCTAGTTTGGGACTCCTCAGCAGTACGCACTCACCGGGATTCGAACCCAGGACCTTCTGGTTACAAGGCGAGCTCGTAGACCATTGAGCCACTGGGACCCGATCCAATGGTTCTGCTGAGGAGTCCCAAACTAGGACGAAACAGCTGTCCAGTACTCCCAGGTTTTCCAGTGGTTCTCTAACTGATGTCAGCTTATGATTAAATCCTCCATGCAATCAAACAAAATCCCTACAAAGACCAATACTTGAAAAGTAACCATTTAAACACCATCGTAAGAGTCTTTAACTCTTCTCAAATGTTTTAACATTGAGAAGCATTAAAGCTGGTGTAAAAACACAATTTAATTCATGAAAAATCATTGCTCAAACATTAAGAGAGAGAAAAGACGGATAGTTCAGCGACGTGTCTCTCTTTTCAGCGGTGAATTCATTTCCACGGCTGTACAATCACAAATACATATATGGTTATTTTTTCTTTGTATGTGTGTGCCCACTAAATTTATCAAACGAAAATACAATTAGTAAGTTTTTAGTGGAATTGAGTAATACGAAAGGCGTTTAGATGAATTGGATATTGATATAAGAGGGTAGTAACAAAAGTGATGAGTTGTCACAAAAATGAATAGTTTAACGAAAGAGTTATGCTCAGGGTGTACATGGAAACAAAATAAAATACGGAATTACGTAAAAGTCTTAGGTAGTTAGAATAGGACTTCAAGTGAACATAGATAAAACAGAGGTGATGAAGATTCCTAGCCAACATCAACAACAACAACAACAACAGACAACAATCAGCATAAATGGGAGGAACCTGAAAGAAACAACCTCCTTCACTCACCTACCTGGGAAGCATCGTCTCAACTACAGGCGGAACTGACGAGGACATCAAAGCCAGAAACTGAAAAGCAAGACAAGCTTTCATTACTCTCAAATCTGTGTGGAGGTCAACAGCACTCAGCATCAAAAATAAGATCCGGATTTTCAACTTCAATGTAAAGTCAGTGCTACTATACGGATCAGAGACTTGGCAAGTCATAAAGAGCATCTCAAACAAACTGCAGACCTTCACTAACAGTTGTCTTCGCTCAATACTCAAGATCAGATGGCCAGAAAAGATCAGCAACAGGGATCTCTGGGAGCGAACCAATCAGGAACCGATTGTGAAACAAATAGACAGGAAGAAATGGAGATGGATTGGGCGTACTCTGAGGAAACCATCAAGTGACATCACTAGACAAGCCATTGCTCGAGTGGAACCCGGAAGGGAGGCGGCGAGTTGGTCGTCAGTGCAAGGGTGACTTGGAGGAGGTCATGCGAGGAGGAGATGAAAGCATGTGGACAGACCTGGAGCGGGGTGAAAAAGTTGTCAGAAAACCGAAGGCAATGGAGGTGCACAGCTGAAGCCCTATGTTCCTCTAGGAACTAAAGGATACAATAATAATAATAATAAATAGAAAAAAACAACCAACAAGCAAAAATTAAGTCAAATCAACAGAGCTGTTACCATGTTAGTAGAAGTGGCTGAATAATTTTCTTTTGAATACATAGTTCTGGTTCTTCTAACTGAATGACTAGAGCTTCTACAATCCAAAGAAGACGAAAACGTATTGTCTTCAGTAGGTTGTTCTTCACTTTGTAGATTACTTTGAAGCAGGAGGCGTTTGTTGTGATGGAATGACCAGTGGTGACGTGATGTTCGATTATTGCACTACTTCCTTTCTACAGCCACACTGGATAGTGTTCTTTGACAGGATGCGCATCGAACGATCGATGTACCCCTGGCTCCACAGCAACACCAGATGAACTAATAAATACATACAGAAGTGGTCAGGTGCGAGATCTTGTCTTTTAGGCTTCTGTAGATAAGCGGGCGACTGAAGAACACTATGCTAAGTGTTGCCACGAAGAAAGTTTGTGATGACTCACAACTTCTGTTACTACCCTCTTATATCAACATCCAATTCCTCTAAACGCCTTTCGTATTAATCAATTCCACCAAAAACTTACTAATTGTATTTTCGTTTGATAAATTTAGTGGACACACACATACAAAGAAAAAATAACCATACATGTATTTGTGACTGTACAGCTGTGAAAATGAATTCACCGCCGAAAATAGAGACTCTTCGCTGAACTACTGGTCTTCTCTCTCTGTGTTAAATAAAAAACGGATTTTCTTCTATTACTGGTTTGTAGGGATTTCGTTGATTCGTTACAGGATTTCATCATGAGCAGTACGCACCCAGGCCCTTCTGGTTAAAAGGCGAGCTCGCAGACCATTAAGCCACTGGGACCCGATCCAGTGGCCATGAATTCTAACTTCTATCAATCCGTGATTTAGCGCGACCATCAACCAGTGTCATCGGTGGGACATCCATCCTCACATCCAACCTGCTGCACCCTAGTGGTCATGACTTCCCACTGGAACCCCCCCCCCACCTGAAAAGGGCCAGTCGCCAGTGAGCATCTCATTGAAATACAAGTATTGGTTTTTAGGGATTTTGGTTGATTGGCTACAGGATTTCATCATGAGCTGATATTGGTTACTTACCTAGGGTTCCAGTGGAAAGCTGTGACCAGTAGGATGCAGCAGGATGGGTATGAGGGAAAATACTCGCCGAAGACATTGACTAGCAGTTGCGCTATGTCTCGAATTGGCAGAAGTTGGAATTCATGGGCTAGCCATTGGATTTTGTCCCAGTGGCTTAATGGTCTACGAGCTAGCTGGCCTTGTAACCAGAACACTGGTGTTGGATGCGTACTGCTGAATAGTCCCAAACTAGTGGGATGAAACAGCTGGCTTTCCAGTACTCCCAGGCGGTTTTCCAATGGTTCTCTAACCGTTGTCAGCTCATGATGAAATCCTGTAACCAAACAGTTTATTCTAATAGTTAGTTATAAGCATATTTTCATTCAAATATCAATACAGATTGGCTGATATCTACCCAAAGCATTGACAGGACTCACATCTACTCAAACTTTTGATGCATATTTGTCTGTTTGCATATGAGTGTGTGTGTGTGCGTGTATGCCTAGCTGCCATGTACATAGTTGAGAATTAAATTCGTGTATACAAGAATGCTTTTGGATCTATCACTCAAAGAAGAAAAAACATAGAGATGTTCAGCTGCTTTCTACATCATCTTCGGAGAGATAGATCACTGTCAATTTTGACAGTATGTTATTGTTACAAAAAAAAGAGGTATCGAATTATTCAATCATCAATTACTAGTAGTTATCGCTGACCATAATCACCTTTATCATTCAAATTTCAATGAATATTTAATTCATTTAAACAAACTGCCTGACATATATATATATATAAATATGTGTATATCACAGGTTTATTGATCTGTTTTATGTATTTATTTCAAAATTTAAATTTGAATTTTAAATTTTTTAAACGGTATTTTAATGCATGCAATAATTGAACGACCTAAATAAAGGTAGCGCTGAACATTTACTTAATATAGGGGAATTGAAGATTGAATAGTTTAGAAATTGTTCAGAGATGCGTATCATATAAAAAAAACCCTGCTAAAAGACTACTGTCGACTTTTATCGACCAAGTGAGCATTAAGATGGCCTACTAGAAAGCAATATTCAGCGACAATTACCATCAATGAACGGGAGGGATTTGAAAGAGGTTACTTCATTCACTTATCATCTAGGGAACATTGTCTCAACTACACGCAGTCGGAACGGACGAGGATGTCAAATCGAGCGAGAATCAGTAAGGCGGGCGAGAAACACACACATTCATCAACCAACTGAAACCAATATGGATACCAATCTTCGTCACTCAGCCAGCCAGCCAGAATCAACAACAAAATTCAGTCGGATTTTCAATACAAACAACGTCAAGTCAGTCAGTCAGTCAGTTCTTCTATACGGGACGGATCAGAAACTTGGCAGGCGGGTGGGTCACAAAGAATATTTCCACCAACAGCCTGTTGCAGACGTTACCTTTATCAACCAACAACTGTCTTCGCTGACTCTATACTGAAGATCAGATGGCTGGGCCGGGCCGAAAAGAATCACCAACGATGGGAAACTATGGGAAAAACAAACAAAACAAGAACCAACGAATCTCCAACCAACAAATATGCAGTTGGAGAAAGTGGATTGAGATGGATTGGACACTCG
This sequence comes from Trichobilharzia regenti, assembly GCA_944472135.2. Classification (NCBI taxonomy): domain Eukaryota; kingdom Metazoa; phylum Platyhelminthes; class Trematoda; order Strigeidida; family Schistosomatidae; genus Trichobilharzia; species Trichobilharzia regenti. Next base: position 7,348,940 of record OX235263.1, read on the forward strand.
CTGAGGAGGCATCGCGCTGGGTGACATTTCGCGCGTGTCAGGCCATTTCTCGAGAGGAACCAGGCCGAAAGGGAAGCAGGCGGCGAGTGGGATGCCAGTGCAAGGGTGAGTGACATGGAGGAGATTGTGTGAAGAGGAGTAGTTGAAAGTGTATGGACTAAGATGGATGGATGCAGGTGAAAAGTCCAGCAGAAGGAAGACAGAAGTGGGAAGTGGAGACGTGCAGGTGAAGCCATATTTTCCATTAGGAACCAAAGGGAACAATAATAATAATAACTGAAAAGCATATTTAACAAGGAATTAGTAAGCAGTGGATCCAACCTCCGAACAACTTACTGACTAGTAAATATCTGGGAGGAAATGGAGACGGATTAGAAGTACTTTGAAGAGATCGTCGAGGGAAGGAAGAATGAATGGGAAGAAGAAAGTTATGTGTAGCCTTGAGGATGATATGAAGGGGATCAAGGGGAGTGAAAATGAAATCCTCTTAGTAGTCATGGAGTAAATTTAAAGTGATGACAGAGAGCAGAGTGGAATGTGACTGTGCAAAACTGAAGCCCTATTTTACTCTAGGAACTCAACAGAAAAATAATTATAATAATGAACTGCTGAGGTTAACATAGATTAGAGATAAATGTAATCAGTTTTACAGAGGACCGAATGATCTATTATACGAATCACAGGCTTACCGCCGCGTCGTAGCACAAAGGGCACTTCGGACAAACTACAGACCTACATCAGCAGCTGTCTTCGCTCAGTACTTCACTCAAGATCAGATGACCGTCCAGAAAAGATCAGCAACAGGGAGGGATCTCTGGCAATGAACGAACTAACCTAACCCAGCAGGAACCAATCGTGCAACAAATATGCAGAAAGAAATGGAGGTGGATTGGCTGGCCACACTCTGAGAAAACAATTCATCATCAGGTACCACCCATCACACGCGAGGTCATCGTTCGAGGGGAACCCAAATGGAAAGCGGTGAGTTGGTCGTCAGTGCGAGGGTGGGGTGACATGCAGGTGGCGATGTAAAGAGGAGATGGAAGCATGTGGGTAGACGTAGAATCAGCTGAAAACATTGGCAGAGAACCTAACTCAATGGAGACGTGAGACTGAAGCTTTATGTTGCTCTAGGAACTAAAGGAAACAACAAAAATGTAATAATATCACTTGCTTCGAGATTGCAAGTACAACTTACTGACGACAGCATACAAGGGTGATACCTAGGTACAGCTAGGTGTTCCTGCTGGTCACTTCCAACTATATGACATCAATATAAATCTAAATTTGAAGCAGAAAATGTCCTACTTCAGTAGCTAGTGACTAAAAATGTTGACTGTAAATTTTGAGTTGCTTCTAATTATCATGTACCCTGATGTGATGATATTGAGAAAGAAATGTTTCTCCAAACATCGTCAATAAATAAGTTGTATCATATGAGTAGGCCTATCAAAAGTAAGTTGTTAAACAGTAGCATAGGTATTTCAGACATCAGTCACACATAGTTACCTCTGGTGTGGAGCTACACCGACTAATGATAACTAGGTGAACATGGAAACGTCTTCCACTGAGAAAAAACTCTGTCTTGATATAAGTGCCTTCCCTGAGCTAGATGATTCAACCGCCAGGCTTTCACTCTCCTACCTTCCACACAACATCTTCAGCAAAAACTTTAATATGATATGAACATTTTTGAATTCTCCATGAATGATATAATTCTATCTACCGACAAATTTTGTTGCATGCAACTAGCTGCTAATTCACATCAGTATTGATCGTTTTGTCTGACTTGGAATTTGAACCTATTTTGTCATGTGACTTATTCTCTATTTGTTGACAAAGTTTATCTGTGCTAAGTAAATGTGTCTGTTAATCACCGATTCGTCCGAGGATCATGCTTCCAGGAATTCTTTGGCATCGGTTTTCGTGTTTTCGTTGTTTAAAAGTTCCACATCTTCTCAGTCTGGTCGGTATCCATAGTTCTATATATATATATATATATATATATATATGCATTAATATACGAGAGAACACTTATCGTGTCTTTTGATAGGCAGTTTATATTCTGAGACTCTTAGTTGAAGGGGACCCCTACCTTGGCCAACACATTACGTATCTTAGTTCATGCAATTTATATAATAGATGGCGTTGATTTTGTCTTCTTTTACGGCTAGGTCTTTTCGTTTCCATAATATTGAATGCAGTGATTATGTTAGCTTGTGACTGTGCAATATCTACTGTGAATGGTGTTGACGTTCTTGTCTTTATTTCAGAAATATTCTTTAGATGTTTGATATGTACCCATATAATATGTGTGTTTTGGTTGACAGTCTGTTCTTGGTGATATGTATCCATATAATATGTGTGCTTTGTTTGACAGTCTGATATATTTTGCTATGTATGCATGGATCAATATTCCATTATAATTAGCCAATCATGTTAAGACTGTCTATTGATTTGTTCATTTTGAATATTCGCTCACACACTTGTGTTCACACACTTGTTCGGACATTCATATATTTTTGCTCTCACACTCTTGTGTGACACATATTGATTCTCCTTGTGTTTGGAAAATAGAAGTATCATCGCAAACCTAGTGGTCTTCTGATTTCCGTCTTTCTTGCGTCAGGACTATTAAATTCTCGACCAGTACATAACAATGTTATTATGTGTCGCTTTAAGAGGATTTCATTGATTACATGACATCAATTAGAGATCCAATGGGAAACAAGCATGGAGTACTGGACAGCTGTTTCGTTCTAGTGCTCGGAACTCTTCATTAGCACTCACCCACCAGGAATCGAACCCAGTATACGAGCTTGCCTTGTAATCAGAAGGCCCTGGGTTCCAATCTCGGTGGGTGCGTACTGATAAAGAGTCCCAAACTGGGACGAAACAGCTGTCCAGTACACCCAGGTTTTCTAATGGTTCTGTAACCAATCTCAGATCATGATGAAAATCCTGTAACCAATCAAATCCCTACAAACCAACACTTGAATATAAATGAGATGCTCACTAGCGACTTGCCCTATTCAGGTAGGTAGTTACCTGGGCTTCCAGTGGGAAGTCGTGACCAGTAGGGTGCAGCAGTTCGGGTGTGAGGACAAATAATCACCGAAGACATTGGCTAGCGGTTGCGCTATATCGTGGATTGCGAGAAGTTGGAATTCATGGGCTAGTCATTTGATTGGGTTCCAGTGGCTGAATGGTATACGAGCTCGCCGGCCTTGTAACTAGCAGGTCCTGGTTTCGAAATGTAGTGGTGGGTGCGCACTGATGAAGAGTCCCAAACTAGGGAAAAACAGCTGTCCAGTACTCCCAGCTGGTTTCCAATGGTTCTCTAACTAATGTCAGATCATGATGAAAATCCTTTAACCAGTACATCCAGTTGGAAAGTGACCTCATAGACCAATCAGTCACTGCAGCTCATGCATGAATTCTAACTTCTACCGATTCGCAATTTCGTGCGACCCTAACCATTGTCGTAGGTAGAAAATTCATCCTCACACGTGACGTCATCTGGATGGACCTCACTGGTCACGACTTCTCCCTAGAACTCCAGAAAACTCCATCCTGTAGCAAGTCACTAGCGAGCATCAACTATAGAAAATAATAATAATTACTTTTTACGAGTTGATCACGGATTGATATCAGTTAGAGAACCATTGAAAAACAGGGAGTACCGGACACCTGTTTCACCCTAGTTTGGGAATCACTCGCCGTTGGGGGTGGAGTTCTAATGAGAAGTCGTGACCAGAGAGGTTCATCCAGATGTCACGTGTGAGGATGGATTTCCCACCTACCACAGTGGTTGGGGTCGTTCTAAATCACGAATTGGTAGAAGTTAGAATCCATGCGCTGGCGACTGAATCGTGTTGGGTCCCAGTGACTGAATAGTATACAAGCTAGCTCGCCTTGTAACCGGTAGGTCTTGGGTTCGAACCCTAGTGACTGCGTACTGACAATGACTTCCAAACTAAAATGAAACAGCTGGCTATCCATTACTCCAGTGCTGGTTTACAATAATCCTCTGACCGATACCAATCCGTGATCAACTAGTAAAAAAAATTACTATTGTTACTCCCCTGCATTTCAAGCGGAACATCGCTGTATAATCTTGTCCTCTGCATTCCTTTTTGGCTAACTGTACGATAGCCGTATACTTTCATCTTCTCATACTACCTCCTTAATGTCATCCTCGGACTAACACCCAACTAACTCTTTCCCATCTGGAACCCATTTGAGGTTTTCTGTCCCATTATACCGCTCAACAGTCTCTTCTGTAATATGTTCATTCCATCATTAATTCCCTCTGGGTTGGTTCGCTGCATACCAGAGTTTCTTTCTGTTCATCCTTTCTGATCAGCTGACCGCCTGGTCTTCAATGTCCAGCCAGGGGGCAATTGTCAGAGAAAATCTCCAATAACCTTTAGAAAAAGCTTCCAGTAGCACTAAACAGCAAAAATTAACTTGATATTACTGTTGACGGTCTCGATCTTATTCCTGATGATGATGATGATGACGACGAGTGCAGCGGGTTCCCACAATTACTTCCCAGTTTCGTGATTCAATCGTCTTAATATTTATTTTATATTTTATTTCCTTACATTCCCAGTGGAACATATGGAGCTTCAAGCCAGAGGCTTGGAGTTTCCGTAGCAATTGGGGTTGCTAGCCTCATGCCCCCACAACCTTCCCTCTTTACCAGTCTTAATTACTGGCTTAGGTAGGTAAAGGAGTGCGTCAGTGGCGGGGGATCGAACTACGGACCACATGAGGTGTGGTTGACGAGCATTTTACCTCTGTGCCACCGACGCACCATTAAATAATCTCTAGCTCAGAAATAAATAACACAACCATGTCAAAATCATTCACCTAAGCGACAAATCATTTTTTCTACAGTTTGGTTTGTAAGGGTTAGTTTTGTTTTTACGAGTTGATCACAGATCGATATCAGTTACAGAACCACTGAAAATCAGGTAGTTAGAATTCATGAGCCATTGAATCGGGTCCCAGTGGCTGAATGGTAAATGAGCTTGCCTTGTAAACGGAAGGTCGAACCTTGGCAGTGGGGTGCGTACTGCCGATGATTCCCAAGCTAGGATGAAACAGCTGACCGTCCAGTGCTCCAGTGCTGGTTTTCAATGGTTCTCTAACTCATATCAATCCGTGATCAACTCGTAAAAACAAATCTTTTTGATTATTTCAAATAACCCCCCCATTCCAGATCTTAATTATCAAATCGTTTTTTTCTCTATTTTAAATTTCCCAATCTAAAAAGGTACTGGTTTAATGCGAATTCTGCTGGATGTCCATCCTTCTGTAAGATGTGGTCCTGAACCAGTGGTGACAACGTCTTTGTTACGCTTGAAAATGTTAGCTCAGTACAATATGTACCAGTTGGAAGCGGCTGGTATCTATAGGCATGTTTTTAATCGTGCTATTGCAGCGTTTATCAGTGAAATTATCATCAATATGGGTGAATCTGCCGACCGTCTGTGTCATAAACAACCGTTTTCATTTTATTATTTAAAATATTTATATGAAATATTTCCAAGATCGAAATTTATTCATATGACTAGGGATGGACGAGCTGCTGTCGCCTCTACAATTAGGTAAGTTTACGCATATATATACATAGACATACACTTTTAATATATGTGTGTAAAACTTGGGCACTGTGGTAGTAAGTTCGAACCCCAGTAGGTGCGTACTGTGAAAAGCCCCAAATTAGGACGAAACAGGTGTCCAGTACTCCCTGATGGTTTTCCAGTGGTTCTCTAACCAATGTCAGCTCATGAAAAAATCCTGTAATTCCACATTAGTTTGTTTATTAGGCATATCACATAGTGCATGAAACAGTATTATTTACTGGATGACGAAGTTTTGAACACAATTCATTATTGTTCATAATCATATTAATTATAATCACACGACTACGAAACTTGAGTTTTATAGTTTTCTTTGTTCTCTCCTACTTGTAGGGGTAGAGGTGGTAGAATTCTCCAGAGATCTGAGTGGACAGGTGATGAATCATTCCTATTACATGCGTTTGCAGTTGATTCGACAGACAAAGTTTCTGTTATCAATCTCTCCCTCCCTCCACCCTGCTGTTCCATTAGATTTTAAAACTGTCATCTTATCCCATCAAACTGTATGGCTGTGATGTGTGTAACCGCACGTTGTACGATAGCTGAACTATTCTCTAGATTTCTTATCTCATTCGGGTCAACCAATCGGCTAGTTTGACTGCCCCTGTTTTACTAGTTTGACCTATTTATACGACCTGACAATCATTGCAGGCAGGGTATTAGATACACTAAAGTGTTTTGTTTTAAAGGCTCCACAGTAGTGATCATTTTTCCGATAAAGCTTGTTTCTAATTGAGTTTGTGGGTGATGTGAATGCTAGACACTTTTTTTTGATTTACAGCTTGATTCCACACCGTATTTTTGGTACAAGTATGGAATTTTCAGCATGGATATCGGTAGCCCAAAGTTTGCAGGCCGACCATAGATATCAGGTGTGCGCCGGCGTGGGCTCGAACCTCGGACCATGTGCATGGTCGGAGAGAGTCCTAACCACTGTGCCACCGACACTTTAACTCCTGACTTGTTAAGAATTCTGCGTAAGGTGGTTTCCGAGGTTTCTTCCTTATATGGAATTACTAATGATGATTTAGATTCCTTATTGTTGGTGTCGTCATTAATATTACTATTATTATTATTATTATCATTATTATAATCACTATCACTACTATAATTATTTATTTTATTTTTACATTTCCCTACATACTTTCTGACTAACTTATCAGGGTAATTATTAAGTTTCAAGGCTTCTCTAATATGCATCACTTCCTGTCTTAGATTTGCCTTGGTACTACTTAGTTTTTGTGCTCTGTCCCATCCTATGTCAGTAAAAATAGGATTGGTGAAATGTTTATATATATATACAAGCTCGAAAATGGTCCATTGAAACAAGTAATAGATAAAACTGATTCTTATTTTCGCTATGTTGATGATACGTTTATTATTCTTGATGTAAAAGCTGACAAGAATGAAATGTTAATAAAATTTAATGATGCACATCCATCGCACATCTTCACTTGTGAGGAAGAACATGATAGTAGACTGAATTTCCTTGGCGTTCAATTGAGCAGAAGAGAGGATGGTGCACTCAAAAGAGATGTGTCTATAGGAAACCTACATCTGTAGGACAATATACACATTTCCTCAGTTTCATACGGATCCGATACCAAATCAATTTAGTCAAATGCCGCCTCACGAATAGAGAAAGAAGGACCCGTACAGATGACTCTCTAGGAAATTAGTTAGGACACATCCAAAATACGCTCATCCAAATGGCTTATCTTAGGAGACTTGTCAGGGGACACATGAACACCAAGTACAATAAAGAGAAACTGACAACAGCTGAAAAGGAACAACTATCCGTAAAATTGCAATTTAATGGGGACGTGGCTAGTGAAGTCTTACATCAAAGATTACCGAAAGCAATAAAATGGACTTATACTGCCGCCACCTTTCGTTTGTCACTTTCCTGCTGCCGACCAATAATGATTACTCAAGCGAAAAACAAGCTACCTAGCCGTGCCACTTCTCTGTGTGTGTATCTACAAATTTAGCTGATTCTGTGGAGAAAGCTGGCAGTATAGGGCGAACAACTAGACAGCTCAATAAAAGTGATAATTACCATCTCCCTTCATGGTTTATATTAGAGGCTAAATAAAGTCGATAAGAATTTCTGTTTTGACTCATTTGACTTGGTGATAGCTGTCAAAGTTAACTATCGTATTCCATCGAGCCTTTCGAAAGGAATTCGGATCCGTCTTTTACACATAGCCGAAGAAGCTGTGGGAATTAATTCGAGAGAACAATCCCAGTGTCTTTGCATACAACAAAACAAGTTTGTTCTACGTTTATCTCTGCCTTGCTTAGCCTAGGTGAATTCTATTCAAAACCCTCCCACCCTTTCTTATTTCTCATTTCCTACGTGTTTTAATGATATTTACTTAAACTATGATTATCTGTCCACTTCACCATTGGTGTTACGTAACTTTTAAGAATTGAGCTAATTAATTTAATGAATTTGCTACATATACACATATTACTGACACCCTCGTTACCCTTATTGCCATGTGCATTATTTTGTTATCATTATAATTATCGTTATTAACTACGTTCAAAACATTTACCACATTATTATTAACATTATTATTATTTGATCTACAAACTCACCGTCATTGGTTAAAACTTTTATAGATAAATCTATGTAAATTACAGTAAAGCCTGAAGATGATCTCATTGATTCATTTTTCTTGTGAAGTTAGCTACACTGAGCCTTTAAATGAGCATGTTTGCCATTGGATTTCTAAACCTTATTCAGTATAATAGCTAAGCATGGAACAAATAAGTTCTCTGCCTAACCCTCCAATAACTCACCTTTTAGAAACTTAACTTAAATTTGATGTTAAGAAGGCGCTAAAAATAGAAGTTATCTGTCTACTGCACTCCGACTAGGCGGCTTAATTCTGCCTTACAAGTAAATCTTTGTTAGGATAGACTGGCTATTATCTCGTTAGTTGTAAAATCATAATTGATTTTAATCAATTAGATATTGATTATTTTCGGTTTAAATTTCTATTGATCCTAAAAGAATGATTTACTCTTGTTTCGAATAAATTCTTCCATCTTCAGACTCTTCTTTTATTTCCTTCACGTTCTCAGTGGAACACAAGGCTCCAAGCTAGTGGCTTGAAGTTTCTGTAGCAGTGTTTAATTTTACCGGATGGGGTTGCTAGCCTCACCTGGCCCAACTTTTCCTCTTTACCAGAATTATTTCTGGCTTAGCGACGTAAAGCAGTGTGTCGGCCGGGGATCGAACCCCGGACCACGTGAACGGTCGGTGAGCATCCTAACTGCTGTGTTACCGATGCACATTTCTTTCTTCAGACTCTACAATTATAAATCCATTCATCAGGAGCTGACATTGGTTAGAGAGCCATTTGAAAACCTGGGAGTACTGGACGGCTGTTTCGTCCTAGTTTGGGACTCTTCGCAGTACGCACCCACTGGGGTTCGAACCCAGGACGTTTATCAATGCAACTGAGGAGAAAGTAGAAGAAAATTTGCAGTAAGAATTGGTTCTTGTTTTCAATATAGTTACCATAGTTTCTTGTTGGTGATTATTTCCTGCTCAGCCATCTGATCTTCAGTACAGAGCCAGCGAAGACAGTTTTTGGTTGATAAAGGTAACGTCTGCAACAGGCTGTTGGTGGAAATATTCTTTGTGACCCACCCGCCCGCCAAGTTTCTCATCCCTTCCGTATAGAAGAACTGACTGACTGACCTACTTGACGTTGCTTGTATTGAAAATCCGACTGAATTTTGTTGTTGATTCTGGCTGGCTGGCTGAGTGACGAAGATTGGTATCCAGATTGGTTTCAGTTGGTTGATGAAAGTGTGTGTTTCTCGCCCACCTTACTGATTCTCGCTCGTCCGTTCCGACTTCCTGTAGTTGAGACAATGTTCCCTAGATGTGAATGTGAATGAAGTAACCTCTTTCAAATCCCTCCCGTTCGTTGATGGTGATTGGTGCTGGATGTTGCTGTTGCTATTGTTGTTGTTGGTTGGTTGGCTATATTCATCACCTCCGTGTTGTCTATGTTTACATGGAGTCCTGTCTTCTCCGGCTGCTTCTTCGACCAGTTTGTCGGTCGGTTTTCGCATGTAAGTCTTCTGTTTTGTGTAACATCAAACATCAATAATCCACGCGCGAAATCCAGGTCTTCTAGGTTCTTCGCGTCGGTCCCTGATATCCCTGTCTTCTCGTTTCCCACTGTCTGGTATGCCTAAATTAGTGGATTTATAATTGTACAGCCTGAAGAGAGAAGATTATATTGAAACCACAATAGTTCGCGCCAACTATTTTTGTTTTGAATAACTTACTGTGTATTATGTGGGAATAATAAAAGTTGTCGTAGCAGTTTGCCTCAGTTGAATCTGACTTCTGCGTGTCTACTTCAGTATGGAAGAAATATTTCAAGTCACCATTTGGCTTCAATGGTGTGACTACAGGCTCAAGTTCTAGTCAGCTAAGGCGACTACAACAACCAACAAAAATGCTAACACTCTCTCTTATAACAGTCTTCTATTATGTGCAAATGAAGCCATCGGAATCCACCGGATCAAGAAGAATCTATACGTCTAGAAGAAGACATTTCAAAAAGCAAGAACAACACAGGGGTTTGTATAGAATAATATGGTGGCATCATTGTTTATTTCGTCGACTTCTCATCAGCTCAGTTGCCACTTACAGCATAAATAAATTATGAGGTTTAAGTACAGACAAATGTTTTAACATACTTGCAAATTTTACATGTTGTCAGTTGACAGAAAGTTCCACAATTAGTATACAGTGCTCAGAAAATTGCGCTTATATAGTTTTTTTTACACAGGCAGTTCAAGTTAAAATAGAATAAATGTATACATACAATGGAAGAACAGAAAGAAGGGCACACCTCCGATTTTCTGAACATGTACCGAAAAGCCTACATCTCAAGGGAATAAACTCTTATAATAGCACCATTACCAGACATTTCCTCGATACGGATCATGAGGTGGAAATCGCAAAATCCTTTCAAATTATCAGTATACAAAGGAGCTCCATTCTCCTCAAGTGTCCCGAAGTAATTTGTATCAAACGCTTGTAACCAGATTTATGTGTTCAGAAAAAAGCAGCTATTAGCTTTTCCTTGCCCATCCTCGTAAATGGATGTCTTCATTCTGTCATCTGATTACGTAATCTTTGTCTTTAACCTCACCCCCCCCCACCTTTATAATCCGTAATTTTGCTTGTCTCATGTTTCAATGATTTGAGTTGAACTCAGTACATCGTTACCTAATTTATTAGCCATTCATCATCTTGCACATCTCTCGTCTTTATTACGTAACTCCTTTACCAGTGCATGCATCAATTTATTGTGTTCAAACTTTAACTGCCTGTGTAAAAAACCATATAAGCGCAATTTTCTGAGCACAGTTCGCTAATTATCGAAATTTCTGTCAACTGACAACATGTAAAATTTGCAAGTATGTTAAAAATAATAAAAGAATAAAACTTGTGCACTGTGGTAGAGTGTAATTCCATTATGGGTAAATTTTGTTTTGATAAAGTTTCACAGTGTTATACAGTAATGTTTACTGATGACGTTTCGAGCACAATTTATTGCTCATAATCATATCAAGGTAATCACACGACTTCCTAAATTCATTTATATAGTTCCATTGTTTTTCTCTTGATTTTCACTTGATTTGATTGGTAATAGTATTTTCCATATTTCAGGTATGAGTGACGAGTCATTCCTATTGCATGTGTTGGGTGTAGACTCGATGAACAAGGATTCAGTAATCAACCTCTCTCTCCACCTACATAGATTACTTTTTAGAATTTTAACCCTCTCCCACCCTATTGTGTGGTTGTGTGTTAGCGCATGCATTGCAATTGCTGAGCTTTTTTCTAAATTACTTATCTTCTCGGGGTCAACCATTCTTACCTTAGCTAAATTCTTATGCTCTGACAATCTGACTACCCCTGACCTACTAGTTTGACCTATGTAGTTGACTACTCACAGTCATTGCATGGTATTTTGTAAATAATATTATTTTGTCTAATTGGGTCAACTGGGTCCTTTAACCTACAGAGCTTGTCCCTGAGTGAGTTTGTAGGTTTAAATGCCACCCTAATTCCTATTTTATTCAGAATCCTACGTAGTGTCTCAGATGTCCCCTCTTTATATGGTATAACTGTGGATGACTTATATTCTTTCTTATTTATGTTATTATTACTAGTTTCACAATTATTTTTATTTTGTTTTTGGCCTTTAATGATCTTCCTAATGAATTTTATAGGATAGTTATTCAACACCAACGCTTCTTCTATCTGTTTTAATTCATCATTTAGATCTTTTTTTGTGCTACTTAGTGCCACTGCTCGGTTTGTTAAACACTTAACTAAGCCTGCCTTAACATACAGATAACGGATGAGATGAATTAAAGTCTAAATATCTATTAGAATGCGTTGGTTTTCTATAAACACTAGTGTGTAGTTTGCCTTCTTCTATTCTTTTTATTTTACAATCTAACATAAGCTAATTCTCCTTGTTCATTTTCCGATTCAAATGTGAATTTTATTCCCTATACTAGTGAGTTTATGTGTGTCAAGAAGCTAGAGAAATATGTTCTGTTTTTAACACTGTGAAAGTGTCATCCACATATCTCCACCATATTTTCGGAGTAGGGTTAAATGTATTGAGGGCACTATTTTCCCAGCTGTCCATAAATATGTCTGCTACGATAGGGGATATTGGTGATCCTCCATTGCTACACCTTCTGTTTGTCTATATATTTTGCCTTGGAACTTAAAGATAGTAGATGTGAGGCATAACTGAATCCCTAAAATAATTTCTTCAATGGACAGCTTTGTCCTATGACTGAGTTCCGGATCCGCAGTTAGTTCTTTTTTAACTGCTTCTAAGGCCATATTGACTGGTATATTAGTATAAAGACTAGTTATATCAAAACTAACCATTTTGTCATCATTCGCTATTTGAATGTCATTTAGTTAGTTTTGATATAACTAGTCACGGTACCATCTTCTTATTCTGCACAAACCACCACTGTTGTTCTTGCTTTATTTAAATTCATCACCGGGGAATAAATGCATGAAGAAGACATTTATACACAACCACTTTCCTCACCCAGGGACTATCATTAACTAATAGGAGTAGTCTGACAGCTTATCCTTTCCTCTGAGCTATTTACAAGACTATCATTGTTGCTTTTTTATCTATCTTTAATTTTCGTATATGTTTTCTTTTTAGCTTCATGTGGTATTCATTTCATTATCAGAGACATTTTTGTACATATTATCACCTACACATGCTTCTTTGAACTGAAAACTCATTGGTCTTAAGAACTAGATCTTACTTAGAACACATTATTGTTGACAGTTTTTGTTCAGTGAAGAAATCTGTCTGTCTGTCTGTTTTTGAAATAGAACTTTGCACATATGTCCGGCAGTTCAAGTCCCCACACTCCCTCCATGCAGCATACAAAGCAACAGAAGAAAGTAAAAGGGAATGCAAAGTGGAGACAGTGAACATAGGTATGAGACAAAGGAATAGTAATAACGAAGAACAATATACTTCCATTGGAAATCATAAGTCACAAGGAGTGGATGTATCTCCGCTAGCTATTGAGAACGATTTTGAGCCATGTCACCAATTGTTTCCAACCATAGATTTTTACCGTCCCGAGGACCCCAACCAGTCAGGAAGTCTACACCTTCCTACGTGGCTTGTTGTAGATTTCATTGACTGGTAAAGCCATGTTTTTGTTTGACCTCCGCTAGCTTTTTTCCACCCTGACTCTATATCCGCTAAAATTGCCCGTTAGTCGAGGAAGGCGATGACTAGGCATGCATACGTAACACATGTCCTAACCATCTCAATCGATGTAGCTTCACAACCTCGTCGATTGATTTCCCCTCCTTACCTAGTACTAGACCGATGACTAACCTCAATATTGTTCGCCTTATTATACCATTTCACAAGGGAGATAGAACGCAGGCATCTATGATCAAAGACAGCTAGCCAGGCTTTTCATGTCTTCCACTCTCAATGGCTAGGTCTCCCAGCCGGCCATAAAGGTTGGACGGAGCGGACTGATGAGCAGTACAATCACCGTGAAGAAATACAGTTTCTCCGTTCAACAGTTACTTCATTTTCAATCAGAAGCAGCTGTACAGAAGTCATGTTGATTCTACGGAAAAAGAAGGCATTGATAAGTGGCACTAGGCATTGCTCAGTCAATATGGCACATTTAATGGTTAGAATAAAGATAATTGAAATGATGTATTAAGGAGGGGGGGGCGGGTGTTGTAGTGTTGAAGTGGATGCACTACAAAACTTTTAAAGATTATTAAGTCAATAAGTAAACTGGTATAAAGATTTTTTTTAAATTGTAGGTCAAGTGTTGTCTAGATAAAGAATTAAGAGTACGGTGATGATGATAACAGTAAAGACAGCGAAGATGAAGTGAAGTGGAACGACCTACAATTTTAAAATCTTTATACCAGTTCACTTATTTAATAATAATAATAATAATTAATCCACTATTATCACTCTCTCACATGTTCCTTTTCTACATCTTCACACATGTTAAATTGACACTCAACTACCAGCTTTATTCTCACTCAATAACAACTTTAACCTTATCCAATATCTATCTTTCTGCCGTTCAGTACCACGTAATTTACAGCTTTTATTCGTTACTGCTTAAGTCACTTATGAGTAACTATATCAATTATGTCACCCTCTCCACCTACTACCCAATAATAGACTACAGTACATCTTTTGGTCAATATAAATACGACTGTACGACAGCCAGTGAAGATGATTTCGTCCATAAACAAAAGAAAATTTTCTTTACTCAATTTGTCTTTCATTTTCTTCATGAGTCAATGGATATTTTAAGTGATTTTTTTATAACCTTTGCAAGTATTGTAACTCATCCACTTCGAGCCCCCCCCCTCTTAGTACACCATTTTAATTATTATCTTTATTCTTATTACCATATGTGCGATATTGACTGAGCAATGCCTAGTGCTCGTTTGGAGTAAACACAGGAGTCAGACAAGACTGCTTGTCTATTATCACCCACGATGATATTCCTAATTGTGGTGGACTGGATTATGCGTCAGACAGTGAGTGGGAAACGAGAAGACACGGATATCCTGGATCGACCCACGTGAACAACCCAGAAGACCTGGATTTCGCGCGTCGATGATTTATGTTTAATGTCACACAAAATCGAAGACTTAAAAGCGAAAAGCGACCGACAAACTGGTCGAAGAAGCAGCCAGCGAAGACAGGACTCCAGGTGAACATAGGTGAACAAGACGGAGGTTATGAAAATAACCAACCAACAAACAAACAAACAAAGACAACAGCAGCAACGTCCAGCCCCAATTACCATCAACGGGAGTGACTTGAAAGAGACTACTTCATTCACTCACTTATCCAGGGAGGAGCATTGTCTCAACTACAGGAAGTCGGAACGGACGAGTATGTCAAATCGAGCGAGAATCGGGAAGGCGGGCGAGAAACACACACTTTCATCAACCAACTGAAACCAATCTGGATACCAATCTTCGTCACTCAGCCAGCCAGCCAGAATCAACAACAAAATTCAGTCGGATTTTCAATACAAACAACGTCAAGTCAGTCAGTCAGTCAGTCAGTTCTTCTATACGGAAGGGATGAGAAACTTGGCGGGCGGGTGGGTCACAAAGAATATTTTCACCAACAGCCTGTTGCAGACGTTACCTTTATCAACTAAAAACTGTCTTCGTTGGCTCTATACTGAATATCAGATGGCCGAGCCGGGCCGGAAAGAATCATCAACTATGGGAAACTATGGGAAAAACAAACAAAACAAGAACCAACCAATCGCCAGCCAACAAATATGCAGTTGGAGAAAGTGGATTGAGATGGAGATGGATACTCGCTGAGGAGGCATCGCGCTGGGTGAGATCGCGCGTGTCAGGCCATTGGTCGAGTGAAACCAGGCCGAAAGGGAAGCAGGCGGCGAGTGGGATGTCAGTGCAAGGGTGAGTGACATAGAGGAGATGGTGTGAAGAGGAGTAGTTGAAAGAGTATGGACTAAGATGGATGGATGCAGGTGAAAAGTACAGCAGAAGGACGACAGAAGTGGGAAGTGGAGACGTGCAGGTGAAGCCGTATGTTCCACTAGGAACCCAAGGGAACAATAATAATAATCTTTAAAGGTTTTGTAAGTCATCCACTTCAACTCTACAACACCCTCACTCCCCACCACCCTTAGTACATCATTTTAATTATTATCTTTATTGTAATCGTCATATGTGCCATATTGACTGAGCAATGCCTAGTGTCACTCAATAATGCCTTCTTTTTCCGTAGTATCAATACGACTTCTGTATAGCTTCTTGAAAGTGAAACATGCGTTGAAAAGAAAAAGTATTTCTTCACTGAACAAGGAAAACAACTGTGTTTTTCCTCATGAATAAATATTTACACTGATGTGGAATGAATTCAAATGGTAGACTGTAAATAAAATAAAATAACATAACTATGACCAAGGTAAAGAAAGGGGTTTATCAAAACATTGTTGTTGAATGCATAATTTAGGTTTCTGTCCATGTATACCTAGAGCTTTGGGTAGGCATAAGTGAAGAAAACATAAGCTTCTGGAGTGGTTGGATTTAGTCCTGTAAATAACTTTAAAGGATCAAAAATAAAAAATAAATAAATCACCTGAGGCTGAATAATTTAACTCCAAAAGGTGTTCACAAATTGAAGACTTTGCCGTTCTATGCCCACCATCTTTCATTAACCAAACCAGATAGCAGTGTTCAGTTACGCGTTTACGGAGAAAACGCTTACAAAGTCCAGTGTAATCTACTCCTTATCGAGCATGTGAGTGAGTATATGTGCATAGAAGTGGACATAAGTGGTAGTTTATCCTTGATGCATTGTCGAATCATATTTCGACTGGCAAATACCGAATGTAAGACGGCTGCAAAGAAACAGCATTTAATACATTTAGGTAAACGACTTTTAATCACTTCACAGACAGAGTCACCTTTGAACACCAAATTCATTAACAATTTCTTCTTTGACACTGTGATTTAACTGGGGAAGGTTTCTTTCTTGACGTTTCTGTCTGTCAATAAATCTTCTAGGGTATCGATTATTTAAGAGATATGTGCAAAGGCCTTGTAGTTCAATATCGACCATATCTATGAAACAAATTACTTCCTGCCGATCGCCTCCAACTATCTAATATCATCAAATCAATGTGCACCGTGATGATGAGCTACCTAGTGTAGTGGCATAGTGGCCACATTGCAAAACCTGACTGATAGAATTCAGTCTGCACCCAGCCAGTCTTTCGTATCAATGCATGTGGACAATAATGGACACCGATTTAATGATTGTGAGAATGTAGAAATATTAAATAGAGGAAACCGTTGCACTAGAGGTGGCTCTCGCGGCCCAAGTGGTCTGGTGGATAACGCTTTGGCGTTCGAAACTATGGATACTGGGTTCGAGCCTCGGTGGGAACGTCATCACTCACTGAGAAATGCAGGTACATCCAGTTGACGAGTCCCAAATAGGACGAGATGCACGTTATCCTGGATTCCACTGCTAGTCACCATCCACCAATTAAATATTGATCATAGTTTGTCTGTCTGGGGTTATAGGAAAAATCATCAGCCATAGCTTGTCTACACGCCACACTATAGAATCAGGCCACAAAATTGATTTTGACAATATCGAAATCATCATCCAGAAAAAGCACTTCAGAAATCACAAACAACGTCCGATGTGATCAGAAGTAGTTCATATCAGGTGGAATCCAAATTCATTATAATAAAGGTTTTGTATTTCCCAATGAATGAAAAACAAAACGATAATGCTCTATTTTTTGCTGACATTTCGCTATTTAATGCTAATAGCTTCATCAAAGTATTATCGAAATTGGCTGAATAGGAATGATGGACTAAAACAGAATCTGACCTGGTTACAACACCTCCCTCGCCTCCCCAACGAAGTGACAAAGTCAACACGAATGTGATAAGCAAGTTCACTATGTAAACACACACACACGCTGTTTTTATAATTTTACACACTAATCAAATCCAACAATCTACACTTGGTTTTGTTTTGTTATCTTTACCAATTGACCAACTTAACAGCGAAAAATGACCCCAGACTAACGAACGATGATCAAGTTAGTAAACTTTGTTTTGATACCAACGATAGCAGATGTACTATTACCTTTGTCATTTGGTTTAGTGATTGATCTTCATTGTTATTTTGACTTTCAATATGTCCTTTTAACTTGACCTAAGTAGTCTATTCTCTCACCTCTTAACTCTTTGTTATATATAAGCTGAGGAGATTTTGTAAATTCCGGTTTAATAATACCACTTTGATAAAGCTATCAACAGCAGTATTAAATAACGAAACGTCAGTAAAAAATTAAAGCAATCTCGTTTTGTTTTTCATTCATTGGGAAATACAAAAAACCTTTATTATAATTAAATTTATCTGTTTTAAAATCCGCCCGCCGTTTTTATACTTCTGTTTTCATTCTAATATTAGACGTCAAGTGAATCCACTTTATGTATCCAGCAAGCCAGAAGAAGCATTTGGTTATTGGGAGAATTTAACAACGATTATATTGGATGAATGTCGGCGTATTGGTTCATCACGTTGTATTACCGTTCGTTATGAAGATTTAATTTTAAATACAAAATATGAAATTCGAAGAGTATTAAGTAGGTTCCTCTTGATTTTATCTTTTCTACTTTATGTTGATTGCATGATATTCTCTGAATTAAGCGATGCAGGATGGAATTAATTACATGCAGATGTCTCTCCTCTCTCTCTAACAGACAGAGAAATGCTTCCTGGGGGAATATGTTGAAATAATTACAACTTTCATGGAAAACGCAAACACAACCTCATGTCTCTTGACTGCTTAACAGCTATTATTGGGGCCTCTACATGATGATGAAACAAGGGAGTTTCAACACTACACTTCCACTGCACTCGGTTTTCTGTCATTCGTTTTAACTGGTTGGCTCAATAACCTCCCACAAGCTGTTTTTTTAACCTCTTCATGAACCCTTCTCAATGTTACCCTGAGACTCATACCTAACTCATTGCTTCCCGTTTGTGTTGTGACGTTACTTTAAGATATCTCCAATCCACCACAATTTCCTTGTTGGTGAAAGTTTGGTGTAGCCCTTTGGTAACTCTTTTGTTGACTGATGGCGTGTGTTAGGTGGGTGAACCATATGTGGAAGGACTGATCGACTGACTGACATCAACGCTGAAAACCCCAATCTTGTTCTTTATGCCGAGTGCAGCAGATTTCCAAACTTATGGCATATCTTACCTTTCTTATCCCATCCTACCGCTGACATCTGTAGTTGAAATGATGTTGCATGCGTCAGGAAAATGAAAGACGTGACTTCCTTTGGGAATTCTCTCCTTCTTAATGGTTAGTATTTATTGTTGTTTTTGTCGGCTGTCGAATCTCTTCAAATTTCTCGTCTCGATAGTGATTGGTACTGGTTGTTGTTGTTGCTGTTTGCTTGTTATCCTCACCACCTCCGTCTTCTCTATATTCACCTGGAGTTCTTTCTTCATTGGATGCTTCTTCTGCCATCTTTTTTGATTTTCGCCTGCAAGTCTTCGAGTTTGTGTGCGTGTGTGTGTGTGACATTAAACGAAAATCGTCCACACACGAAATCCAGATCTTTTAGATGGAGTCTTCTTATCGATCAGTACAGCATATACCTGTCTTATCACTTCCCACAGACGCGGTTTGACGTATAATCCAGTCCACCACAATAAAAAAATACCATCGGTGATAATAGGAAGGCAGCCACGTCTTACTCCTGTATTCACTTCGGACGCCTCGCTGAGTTTCCCGTTCTGGATCACCTGACACATGGGCTCATTGTCATATAGCCAACTGTTCAGTGAGATTGATAAAGACTTGGGCACTGTACGCCACAGTATTGAAGTAATTTCTGAATTACGTGTCGGTCAACGCTGTCTGTCGAAGGCCTTTGCGAAGTCGATGAAGTTTAGATACAGGTTTAACTACCATTCTATGCTTCGTTCTCTGATGATGATGATGACGGGTAGAGTTGCAATCTGATCAGCACATGATTTACCCTTCCTGAATCCAGCTTGTTCCGATGGTTGGTGGAGTTCTGTATCCAGTGAATCTTTTGTTCTACCCAAGACGACAGGATTTATTATTTCACTTGGCTTTGACAAGAGCATGATTTCACGCCAGTTCTTGCAGGATGAGGCATAGTTTTCCCTTTGTTGGCAGCCTGACAAGTTGACCAGCCTTTCTTCCAGTAGGTAGGTACCTTTCCTGTTGATAAGATAGGTTCTGTAATATTACAAAAATATGTAGTGATTTGAAATAATAATAAATGGGACAAGAGAAATAATACTGAATATTCATACATTTGGTTCCCTTGATAAATTTCGATAAAGAAAGGAAGACGAAATTTGCAGTATAAAATGATATCATCATTCTATTTCACAGGTTCTCATCAGCTGCAGACTACCTGAAATTACAATGGTTATATAGATGATAATAATAACATACTTTAATGTTCGAGTGGTGGTAGAAAAGAGATACTATAAAATTGACGCATCTAAATGAAAGCATTACAATGTTTTTTGTTTAAGTTTTCATCATCAATTTATACGCTTTTAAAGTTGAAAAGAGGGGGAGGGGTAAGAGAGAAAACAGAAAAAATTGATTAACAGAACAGTGTTAGCTTGTAGCTTGTTCACATAGCAACTCAAAAAACAAAAGTGGTTCCAGTTTATGAGATTAAGATTTGTTCAGTGATGAGTTGAGATCACTGAATTACATGACTAATTAATTAATGTAATCAAAATCAAAATTCTGTTATCAAGGAAGTGATAGGTTAATCACACACTCTCTTTCTGTATGCATAAGTCTGGTTTAAGTCTTTTGATTGCGATTGCTTCGGCAAATCGTAGTAAATTTGCTGTCTTTTGTCTATTTAATATTTTGAAGGACTTAGAAATCTCTACGAGATGTCCGGTATCAATAATGTGTCTGGTAATTACACTCTGGGAATATCTGCTTCCTTTCAGGCACAGGTTTTTGGGAATATGTTCAGAAAACCGGATTGAAGCCCTTCTTTCTGTCCTTCCAATGTACTTGCTCCCGCAAGTGTACGTGAATTCATAAACGCAGTTGGAGGTGACATCAACAGGGTATTTATCCAGTTTTGAGTGGATTAAAGAAGGAGTGGTGCTGTATACTGTTATGAGTTTTGCTGCTGGAAAGCTTCTATTTATTGCATCTTTCAGTCATTTGTCAATCTTTTGTGACACTGCATCTCCTTTGTATGGTAGACAGATAAACACTTTTTTCTTTTCTACAGTTGGATGCTTTGCCTTCTTATCTTTTTTCTGCTATACTTCTCTATAAATCCCTTCGGGTATCCATTTTCTCTTAGGTATTTCTTGACGAAATCTAATTCTTCTTCGACCCTGTTTGGTGAACATAGCTTCCTGAATATTATTCAAAGCGAAGAACGCACTATCAGTCGTGATAACAAGTGAAAGGTACATAAATTAATTAAAGGGCCAGGGAGTAGGGAATGTACACACTTGTTCTGTACACAAAGGTCTAGCGTATAGCCAAGAAAACGCGACGTGTTGCAATAAATTCGACAGATAATCCTAAAGTCATGGTCCCGATTGGCTGAGTGATTTACGCCGAATTCTATCGGAAGCTCTAGGATAGTGCTGGTCATATCATTCCTTTCTCGCTTATAAATCGATGCTGACATGTACCGCCATATCTATATCAGTACCATAGTGTGTGTGTGTGTGTAATACAAATTTTGTTTGATTGCATGGAGGATTTCATCATGAGCTGACACATCAGTTAGAGAACCATTGGAAAACCAACTGGGAGTACTGGACAGCTGTTTCGTCCTAGTTTCGAAATGACATAGCACGACCACTTCACAATGTCTTCTTGCATGAGTTACTGCCTCACCTTTAACCTGCTGTACCCTAGTGGTCACAACTTCCCACTAGAACCCCAGGTCAACTAACTGCCTGAACAGGGACAGTCGCTAGTGAGCATCATATTGAACTAAGACGAAACAGCTATCCATTACTCCCTGTCGGTTTTCCAATGGTTCTCTAACTCATGTCAGCTCATGAAGAAATCCTCCAATCAACCAAACAAAAATAAAAAATTCCCCACAAAAACTAATACTTAAAAATAATACAAATTTTCTTTTTATTTCAATTCTTTTCTATTTCTCTTTCTTTCGTTTTTATTGACTTAGATTTTCTCGATCTACCTTGGGATCCAATAGTTTTAAAGCATGAAACTGTTATCGACAAAATATCTCAACTTAGTCCGTAAGTTAACCATCCATTTTGTTAAAGTGAGGTATTCGAGAATAAGCTACTTTCCTACATTCTCAGATAGATTTCATCGGGGACCAAGTTCAGTTAGGGAATGATTGGAAATCAAGAAGTACTTGTTGAATAGTAGCTACTTTGATGAAAAACCTTTCAAACCAGTCTACTGTGTTGCATAACAAGTATTATTATTATTGTTCCCTTGAGTCCTGACTGGAACATGGGGCTTCAGCAACATCCCTCTACTCTGATTTGTGGATGGTGACTGGCAGTGGATTCCAGGATGCGCATTTCGTCCTATTCTGGACTCGTCATCTGGATGTACCTGCATTCCACAGTGAGTGATGATTTTCCCACCATCGAGGCTCGAATCTAGTGTCCATAGTTTCAAACATCAAAGAGTTATTCACTAGACCACTTAGGCACTGGATTCGAGCCTCGATGGGAACATCATCATCTTTCACCTAGAAATGCAGGTTCATCCAGCTGACGAGTCACAAATAGGACGAAGTGCGCGTTATCCTGGATTCCACTGCCAGTCACCATCCACAAAATTAAATTCTAATTAAATGCCCAGACATAGTCGAAGCATCTGCACAAGAAGCCAACATGTCAACCTGAGACCGAGCACTTCGGTCCAATCAATCGACAGGAAATTCTAAAAATTCAATTACATCTCTACTTTGTTCTATTTTCTGTTGTCCTCTTCATCTGGGCTGATACCTGCCCATAGTTACTCATCCTCTCCTTGCATGACATCTTCCGTGCTACTCTTGGAGGCTCAACTCGTTGTTTTTCATTCAAGTTCCACACTACGACCTGCCTAGAGTGTTATGTCACTTCAAGAGTGGCTTAGAGGTTATATCCAATCCAAGTTCACTTCTTTCTTGGTTAGTTTGTCGCGCCGCAAATTCGGTTATTTTTTTATCCTTCCTAGCTGGTCATCTGACCTTCACTGTCGACCCGGAGAAGGCAGCTGTTGATGAAATCCTGTAGTAGCCTGTTGAAAATTCTCTTCTCAACGCGTCAACTCTATAAACCAAGTGAAATCACTGACTGAGCTCATATGAGTGTTGAAAATTCAGATATTATGCTCAGTACCTTAGATTTTCACATTGATTTCAGAATATATTACTCATCACTGACGCCTCCCAGTGGTGAAAACCATGCGGATCAGGTCATTTATTTGAAAGAGGCGACTTTATCTTGATTTACCCGTTGATGGTTATTAGTTATTATTCCTTGGTCGATCCCTATTGTCAGTGTTCACTTGAAGCCCTGGCTCCACCGCCTGCCTCTTCTATCAACTTCCTGCATTTTGACTTTAAGTTTTCGAAATTGAGAGACATCAGACATAAATTATTTGTGAAGTCTAGATCCTCTAGAGTCTTTTCATTGATCAAGCGTATGCCAGTCCCCTTACTCCTCCCAGTTAATGAAACACTCACCTGTTTAGTCAGAAGCTGAACCTCCTGGCTAAATTAGTAAAGCAGTGGACTACTTAGTAATTCTGACTGAGAAGGTTCAAACTGTATCACGATCCGGATGTTCATTTCACACCTTCAATCATCACCCATCATTACATCGATAAGCCATTCTGCCAACCTAGGACTATTACAGATAACCTTGTAACGACAGAAGACAAGGGTCAGTCAACAGATCGTTTATATAGGAAATCAAGGGATATTTGTAGATTTCGTGTAAATTATTGTCAGCGGAGAAGCAACCTATTCTGATTGGTTGTTTTTTTTGCTGGAGTTTATTCTGTACCTCTTGTGACCGTTTCTCAGAAAGTTAAGCCATATATATGCGAATCATATTTGCATACGCTGAGTCTGTTGAGATTGGTTGTTGAGTTCCTCAAGGTTAAGCTTTGTTATTGTTTTTTTCTCGTGACTCCGATTTGGGACGTGTAAACATTGACGTGAATTACTGTCAAGAATTTTGGTTTGCAGACAGCTCTCATCGCGACCTCATCATCGATAAACAAGATTATATTCAAAGTGGATGAAGTCTTCAAAAATACGCTAACCTAATAAATCCTACTGTTTATAACTTCTCAATAGAACTAGAGAAGCTTAGTAATGGGTAGCTGATCGAATATTAGTTTTGTGTAAATTTTGAATGATTTCTGAGGAAATTTCATCGGAGACTGACATCAGTTAGACTGCCATCCAAAAAACCATAGAGTACCAAGTTAGAAGTTAGAATTCATGGGCTTTTAAGCGTGATGCTATATTTCTGTTTTTCATCATTTTTCGCATGACCTATCGTATTCTTCTATTTTTTACGAGTTGATTACGGATTGATCTCAGCTAGAGAACCATTTAAAACCAGCACTGAAGTACTGGACAGATGTTTCATCCTACTTTGAGAATCATCGGAAGTACACATTCACCACCAGCGTTCGAACGCAAAACCTTCCAGTTACAAGGCAAGCCAAGCTCGTATACCATTCAGCCACTGGGACCCGACCCGATTCAATGGCTCATCATCCAGATGTCACGTGTGAGGATGGATGTCCCACCTACGACGGTGATTTAGGTCCCTCTAAATCACGAATTGGTAGAAGTTAGAATCCATGCGCTGGCCATTAAATCAGGTCCCAGTGGCTGAATGGTATACGAGCTAGCTTGCCTTGTAACCGAAAGGTCCTGGGTTCGAAAGCTGGCAGTGGGTGTGTGCTGCTGATGATTCCCAAACTAGGATGAAACAGCTGGCTGTCCAGTACTCCAGTGGTGGTTTTCAATAGTTCTCTAACTGATATCAATCTGTGATCAACTCGTAAAAAACAAAATTAACCCTTACATATCAAACTATAGAAAGTATTCTTCTGTAGCTAATTTCATTGAATATACTTATAATCTGACAATCTTCGTCTCAGTAGTTTATGCACTGGATTGTTCTAGCATGATCTCATTCAAACGGTATCAAGCTAAATCCTTCTAAGTGTCAAACTGTTGATTTTAGTTATAGACATGACCGAGACTTGCGTGGACTGATTCAGTCCCATAATTGTTGAGATATTGACGTCACTGGGATAGGTCGCATATCTCCTGTGTTGATATCAGTCGACTGAAAAATGACTACATAAAAATAGAGTGACATGACAATTTGCTGCTCATGCCTGCAAGGACAGTAACAGTATGATTAAGATGGACTGTCGATAATGTATCACGGATTCATTCACATCTCAGTTTTGTATCACTCGTAGTGATTTCAGTGAAACGATGACCTAAGTTCCAAGTAGATAGGGCACATGGCTGCAATAGTACAGCATCTGACTACTGAGTAAGTCAGGAACTGTCGGTTAAAACCCTGTCATGACCCAGGTTTACATTTCATACGGTGGTGGCGCAGCGGTAGAATACTCGCCAACCACGCCTCATTTGGTTCAGGGTTCGATCCCTGGCAACCGACGCATTCCTTTACCTCCACAAGCCAGTAATAGGACTAGTAAAGAGAGAAGACTGGACATGAGGTTAGCAACTCTATCCCGTAAAAATGAACACCTCTGCTACCAAAACTTCAAGCTAGAAGCTTGAAGCCCTATGTTCCACTGGGAACGTAAAAGAATAAAAACATATTAAAAACATAAATTTTTTACTTTTTATTACAGTTTCTATTTCGTCGTGAGTCAAAATCATTTAAGGAATCATTTAAACGCAGGGAGTAGGGGACAGGTGTTTCCCCCCAGTTTGAAACCTCTAAGAAGTGTATCTGCACAACCCCAGGGGTTGATCATCACACCTCTGGGTTGAAATTCAATGACCCCTTGGATTCGAACTTCTATGAATTTCACTACATAATGCTTCCTCCAATTATTGGCATCAACGCGCATCTATTTTACTCTGAAGTGAGAAACCTGACTGGTTTTTACTTCCCAACAGAACTCCAGAATATCCATTCAATAATGAAATGAGGTGGATGCTCTTCGACGGCTCTGGTTAGCAGTAGCACTGCATCGCAAATTGATAGAACTTAGAATTCATGGGGTATTGAATTCCAAACTGGATATTAACAGTACTCCCCTAGTGGGGTTTGAACCCAGGATCCTCCAGTTACAAGGCAAGCTTGTAGGCCAGTCAACCAGTGGGATTTCAGTAGCTTAGTTGGTTAGAACATTGTACTCATAATGCAAGTTCAACGGTTCACACTCCTCTCGGAGAAGTGTTTTGTTCACTGACGGTTCAGCTGTAAAATGCTCTCCAACCACGCTATCACACGTGGTCCGTAGTTCAGTTGCCAGTCACTGACGCGCCCCTATACCCCAATTAGCTTGTAATAAGTAAGCCTGAAGAATAAGGAGGTTGGGCGTATAAGGCTATCGATTCCATCACGTAAAACATCACACCTACCGAAGCTTCAGAGCTGAAGCTTGAAGTCTCCTATGTTCCCCTCGAAACACAAAGGGGAATAAATTATTACAATATGAGTTCCAACCCACTTTGAAATGTGAAGGTTCTGGCGATGGACTTATAGGTACTCACTGATAAAAAGTACCCAAAGTGGAGATGAAACAGTACTCCCTTATTTTTCTACCGATGATCTCGTAACTGATGCATCAGATTTTTGACAAAATTATCGTTTTTCTTCTCTTTTATGCTTTTCCCCTGGCAAAACAATCAAACAACACCGATCGCTCAAAATACTCTAACAGTTATGAAGCCAGTTCAAAACAAGTTGTGAATAAAATTCATCGAAACTCCTTGCTATCATGGATAGAAAATAATGATACAATTTTACCAAAACAATTGATTGAAACAATTCATTTAAAGAGTAAAATGCTACATCGGTTAGGCTATGCACAAATTGGTTTCCCTCCAAATTATTCTTTATTAAAACCTATTGAATAATGATAACATTTGAAATTAGGTTTAATCTGTGAATAGCTTGCTTACTTGCTTATTTATTTATTCATTTTTGTAGACAAATATATGTACATTTTATTTTAAACAAGACTGTTTTGTGCATATTTTAAATAGTTTTTATCGTCTTTATGTTGTACAATTTAAAGCCATTTTGAAGTTTCAAATATTTCAGAGGGTTTCAATGTTTCAATGATTGAATTTAGGGTTCAATAAGCAAATTTTTTTCATTTTCTACACCAAAGCGAAGCCGGTCGTTCAATATTGGTCAGAAGCTTGCACTGCTTATCACGCAAAGGATTTCCAACAGGTCGCTGCAGACATTGATCAACAGCTGACTTCGCTGGCTATGTGCTGAAGATCGAATGACCAGAAAGAATAAACAGCAGGAAACTGTGCAGTGGGACAAAGCAACCAAGATTCGATCGCTCAACAAATATGTAGGAAAAAATGGAGATGGATTGATCGGGCATACATTGAGGAGGCGGCCGAATGACATCACACGCCAGGCCGTCGGTTGAATGGAATCCTGATGGGAAGCGACGAGTGGATCGTCAAAGCGAGGGTGACATGGAGAAGAATAGTGTGACGAAGAGATGAGAGAGTTTGGTCAATCGTGGAACCAGCTGAAGAGAGGAAGATGGGAAACAAAACAAAGGGGAGATGTGTTGCTGAATCCCTGTGAGATACACTCGGAATGCAAGGGAATAATAATAATAAGCGGAATTCTGTCTAGCCATTCACATCGTTCAGATTCGATTCCTAGTAAGGCAGCGACAGCTTTGCAAGTAAACGACCCAGCTTAGAGAATATAACTGTGTTAAAATTATCGATCTAAGCTACAGATCTTCTCCATTATATTTATAAAACACAAAATAATTGAGCAAAGAATATTCTTTTTGGTAAATTCCTCTTATGACTCTATATTTATATATATGGATTGGTGGATGGTGGCTAGCAGTGGAATCCAGGATGCGCATTTCGTCCTATTTGGGACTCGTCAAGTGGATGTACCTGCATTTCTCAGTGAGTCAGTGATGATGTTCCCACCGAGGCTCGAACCCAGTGCCCATAGTTTCAAACGCCAAAGCGTTATCCACTAGACCACTTGGGCCACGAGAACCACCTCTTGTGCGATGGGTTGAATCTAGACAGACAGACAGACAGACAGACGGGTCATATTAATTATTGAATTGAATGTTTGATTTTCCCGTCGATTGGTTGGACCGAAGTGCTCGGTCTCAGGTTGACATGTTGGCTTCTTGTGCAGATGCTTCGACGATGTCTGGGGATTTGATTTGTACACAATTTGTGGATGGTGGCTATCAGTGGAATCCAGGATGCGCATTTCGTCCTCGGCACTGGGTTCGAGCCTCGGTGGGAACATCATCACTGACTCACTGAGAAATGCAGGTACATCCACTTGACGAGTCACAAATAGGACGAAATGCGCATCCTGGATTCCACTGCTAGCCACCATCCACCAATTTTATACAAATCAAATCCCCAGACATCGTCAAAGCATCTGCACAAGAAGCCGACATGTCAACCTGAGACCGAGCACTTCGATCCAACCAATCGACGGGAAAATCAAAAATTCAATTCAATATATATATACATGTTTATATACATAGAATATTCTAGATTAGTAGTCAATAACAGTATTAGTGTTTTTTTAAATAATATCGATTTGTTAAGTAAGATCACAATGGAATTACCACAGTTCATTAAAGATGCTCAAATAATAATAAAGATATAATAACGAATAGAATATCAACTAAAATTTGGAAAATTCCACAAAAATTCATGGTCATTCAAACTTGGATCACCAAGGTAATGATAATGTCTGAACTAACTTCTTCTGGATGCATAAATAAGGCTTGTTAATATGGATCCACACAGCCACAGCAATATTTAGTAGTCGAACTCTTAAGGCGGAATTGAGATTCGTAGGTATGCGGTAAATGACCCTGAAAGCCGCCTTGTTAACGTCAATCTTGTGTTCTGTATCCACAAGATGAGATAGAATAGCGCTGAGAATAGATTTCGTTTGTCCTTTGCTTAACCAACCACGCAGGGTGATGTTCAGAGATTCGACGA
The DNA here is from genome assembly GCA_944472135.2 of Trichobilharzia regenti. NCBI lineage: Eukaryota > Metazoa > Platyhelminthes > Trematoda > Strigeidida > Schistosomatidae > Trichobilharzia > Trichobilharzia regenti. Next base: position 7,377,983 of record OX235263.1, read on the forward strand.
GAAACACGGCTAATTGTACGGCCCATGCAAGTAACTGGCTCACTCCACAAGAGCAGTTAAATTGGTAGATACACATAGAAGAGGTGAAATTAGGCAGTTTTTCTTTTACTCTCGAACGCAAAAGAGGAGTTGTTTTAAATGTAAAGCGTAATTCGGCAGCAGGGAACGCTCTTTTTTTACCACATTGCTAAGGGGCTGTGTTAGTGTCTCGCTGGTATTGTCCCCAAAGAACCACTCCTTTCTTGGGTTCAGGAGTAAAAGACAAACTGCCTAATTTCGCCTCTTCTATGTGTATCTACTAATTCAACTGCTCTTGTGGAGTGAGCCAGTTACTTGCGAGCCTGAAGCCCACTGGGGAACGTGAAGGAAAACAAAGAATTCATGGGATGGTCATTGGATCCGGTCCCAGTGGCTGAATGGTCTAGGAGCTGCCCGTGTAACCAGAAGGTCGTCGGTTCAAACGCTGTTGGTGGATGCAAACTGCTGAGAAGTCCCGGAATACTAAGAAAAGGCCGCCCAGCACCACGTAGTTGTTTCCAAATGGTTCTCTAACTGATGTCAGCTCATTATAAAATCCTCCAATCTGAATTCTGTCAGTCAAGTTTTCAGTATGGTTACCATGCCACAAGGTGGCTTGCCATAATAGTGTGCTTTGAACTGATGTTAGCCTGGTGTAGGCAGTCGGCAGATTTCATGCCTGTTGGTACCTGTCACCAATCTTGACGAATTCATGCCCCCTCCCTCTTAATGAGAGCAGAAATTACACCGCCCAGTATGGCAGTCATTGATGTTACAGCTGAGCTATTCGGGCTTGCGACTGACCTCCTGAAGGACGCATTGATAGAATTCAGTCTCCAACTGGTTACTGCCTAGTGTCCAATCAAAGTATCCAATACAGTCTTAAAGGGAGTCAATCGCGAGCACGAACAGCCCCTGGTAACACCTCTGGCTGCGTCAGTCACTAAGTAACACGGGTTCGAACCTCAGAGTTCCTTGCAGATTACAGACTTGTGAATGCCAGCAAGCACAAAAACTAGATTCAAATAGAGCTCCCTTCCGACTGCCTGTAAACATCTAATAACAACGCTTTAGAGTGCACCGGGACGTCAAGCCACCTAGAATAGTGACCACATTGCAAACTTGACTGATAGAATTCAGTCTCCAACAAACAAAGAAGTAGGCAGATGATACTGGTTCCAGATCAAACAGCATAGACCTCTGGCAGGTAATCAACTGAGAACTGCTCTCACTGTACAAACAATCACATACAGGGAAAAACAGAAATAGACTGAACATGTACTGAAGAGACTGTTGAGTGATATCACACTTAAGGAACTCGTGTACAAATCGCATGGAAAGTGACCAGATTTGTATGGATCCGATGGTAATATAAAGTAGATTATATGAAGAGGAAATACATACATATGGGCAGTCTTGAAGTTAAATGCAAATGACAGAGGAAAAAAGCAGAACAATGGAGATATGCAGATGAAGCTCTTCTATGTTCCACTAAGGGAGTGAATAATAATGCGCTTTATTTCCAAAATAAAACACAAAAATTATAAAGTTTAGTAGTGTACAAATCATACTGATCTAGCGTGAGAATCCTAAACATTGGTGTGAGTAATTTTCTGGGTGGTGACTAGCAGCTGAATCCAGAACAATGGACATTTCGTCCTATTTACGAGGACTCGTCAGCTAGTGGGGGCACCAGCATTCCCCAGTGAGTGAATGAGTGGATGAATAGTGGTGTTTCCATTGAGGCTCAAGCCCAGTCACAACCCATCGCGTTTCAAACGCTAAAACCTTATCCACTAAACCACCTGGGCCACGAGAGTCACCATCTCTTGTGCAACGGGTATGAGTTATTATTTAATTTTAGTTTGAATTTTCCCTTTGATTGATAGGACCGATAAGCTCGGTCACTGGATTCCACTGCTATTCACCCTCTACCAAATTACTTCAGATTCACTCCTCAGATATCATTGGAGCATCCGCACAAGGAGCCAACATGTCAACAGAGGCCGAGTACTTTGGTCCAATTATTCAACGGGAAAGTCCAAACTGAATTAAATAATTATGAGATTAGTTTTTAACTACTCATTGTTTTTTCAGTAGTATATTATTGCACTGCTTTTATTCAAACAAATTTAATGACCGAATGAAGTTGTATTAGTAATGTGAGTTTGTCGACCAATAACATTCACATGTGAGTATACAAAGGATGCCACACCACCAGTAACGCTATTACATAGTGGAAATCTTGTAGATTCATAGTATACATAATCAATAATTTTTCAAGTAGTCATCACGACTAGTAGTGTTATAATAATTCATTTTCAAGTATCGGTTTTGTAGTTAATTTTTCTCTTTGATTGGTTGGAAGATTTCATCATGAGCTAGCATCGGTTAGAGAACCATTGGAAGACAGCCAAGAAGTACTGGATGACCAGCTGCTTCGTCCTAGTTTGGGACTCTTTAGCAGTACGCACCCACCGTTATGGTTAGAACCTATGCCCCTCTGCTTACAAGGCGAGCTCGTAGACCATTGAGCCACTGGGACCTGTTCCAATGGACCACGAATTGTAACTTCGGCCAATTCATGACATAGAGTGATATTATTCTATTTGTTGTATATACTGTTGCTATTATCTTTTTATATAAATTACAATGCCTATACCATGTGATTTCATGTGATGAATTTACCCTAACAGACAATGATAAGCGTACTAGTCTCCATCATAGGCCAAAAGCTCTACACAAAGTCACCTCTCACACTTATCTCTATAAGCAGTATCGTTTCAGTTACAGACGAACAGAAAACGGATGATAGTGTCAAATCCAGGACACCGGATTGGAGAAGCAAGAAAAACTTTCATTTATGCAAAGTCAGTGTGGAAATCTACTGCACTCACTTTGAGGAACAAGATATGCGTCAAATCAGTGCTTCTACACAATCTAACGCTTTACAATAAGCATTTTCAATAAGTTGCAGACTTTCATCAATAGTTACCATTGGGATCATAATAAAGATCAGATGATCTACTAGAAATGAAAAACAATAAGGAACTATGTCAGGGAATGAATCAACTAAGAGAAGTCGTTGTGGTGACAGCAGGCTGCTAGCCAACTGATAGACATTAATTTACGTCAATGTCTAGGTCACTAATACTGGCCATGAGAAAATATGAACAAGACTGATTCAACAACCAATCACAGCAGACTTAACGTGGGCAAATAAGATTCGCAAATATATGGCTTAACTTTCCGAGAAACCAGAAACAACCAATCAGAAGACTGTGTTTATCTGCTTGAATAAGCTATAATAATGTACATGAAATATATATATAAATACGTGCTGATTTCCGTAATAAAACGATCCGTTGCCGGCCCTTGTTTTCTGTTGTTACGTCGTGACCAGTAAAAGTGCAGCAGGTCGGTTGTGAGGACAAATACTCGCGGAAGACATTGGCTAGAGGTCGCGCTATGTCGTAAATTGGTAGAAGTTAGAATTCATGGCCTGGTCATTGGATCGGGTCCCAGTGGCTTAATGGTATACGAGCTCGCCTTGTAACCAGAAGGTCGTGGGTTCGAATCCCGGTGGGTGCGTACTGCGAAGAGTCCCAAACTGGGACGAAACAGCTGTCCAGTGCTCCCGATTTTCCAATGGTTCTCTAACTAATGCCAGCTCATTATGAAATCCTGTAACCAATCAAATCCCTAAAAACCAACACTTGAATAAGAGTTTATTGTCAGATCAACAAACAGAAAGGAATGAAGATAGATTGGACACATACACATACGCACACACAGTGTGGAGACTGTTGTTGAGGGGTATTGTGCGCGCTAGGCTATCGATTTGAACCTGAATAGAAGACGGTGAGTTGTGCATCAGTCCGACGGTGACATGAAGATTATGTGAGGAGGAAATGAACCCTTATGGTTAAATGTGCAGAGAATACAGTGAAATGAAGATGTACTACTGAAGTCCTAATAATAAGAATAAATAACGGCAAGAGTAAACAAAAGACACCAAAGTCAAATGACCTTGATTTGACCAATCAGAATGCTCGGCATTACAAATGGTTACTAGTCGTAATCCTAGTTGAAAATGTCTCCTAGATTTGGTTTTTGATTTCTCTGTGGAAAATGTGTTGATAGGGGAGGAATAAAACATGCATATGCAGTGGAGGGAATAATGACTCTGAAAAAGTATTGCCGGGCTACTGATGATGGTCATACATTCAGATGCAACCCTTTCACATGAGGAAGTCTGTACAAGTTATTAAGTCGTACATAATTGGTGATTTTTTTAGACACTCCTCTCAAAATCAAAGGTCTCCCCCAGTAAAATATATATAGCGTATATGCAAGCAGTATCTCTGCTACAGCTGAAGAATTAGAGAATATATTGATTTGATAGATCTATAACCACTTCTGTGTGTCGGTGGCACAGCGGTTAGGAAGCTTGCCGACCATACACTTGGCCCGAGGTTCGATTCCCGGCCGACGCACTCCTTTACCTCACTAAGCCAGTAATAAGACTGATAAAGAGGGAAGGCTGTGGGATATGAGGCTAGCAACCCCATCCCGTAAAAATAAACACCACTGCTATAGAAACTTCAAGCCTAGCCTCTAGCTTGAAGCCCCCTGTGTTCCACTGGGAACGTGAAGGAATAAAAAGAAATAATAACCACTTCTATGAGAATCTGGGACCAGTTTTTGCAGCATACATATCGTAGATACACTTCTTTGTAAATTAACTACCACTTTTCACCTAGAAGAATCTTACTGACTGTTCAAGGTAGTTGGAAGTTGGTGTCTATTCTTTACTGTCGCCATAATAACTACTCAATGCTTTCATTAAAGCACTGATAATGATTAACTTGATTTAGGCTTCACTTAGTTGGTTAAAATTTGGAAAAGTTACTTTCCGTAAGTGTTGGTAGTTCATCACTGTTATAATGCTTGCGTCAACCGTGCAAGTGTGTTGATGGTTCAATTGCCAGATGAAGCGCATTCCATAAACCTCGCCTAGTTTACTGACTGACAAGAAGCCCAGAAAAGAGGGAAGGGTTATATGCTTGGGACGCCAGCAAATCCATCCCATAAAAAAATACAACATCGCAACCGCTAATGAAGCTTAAGTTGACCTAGGTTAGGAAAGTTCCAAAGAAGAACCCCAATGAGCACGAGGATTTAATGCAATGAAGGCACCTGTACAATTCCAAAAAAACAAAGATCTTGAATCATATCACCAAAAGTCTGGATCTTTGGCAGGCCCAATGAACTAAGAACTGGTTTTGATTTGATCACTTAACGTCGAAGGTGATATCCTGATATGCGTAACTTTATCACCTCATCGAATCACTTTATCTCCTTAGCTAAAATACTACACCTAACCTCAATACGATGCATTATATTATACCACTTAACATGGAAGACAGAACGCAAACATCTGTGGTCAAAAACAACTAACCTCTTCAGTTCTCCCACTTCCAATGGTCATTTCTCACAGCCATAAATAAGGGGGGGGCAGCGAAGTGCTTCACAGCACACACTTTATTTGGCCGATTAGCCAGCCAGGCATCACATTTAAGCCAGTGATGATGTGGAACTGGAAAACGTCACACTAGTTCTTTGTATCTGTGCTGAGATTTCCTCAGCAACCAGCCAATTAGATCAGAGAAGATTAGCCAATTAGTGCTGATGCGAATTCCAAAATAAGTGAATGGTGGCACAGTGGTTAGGACTCTCGCCGACCATGCACATGGTCCGGGGTTCGAGCCCACGCCGGCGCACACCTGATATCTATGGTCGGCCTGCTAAATTTGGGCTACCGATATCCATGCTGAAAATTCCATACTTGTACCAAAAATACAGTGTGGAATCAAGCTGTAAATCAAAAAAAAAAAAAAAATACCCTCTATCACTTCAATATCTTTAAACTAGGTGTCTTTGCAAACCAATTCTCAAACATCACAAGGGTAAGTCTCATGATAAGCTTACTAATATTTCTGCTCAAGGTATTCAGAAGACTGAATACTTTTAATTTATTTTTGATTTCAGCTTGATTCCACACCGTATTTTTTGGTAAAAGTATGGAATTTTCAGCATGTAATATAGATAGCCCAAATTTTGCAGGTCGACCATTGATATCAGGTGTGCGTCGGCAGGGGATCGAACCTCGGACCATGTGCGTGGTCGGCGATAGTCCTAACCACTGTGCCACCGACCCCTTCTCCTAGGAAGAAAATGTTATCCATATACTCCCTACATCTTATGTACCTTTACGTCAGGAACTCAGGTCAACTTCTTCAAAGTCTACGAATTTGAACTGATCCACTTCTGTGAAAAGTTCTACGTTGTTTGGCCGGTTTATTCCCCAAGAACTAAGTCACCACATGAGATTATGATGTTCTGAACAACTCCAACACCTAAGTCAAGATATGGTGCGTACACTCCTGATAAGGTTGTCCAAAATAGGAAAATCATGAAAATTCCCTCAAACTGTCATTTAATCGTATATCGCAGATATTTCTATACCTCCAACTCAAATATATTCATACTCGTTTATTTGAAAAATATTACATTTGAAATAATTAGCCATGTCCACAACCGTCTGTTAAACACTACCATACATTGGATTGAATGATTATTCAGAGAGGTAGCCTTTCGTAGTCATCATTAGAAGACCTAGTTGTTGATTGGTGACGTATTTCCCCTGAATAAATGTGTTAGCGAACGTGCGCTAGTACTCGAATTACTGTTTCATTAAAAACTTCGATAACAGTATTCAAACGCATATGATCACTTGAGTAGAAGTTATATACACAGGGAAATGGACAGGTCAAGAATGACAACGAAATCGAGTTTAACCAGCCAGCTCATTTTTGTTCTATTTCAGCTTGATTCCACACCGTGTTTTTTGGTACAGGTATGGAATTTTCAGCATGTGACATCGGCAGCCCAAATTTTGCAGGCGGACCATAGATGTCAGGTGTGCATGGTCAGTGAGAGTCCTAACTACTGTGCCACCGACGTAATGCTTTAGTCTAAATCCTAACAACTAGTAGGAAATGAAACAGTTACAATGGCTGAGGTTAAAGCAATCCGGGTGTTACTATAGTTCTATAAGGTTTCAATGGAAAAATATTTTCAATGATATATCCTACCAACACGAAGTTCAACTTTGAGAACTGCTTTTCACATAAGAAGCCCCAGCTTTAGTGAGATACTAGGATGTATTGACACCACAACAACAAGACTTCTGTATTTCCATTATCAAGAGCGATTACAATGCTCAGACATTTGGATAATCAGCCCTTTAGCATGACATTTACGAGGTCACCACAAGCAGGTGCTCAAACCGAGGTTGAACAAAATACGTGTGAAATTAAGAGTCTCTCACAGAGTGGTCAACGACTGGAAATCCTTACCTGATTCAGTATTAACAGCTACATCGGTGAACGCTTTCAAAGAGAAACTAGATCTCTGCAGAGATGTATATATCGCAAGGATTAACATAGACAACAAGAGCCTTAAAGGTTTCGGACTAGACCAATGCATATGTGAGTGGTTTATAGAGTACCTGATGGATACAAGGCAGAAGGTTAGAGTTAACGGTGTACTATCAGGATGGAAAGCAGTATCCAGTGGAGTGCCCCAGGGAACTGTATTAGACCCCTTGCTATTCCTATTATACATTAACGAATTACCAGGGATTCTTACTTCTTCATTATTATTTGTAGACGACATTAAGATATGTAAAACTGTAAATAATAACGAGGATAGGTCGGCCGTGCAAAATGATTTAGATAAATTAGCTGAGTGGCCAAGCCTATGGAGTTTGGAAATGGATGCTAGGAAAAGCGGGGTAATGCACTTATACGTCGTACTCCCTAGGGGACACAGAACTACCTGATGTTAACGAACAGAAGGACCTAGGAATCATTGTCAGCAATGATTTGAAAACAGCTGCAAATTGCAATGCAGCTAAAGCTTTCCGAATGCTATGGGCACTTCGAAGAGCTTTCAAACGATTAGACGAGGGCATGTTCCAAATACTCTACGCAACATATGTCAGGCCTCATCTAGAATACTGCATACAAGCAGTGAGTCCATGCTTCAAAAAGGAGGCATATATTCTGAGAAGAGTACAGAGAGTAGGAACAAAGTTAGTTAGTGGTATCTCACACCTTCCTTATGATAAGAGGATGGAGCATTTAAATCTGTTCCCGTTATCATACCGAAGGAAGAGAGGCGACTTAATTTTAGTATACCGTATACTTAAGGGTGATTTAGGAACTGACCTTTTTAACTTTTTCTCCCCTCCTAGGATAAATTTAGGGGTCACCGCAAAAAGGCGCTCACACCGAGGACGATTAAAATACGTGCAGAATTTAGACTCTCTCACAGAGTGGTCAACGACTGGAACCCCTTACCTGATTCAGTACTATCAGCTCCATCGGTGAACGCTTTCAAAGAGAAGCTAGATCTCTGCAGAGATATATATAGCACGGATTAACATAAGCAACAAGAGCCTTCTATCCGTATAATCTGAATCTGACTCTATACGTCGTCTAAAATATTCAGAAGACCAGATTAAACTAACCAAACTAATGGTAGTAGTGCCTTTAACGAGGGTTTCCAAACATTCAAACTATATCTTTGTAGACAAGTCTAATTATTGCTTAAAAACATAACTCGTATTTTTTGCATTGATGCAACATCATCTAGTGCGCACTAGAACTGTTAAAACCAGAAATAGTGCCCCTCAGTCTACAGACGATTCATTTTGTTATGCTAACTAACTGAAATTAAAAGACAACAGAAATGTGGAGATAATAACAAACTGTTATATTTGCTGAAATCATATAAAGTACGGGTATCTAGGGTCAACTAACAGTCCAAGAGCTGGGATTCTCGCATGGTCCATGAATTTTACTCGCTGTCTTCCTCCTCCTTTGGTTGTATGGATGGCAAAATATCTTTAAATAGTTTCTGTTGATTCCAGCCGTTAACATAAAATAGAGAAACTTACTCCCTTATTTACATGGTAGTAGATCTTATCTGTACCATTGACAAACAAGAACTCAAAGGCAAACGCTGTGGCTACAACAGCTCCTAGCATACGAGAGGGATAACGTAGAACTTTGAAATAGAAAAATCTTATCATCTTGGCTGGAGCGCAAGAATCAAAAACCCGCCAAGACCTGTATATTGAAAAGTGACGTAATAACTTACTTGAATTTAAATGGTAAGTGGACTTCTGTCAATCTTTAATTAGCTGTATTGTGCGTGAAATTACATAAGATAATTATATTATATAATTATATGATACAGCAATATACTCAAATTACGACGTAGATAGCCAAATGTCACTATTGCTCGTCTCCACTCACACTTTGGTTAGTGATAGTTACTTAATTAGTCCCATTTGTCTACCTATAGTATGGTGTGCAAACATGGATTTTGATGCATATTTGTGGGTTCGTCTGCAGAAAAAAGATGGCAGTAACTGGAACCTATGTATGTGAGGCGTTATGAACTAGTAAATTTGATTTCACACAAATATTTCCCTTCATAAACTTGAACAGAGTAAGTAGGAGAGGTGTTCAGTTTCTCTGCACATCTGTTTTCAGAGTCCTCTTGGAAGTAAGTTACGCTTCATAATATCAAAATATCCATATTTTTACACCTAGTGTATTCCGTTATGGGTTTCGTCGCTAGCTGATTTCAGTTCACGAACCGCTTGAAAGACTCCCATCGTGAGTGAATACAGAAGAAGAGACCTTAACAACAAAGGCGACCTGTCATCCACACCCTGGTCTTCCAATTGTCCTTTAACTGCTGTCAGCCGGTGCTCAAACCCGTGACTTGACAAATTTCTGCAAACCGAAAGGTGTATTCTGCTATAGGAAAAAAAGACCGATGAGTCTCGAAGGAAAGTTTATCACGATAAGCTCATTGTGGGTACATAAATTTGGTATACCACATCTCCAGCGCTTTATTAGCGCATCGCTGGCAAACTGGTCGGATGTCACCCCATTCGACAGCTTGTTGGATTCTCCACAGTGTTTCTAACGTTCTTCTCATAGTTCTGTTCTTTGATTGCTTTTTCCAGTGTCCGAAATATATTGCTGCTTTTCTGAACTCGTTTACTGATATACATCCTATATCTGATATGTGAAATTCATTACACTGCTGCCTGGACATATCAACATTCTCCACTCTTGAAATCTAATGATAAACTTCCTTGTCAGCTGTTGTTTTATTTACTTCGATAATACGGCAATATTTCTCGCATCCGAACACTCTTTTTAAAAAATACTGCAAATTTTGTTGTTGTAATGGTAAAGTCCATCAAGCATGTGCGTACTGTAAAAACATTTAGATCTAATAAGTGCGAATCAGATAGAATCACCAGTATTGTCGATGAGTGAACACTTTGAGCAACAGGCACACCTCTAACATAATGGAGGAATTGATTGATGAAGCGGCTCGTGACGAAAGTGATTTACTGATACTTCAGAAATCCACGGTGGACTTATAGAATAAACTTATGAGTATTATACCTTTCACCCGGCTGTGTAACCAATGACGGGATGTTTGCTCAAAATTACTTCTCAAAATGTATGCTCACTTGACTTTCGATCTGTCAACAATATCATTTCTCCACTCGACGTCTTAGCATATAACAGAACAACCTGTTGTTAATTTTAGGGTTTCGAGGCTACAAGCATTTAATATGTCGTTAGCAGACCGCCCGTTTTCGCGTGTCTCTGAGAAATCTGCAAGCCGTTCATATCCAGTGTTTTTCAAGTCTGTCTAAAAAGCCAGGAGTTTTCCTGAATCCAGTGAAATAGCCAGCTCTTCAAAACCTTTTAAAAAATTTAAGGATGCACCTGCAAGAAATAAAAGAATTTGACTGCTGATAAATCAAGGCCTCGAATACGGAATAACTGGGCAGCTGTTTACCTGGAAAAATTCTCTCACAGGAAGAGAAAAACTCGTCAAAATCGGTCACTGGTTGCCTAAACCTATGCCTATAAGTGGAGGTGTGATACAAGACAGCGTTTTTCCGCCCAGTCAATTTCTTCTGTTCATAAACGATTAGGTCCCGATGATCAAGTATGGCAAACCACATCACTTCACACAGGACTTCAAAATGTCATATGATTTCAGCTACATTCATGTGAGTGCAGTAGGTGAAATTCAGCCGGACTTAAACAGCCTAGGTGATTGGAGAGAAAAGCAACAGCTGGTTTTCATTCCAGACACACTCAGTACGGCCTACTTTAAACTTTGGAGGCCAAATATGTGTCTATACATGTAAGACAACCTCCTCCCGAACCCGAACGTAGTCACAGACCTTAGGATAACATATTCAGACTTGGACCATCCTAATCACACAAACGAGGTAGTGACTGAGTGTAAATTACTTACTGGTTTCGTTCTTACCAACTTCCATACCTCAGGAGAGAGATCAGTCACATACAATGCACGTATTTTCCGCAAAGATGAATACTGTGCTCTCCTAAGACCTAAGATCGGTAGACCGAATCGGTGTCGAAAACTTCTATGGATTCCTCACGAAAAGTATCACAGGGTTTGATCAACAAACAGAAAATGTCCACAGATGTCTTCGACTGAAGTTAAGAGTCTTATGGTTAAAGGGAGTGAAGTGAAATGTATCTCTTCTCTTCAAAGTTGTTAGACACCATTGTTACAGTTACCCGTCCATAACGTGGATTCATATTAAATCACATCAGTTGTGTAACTAAGACTACCTTCTCGAAGGTGATACTCACAAACAAACCACTAAAGCCAGCCTATTCACCACTAAATGTTGAGCAACTTAAGAACAAGGGCATTATAGATTTAGATGTTGTCAAAAGCCCAATAGGTTAAAATGCAGCCTGGAGAGACACTGACAGTTCTTACGTGAACAGTTTGAAAGATCACGGCATTCGGCAGTCGGTAAAACAAAGACAGTTCAGTCTTTGTCCAAGGCAACAACACCTGTCAGCCAAGTCCCGTAAACTGTCAATGTCCAGCTCCTACTTCGCTGGACCTCACGCTGTCCCTCGAAGGCTTTCAGAAACACTTTGTATTAACCAACGCGAAAGGCAGAACACTGACTGGAGACTCAAGAATCCTTTATTCTTACGCCAACATATAACCAACAATAAGGTTATTGTGCAAGGTCTAAGGATAAATCTCATAACAATAAATCGCGATAATACTTCTGATAGTTTTTTATCTTCCATTGAACAGCGAACGATAAGACGATGACTGCCGAATTGATAACTCGCGAAAAAATTGGAGGAGTTGGGTTTGAGCAAACAACTATGAACTGATCGTTCAATCTTCAACTACAATGACATAGGGCCATCCAGAGGCATATCTACATACACGGTAGAGGGTGGAAGGGCTAAATCAGTATTACGACTATAATTCACCAGCCTTTCGTTTGATGTCGTGTTCTGTGGAGCTACTTGGATTTCTTTGAGTTCCGAGTGGGATATAGGGCTGGTTTCAACAACACATCTCCACTTTGTCCTGTCTACTGATGAAACTACGGTTGCCCACAATCTCTCATCTCCACCTGACACGATCTCTTCCATCTCGCATTTGCACCCGAAGACCTACTCTTTGCTCCCCGTTGGAATCCCACTCGAACGATGGCCTGAATTGAGCGTGACGTCATTCCACAGTTTCTGCAGATTATGCCCGACCCATCCCCATTTTTTCCTACATATATATTAATAATAATATATATTTCGTATAAACAGGTGAGTTTACATGAAATGCATGCCATTTTTACGGGCACGATCAATTATGTTACGAATTAAAACTGTGAATTAGCATACATTATCACTTTTTCAAAAGTTCAAATTGTTAAATTATGGTACATGCGCTCAGAATAGATTCTTATAAATGTTAGTTTGTAAATCTTTCACGAAGGTCTCCATCGAAGTTGAGCGACAACCCAAACTTCGTTCCATTTCCTGATTATAGTTATGGCCCATCAATAAACAACACAGAAGTCATATGCCGCGCAACCTCTTGGCCCGGTTACTGTGAAGCAGCAATCACATGTGGCCACCCAGGTTGGCGTAAATACAACGCGATATGATAAACGCCTTATTTCCGTTAGGGACACCAAAAGAACTGTTGAGACTATTCAACAGAAATCCAGTTTATTAGGAAATCCTACTAGTCACCAGCAGCCCAAATTACACAAGCCGACTAATACGGAAAAACCTAAACCAAACGTTAGATACACTAAAGCCCATAAGTACGAAAGTTTCAAATGGGTCACTGGCTCATTCTACTGATGGACAATCATCTAAACTTAGTCATGTTCCTCAAGTTAGACATAATTCACATACCATAGGAGCTTACTCATTTCCGACTTCCACTACCAGTCCTATGATAACGAAAAACAATCGTCACATATCTCCCCAACCACTTCGAAAACACGAAGTTGCTCAACCCCTCACGAATGCACCCTCAACCATGATGTACAGGAAACACCAGTCTGAGAATACAGACATTAGGTCAAAAACACGTATAGTGCCCTGTCATAATTCTCATGCATTCAGTAGGGGTCACATGCCAATTGCAGCACAATGCTCATCATGGCCTAGGAAGTACTCTAACCAGACACAGGGATCTAAGTCATATGCACACAACAACACGCCGATCACACATTTCGGTTATAACTATGCAGATTACACGGCTCTAGCTAACTCATATGACCAAAATTTTCTCCAGCGACAACTGGCAGAAACGCCTGGGATCATGCACATAGCACGCATGATATCAGACCAATTCCTTGCTGGTATAGCGAACACCTTACAACAGGGAAACTGCTTCTTCCCCGAAAGATAGCAAACATCTTATACACACCTAATACCAATAGTAATACCTTAGATTATCATACTAGTATCTCCCATAGCACGCAATATCTAAACGACCAACTACTCACGAGTGACATTTCACAACCCATCCCTAAGTATCAAATTAAAGAAAACGTCTCTAGTGATCAAAATGTTGTAATTAATGAATCCAATAACGACTGCACATATTCAGTTGATAACCATAGAGTATTTTATTATGATATTGCCCATACACTAAAACCACTTCGTCAAAGTCTATCCGTCATCCTCATAAATGCTAGATCAGTTCTTAACAAACATTTAGCATTATGTACGTTAGCCTCTATATGCAATCCGTCGCTGATCATGATCACTGAAGCCTGGTGCTCAAGTGATATTACGGATGGTAGCTTATCAATTGATAAGTACAATCTTTTTCGAGGGGATAGGGAAACAGGTCGTGGGGGTGGAACACTCATATACGTTAAACAACCCATTTGTGCAACGCATTTTAGTCACCCTATTCTGTCACAACTTAATGATTCGGTGTGGGTCGAAATAAAAGTTCTCAGAAGTAAACCTATCCTTATAGGGTGCGTATACCGACCGCCATCATCCAACCGCGAATACGATAACGTACTCAGCAACATATTTAGTGTTGCATCCAATCTCCCCTTCAGTTATAATATAATTGGAGGTGACTTCAATTTGCCTGATATATCATGGCGTACACTTCGTGGACCCTCGAGGTATGATAATCTTCTTAATTCCATCATTACTGGAGGATGGACGCAACACATAAATGTACCCACTAGGTCCAATAACATTCTTGATCTTATATTCACGATCAACGTAGCACCATCTACAATTCATGTGGGACATGAATTCCCAGGTAGCGATCATAAAATAGTTGCATGTTCGTTTAATATTTCTCCAGAAACTATACACAGAAACGAAGTTAGTCGGACACCTATAAGACCATACACGCGGGTTGATTGGGACTTGTATCAGGACTTGATTAGATACTCTAATTGGGATTCCTACTTTACCAATGACTCCTTAGAGGAAGTCCTTAAAAACTTCTATGACAATATACAGTCGGTTAATGATGTCATAGCGCCTGTGAAACTGATTAAATTCAAAATCCCTCAAGGTGATTTTATTCCAATATCATTAAGAAGAAGTTTGCGGAAGCATTCATTAAGTTACTATAGACATGACGACTTATCGTCGTTAATCGCTATCAAAACAATCCTCATTAGAATCCATGAGTTAAAAAATCTAAGTCTTAGGAATAAAGAAACGCGGGCAATTCAGTCGCCACATAACACTGGAGAAATAGCCAAACTCTTCAAAAGTAGGTTAACTAACTCCAAATCAACATATCCAAAAATAATACACCTAGGCGGCATTACTCACGAAAGTGCTGAGGATATATGTGAGGTGTTTAGCACGCACTTTGCCAAACTGTACACTCTAGAAAATGACCAGGATATAGATTTCCCTCGTAAAACAGAAAAGTGTCTAAGCGATGTAGTCTTAAACGCCCAAGAAATCGATAAAGCTATCACAACTCTTAAGCTTACTAATACTCCCGGCCCAGATGGAATGTCTTCCGTCCTCTTAAAAAATGGTGGAAATGACATGAATCTACTTCTTCTCAAGATATTTTCAACTTCGATAAGGAGTGGAACATATCCAAATAGCTGGAAGAAATCCTACGTTGTACCCATTCACAAAACCGGACCTACAGCGGACATAGATAATTACCGCCCAATCAACATTACTTCCGTAGTTTCACGTGTGATGGAAAAGATTGTAAAGAAGCAAATTGTTCAGTATTTGCTCTCGAATGACTTAATATCCCCTTTCCAATACGGTTTCCTAAATAGAAGATCGTGCATTACGTGCCAGTTAGATTATTTCGACCACATTACTGAATGTGTAGACAAAGGTCGTTCGGCAGCAACATTATTTCTAGATGTTAGGAAAGCTTTTGATAAAGTCCCACACAACAGACTCATACTGAAACTCCTATCTTATGGAATAAGTGGAAGGCTTCTTGAGTGGATAACTTCCTTTCTTACAGGAAGAGAACAGTTAGTTAAAGTCAACCATCACTTATCAACATCCAAACCGATAACCAGCGGCGTGATACAAGGTAGTGTTCTTGGCCCTACCCTATTCATTGTATTCATAAATGATATTGTCTCTATGATCAAGTATGGCAAGCCATACCTCTTTGCAGATGACCTCAAAGTTGTCTATGATTTTGACTATAATGATATGAATATTGTTAGTAAAATCCAAGAAGACCTAAATAGTCTATGTAATTGGAGTGAAAAGTGGCAGTTAACGTTCAATCCAGCTAAGTCTGGGATAACATACTTCGGACGTTGGAAGCCTAACATGTATCTTTACATGTACGGTGATATTGTCTCAAAAAAGAACGCAGTCACAGATCTCGGGGTAACATACTAAGATCTTGCCTTTACTGAACATACAAATAAGGTTGTCAATCACGTCTCATAAACCGTTAATGCCCAGCTCTCGCTACGCTCGAGCCCACGCTGTTCCTTGAAGTTTTCAGAAACGCTTAGTTATAACGGACGAAAAAACCAAAACGCCGATCTGCCGTTTGATATTTCTTTATTGTTACACCAACATATAAAAAGAATAAGCGAACTAAGGTCTGAAAACAAATATTACAATAATAAATCATTGTATTACTTCTGACGATGTTTCACTCTTCTTTCTGAACAGCGACCGATGAGACGATGACTGTCGTATTGATGCCTCCGCGAAAATTGGGGAAGTTGATTTTAAGCAAACAACCAAAAATTGATCATTCAGTCTTCAACTCCATTGACACTCCCCGGCAAAAAAGGGATCCATCCCTTTTTTCCTTCACGACCAATGCACGTTGACTTGGATGCCATTGCGAGAACCTGGGTCACACGGACAGAGCTGAAATGGAAAACAAACAGAAAAGCCAACACACCACAAGCATACTCACAGCACAATCTCACACATCGCTGACGACCTGCGCCTTCCAGTTAAAGGCCTCCTCTTGACATCTTGCAACACAATCGCCACTTGCTAGAATGACTCTTGCAGAATGCAACGTGACCATAGCACCAACTCATGATACTCTACGCACATCCTCTTATCTACTCATTACCAATTACCACTGAAATCGCTTGTCACTCATTCTGCCTCAATTCCAGTAGCGGTGACGCATGCGAGCCTCAGTAGTTTACACTTTTTCTCCCCGGCGTGTCGGACCGCAGCTAACAATTATCTCCGTATGCATTTCATTCTCAGCAATAGCCTAGCCTCCCCGGCGTATACGACCCATCTGCTGTCCTTAACATCAATCAATTCATTCGTGGATGTAGAAGACTCGAAACAACTTCAGAAGTAATCACGACGAAAATTCTAACAAAATTACGCAATAACAACAAGATACGAAAACAACGAGTAAACACAATGAATCCAAAAACACCAATTGATATGACACACCACACATATATACAAACTGTACACAAACTCGCAGATCGTGTCTCGATGGAATTCCTTTGAAGAATTGCAGGACTTACACCAGTACCCCATACAAACCTTCTCAGTTTGACGATTGTAAGTTGTGGAATGTCCGGACACAAACAAGATTAACCAACAATTGCGATAATTGGAACTCACACAACTATTTAACACAAACATATGTACAATCACTACATCAAATGTTGTGGATTCCAGCATGACAAACTACCCTTGAAGAACTGTAGGACTTACAGCAGTACGCCTACATTCCTTCTCAGGTTGATGATACAAGTGGAAGTCGTCCGGACACAAACAGAATTGCCAACAGCTAGATGACAGATGATATCAATTCAGTATATACAATATGAACATATGTACAAAATCACACACCGAGCACACTGGACTGCTCATTGATGCGCTACCCTTTGAAGAACTGTAGGACTTACACCAGTACGCCTACAACCCTTCTCAGGTTGACGCCCTAGGTTGGAAACTCGTCGCAGAGTTCATTTGCAAACTTCCTTCTATGAGCTATATCCTCAAATCTGAACGGCAACACGCCCATGTCATTGTATCGTAGAATATAGATGACGAACAAACACACGAAGTATCTGGTCAACCAAGCGTAGGCACAGAGTAATTTACACCAAAGATAATAACATTCAAATACTAACTTGAAACTAGAAATGCCTTTATTCGTGCAAGTCAATTTAACAATTACTCTCTCGTTTACACTTGGCTTATCCTCACTAAACTGACCATTGATATTCGTCCTTTCAAACGCACCAATACTATCATAGTCATTGCACAAGATACTTGAGTTGATGGGTGTCTGTTTCATTGTGGATGACAGCACCAACGACGACTGATTGATATCAGTTGATGAAGTTAGCGGTGGATCAAAAGCTGTTGTTGATCGACTTTCAGAAATTTGTCTACCTGCAAGACCACCACCACTGCTGTCTTTTACTATCAGCTCAGGTTTAGCACTAGCACCTGATGATAGGTGGGCTACATGCTGATCACTCACACTGACGGTCTCACATATATGCATGCCTTCTTCAACTGCACCTGCATTTATTTCTACTTCACGTTCAAGTTGTACAGAACCCTTGTTCAACTTAGCAGTAGTAGGCATATCCCTCATCTCATCATGATCAACCAAAGACAAATGTGAAGTATCATGATCATTGTCACGAATATTCACTTTACCGTCAACTTCATCATTTTCAAACTCTTTAATAACAGAAGTAGACAATTTTGGCTCCTCCTCACAAATCATTAAAGGTTTTATAACTTCACTCTGACTAGTAATACCTTGTAAACTTGTAGGGTCAGAACTGCACTCTGAAGCAGCAACTCTATTCTGTGACACTCTATTCAACAATGGCTTACCAGTTGCAACTACAGACTTCCTGACCGCACCGTTATCGTCACACAATTTGGAGTCAGGCCTGGAGTTTACATTTAGCTTATCACTGAACTTGCTTACTGGTTCACAGTTCACCTTTGTATGCACCTCTTGCAAACGTGTAAAACAAAATCGTGTTTGTCTTCCATCTTCCAACTTATCTGTTGACGATGTACTACGAAACCAGTTACACTCACTAGATCTATATGCATTACTAGATATCATGGAGCCTTCTCGATATCCACCTCTCTGAGGCTGTCAATGGAGTTGAAGATTGAATGATCAATTTTTGGTTGTTTGCTTAAAATCAACTTCCCCAATTTTCGCGGAGGCATCAACACGACAGTCATCGTCTCATCGGTCGCTGTTCAGAAAGAAGAGTGAAACATCGTCAGAAGTAATACAATGATTTATTATTGTAATATTTGTTTTCAGACCTTAGTTCGCTTATTCTTTTTATATGTTGGTGTAACAATAAAGAAATATCAAACGGCAGATCGGCGTTTTGGTTTTTTCGTCCGTTATAACTAAGCGTTTCTGAAAACTTCAAGGAACAGCGTGGGCTCGAGCGTAGCGAGAGCTGGGCATTAACGGTTTATGAGACGTGATTGACAGAGACCCTTTCGTCATCAATGATTGCGTTTTACCCTCAGACTGCTCTATTCTAGGGGTGAGATTCAATATACTGGCAAACTTGCTCATCGATTGAATGACACTGTCTTTTACTAGTTTCAGGATATCATCAAACTTTGGCTCGATACCCTTATCCTCCATACGTGAGCTTATCCTCACCCACTTCCTTTGCAGTCGAGTAGGTAGGCGTCTTGCTATTACTTCTAGTATAAAACTCGAGTTGAGTTCATTCATGCAATTCATAGAAATCAAGGTATTCTTATAAGTCATAAGATTATCTGAAAACTCAGTGAGTGCCTGGGAGTCATCCTGTAATTGACCACCATTACCCTTAGAAGCCTCGAATAATTTCCCTGCAATCATCGAAGGTCTTCCAAACCTTTGACGTAATATGCTCATAGCCTCATCGTAGCCCTCTTCTGGCTTCATAAACCTACATCACTGTACAGCTCTTGCAGCATCTCCAGTGCAATACCTCATCAAATACATCAATTTCAATTCATCATTTAATAGAAAACTACTCAGCATGATCTCAAACTCCTTAACAAACTGTAAATAATCGGCCGGGTTTCCATCGAAACAACGTGGTTCAAACTTCGGGAGTTTGATGTTCCTATTATCCCTGAACGGTGAAACAGTAACATCAACCATGCCATGCTTAACATCAGACACATCGTTACAATTAACAGACAAGTCACAATGACTTACTTTCCTGTTTGCATCCAAGACACTCTGTCCCTTCTTTGACCCAGGCATTGTTGAACTTGACCCAATTCCAAAACGTTCCAGATATTGCTTGTTCAAAGAGGACTTGACCGGCACCGGGAAAAATGAACGGCGACTATCCAAACTGTTACCAGCTATCTGAACCCGCCAGATCTGTTTCTACCATCAGAATCTGTCAATCACGTCTCATAAACCGTTAATGCCCAGCTCTTGCTACGCTCGAGCCCACGCTGTTCCTTGAAGTTTTCAGAAACGCTTAGTTATAACGGACGAAAAAACCAAAACGCCGATCTGCCGTTTGATATTTCTTTATTGTTACACCAACATATAAAAAGAATAATCGAACTAAGGTCTGTGAACAAATATTACAATAATAAATCACAATATTACTTCTCACGGTTTTCTGCTGACTTCTTTCTGAACAGCGACCGATGAGACGATGACTGTCGTATTGATGCCTCCGCGAAAATTGGGGAAGTTGATTTTGAGCAAACAATCAAAAATTGATCGTTCAATCTTCAACTCCATTGACAAAGGTGGTATCTGATTGTGAACGCCTAACCGGCTCTGTGCTACGCAAATTTTACACTCCAGAAGCCAGATTAGCCATATATGAGATATGTATTCGCCCCAAACTTGATTACTTTGCTTACTTATACAGTAGCCTTTAATCACCAGACAGAAACTTTTGAAAAATTCCAAAGATTTCCCACGGAACGCATATTAGGCTATGATCAGCAAATAGAATACCTTGACAGGTGTATTCGACTGGACTTAGAACCCTTATGGTTAAGGAGAGTGAAGTGCAATTTATTTCTCTTATCCAAAGTTATAAGAAAGCACTGTAACAGTAACTCATCCATAACGTGGGCTAATCCTAAATCGTATGGACTACGCAACCATGACTACCTTCTCAAGGTTAACACCCATAAACTCACCTCTAGAGCTAACTTTTTCGCCATTAAATATTGCAAACTTTGGAACCAACTACCCTCTGAGATTAGATCCTATGAAAGGCCTGACAGTTTCAAAAGGAGCCTAGAAAAACATATTAACATGTCCACCCTAGCCCGTCTAAAATATCTCAACTGCTGGTGGAGTGGTGAAACCATGGCATTTCAATATTTAACTACAGAGAGTACACTAGTTCCTAGACTAACATAATAATACTTAGTAATTATGCATGCTCACTTCTTGAAATTAGATTGTTATTAAAATACTTAAAATGATTAAAATATTTAATAATAATAATAATTTTTATTTCTGTAACAGAAACCAGCCATTTTTACAGGCATGAACATATGTACATTTATGAAAACTTATAGAATATATAATATGATTTGTTAATTTAGAAATAAGTTGAATACTGGTAAATGTGAGAGAAACATTTAAAATGAAGTGTACAAATAAGGAAATAGATATAGCGTCAAATCTAAACTGTGATTGAAAAAAAAATACATGTCAATTTCACGCGGGAACCATAAATGGTTGCGTTAGTTGAGGAAGGTAAGTGGCATTTCTGTACAGGTGCTGACGTATTACATAAGAGATGCAGAATAAACAATAACTATCAGTAAATCATTCAGAAAGAGCTTTAAAGTCTATTAAACTTTAAATTTACCCGTAAGTACATCATATTTGTGACATTTCCAGTTGTTTATGAGACCCACTTTGAACTTGTCAGCAGATTTTATAATACCGATGATCCCGTTATTCACCAGATGAGCTAGCAATATCACGAATAAGTAGAGAAAGCAGTATGTTTGAAAAGAGAAGAAGACACAAGAAAACCAGCAGACAGGTGCAGATCTGCACCTTCAGTATTTAAAAGGTGTTAATAATTCAAAATATATAACAGGCATGGGGTTTATCGTTTTTTATTGTTTTTTTTTCAGGAAATATTATTTTCCCGATATTTTACAGTCTCTTCTGCGAACAATTAGTTTAAAGTGAAAGACAGGTGATAATTTCACCTACTTACGAGGTTTAAAAGGAGTAAAACACAAAAGTCAGAGTGCGTGAGCTATGTAAAAGAAAAGCGAGGGCCTAGTAATGTATGTTTTTCTGAAGTATACAGTTCGGTGTCCTTCTGAAGTAGCGGACTCATACCATTTACTTTCATTCGGGAGTTTGCGTCTAAACTTCGGCTCTAGGCAGTTTTCAACTAATATTTCTTTTTTCATTATTTTTTTTTATATTTTTAGTTTTTGTTTATTCTCATTTTGAAGAAGCCATCCGAACTCAGGAGCCATAGCAATAGAGTGCTGTCCCACAGATAAGGGTGGTTCACATATGTCCCCACCATCATATCCGCTGACTAGCAGTCACCACCCTCCCACCTTTTTTGTGCAAGGCCCTGTCGGAATGCTTCATTTTTTTAAAATTATTTATTTATTTTATAAATTTCTGTTGCAAAATGCCACAAACTTTTTGTTTGTCCAGCTATTTATTCGTCGACTTACTCAAACTTATGGTATGAATGACTACTTTCAGAAGAACATCATGTATGTTTCATCTTTTACAGCATTTTGAAGACGAAAAATGTAAGAAAGAAAGGCTATCTGAGACTTCATTTTAGATATAAACAAATGTAGTTTAGAAAATCAGGGAGTAATCGTGCAGCATTGAGCAAATAACCAGTGATAAGTTATAATATGTTGTTCTAGAAAATTTGAACATACAGGATTATAGTAATAGAATAGTAAGATAAGATTCATTTTAGATATAAACAAATGTAGTTTAGAAAATCAGGGAGTAATCGTGCAGCATTGAGCAAATAAGCAGTGATAAGTTATAATATGTTGTTCTAGAAAATTTGAACATACAGGATTATAGTAATAGAATAGTAAGATAAGATTCATTTTAGATATAAACAAATGTAGTTTAGAAAATCAGGGAATAATCGTGCAGCATTGAGCAAATAAGCAGTGGTAAGTTATAATATGTTGTTCTAGAAAATTTGAACATACAGGATTATAGTAATAGAATAGTAAGATAAGATTCATTTTAGATATAAACAAATGTAGTTTAGAAAATCAGGGAGTAATCGTGCAGCATTGAGCAAATAAGCAGTGATAAGTTATAATATGTTGTTCTAGAAAATTTGAACATACAGGATTATAGTAATAGAATAGTAAGATAAGATTCATTTTAGATATAAACAAATGTAGTTTAGAAAATCAGGGATAATCGTGCAGCATTGAGAATCGTGCAGCATTGAGGCAGTGGTAAGTTATAATATGTTGTTCTAGAAAATTTGAACATACAGGATTATAGTAATAGAATAGTAAGATAAGATTCATTTTAGATATAAACAAATGTAGTTTAGAAAATCAGGGAATAATCGTGCAGCATTGAGCAAATAAGCAGTGGTAAGTTATAATATGTTGTTCTAGAAAATTTGAACATACAGGATTATAGTAATAGAATAGTAAGATAAGATTCATTTTAGATATAAACAAATGTAGTTTAGAAAATCAGGGAGTAATCGTGCAGCATTGAGCAAATAACCAGTGATAAGTTATAATATGTTGTTCAAGAAAAGTTGAACAGAGAAGATTATAGTTATAGAATAATAGGATAAGAAAATTCACCGTTTATTTGAATATTTAGACAACTACCATTTTGGCCTTAATTTGCGTAGAGCTAGACGTATAGCACTAGGCAGGCTCTGGAGATATTTTAATACCAGTCGTCTTCAGTTGATTTGCATCTGGAATTTGAGATTGAACCTTAGCATACTGAAATACTCATAATACAATATTATCAGGGATATATGCAAAAATATTTGAAGGAAATTAAAAAAAATTTAAAATTTAAGGCTGATTAAGAATAGGTGTCTAGGGTTGTGAAAGCAATCATAGTGAAAGTGACTGTCACACATAGGGTTTACAGATTTCAGGAGCTAACAGTGAGGATCAGAGGAGTGCCGTATTAGATCTCTAATTTTTAGTTTGTCACATACCCCTTCTAACCCGTTGTTAATGAAATATTTGTTCAGCAAAGATGAGAAAGTTTTTGGGGTAGGACTGTCTCTAATTTCAGTTGGAAGACGGTTCCAAATGCAACGGTATCTCACAGTGAAAGAGTTTGATCTGTATTTTGTATGACAGCGGGGAACTTTAAAAGAAGAAGATTTATTTCTCAGGTTATATTTCTTAGGTGAACTGAAAGTAAAGTCATTGTGGGGGAAATATATAAGCCCTTTGGCAATCCTAAATGTAATTTTTAGGTTGAACTTCAGTCGTCTAACCCATAAGGGTTCCAAGTCGAATAGATTACATCTGTCATAGTAAGAGATGCAAAGATTATCACCTACTAGACGTTTAGTAAACGCCCTTTGTAGACTTTCTAATTTGCATCTGTCTTTTACGGAGACACTGTCCATGATAGGGGGACAAAATTCAAGTAAGGGCCTTACGCACAACTTGTACAGCATTATTTTGGATTCACTGGTCTTAAAGTTTCGGAATAAAAATCCAAAGAGCCTTTTGACCTTTGATACTTGTAATTTAACGTATTCAGTCAGGCTAAATTCTGGAGTGTATTTCAGACCCAAGTCTGTTGTAAGCGGCAGACGAGGAATATGTTTGTTGTGTAGGGAGATGGAAAGTTCAGATGAAATGCTTTTGGAGCATAGCACACCACATTTTTCAACGTTAAACTTCATTTTCCATGTGTTACACCATAATTGGACGCTCTCAATATCATCTTGAATCCTACTAAATACACATGACACTTCATTTCTGAGTGAGTGATACACTATTTTGATGTCATCGGCGAATAGGAAAGGTCTGCCATGTTTAATAACGTCGCAAATGTCATTGAAATATAACAGGAATAGCAGTGGACCTAGGACACTACCTTGTATAACTCCACTTGTTATCCGAACGGGGTTGGATGTGTGGGAACCTAACCTGACCATTTGCATCCGGTTGCTTAGAAACGAACTGAGCCAGCTTAACAATGAACCCTGTATCCCATAGGACTGGACTTTTGATATTAACAGTCGGTGGCTTACAGTGTCAAAGGCTTTACTAAGATCTAAGTATACGATAACTGTGATCATACTGGAATCTTTAAGTTGTGAGATGTGGTCGAAAAATTGTAAGTGGCATGTCGTACAAGAACGTGACTTCATGAAACCGTGTTGATAAGGAGTGATAAGTTTCTCTTGAGAGAGGAAGTCAAAAATGGCACTTTTCACGATCTTTTCCAGAACCCTTGAAATAACAGAAGTTAGGTTAATGGGTCTGTAACTCATGACACTTGAACGGGAGCCTGACTTATACCTAGGGGTAATGTGCGTGGTTTTCCATGCATCTGGATATGTTCCAGTTGATAGAGAGGTAGAGAACAATTTAAGAAGGAGAATAGGAATGTCTTCACCACCGTATTTTAAAAAAGTTGAGGGAATCATATCAGGACCTGGGTTGTTTGAACTTTTAAGAGAAGTGATTGCTTTCTTAATATTATCTAAAGAAAAGCTGATAATTTCTAAGGTTTTTTGTGAACGTACAGGGAATAGAGGTTGTGGCAACGTATTATCATCATAGGTATATGACTGTGAGAAATGGGAGTTTAGAAGCTCACAAATTATTTTAGAGTCACTAGTGGTTTCGCCATTTTCTAAAATGAATTGTATATCCGTTTTACGGGAGTTTAGCCTTTTGCGATAAAGCCTACAGATTGCAGTGTATTTAGAGCTATCTTTAAGAGCTGCATGTTCTTGTCTGAGTAGGGCTTTGTCGTTATTTTCTTTCAAAGCTAGATAAATGTTCTGTATATTTAGAAGGCATGAGAAGTCGTTTTCTCTGTGGTACTGTCGGTACAGCTTTCGCAGCTTAGCCTTTACTTTTATAGGAATGAAATTCTTTATGTTTTCTCTTGGGTTTTCTTTACATTTAGGAACGAGATTATCAAAGCAAATAGATACATTCTGGTAAAAGGCTAGTAGGACAGTGTCTAGGTTGCTATTAGAAAAGAAAAGATCCCAGTCTAAGCTTCTAATGAAGGAGTTAGATACGTCCCACCTAGCTTTTCCGAAGCACATGAATGTCTTGCGCAGGGTAGAGCGTTTTGATGAGTGAAGCTTGGTATCAAGGGCGCAGATTACTGTGTTGTGGTCACTACCAGGGAATGGTCGGCTGATGTCTATGGTAGATAAGGCGATGTCTTTCAAGAAAACCAAGTCCAGTATATTTTGGTTTCGGGTGGGCCTTAGAATACTTTGTGTCCACCCACATAAATCAACTGCATCTAAGAATTTGCTGTAGCGGGGAGGAGCACTGATGGGCTCCCATGAAACTTCTGGCATATTGAAATCACCTCCAATCACTTTATAAGTAAAGTTCAATTTCGAAGTGTAATGGAAGGCTGCAGTTATCTGGCTTAGCAGTTCACTGTCGTGGTTGGGTGGGCGATAAATGCAACCTAATAATAGGGTTTGCTGTTTATTTATGTAGAGTGTCACCCATAATGTATCACATATATCCAGGTTGGGGTCATCATAGTGCACAGCTCTGCAGTCAGATTTAACATAGATAATGCATCCTCCACCCCTCCCAACTGATCTGTTCTTCCTGAAAAATGAGTAACCTTCGCAGTGAAAGAAATCATCATTTATTTCACTTGTGCACCAAGCTTCAGTGATCATTAGTGCTGTAGGTTGGCTAATCAGTAGTAGGGATTGGACGTACGCCATTTTGTTTACAGCTGACCTGGCATTAATAAGGACTATGTTAGGATTAACCGAGTCATATCTTAAGATTTTAGCCATGTCTTGAAGTAGCTGGTGATGAGATTCAATCATAGTGTCCTCAGACGACAATGAAATATCTATGTCTGTAGATGCCCTAGGAAAGCTAGAAGTCCAGAGAGGGTCAGTTGTATTTCCGAGTTCAAGTAAGTTCGGATGTAAAGAAGATTGGCTATCAGAAGAAAAGGATATAGAGGGTTTTTGACGAAGAAGAGAATTGTCTGAGTCATGTAAAGTGAGCTCTAGGCAGTAATTAGGCATTGCTGTATGAGCTGTCATATCTATATTGGGGGGCGAAACCTGTGGAGAGTGGTGAGCATTTGTAGTATGTTTGAGGTCATGTTGTGAACCTGAATAAAAAATGGTAATGTCGTTTCAGCGAAATTGCTGATCGTTGGATGGTCAGTCCCGTTGAGTATGGGCATGTAAATAGGTGGAGGTGGCCTACCAAGCAAGCTAAACTGACTCGAATTTTTGCGATTTACTTCACCACTATTCGACGTCCTATAGTTAGGTGTATCAATCTTTCGGTTTAAAGTGGTGGGAGGGTTTACTTTTTTGGACAAGTAGCTACGAGGTTCGGGCTGCGTTTTACGGTTTATAACCCTTTCGGCTTTGTGAGTATTTGGTTCTGGAGAGAGGTGTGTTATCAAACTGTGAGTATCTGAATTAGTGTGTGGCAATAGTCTCTTATTATGCACTGTCTTTGTGGACGAACTGGTAGCCCCACTTTTCAACTTCCTGGAATTGAGGCTGCTTGGATTGGGGAATACTGGGTGTGATGTACCGCAGTTTGTCACCGGGGTACAGGGATCGTTATCAGAGGAGTCTAGATCCACGGTGGATTTCCTTCTTAGTCTGTGGTTATACATCGATCCATTTTTGGATCTTATATTTCCACGGAAGTTCGTTTCCGAATACGATGTGCTTTGTACAGAAAGGTTCACACCCTTTTGCTCTGCCTCTACGGAATTGTGGGTGCTCAGGGGTGTTGTAGAGGATTTGGGATTCACAGTTTTAGCATCGGTCATATAAGTCATTCTTTGGATCGGCGTTTTGTCACGAGCTAACTTGATCGTGTGGTAACGCGTATTTTTTAGTAGGGTTTGCCTACTGTAAAAGATGTCAGCATTGGAGGACGAGTCAAATTTCAACACAAGTGGGCAAGATTTGTTCTTCTGAGACTTTTTTAGTCGATGGCAGCTGCATGGGACGTTATTCATAGAGCATGCATTTAAAAGAGTGTTTTTGACCTTGTTGATCTGTGCATTATCCGGTATATTATACACAATTATGTTCTTCTCGCGCACTACACGTTGATATACTTCAGTTGCAACGTAGTTTATAAGGTTTGCAGTTTGTGGTAACTTTCTAGGTGAAGTACTACTACTGCCAGTTTCACTAGGCAGTGCCAGTTTTGACATCTTAACTTCAAGCCCCCTAATTATAGAAAATAGTTCTTCGAATTTATCTTCACAACTAAGTGTAGAACAAAAAACTGGATTAGTGATGGGAGTAAGAATGTTTGCTGTGTGATTCTTATCGCAAGACGCTTTGCAGGTGTCTACGAGGCCTAGATCATTACATGTAGTATCACTGTGTATACCATCCATGATGTTGTTTACTACGCAAGCAAGTGAGGGGAGTTTAATGTCCGGACTTGACGTGTCTACCGCAGCAGACGTATATGTAGTTGTTAAATCAACAGATGTAGTGCTCTCACTTCCTGCAGGGCTACTTATTCTGTTTGGTTTGATTTTTTTACTGGGATGTGAAGCAGACAGTGGAGTTAGACGCTTAGTTTGGACCATTGGCATTTAGTACTAAGTTAAAATTCTTAATTATAAGAGAATGAGCAATGTGTCTGTAAGGTCCGTTTTAGAGTGTTGGGGATTTAAACTGTCTAGTTCTGTATGGAATTAACAGTTTAGACGAATAAAAATATTGAGATAGGATATTAAGATACCCTATAAAAATACTCTAAATGCGAAGATGCTATAACAGTAGCACTTAGATGGACACTATCTATAACGGATAATTTTAACCGTAAAATTTATATTCTATGTAAGAATAGAACTAAATATTTAATACTATCGTCGAGAGACCTATTAAAAAGTCGCCTGTGGACTAAAAAAAGAATTGAGAAATAACACGCGAAAAAGTAACAAAGCCTTTGAATTGCGCTCCGTGCACCAAATGTTCTCTTGCCTTACCACGCTTGTTTCCCTCATAACCCTCTATTATTGAGCCTAATGTATTCTTTGATAATACGAATTATAATATTGATTATACTCCTATCATATATAGTTTGATTTACTTTACGGCCCCCTGTAGACTAACTACCATTGTTCAGTATACACACACTGTAGTATTGTTAACCAAATGCTAAAATTTTGTTGCTTCAGTGACAATATCTCTTTATAATATGTGTAGACAGGTTACTTTGCAACGTCAAATGTTTACTATATATGAGACTATCATGATAATTTAGTATACTAAGTCCCGCCAACCGACCTTACCTTCAGTTCATACTACCTACATTGAACCAACTATAGTGTTCTGCTGAATTTTGCTCCACTATTCACAAAACCTACTCTCTTTACTCTTTAAGGTTTGAACTTCTCATAAAGTAATCTGCTCATTAGGACGCATGCATACATATATAATATGTTTATAAAGATGTACGTGGAGACCTATTGGAAGCACTCATTAAGAAAGCTACGGAGATGGAATATGGGGTAGGAACATGTCTGGTACCAAGCAAT
The DNA here is from genome assembly GCA_944472135.2 of Trichobilharzia regenti. NCBI lineage: Eukaryota > Metazoa > Platyhelminthes > Trematoda > Strigeidida > Schistosomatidae > Trichobilharzia > Trichobilharzia regenti. Next base: position 7,407,701 of record OX235263.1, read on the forward strand.
ATATTTGCGGTGGCCATAATAATCATAGTCCCAGAGCCTAACATCACAAAAGGAGGGAGGGTGGCGCTAGCTGGTCAGTTGATATGGTGGTGGTCACTAAGGTGAATCGTCCCATTCTGCAGGAACAGCAATATGCGATTTGACGGCTCGGGATTTTTCTGATTTTCATGAGGGCTTAGATCTTTATCTTGAAAAAGATAATAATGAACGCCTAGACGGATCATGCTTCTGCCTTTAAATATATACCATTCGCTTAGCTTATTGTTGAGATGCGACCACATGGGCTCTGCACAGATTTATGGGGCATCTGATAATTTAACTTGCTATCCATTGTCGGATCTTTGAATACCACCTCACAGTGTCTCATCTCATTCATTTTCTAATGTCTTTACTCGATCCTCATTATATTCCGTTAAACCTAACATTTTACAGCTCTATGAGTTCGATTCGACTCATTCTACTCCTATTCTCTGTAGGATACGGTTGTGCACCAAATAGACAAGAAGGTATGAAATAAAAACAACCGGCATGAGGATAAATGTATTAAAACCAAAAGTGGACATCATGATGGTAAGACCTATATGGGTAGCGATATACATTGCAAATGAAAGTTGTCAGCCTAGGGATTAATTACTTTCCTGTTGTATATCCTTTATAAATGCATTTATTAATGATATATTGCACTTACTTAATTTGTTACACTTTAATGATTCACCTTAGCACTTTAACTTTTCTAAAACAGCTTCCAATCCCTTGTAAACGTTGTACTTACCTCAATATTGGTTGGTTATCGTATGCCGACAACCACGGGATGAAAACGAAACGAAGTCGATTTTCCCGCGAAACCTGGAGGACAACTGTACAATTCAATAACTATACGGACTAATTCAGACAATGAGTGTATATATATCAAATATTTAACTGTTGAAACATAATTAACTTGTAGACAATCTACGGTTTGACATTATATCATACTTGATCGTGCCTGTAAAAGTGGCATGCATTTTCATGTAAATTTATATGTTTATGTGAAAATATACATTGTTATTATTATATATTTGAGTGATTTGCAATTAATACTGTTCTCTAAGCTGGTTGGTTTAGTGGCGGAACTTTCATCGTCCTTCTAGACAACATCTTCTGCGCAGTATTTAGCATAAAGTGAAATGATTTAAATTTATATTTGAGTGAGTTCTATGCCCCCACGTGCTTGAACGCCATTTCAGGAAGAGGAGAAAATCCTGTGCAGCTGCAAAATAGTAGAAAATCCACTCATGAATGCTACATTATTGGAAGTATACATACAAGAATAAACTATACGGTGCTTGAAATGATAGCACACATTTGCAGTGTATGATGGTAACCATATTTGTCTAACCATGGAAAACTATGAAAATATAGTTATTCTCAAATATGAGTGTTGTTGTTATGTTTTTTCGCCATCAGAGCAACCGAACTTTACGCGAGAGAAGAGCGTGAATGAGAAAAAAATAAGTAAATTTCAGTTTTATTAAGAGCCTAGGGAGTTGAGATAAAATAGAATATAATAGTAATTAGATAAAAGGATTTTCGTGAAATATACAGGTGACATTTCAGAGAGAAGTGGCTTGGAGGATTGGCTTTTGCTTGTTGGTTTGTTCCCGGCCGGATTTGCTTGATGCTAGTTCTTTCTTGCCAGTTGATCTTCTGTAAAGAGCCAGTGAAGGCAGCTGTCAATAGAAGTCTACTGGTGGCTGTTAGAAATGCTTTTCGTGACATGCTGGCCAAGTTCCTGACCAGTGGGGCTGAAAATCTGAATCTTGTTCCTCATGCTGCTAAGGCGGAGTGGAAAAGATTCCCAAACTGGTTGCAGGTTGGTGAAGGCGTATCCTGCCTTTCCGATCCTGACTGTAGTTGAAACGATCCTTCCTAGATAAGTGGTGGAGATAAACTCAGTTAAATCTCTCCCACTGATGGTGACTGGTGCTGGCTGTTGTTGAGTGTCAGGCATCTTATCACCTCCGTCTTCTTTGTGTTCACCTACAGTCCTGTCTTCATTGCCAACCTCTTCAGAGAATTGGCTGGTTTTCTCCTGTAAATACTCAAGTTTGTGTGACATTGGACATATATCATCTGCGAAATCAAGATCTTCTAGAATCTTCTTATCAGTGGACCAGCCTATTCCTGCTCATCGCCCCCCACAACGTGATACATAATCCAGTCTACTACAATTAAGATTATCGTCGGTTATAATGGGCAGCCTTGTATTACTACTGTACACATTTCAAACTCCTCTCTGAGCTTTCCGTTGTGGATCACCTGACACATGCCATTGTCATATAGGTGTTGAATGAGGTTGATAAGGACTTGAGTTACTTCCCGGTCAACTCTGTCTGTCGAAGCCCTTTTTGTAGTCGGTGAGGTGGACGTACAGTTTTGACCGTGCTTTGTTCTTTTGATGACGATGTGGAGTTGCAATTTGACCAGCACATGATTTGCCTTTCCTGAATCCTGATTGGTCAGGGCTGGCGGAGTTTTTTATCCAGGGCGTTTTTTGATCTCTCCAAGATATTGAGACTTAGTATTTTACTTGGCGTGGACAAGAGCACTATTCCACGTCAGTTCTTGCAGAGTCAGGCGTAAGTCGCCCTTCTTCAGCAGCTTGGCAAGGCAACCAGCCTTTCTTCCAATCGATCGGTACCTTTCTTCCCTTCCAAACCTTTTGCAGTAACGGCATGAGCACATCTGCCGAAGTCTCTGGACCTGCTTTCAGTACATCGGGGAAGGGAATTCCGTTGGGTCATGTCATCTTAACGCCTGCACTTCAGTAGCCTGATCGTATTCAGGGTTTCTGCTTTCATTGGAGGAATGGTGTCCACTAACAGTTCTATGACTGCTCTCAGTAGTGGTATTTCTGGGTGAGTTGCAGATGATGGTCGATTCAAAAGTACTTTAAAGTGATCAGCCCACTGTATCATTTGCTTCTCTTTGATAATCACGTTCCCTTGAGTATTTTTATTGGTTTCGTCATCTGTGCTGATCTCTTTCCGGATATATAATGTCCTGGGTTGCCTCTTACCAACGACCTACCTGTTCTGCTTTATCTACCAGTTTGTTGCAGAACTGTTTTTTGTTTTTCCTACCACTCTTCTCCACTCATTTGTTCGGCGCAGTGTATCCGACTTTGCCCTGTTCTGGTCTGTAGTGAAGGTGCCCCCCGTAGCTTTGTCTTTCAGTTTCTGAGTGTTGAACTTGAATTACAGATGTTCTGATGGATTTCAGCTTCACACTGAAGGTTCTTAGGACTAGGTGATGGTCTGAGCTCACATCTGCTCCCCTTCTCGACTTTGTGTCCAACAGGTAGACTGCATTTCCACCTCCTTGAGGTCGAGATGAAATTTATCTGGTTTACCGTATCTTCGTCAGGCGAATACTATGTTGCTTTGTGTGTATACTTGCATTCGCACATACTCTTTCCGATCAACAAATCATTGGAAGCTCGGATGTCTGCGGGTACTTCTCCATTCTCATTCATTTCACCAGCCCAGTGCCTTTCTTCCTGTAATATCTGCTCTCAGTTAGGCTGGTGTTCATATCATTCACGAGGATTTTGATGTCACCATTTGGGATGTTGTCCATTACTGTTTGTAGTTGGCTGCAAAAATCTTCTTCATCGTCTTGATTCACGTTGTTTGTAGCACTAAACGTAGCATTTGATAATTATGACCCTCCTTCCTTCCGTTGGAGTTGAATCTTCCTGTTATGATCCTGCATGGTGAAATTGGTTCCCACCGTATTAAAGCTTGGATTGCCACTGATGACGTCATCATGGCCACTCACTGCTTCAGTGTGCTCGTGGTTTTCGTCTGGGTGGCCGTAATAGATTATTGACTCTCCGTTTGACAATTTGGATAATCCACATTCGTTCCGTCTGCTTTCGCAGATATCCAGCACTTCTATGCCATATCTTCGCATTTCGTTGGCTACCTGGGTAGTCTTCCCGGTCTCGTACACTGTGTGGGCATTCCGCGTTCCCATTCTTGTTCTTGATTTCATCGGAGGAAGACACATAGGCTGGATGAATGGTCTCCTGAACGCTTTTACTATCCCGCCATGTCGTTTTGCCCTTCCTATTTGAGCGAAAAATAAGATGATTGTTGAATTTTTTGTATCTTTTACGTATATATTTTGTGCGCTGAAGTTTCCGTGGCAGTTTGATAGCTTTTAAGCCATGGGGTTGCAAGCCTCATGTCCAACCTTCTCTGTCTACCCTGGTTTGTGATCGGCTGGAAAACTAGCAGACTGGTTAACTAGGTGAGGCCAACTGGATATTATGCTGGGATATAAATGTTGCGGTCCGCGTGACCTTCCTCCGTTTTGCGAAGTCGTTTGACGCCATTCGCCATAGTCTCCTTCACATAACAAGCCAGGTGGGTATTTGTGGCCCGCTTTTCCCATGGCTGGAGAGCCAGTTAGAGGGAAGAAATTTCTGTACGAAAGACAATCTTATTTGATAATCCTGGGATATTTTGGTATCACGAGTAGCACGTGGTTCGATCCTAGTGTCCTTAATGGTTCCGATTTTTATCAGTGACCCGCGATACTGTCTAAACTTCCTGGCTCTTCTAAACGCTGGCGACGCAGATTTAAAGTGTAATGAGGTCCATCAAAGACTACGATAGGCTGCAGGCAAACCTGAACGTTTTGGAGGAATGAGAACTGTTTAACGGTAGGAATTTCAAAATAAAAAAGTGTAGTGATGCAGTCATAGGCATCGGAGAGTAAGTCACTCCCTGTGAGGTGGCAAATTTTCATATGCACCGCCAGAGCATACCTTAGAAATTATTCCAACTTCTCTGTGAAGCGCCGAAATAATAATCACTTTATTCCAAACAATAATAGTTCTAAAGAATGGTAGGATAATCATGTAACAACACAACGATTGTGTCTCAATAGATCACCTTCTTCAAAGTGACATGTGACATTCTGTCAATGGGTACCACCTGCACTCGTTCTTTATCTTTGCTCGATCTTCCTCGCATCACTCTTCTAATCACTTTATCTGTTGATTCAATTACTTTCAATTATTAAGCCCCGTAGTCTATCTATTTTTTGAATGATTTTATTTTTAAGTCTGTATAGTTCCCGACCAGCCACACATATTACTGTTACTGTCTGCCTTTTCAACCAAGCCGAACGACTAACAGGTGATAGGATCAACTCCACACGTATCATCAGCACAGTCCCAAAACATCGCATTCTGCAAACCATACACAACCAGTTTCCCACACCAATCTCCTCAGGGTCAATCAAAGCAACGGGAAGCGATTGGTGAGACAGGCTGAGTAGGCAATTATCGAAAATAAGAAAAGTTCGTCTTAAAACAAAGAAACGAACCCACAGAAATCAATTTGATTTATGTTAGCCGCACGGAGAGTAGAAAATGCACTAGAAAAGGATTAACATAGGCTCCAAGCCTTCGATCCTCAACCAATAAATCTGAAAAAGCGCATTGGACATTTGAGGTTTCAAGTGCAGTCCTTAAATCCTCAAGGTCAAGCGTTTTGACAAGTTATTAAAAACGTGTTCCTCTGGGTAGCATAGGAATACAATGAAAGTTATCGCAAAAGAGCTGGATAAAAGCTCCTCAGGATACATTACTTTAATCGCAGAGAATGAAGAAGATATGTGGCTAACTTATAATTTAGTTCAGGTTGGAGACAAAATGAGGTGTTCAACAGTCCGCAAAGTTCAGAATGAATCTGCAACCGGTAGTGTTCAAACTAAACAAGTTAGAACGAATCTAACAATTGAAGTGGAAAAAATAGATTTTGACGTTCAGGTAAGTGTTTGTCACTATAATGACTTGTACTCAAGTCAAAAATACAGCTTGAGCTCCAGCTGGTTGTTGAATAATTCTGATTATTTTTACATTCAGCGAGTTTTGTGGTTATTATATCCCATTTAGCAAGATGGCAGGAAATAGCGTATGAGACATATAGTCTCATGTGTCTTATGAAGTGATCGGACGTTTAACCGTTCGTCTCAGAAATTCACCAGTCAGTAAATTTTTTCGTCTCAGTATTCGGCAACAGGAAAGAATAGACACCAACTTCAGACGATCTTGAAACAACCAATAAGATTCTTCTCCGTGAAAAATGGGACTTATTTTACAAAGAAGTGTATCTAGGAATATGTAATAAAAATCAATCATATAGGGTATATATCTCTAATATGCTGTGAAAACTGGTCCCATATTCTCATTGAAGTGGTTATAGACATATTAAACCAATGTATTCTTTACTTCTCCAGCTGTAGAAGATACTGGTTGTATATACACAAAATAAATTTTAAATTTTGATTACAGCTTGATGCCACACCGTATTTTTGGTACAGGTATGGAATTTTCAGCATGTGATATCGGTAGCCCAAGTCTTGCAGGCCGACCATAGATATCGGGTGTGCGTTGTCAGGGGGTCGAACCCTGTGCATGGTTGGCGAGAGTCCTAAACACTGTATCACCGACACAGGAAGAGCTTTGATTTCGAGAAGAAAGTGTTAAAAAAGTCGCCAGTTATGAACCACTCACCAACTTATACAGAATTCCTCATATGAAGTGGTTGCACCTGAATGTATAACCAACAATAGCGTGGCAGTACTTATTTAAAGTCATTACTCCCGCCCCAAATATGCGTGTTTTATTCCTCTCCTATCAATACATTTTCCACAGGGAGGTCAAAAACCAAATTTAGGAGACATTTTCAACTAGAATTACGACTAGCAACCATTTGTAATGCTGAGCTATCTGATTGGTCAAAACAAATTCTTTTAACTTTGGTGTCTCTTGTTTACTCTTGCCTAATATTCGTCTGTCTCAGATTCGTGATAGATTTTACAACTATGAGTTTTTAGTAATTCTTATTGTGAATATGTAGTTGTTCTCTCTGTTTCATTCGCAGTCATAGAAGAGCGAAATCAGTATATACATATCTGTAAAAGTAACATTTATGTTGCTTTTCCTGAGTAGAACAGGCAAGAAACGGAATATAAGAAACACTGAACTTCATTCAGTTTGGCGCTCTATCAATATATCCGGACCAAAATAATCGCCCACCTCACACTTTCACTTTCTTTTGGTCAGTCTCCTATCTGGCAGAAGTTGAGCATCACAGCAACTAAATGGACGACGTTTGTAACTAGTATTTAATTGATCGAAGTAGTGTTGCGAATGAATGATCTATGAGTTGCCTGAACATGTGTCTTAACATCGCTTACAGGCACATGTAGACTGGAAAGAAATAGTAACAATCAAGATTACGAAGACACTTCACATTCTTATTTCTAAAAGTTCGAGGTTCGTAGACTTAGAGTAAAATTCGTTGCGTGAAGTATGAAGTACGCCTTTCTTGCCTTCAGTGTACGTTTTGACGTCTTATTCATTGCATCATAAACACTACCCAATTAAATACCGGGTTTTTTCTAATGTTTTCAATAACTAGAAAACTTCGTCACATGTGTTCACTAGCCGTTCATGTGTGGTTTGTGTAGTGTACATTGCTTTCCAGCAAAATGAACTGGTGTTTATACTATAGATGAAATGATCTGTAAGTTTCTGTGGCGGTCATTTAGTCTATCACTGTCATATTACATACTCCAATTTTAAGGGTGAGTACAACAACGGCCTTATTATAGTATGATGTAACACTTTCTGTTTGAATTACTTGCAAAATTTAGTTGTTCTCTAGTTGAATGACATTCAACTAGAGAATGATGAAACAATGGTTAGTTTTGATATAACTAGACTTTACACTAAAATACCAATCAATATGGCCTTAGAAGCAGTTAAAAAAGAACTAACTGCGGATTCTGAATTCAATCATAGGACGAAGCTGCCCAATGAAGAAATTATGGTGTCATTTCACCGTAGGCCACACCAAGCACTTACTGGGTGGCATCTACCGATCTCCCACCTGTGGGGCAGAGCACAATCAGCTACTGCTCAGCACTATCACAGGAATACGAGATTTGGGCTACGACCAAATCACCATAGCTGGAGATTTCAATGCTCCATCACTGAACCTCGGCTCCGGGTGTGCTAAGGGAAAATTTGGCCGAAACCTACTGCAAACTATTCGAAACACGGGACTGACTGAGAATGTTGGAGACGACACTAGGTGGGGCCCTAGTGGAAAGTCATCAAAACTAGATTATATTCTAACTAGTGACCAGCTACTCGTCGAAAAGGTCCAGATCATGACTCCTCTGGGAAGCAGTGACCATGCAGTCATAGGTTTCGATCTTGTCCTCCGTGAGCGTTTGCAATGGGATGTTACGCGACCATGTCTGTGCTACAGCAAGGCTGACTATGCTGAAATGCGGAGGCTCTTGTCCGACGCAGACTGGCCCTTAGCATGGGACGACCTATCTGTGGATGAACACTGGGAAGTGGTAAAAAAGATTATCCATACAGCAATCTCGGATACCGTCCCTTTAGTCACAACACAGCCTAAGAGAAAGACGTCATGGTTGAAGAGAGGCACGCAACGTATTCTGCAAGCAAAGCGGAAGGCTTGGTTTACGTGGCGTGTATCTAAGAGTCAGACCGACCATGATGCATACCTCGAACTCAGGAACCGGTGTAATGCAAGAGTCAGGAGGGACAGAAGGTCATTCCAGGCTAACCTTGCTAAAAAACTCCTATCAAACCCTAAAAACTTGTACCGATTCATGTCGGAAAGAAAACCGACAAACCAAGGGGCATGCGCCTTAGTAGGCCCAAACGGTCAATATCTCACTAGTCTGGAGATGGCTGAAACATTCAGTTCAGCCTTCGCTAAACAGCTAAACAGCAATGTGGATATTACAGTTACGGACCAAAATGGTGGCACCACTATTTCAGAGGAGGAAGACCTAGCGACTACTCCCCAAATAAACCCCGCAATAGTACTAAGGAAGCTACAGCGACTCATACCTGGGAAGTCCCCAGGTTGTGATGACATCAGGCCATCTGTTCTGAAACAGTGCGCCGAGGCTCTCTGTAGACCCCTGTGCGACTTGTTCCAACACTCAATGGATTCGGGGACCCTGCCAAGGGAGTGGAAAAGAGCCATCCTTTCTCCGATCTTCAAGGGTGGGGACAGGCAAAACGCTGCTAGCTATAGACCAGTAGCTCTACTCCCAGTGGTATCAAAAGTACTGGAAAGTATTATTGACGACCACATCAGGGAATATTTCGATAGGACTAATATACTACATGAAGCCCAACATGGTTTCAGAAAAGGCAGATCCTGCGTCACTAACCTACTGTCAGCTTGGGACGACTGGACATCATGCTGGGACTTGAACGTACCAGTCCATGTGGTCTTCCTAGACTTTGAGAAGGCATTTGACACTGTTCACCATGACCTTCTCCTACATAAAATAAACCAGGCAGGCATAGGTGAGCCACTTCTGTCATGGTTGAAGGACTACCTAGCCGACAGGCAATTTTGCACTAAGGTTAACCGAGTCCGATCATCTTGGCACAGATCGTCATCAGGAGTGTCGCAGGGTTCTATCCTAGGACCACTGATGTTTTTGATTTTCATCAATGATCTACCACGCCGTCTGAGCTGCCCGACTCTCCTGTACGCTGACGACGTAAAAATATGGAGGGCGATAAAGTGTCCGGAGGACTCAGATAGGCTACAGGAAGACCTAAACCTTCTGGAAGACTGGGCGGTGGCCAGTGGCATGACTTTCAACTTGAAAAAGTGCAAAGTAGTGAAGTTGCGCACCTGTAGACTGCAGAATGCAAGTTACACCCTGTGCAATGAAAGCTTGTCCTGCACAACGTCGGAACGCGACTTAGGTCTAGTTCTAACGGAAAAAATGGACACAAGCGTAAATTACACAGGGGATGTAGCGAGGGCATATGCGGTCATACACTTTACGCATAGACAGTTAGGTGCACTCACTCCTGAGCTCTTTCTAATGTTGTACAAAACATACGTCAGGCCACACCTTGAGGTGCATAATATTATTGCACCCCCAATGCTGAGAAGAGATGCCAACCTCTTGGAAAGAGTCCAACGACGGGCAACAAAAGGAGTGGTTGGTCTCCGAAACAAACCATATGATGAAAGGCTGAAGAAATTAGGCCTGTTCACACTTAGTTACCGTCGGCTTAGGGGGGATTTGATTACTGCCTACAAAATAACAAATGACCAGAATCACCCAAACAAAGGTGTTCTGCCATTGAGTAGGTATAGGCTTCCACGTGGAAATCCCAGAAGGATAGCTCACCAGAGGGCAAGGACCCGGGTGCGCTCCCACTTCTTTTCACTGCGGGTTTGTCGTCCCTGGAATTCCTTACCGGCAGATGTAGCTATGGCACCGTCTTTGGACGCCTTTAAGCGAAGGCTGGACAACCATGCAGCGATACAAGGACTGCATCCAAATGGCCTATCTCCTTAAAATCGCATTTACCAATCAGGGTAGATAATTAAACTCGTCATTTTACTTCTTTACATTCTCTCCCGTCTTACTCTCCTGACAACTTATTAATATTATAATTACTATTATTATTATTACTATTACCGATATATATATTATTCTTCAAACTTAATGAGCTGACTGTTGTTACGTTTCCTATTTTCGTTTCTGTCTCTTAGTCTGAATAGCTTCACTAATTATATCTATTATTATTATTACTATTATTATTATTATTATTACTATCTCTTTTCTCTTGTCGACAATACCGAAGGACTAACTGGCGAAAGGATCAACTCCAATCACAGTAGTAACAGTCTTAACATACCTCATACTACAAACCACATATAATTAATCCCAGCACTACTCCCTTTGGAGTCAACCAAAGCTACGACAGTCGAGTGGCGGGACAAGCTACGCAGAAGTTTACCGAAGATCAAGAACCTATACCTCACAATCAAGAAGCGAGCACAAAGAAATCAAATTGGTTTATACTAGCTCGTAAAAACGATATTGGATATTGGAACATAGGCTCCAAGCCTTCGATCCTCAACCAATAAATCTGAAAAAGCGCATTGGACATTTGAGGTTTCAAGTGCAGTCCTTAAATCCTCAAGGTCAAGCGTTTTGACAAGTTATTAAAAACGTGTTCCTCTGGGTAGCATAGGAATACAATGAAAGTTATCGCAAAAGAGCTGGATAAAAGCTCCTCAGGATACATTACTTTAATCGCAGAGAATGAAGAAGATATGTGGCTAACTTATAATTTAGTTCAGGTTGGAGACAAAATGAGGTGTTCAACAGTCCGCAAAGTTCAGAATGAATCTGCAACCGGTAGTGTTCAAACTAAACAAGTTAGAACGAATCTAACAATTGAAGTGGAAAAAATAGATTTTGACGTTCAGGTAAGTGTTTGTCACTATAATGACTTGTACTCAAGTCAAAAATACAGCTTGAGCTCCAGCTGGTTGTTGAATAATTCTGATTATTTTTACATTCAGCGAGTTTTGTGGTTATTATATCCCATTTAGCAAGATGGCAGGAAATAGCGTATGAGACATATAGTCTCATGTGTCTTATGAAGTGATCGGACGTTTAACCGTTCGTCTCAGAAATTCACCAGTCAGTAAATTTTTTCGTCTCAGTATTCGGCAACAGGAAAGAATAGACACCAACTTCAGACGATCTTGAAACAACCAATAAGATTCTTCTCCGTGAAAAATGGGACTTATTTTACAAAGAAGTGTATCTAGGAATATGTAATAAAAATCAATCATATAGGGTATATATCTCTAATATGCTGTGAAAACTGGTCCCATATTCTCATTGAAGTGGTTATAGACATATTAAACCAATGTATTCTTTACTTCTCCAGCTGTAGGAGATACTGGTTGTATATACACAAAATAAATTTTAAATTTTGATTACAGCTTGATGCCACACCGTATTTTTGGTACAGGTATGGAATTTTCAGCATGTGATATCGGTAGCCCAAGTCTTGCAGGCCGACCATAGATATCGGGTGTGCGTTGTCAGGGGGTCGAACCCTGTGCATGGTTGGCGAGAGTCCTAAACACTGTATCACCGACACAGGAAGAGCTTTGATTTCGAGAAGAAAGTGTTAAAAAAGTCGCCAGTTATGAACCACTCACCAACTTATACAGAATTCCTCATATGAAGTGGTTGCACCTGAATGTATAACCAACAATAGCGTGGCAGTACTTATTTAAAGTCATTACTCCCGCCCCAAATATGCGTGTTTTATTCCTCTCCTATCAATACATTTTCCACAGGGAGGTCAAAAACCAAATTTAGGAGACATTTTCAACTAGAATTACGACTAGCAACCATTTGTAATGCTGAGCTATCTGATTGGTCAAAACAAATTCTTTTAACTTTGGTGTCTCTTGTTTACTCTTGCCTAATATTCGTCTGTCTCAGATTCGTGATAGATTTTACAACTATGAGTTTTTAGTAATTCTTATTGTGAATATGTAGTTGTTCTCTCTGTTTCATTCGCAGTCATAGAAGAGCGAAATCAGTATATACATATCTGTAAAAGTAACATTTATGTTGCTTTTCCTGAGTAGAACAGGCAAGAAACGGAATATAAGAAACACTGAACTTCATTCAGTTTGGCGCTCTATCAATATATCCGGACCAAAATAATCGCCCACCTCACACTTTCACTTTCTTTTGGTCAGTCTCCTATCTGGCAGAAGTTGAGCATCACAGCAACTAAATGGACGACGTTTGTAACTAGTATTTAATTGATCGAAGTAGTGTTGCGAATGAATGATCTATGAGTTGCCTGAACATGTGTCTTAACATCGCTTACAGGCACATGTAGACTGGAAAGAAATAGTAACAATCAAGATTACGAAGACACTTCACATTCTTATTTCTAAAAGTTCGAGGTTCGTAGACTTAGAGTAAAATTCGTTGCGTGAAGTATGAAGTACGCCTTTCTTGCCTTCAGTGTACGTTTTGACGTCTTATTCATTGCATCATAAACACTACCCAATTAAATACCGGGTTTTTTCTAATGTTTTCAATAACTAGAAAACTTCGTCACATGTGTTCACTAGCCGTTCATGTGTGGTTTGTGTAGTGTACATTGCTTTCCAGCAAAATGAACTGGTGTTTATACTATAGATGAAATGATCTGTAAGTTTCTGTGGCGGTCATTTAGTCTATCACTGTCATATTACATACTCCAATTTTAAGGGTGAGTACAACAACGGCCTTATTATAGTATGATGTAACACTTTCTGTTTGAATTACTTGCAAAATTTAGTTGTTCTCTAGCTGAATGTCATTCAACTAGAGAATGATGAAACAATGGTTAGTTTTGATATAACTAGTCTTTACACTAATATACCAATCAATATGGCCTTAGAAGCAGTTAAAAAAGAACTAACTGCGGATTCTGAATTCAATCATAGGACGAAGCTGCCCAATGAAGAAATTATTCTAGGGATTCAGTTATGCCTCACATCTACTTACTATCTTTAAATTCCAAGGCAAAATATATAGACAAACAGAAGGTGTAGCAATGGGATCACCAGTATCCCCTATTGTAGAAGAAATATTTATGGACAGCTGGAAAATATGGCTCTTAACACATTTCATCCTACTCCGAATATGACACTTTCACAGTGTTAAAAACAGAACATATCTCCCTCTAGCTTCTTGACACACACAAACTCACTAGTGGAGGGAATAAAATTCACACTTGAGTCGGATAATGAACAAGGAGAATTAGCTATGGTGTAAGATTGTAAAATAAAACGAATAGAAGGTAAACTGCACACTAGCTCTTATAAAAAGCCAACACATTCTGCTAACAGATATTTAGACCTCTTTAATTCATCGTCTCATCCGTTCCTTATCTGTCTGTAAAGGCAGACTTAGTTAAGTGTCTGACAAACCGAGCAATAGCACTAAGTAGCACAAGAAAAGACTTAAATGATGAAATAAAAGATAGAAGAGGCGTTGGTGTTAAATAACTACCTCGTCCCGCTCATCTAACATTGATTAACTCTCCAAAGCTGCTGTGTGTCACATTCAACTCCCCGGAGCAGTTGTCCATATCACTTCAACGGTGGTATGAGACCAAGGGAAAAATTGGAGGACACATCCGATGCTGTGAAAGCAGACCCAGAAATATAAGGAGGCAGCAAACTGAGGCTTTAATACGACCCCAAGCTTCGGTGACACTAGAGCGATGCAGCTCTGAGAATAATAGTCTGTGTCTCCCAAGTGTCCTGCCTAAATCCATTGAAAAAAACTACAACGGGCCGGTTCTATCGGAATCGGCCAACTAGTTCCAACATCAAGTCCCCCACCAGCAGACGGTTTCACGTCAACTACCCCACAACACTCTGAGGTTGTTAGACTCACTGTCAGTTGCCTATATAGCAATGTGAGGGGGCTGAGAGGGAAAGTAGGTGAACTTCGAAATCTCCAAGCACACCTTCAACTGAAAATAATCATTCTTACTGAAACGTGGCTAAACCCCACTATCGCCGACAATGAAATCAGTATAGGTGATATGGTACTGGTCAGAAGAGACAGGGATAATAAGGAAGGAGGGGGAGTTGCTATATACTTTGATAGGCAACTTAAATGTGTGCGCGCAACGGACCCACCACTTATCGAACTCCCAGACTCCATATGGTGTCATTTCACCGTAGGCCACACCAAGCACTTACTGGGTGGCATCTACCGATCTCCCACCTGTGGGGCAGAGCACAATCAGCTACTGCTCAGCACTATCACAGGAATACGAGATTTGGGCTACGACCAAATCACCATAGCTGGAGATTTCAATGCTCCATCACTGAACCTCGGCTCCGGGTGTGCTAAGGGAAAATTTGGCCGAAACCTACTGCAAACTATTCGAAACACGGGACTGACTGAGAATGTTGGAGACGACACTAGGTGGGGCCCTAGTGGAAAGTCATCAAAACTAGATTATATTCTAACTAGTGACCAGCTACTCGTCGAAAAGGTCCAGATCATGACTCCTCTGGGAAGCAGTGACCATGCAGTCATAGGTTTCGATCTTGTCCTCCGTGAGCGTTTGCAATGGGATGTTACGCGACCATGTCTGTGCTACAGCAAGGCTGACTATGCTGAAATGCGGAGGCTCTTGTCCGACGCAGACTGGCCCTTAGCATGGGACGACCTATCTGTGGATGAACACTGGGAAGTGGTAAAAAAGATTATCCATACAGCAATCTCGGATACCGTCCCTTTAGTCACAACACAGCCTAAGAGAAAGACGTCATGGTTGAAGAGAGGCACGCAACGTATTCTGCAAGCAAAGCGGAAGGCTTGGTTTACGTGGCGTGTATCTAAGAGTCAGACCGACCATGATGCATACCTCGAACTCAGGAACCGGTGTAATGCAAGAGTCAGGAGGGACAGAAGGTCATTCCAGGCTAACCTTGCTAAAAAACTCCTATCAAACCCTAAAAACTTGTACCGATTCATGTCGGAAAGAAAACCGACAAACCAAGGGGCATGCGCCTTAGTAGGCCCAAACGGTCAATATCTCACTAGTCTGGAGATGGCTGAAACATTCAGTTCAGCCTTCGCTAAACAGCTAAACAGCAATGTGGATATTACAGTTACGGACCAAAATGGTGGCACCACTATTTCAGAGGAGGAAGACCTAGCGACTACTCCCCAAATAAACCCCGCAATAGTACTAAGGAAGCTACAGCGACTCATACCTGGGAAGTCCCCAGGTTGTGATGACATCAGGCCATCTGTTCTGAAACAGTGCGCCGAGGCTCTCTGTAGACCCCTGTGCGACTTGTTCCAACACTCAATGGATTCGGGGACCCTGCCAAGGGAGTGGAAAAGAGCCATCCTTTCTCCGATCTTCAAGGGTGGGGACAGGCAAAACGCTGCTAGCTATAGACCAGTAGCTCTACTCCCAGTGGTATCAAAAGTACTGGAAAGTATTATTGACGACCACATCAGGGAATATTTCGATAGGACTAATATACTACATGAAGCCCAACATGGTTTCAGAAAAGGCAGATCCTGCGTCACTAACCTACTGTCAGCTTGGGACGACTGGACATCATGCTGGGACTTGAACGTACCAGTCCATGTGGTCTTCCTAGACTTTGAGAAGGCATTTGACACTGTTCACCATGACCTTCTCCTACATAAAATAAACCAGGCAGGCATAGGTGAGCCACTTCTGTCATGGTTGAAGGACTACCTAGCCGACAGGCAATTTTGCACTAAGGTTAACCGAGTCCGATCATCTTGGCACAGATCGTCATCAGGAGTGTCGCAGGGTTCTATCCTAGGACCACTGATGTTTTTGATTTTCATCAATGATCTACCACGCCGTCTGAGCTGCCCGACTCTCCTGTACGCTGACGACGTAAAAATATGGAGGGCGATAAAGTGTCCGGAGGACTCAGATAGGCTACAGGAAGACCTAAACCTTCTGGAAGACTGGGCGGTGGCCAGTGGCATGACTTTCAACTTGAAAAAGTGCAAAGTAGTGAAGTTGCGCACCTGTAGACTGCAGAATGCAAGTTACACCCTGTGCAATGAAAGCTTGTCCTGCACAACGTCGGAACGCGACTTAGGTCTAGTTCTAACGGAAAAAATGGACACAAGCGTAAATTACACAGGGGATGTAGCGAGGGCATATGCGGTCATACACTTTACGCATAGACAGTTAGGTGCACTCACTCCTGAGCTCTTTCTAATGTTGTACAAAACATACGTCAGGCCACACCTTGAGGTGCATAATATTATTGCACCCCCAATGCTGAGAAGAGATGCCAACCTCTTGGAAAGAGTCCAACGACGGGCAACAAAAGGAGTGGTTGGTCTCCGAAACAAACCATATGATGAAAGGCTGAAGAAATTAGGCCTGTTCACACTTAGTTACCGTCGGCTTAGGGGGGATTTGATTACTGCCTACAAAATAACAAATGACCAGAATCACCCAAACAAAGGTGTTCTGCCATTGAGTAGGTATAGGCTTCCACGTGGAAATCCCAGAAGGATAGCTCACCAGAGGGCAAGGACCCGGGTGCGCTCCCACTTCTTTTCACTGCGGGTTTGTCGTCCCTGGAATTCCTTACCGGCAGATGTAGCTATGGCACCGTCTTTGGACGCCTTTAAGCGAAGGCTGGACAACCATGCAGCGATACAAGGACTGCATCCAAATGGCCTATCTCCTTAAAATCGCATTTACCAATCAGGGTAGATAATTAAACTCGTCATTTTACTTCTTTACATTCTCTCCCGTCTTACTCTCCTGACAACTTATTAATATTATAATTACTATTATTATTATTACTATTACCGATATATATATTATTCTTCAAACTTAATGAGCTGACTGTTGTTACGTTTCCTATTTTCGTTTCTGTCTCTTAGTCTGAATAGCTTCACTAATTATATCTATTATTATTATTACTATTATTATTATTATTATTATTACTATCTCTTTTCTCTTGTCGACAATACCGAAGGACTAACTGGCGAAAGGATCAACTCCAATCACAGTAGTAACAGTCTTAACATACCTCATACTACAAACCACATATAATTAATCCCAGCACTACTCCCTTTGGAGTCAACCAAAGCTACGACAGTCGAGTGGCGGGACAAGCTACGCAGAAGTTTACCGAAGATCAAGAACCTATACCTCACAATCAAGAAGCGAGCACAAAGAAATCAAATTGGTTTATACTAGCTCGTAAAAACGATATTGGATATTGGAACATAGGCTCCAAGCCTTCGATCCTCAACCAATAAATCTGAAAAAGCGCATTGGACATTTGAGGTTTCAAGTGCAGTCCTTAAATCCTCAAGGTCAAGCGTTTTGACAAGTTATTAAAAACGTGTTCCTCTGGGTAGCATAGGAATACAATGAAAGTTATCGCAAAAGAGCTGGATAAAAGCTCCTCAGGATACATTACTTTAATCGCAGAGAATGAAGAAGATATGTGGCTAACTTATAATTTAGTTCAGGTTGGAGACAAAATGAGGTGTTCAACAGTCCGCAAAGTTCAGAATGAATCTGCAACCGGTAGTGTTCAAACTAAACAAGTTAGAACGAATCTAACAATTGAAGTGGAAAAAATAGATTTTGACGTTCAGGTAAGTGTTTGTCACTATAATGACTTGTACTCAAGTCAAAAATACAGCTTGAGCTCCAGCTGGTTGTTGAATAATTCTGATTATTTTTACATTCAGCGAGTTTTGTGGTTATTATATCCCATTTAGCAAGATGGCAGGAAATAGCGTATGAGACATATAGTCTCATGTGTCTTATGAAGTGATCGGACGTTTAACCGTTCGTCTCAGAAATTCACCAGTCAGTAAATTTTTTCGTCTCAGTATTCGGCAACAGGAAAGAATAGACACCAACTTCAGACGATCTTGAAACAACCAATAAGATTCTTCTCCGTGAAAAATGGGACTTATTTTACAAAGAAGTGTATCTAGGAATATGTAATAAAAATCAATCATATAGGGTATATATCTCTAATATGCTGTGAAAACTGGTCCCATATTCTCATTGAAGTGGTTATAGACATATTAAACCAATGTATTCTTTACTTCTCCAGCTGTAGAAGATACTGGTTGTATATACACAAAATAAATTTTAAATTTTGATTACAGCTTGATGCCACACCGTATTTTTGGTACAGGTATGGAATTTTCAGCATGTGATATCGGTAGCCCAAGTCTTGCAGGCCGACCATAGATATCGGGTGTGCGTTGTCAGGGGGTCGAACCCTGTGCATGGTTGGCGAGAGTCCTAAACACTGTATCACCGACACAGGAAGAGCTTTGATTTCGAGAAGAAAGTGTTAAAAAAGTCGCCAGTTATGAACCACTCACCAACTTATACAGAATTCCTCATATGAAGTGGTTGCACCTGAATGTATAACCAACAATAGCGTGGCAGTACTTATTTAAAGTCATTACTCCCGCCCCAAATATGCGTGTTTTATTCCTCTCCTATCAATACATTTTCCACAGGGAGGTCAAAAACCAAATTTAGGAGACATTTTCAACTAGAATTACGACTAGCAACCATTTGTAATGCTGAGCTATCTGATTGGTCAAAACAAATTCTTTTAACTTTGGTGTCTCTTGTTTACTCTTGCCTAATATTCGTCTGTCTCAGATTCGTGATAGATTTTACAACTATGAGTTTTTAGTAATTCTTATTGTGAATATGTAGTTGTTCTCTCTGTTTCATTCGCAGTCATAGAAGAGCGAAATCAGTATATACATATCTGTAAAAGTAACATTTATGTTGCTTTTCCTGAGTAGAACAGGCAAGAAACGGAATATAAGAAACACTGAACTTCATTCAGTTTGGCGCTCTATCAATATATCCGGACCAAAATAATCGCCCACCTCACACTTTCACTTTCTTTTGGTCAGTCTCCTATCTGGCAGAAGTTGAGCATCACAGCAACTAAATGGACGACGTTTGTAACTAGTATTTAATTGATCGAAGTAGTGTTGCGAATGAATGATCTATGAGTTGCCTGAACATGTGTCTTAACATCGCTTACAGGCACATGTAGACTGGAAAGAAATAGTAACAATCAAGATTACGAAGACACTTCACATTCTTATTTCTAAAAGTTCGAGGTTCGTAGACTTAGAGTAAAATTCGTTGCGTGAAGTATGAAGTACGCCTTTCTTGCCTTCAGTGTACGTTTTGACGTCTTATTCATTGCATCATAAACACTACCCAATTAAATACCGGGTTTTTTCTAATGTTTTCAATAACTAGAAAACTTCGTCACATGTGTTCACTAGCCGTTCATGTGTGGTTTGTGTAGTGTACATTGCTTTCCAGCAAAATGAACTGGTGTTTATACTATAGATGAAATGATCTGTAAGTTTCTGTGGCGGTCATTTAGTCTATCACTGTCATATTACATACTCCAATTTTAAGGGTGAGTACAACAACGGCCTTATTATAGTATGATGTAACACTTTCTGTTTGAATTACTTGCAAAATTTAGTTGTTCTCTAGCTGAATGTCATTCAACTAGAGAATGATGAAACAATGGTTAGTTTTGATATAACTAGTCTTTACACTAATATACCAATCAATATGGCCTTAGAAGCAGTTAAAAAAGAACTAACTGCGGATTCTGAATTCAATCATAGGACGAAGCTGCCCAATGAAGAAATTATTCTAGGGATTCAGTTATGCCTCACATCTACTTACTATCTTTAAATTCCAAGGCAAAATATATAGACAAACAGAAGGTGTAGCAATGGGATCACCAGTATCCCCTATCGTAGAAGAAATATTTATGGACAGCTGGAAAATATGGCTCTTAACACATTTAATCCTACTCCAAATATTGTATCTAAATTCTAATATAGTATCTAAAGTCTTAGGCTCAATAATCATGCGTAGACTGAGTGGTGCTCGGGAAGCACAAACACGAGAGAGCCAGGCAGGCTTTAGACCAGGAAGAGGGTGTATTGATCATATCTTCACTCTCCGATAGATTCTAGAACATAGGCATTCCTACCGGCGTCCAACAGTCATTATATTTCTTGACCTAAAGGCAGCATTCGAATCTGTCGATCGGGAAGTTCTCTGGAGATGCTTGGTTGTAAAGGGAATTCCGAGAAAATATATTGCACTGATTAAGGCACTCTACTCGTACTCATACAGCCAGGTGAGGGCTTACGGCGAGCTGTCATCTGCACTGATGACGACCAGTGGTGTCCGTCAAGGATGCCCATTATCTCCTTTTCTATTCAACTTCATCATAGATGTGTTAATGGACTTAACCCTAGGTGACTTCAGCGACTCAGGGATTGACTTGCTACCGGGGAATAATCTCGTTGACTTGGAATATGCAGACGATATAGTCCTTCTAGGCGAAGACGCTGACGAAATGCAGAGTCTTCTAAACACCTTGAGCCGCAATCTACGAATGTTTGGCATGCGATTCGCTCCCGCCAAATGCAAGATGATGTTACAGGACTGGACTACATCGACGCCTAGTTTAAAAATAGGAAGTGAAGTGGTAGAGCACGTTGACCGCTTCACTTATTTGGGAAGTACCATCAGCCGACGCCAACGGGTTGATCTCTGACGAAATCTCAGCTGAGTACGGATACAGGGGGCTCGTTTCGCATTTGCCAGTTTACGCCGACTCTGGCGTAGACGAGATGTTCGACTATCGACCAAAGGGCGGGTGTACTGCTCATCAGTCCGCTCCGTCCTCCTTTATGGCTGTGAGTGAGACCTGGCCACTTAGAGTGGAAGACATGAAAACGCCGGCTAGCTGTCTTTGATCATAGGTGCCTGCGTTCTATTTCCCGTGTAAAGTGGCATAATAAGGTGAATAATATTGAGGTTAGGCGTAGAGTTCTAGGTAAACAGGGGAAATCAATCGACGAAGCCGTGAAGCTACAAAGACTGAGATGGTTAGGACATGTGTTACGTATGCCAAGCCATCGCCTCCCTCGACGAGCAATGTTAGCGGATATAGGGTCAGGCTGGAAAAAAGCTAGCGGCGGTCAAACAAAAACTTGGCCTCACCAGTCAATGAAATCCACAACAGTTGGTCTAAGCCACGTAGAAAGGTGTAGACTTCCAGGCTGGGGTCCTCGGGACGGTAAAAATCTATGGTTGGAAACAATTGGTGACATGGCTCAAAATCGTTCTCAGTGGCTAGCGCAGATGCATCCACTCCTTGTGACTTATGATCTCCAATGAAACTGTTTTGTTCTTCGTTATTACTCCTCCTTTGTCTCACATCTCTGCTCACTGTTTCTATTATGCTTTTCTTGTACTTTCTTCTCTTGCTTCGCGTGCTACACGGAATGTGGCGACTTGAACTTCCGCACATTTGTGCAAAGTTCTATGTCGAAAACAGACAGACAGAATCAAGAACGATGTTAATCTGTCTGTAATTCTTGAGTAAAATTGTCCAAATGTAGTTGATGTCTGTAAGGTGAGTAGGATTTCCGAGATATTCCAAACTATCCAACCCCTAGGTAATGTCCAGGTATATTTTTCGTTTTCAATTGGTTAGAGGATTTCTCAACTTGATATGATTATGAGCAATAGTTTGTGCTCGAAACATCATCAGTTAATATAACTGTGCAACACTGTGATTTACCAAAATAAAATCTTATCCATAATGGAGTTATACTCTACCACAGTGCCCAAGTTTGATACTTATATCAGTTAGAGGATTTCATCATAAGCTAACATCAGTTAGAGAACTATTGGAAAACCACCGGGAAGTACTGAACAGCTGTTTCATCCCAGTCTAGGACTCTTCGTTTTTATTTTATTGTACTGGCGTAGCTACATATTGCCTGTTTTTTCTGTATACGCAACCTCGTTTTAAGTTCTCTGACCTTATGTAATGTCTTCTTGTTCCTGTCGTCAATGCCCACATACAACAAATTCATGTTGAAAGACTTTTTATTGTTCCCATTTAACTATTAATAAATGTTAAATGTTTTTCCTCTCACCCCAACCCCTCAGGGTTCAATATTGCATTTAAAAGGACGCAATGTAGTAGAGAATCAATTTGTTAAAATGGGCGCATATCACACCTTGGATTTAGGAGTGGATGAGAAATTTACAATCACTAAAACAGAATGGGATAGTGTTGCTATAATGCTTGTTGAACAAGCATCTGATCCAACACAACAAGCTGATCTTGCTGCAGTTATAATGCATGAAGGTTTAGCCTATGTATGTCTTATAACAAGTACAACTACAATTGTTAGAGCCAAGATTGATACAACTATTCCACGTAAACGTCCAGGCTTGCCAACTGCTCAACATGAAAAAGGATTATCACGTTTTTTTGAGCAAATTATGCAAGCAATAGAACGTCACATTCGCTTCGACAGTATGTTTTTATGCCTAACATGTACTTTTCATTATCTTAGCTATGATTGTCGTGTGTTTCATTTTTGTTTTGCTTTTAACCCCTGTCTGTTGTTGCTATATACAATATTTTCGCGTGGTCATGCGTAGTTTTGATTAAACTAGCCAATTACGGGTTAGTTCTGACGGATCATTTGTGAAAGCTCTTGGGATAACACCAGCAATGCCTATTCTTGCATATTCATGCAGAGAAATCATCGTGACCGTCAGTCAGTAGTTTAGATGTTCAAATTTTACTTATTCCAACAGTTTAGAGCTTCTTGGAAACGTTATGATAAATCCTTATCTTTAGGTGCACATCAGACCAAATGGAAAACTGCCCTCATAAATTACCTGACACGGCTGAGGTTGGGCAAATCCCGGTTTTCCTTCCGAGATGCTCTCACTGCCCATGTCAGGGAAGTCCTGTTCATTACTTTCACACAGCGTGTTCTTACAAAAGTGAAGGAAGGAATCCGAATATTCGGCATTTATCACCGGACTGGTGGGTGTGGAGTACCACTTAGATGAGTTGAAAAACTTTAATTCCAAACTTATGGTGCACATGGGCTCCGAAATCCAAAATGTAGGTGACGGGCGAGTGAACTTGGTTTAGTCAGCGATAGCTGTGGGAAGGTAGCTCTATTGACTCGTGGATTAGACTCCGATTTAAAGGTTCAGGTAGGGGTGGTCCTTTAAGAAAATCGATTCTGGGCGGCTGGGAAATATCTCAGCCCTAATATACATATTATAAAAAAGAAGCATTCAGTGGAAGACTGCACTCACCTATACTTTCTCTCTCTCAAATTACTTCGCCGATTGTATATCTAGCTATATGATCAATTATCATTACACATTTATCCTCATATATAAACCATTTTGATTTATATCATTTCTGTATTTTTCAAGTATTGGTTTTGTTGGGATTTTGTTTGATTGGATGAAGGATTTTATCATGAGCTGACATCAGTTAGAGAACCACTGGAAAACCTGGGAGTGCTGGACAGCTGTCTCGTCATGGTTTGGGACTCTTCGGCAGTACGCACCGACCAGGGTTCGAACCCAGGACCTTCTCGTTACAAGGTGCGAGCTCGTAGACCATTGAGCCACTGGGACCCGATCCAATGACCAGGCCATGAATGCTAACTTCTGCCAATTTACGACATGGCGCAACCATTTCGCAATGTTTCATCTTCAACCTGCTGTACCCTACTGGTCACGGCTTCCCACTAGAACCCCAGGTTAACTGCCTGTGTGAATAGGACCAGTCGCCAGTGAGCATCAGAAGGTCCTGGCTTCCAACCCCGGTTGGTGCGTATTGATGAAAAGTCCTAAACCAGGACGAAACAGTTGTCCAGTACTCCCAGGTTTTCCAGTGATTCTCTAACTGATTGTTATGTACTCGTCGCCAAATTATTGTTATGTACTGGTCGAGAATTTAATAGTCCTGATGCAAGAAAGACGGAAATCAGAAGACCACTAGGTTTGCGATGATACTTCTATTTTCCAAACACAAGGAGAATCAATATGTGTCACACAAGAGTGTGAGAGCAAAAATATAAGAATGTCCGAACAAGTGTGTGAGCGAATATTCAACATGAACAAATCAATAGACAGTCTTAACATGATTGGCAAATTATAATGGAATATCGATCCATATATACATAGCAAAATTTATCAGACTGTCAAACAAACACACATATTATATGGACATATATATCACTGATGTCAGCTCATGATGAAATCCTCCATTTCTGCGTTTGTCGACTGGTAAGTTATTACCTGAAATCTTCAGTTGCTAGGTAGTTACCTCCAGGTATTACGAAACCACATATTATATTCACATTCACCATCTACAACGTTTACACGTCGATGCAAATTGGACAACAGACAAGTCTGGCCAGAAACTTGAAAAGTCTGTCTATTAATGTATTCTGTAACTCAGAGTCCCTCATATAAGATCTTAGTAAAGTGATTTGAATATCATTTGCGTCTGTGAGACAGAATAACATGTTCTACTTGCGTTTGTCTGGGACATCAGCATCCCATTAAGCGCTCTAGAAGGCAAGCTGTATCAGTTGACTGGATCCTCACCAAAGGGTAGTTTATCTTCTGTCAGGTTGGAAGGTTACATTGGCTTAAGTAATAATCGGTCAGAGGAACTTTGCCTTTTTGTCTTCTCTGCTGTACATCGATGAATTGTAGCCTGGGTACAGTTGAGAATGGGTTATACCATCAATTGAATAAGCTTCTCGAATAGATACGTTCGACAGGCTGAGTGTATTAGACTCAAGCATGAATTGATATAAGTATAAAACTTGGGCACTGTGATGGATAAGATTTTATTGTGATAAATCACACAGTGGTGTTATACAGTAATATTAACTGATGACCACATTTCGAGCACAAACTATTGACACTGATAATCATATCAAGTCACTCACTCACAGAACTTACTTGCTTCATTTATATACATGTGTGGAATTGACTAGATATTTAAATAGAAATCAATGTAAGATAAAGTACATTCAGAAATAATAATACGAATGTTATTCATCAATTACAATCACATGGGAAATAAGACGAGTGTTTCTTACATTCATAATAAGTAACTTGTTAGAATGTTGTGATGTACGTGAATTGAATTGAAATAGAATTTTATGATTATTTATTATCCTCCTCTGATTTGACTGGCGGTATTAATATCTTCCATATCTCTGGTATTTACATTGAGTTATTTCTGTTGCATGTGTTGGATTTAGACTCAATGTACCAGGATTCAGTAATCAATCTCTCTCTCCACCTACATAGATTATTTCTTAGAATCTTAACCCTCTCCCACCATCCTATTGTGTTTTTGTGTGTTAATGCGTGAAGTGCAATTGCTGAGCTTTTTTTCTAAATTACTTATCTCCTCTGGGTCAACCATTCTTACCTTAGCTAAATTCTTATGTTCTGATAATCTGACTATCCCTGACCTACTAGTTTGACCTATGTAGTTGACCTAAATCACAGTCATTGCAGGGTATTTTGTAAATTATATTATTTTGCTTAATTGGGTCCACCGGGTCTTTTGGCCCAAAGAGTTTGTCCTATCTGAGTGAGTTTGTAGGTTTGAATGCCACCATAATTCCTGCTTTATTAAGAATCCTACGTAGGATCTCAGATGTCCCATCAGTTAATATTACTGTGTAACACTGTGTTACTTATCAAGTTAAAATCATATCTATAATAGAGCGAAACATGAGTTGTTTGCGTGGTCCAATAATTTTTTATTATTTTTTTTAATTTTTTTATTTCAGCTTGATCCCACACCGTATTTTTTGGTACAGGTATGGAATTTTCAGCATGTGATATCGGTAGCCCAAATTTTGCAGGCCGACCATAAATATCAGGTGTGCGTCAGTGGCAGGAGATCGAACCTCGGACCATGTGCATGGTCGGCGAGAGTCCTAACCACTGTGCCACCGACACCGTCTTCTGCAACTTTGCTCTAATCACAACCTCTTTGTAGCCACCAGCATAAATATCATGGTATTACTACCTGGCGTCCTCCTTCTACCGTAATGCTGGGGACATCACTCGTACCTAATTCCCATGAAACTTCATGAACTCTCTTACAAACAATCAGATCGCCGCGCCTGGGCAGCGATGATTCGAGATGTTCATGAAGCCGGCTCATCCTCCCGTAGGAGATAGCCGAAGTAAAGTAAAGTAAGTTCTACCGTAATCATTAGTTACTGGCAGTGTGATTCCATCCACAAACTGTCTCTCTTTATGGAGAACTTGTTTGATTTTCGATCACGTCTAGGTATCACTTGGCCAATGCAGGGTAAATTACTGTATATATCTGTTTTCTTCTTCGTATAGAGCTTCTGCTTGGTAGACGCTTGAATACCGAACTAATTGATTTAATTAATAATGATAATAATGGCAGCTTTTTCGTTAAACCATCTCCCTCCCTCCCTCATTATTAATGACTTTCTTGTTTTTTCCCTATTTTCTTCATCTCTATTTAAGTTGTCAAGTGTATCATATTAGCTAGTCCTGGATTTCTACGTGAACAATTTTTCGAGTTTATGATACAAACAGCAACAAGACAAGAGAAACGTGTATTTTTAGAAAATAAATCTAAATTTATGCTTGTTCATTCGTCATCTGGTCATAAACATGCCTTGAAAGAAGTGCTCACAGATAGTGTTGTTATGAGTAAATTGGCTAATACTAAGGCTACCTCAGAAGTAACAGCACTGAATGATTTTTATCAAATGTTAAAAGTTGATCAATCACGTGCATTTTATGGGTACGTTTTTTTGTTGTTGTGAGTACTATTCATGTTTAATTCATATTCATATCATGTTTTCTCTTTTTCTTACTCTCTCTCTCTCTCTGTTTTTGTCTCTCGTTATTTATGTATGTTATAAACTATTTTAGCCATCATATTAAATTTCATGCAACCCGTTTCGTTGATTAGTTTGAATAAAGAAAAATGTGAACAGGCATATTTGCTGACATGATAATACGAGCTGGTATTTATTTCACAGACTCTCTTCAACTGTGTACATCAGTCGATGAGGTTGTAAGATGAACATCTTGTGCTGCAATCTACGAATGTTTGGCATGCAATTCGCTCCCGCCAAATGTATGGTGATGCTACAGGACTGGACTGGACTACATCGACTCCTAGCTTGAAAATAGGCAGGGAAGCGGTAGAGCACATTGACCACTTCACTTATTTGGGAAGTACCATCAGCCGACGCCAACGGGTTGATCTCTGACGAAATCTCAGCTGAGTACGGATACAGGGGGCTCGTTTCGCATTTGCCAGTTTACGCCGACTCTGGCGTAGACGAGATGTTCGACTATCGACCAAAGGGCGGGTGTACTGCTCATCAGTCCGCTCCGTCCTCCTTTATGGCTGTGAGTGAGACCTGGCCACTTAGAGTGGAAGACATGAAAACGCCGGCTAGCTGTCTTTGATCATAGGTGCCTGCGTTCTATTTCCCGTGTAAAGTGGCATAATAAGGTGAATAATATTGAGGTTAGGCGTAGAGTTCTAGGTAAACAGGGGAAATCAATCGACGAAGTTGTGAAGCTACAGAGACTGAGATGGTTAGGACATGTGTTACGTATGTCAAGTCATCGCCTCCCTCGACGAGCAATGTTAGCGGATATAGGGTCAGGCTGGAAAAAAGCTAGCGGCGGTCAAACAAAAACTTGGCCTCACCAGTCAATGAAATAAATCCACAACAGTTGGTCTAAGCCACGTAGGAAGGTGTAGACTTCGTGGGTGGGGTCCTCGGGACGGTAAAAATCTATGGTTGGAAACAATTGGTGACATGGCTCAAAATCGTTCTCAGTGGCTAGCGCAGATGCATCCACTCCTTGTGACTTATGATCTCCAATGAAACTGTTTTGTTCTTCGTTATTACTCCTCCTTTGTCTCACATCTCTGCTCACTGTTTCTATTATGCATTTCTTGTACTTTCTTCTCTTGCTTCGCGTGCTACACGGAGTGTGGCGACTTGAACTTCCGCACATTTGTGCAAAGTTCTATGTCGAAAACAGACATATATATATATGTATATATATATAACTAGCTGTTATTTCAAAAGAGTTCCAAACTAGGCTGACGAAACAGCTGTATCCAGTACTCCATAGTTGGTTTTCCAATGCTTCTCTAACTGATGTGTCAGCTCATCATGATGAAATCCTCCAACCAATTCTTCATATATGACAGAATTCAGTCTGCAGTAAACAAAGGACTAGACACGTGACACTAGTTACTAGTGTCCAATCAAAATTTCTTGAATTAGTTCTTCGTTTTTTTTTCTCAGAGGAGCTGGTTGATTTAAGTGTGAAGCTTTTTTCGTCCCCCCATCTAGACAACATCCCCCTTCAGCGCAGGTTTTAGTATAAAATGAACCTATTCTTATTCTCTGTGAATGTCTGTCTCTGTCTGTCTGGATTCAACATAGAACTTGGCACCGAAGTGCACCAGTTCCAGTTGCCACGTTCCAAATAGCACACAGAGGTAGACAAGAAGATGAGTGAAGAGAATCAATAGAGTTTGACAAGTATAAGAGTGAAACAGAATGGGTAATGGTAGAAAGGAATATGAAAGATTACAGAGACTGAATACATCTGCGCTGGCCATTGACAACGATTTTGAGCCATGTCACCTGTTGTCTCCAGCCATTGATTCCTAGAGTCCCGAGGGCCCCAACCCGGGAGTCTGCATCTCCCTACCTGACCGACTCAGTTTAACTGTCAAGGATTTCATGGATTGATGAGGCCATGTTTTTGTTTGGCCACCACTGGCTCTGTGAATGACAGTACAATTGTATGTCCTGAAAACCTCCTCTGTCGTGACTGGTCGTTAATTTACGCTTCTATTGATCATATTTTTATTGACTTGGAATTCAAAATTTTCTTGTCATCTAATGATTCACTTTTTATTAGCTGATAAATTTGGTCTATAATAGTAATGTGTTTGTTAGTTGCTGGTTGATTCACCGGAGTACCAGACTTATAGGAATTCCCTGACAAGTGTTTCCTCTACTTAAAATTTCTACATTCTCCCAATCATCGAATTCGTCTCCATAATTGTCCACATGCATTGATGTGAAACAGAAATACGTATCGTTCCTTTTCACGGACAATTTGTGTTCTTCGATTCGGATTCGAAGCGGACGCCCACTTTGTTGACCGATGTAATGTTTATTGCAATTCATGGAATCTATTCTGTAAATGGTATTGATCTTTTTTCTTTCTATTGGATCATTTGGTTAGTAGAATATCAAATGAAGGAATTGTGTTGGCCGGCTTGTGTGCTATTATCTGCTTCAAATGGTTATGTTATTTCAGAGATATTTTTTTTTATAGATATGATAGAATGAATTTTCTTGTGGAACATCAGCACTGAGGCGCGGGGGGTTACTGACGAGCCCCAGGAAGGATGAACTTGCACGTTATGAATTCCACTGCTAGCCGCCAGATAACACCATGTTTAACTTTAAGAGATTGATGAAGAATCTGCTATAGTAGCGGACATTTCAAAATAGACCTAAGATTACTTACTGTCCAATAATAATAAATCAAATCAAAACGGAAACAATACAAATTCAACTCAAACAAACACTCACTCAAGTGGTACATCGGTGGAATACTTGTTCTTTTTTTTTTAAACTTTTTCAATAACTTCACTTATATTTTTTTATTATCACTATTAATCATTGCCAATGTCTTCTTGTATTCTAGTTATAAACATGTGAAGACAGCTGCTGAAGCGTTTGCTATCGATACACTATTGGTATCTGATGCATTATTTCGTTCAAGAAATTTAGAAGAAAGAAAACGATATGTTGAATTAGTTGATCAAGTGAAAGAGAATCAAGGAACTGTACGTATATTTTCTAGTCTACATATCTCCGGTGAACGTAAGTTTTGTAAAGAAATTTTCCTTGATTACCTTTAAAGGGTATATGATATGTGTGCTATTATTGTTTATTCCCTTGGGTTCCTAGTGGAAAACATAAGGCTGGCTTCAGCAACACATCTCCTCCTCTTCATCTGGTCCTACAACTGTTCATAGTCTCTCATCTCCTCCTTCGTGTCACTCTTGAACACAAGCCCAACTTGTCATTTTGCTCTTCATCTTCCACTCGAGGTTAGACCCGGTGTGTAATGTCATTCGACGGTCTCCTCAGTGTGTCCCCCCGATCTATCTGCATTTTCTTCGGGGGATATTTGTTGACCAATAGGTTCTTAATTGATTCCTTCTCAGAGTTTCTTGTTGCTGCTGATTCTTTCTGGTCGGCTGGCCATTTGATCTTCACTATAGAGCCAGAAAAGTCAACTTTTGGTAACAGTCTGCAGTAGTCTGTTGGTGAGGTTTTTTGTGATACATGCGCCGCTCTCATGACCCTTACTGACTGGACGGAATCCGAATTTGGTTTTTGTTTATGGTGAGTTAGTGCGGTAGATGCCCACAGTGATTTCAGAGTGATAAAGGTCTATCTTGCCTTTCTGATTCTGACTGGTTTACACTGACATCCTGATCTGTCCCGCTGCCTGGAGTTGAAATGATGCTTTCTAGACAAGTGAAGAAATTTCTTCCGTTGACAGTGATTGGGGCTTGTTGTTGTTTTTCGTTGGTTATTTCCACCAACTCTGCCTTCTCCATGTTCACTTGAAGTCCCGTCTTTGCTCCCAACGTCTTCTTCCAGTTTTTTGGTTTTCTCCTGTAGGTCTTCGAGTTCTTTTTGACATTAGACATGAATCATGCACGAAATCCAGATCTTGTAGAGCCTTTTTTGTTTGTTCAACGTATCCCCGTCTTCTCGCTCCCCAGTCACAGTCTTTCGCATAATTTAGTCCACCACAATTATGAATATCATCAGTGATAATAAGCAAACTTGTCCATATATATATATATATATATCTGTCGGTGGTATAGCGGTTATGACGCTCGCCGATCATGCACATGGTCCGGGGTTCGTTCCCCGGCCGACGCACACCTTTACCTCTCTAAGCCAGAAATAATTCTGGTAAAGAGGAAAGGTTGGGCATGAGGCTAGCAACCCCATCCTGTAAAATAAACTCTGCCACAGAAACTTCAAGCCACTAGCTTGAAGCTCTATGTTCCACTGGGGAACGTGAAGGAAAATATATATATATATATATATATATATATATATATATATATATAATTTATTAATCCCTTTAATTCCTAGAGGAACATAGGGCTTAAGCCAAACATCTTCATTACGTTCGGTTCTCTGCTAGAGTTTTCACCTGGTTCCAAGTCTGCCCACATGCTTTCATCCCCTCTTCACATTACCTCCTCCAAGTCACCCTTGCACTGACGACCAACTCGCCGCTTCCATTTCGGGTTCCTCTCGAGCGATGGTCTAGCGTGTGATGTCAGTTGATGGCTTGTTTTCTCAAAGTATTGCCAGCCAATCCATCTCCATTTCTTCCTGCTTATTTGTTTCACAACCGGTTCCTGGTTGGTTCTCTCATTTGCAGAGATCCCTGTTGCTGATTTTTTTCTGTCCATCTGATGTTGAGTATTGGGCGAAGACAACTGTTAATGAAGGTCTGTAGTCTGTTTGATGTGCTCTTTATGACGCTCCAAGTCTCTGATCCGTATAGTAGCACTGACTTCACATTGGAGTTGAAAATCAGGATCTTATTTTCATTTTCATGCTGAATGCTGTTGACCCCCACACAGACTTTGAGAGTAATGAAAGCTTGTTTTGCTTTCCCGATCCTTGCTTTGATATCCTTGTCAGTTCCGCCTGAAGTTGAAACGATGCTTCCCATTTAGGTAGGTGAAGGAGGTTGTTTCTTTCAGGTTCCTCCCATTTATGCTGGCTGATCATTGTCTGTTGTTGTTGTTGCTTTTGGTGTTGGCCAGGAATCTTCATCACCTCTGTTTTCTCTGTGTTCACCTGAAGTCCTATCTTTGATGCTTCTTCTGTCACCAGCTGGTTGCTTTTCACTTGCATATCTTCCAGTTTGTGGGAAATCAGACATATATCATTTGGGAAGTCCAGATCCTCCAAGTTTTTTGAGTGGGTCCATTTTATGCCTGTTTCCTAGCTGCCCGCCGCTGTTTGTTGCATTATCCAATCTACTGCAATCAGGAAAATTATTGGCGATAGTAGACAGCCAGCCAGCTTGTCTTACTCCCGTCTTCACATCGAAGGATTCCGTAAGTTTCCCGTTGTGGATTATTTGGCATGCAACGTTGTCGTACAACTGTTGCATGAGTTGTATGATTGTCGGCGGCTCCCCCTAGTAGCGAAGTAGTTTCCAAATCACCTCTCGATCGACGCTGTCGAAGGCCTTTCGAAAGTCGATAAAGTTGAGATAGAGAGGTGACTGCTATTCCAAGCTTTGTTCAATGATGATCCGTAGTGTGGCGTTTTGATCAATACATGACTTGTTTCTCCTGAATCCAGCCTATTCTGGTCGAAGTTTTTCATCCATAGCTTGTCTGATTCTCTGCCAGCCAGCCAGTCCGCCTGAGTGTAATTCAAAATGTAAAATTTTCAGAGTCAACCTTTTCTACCTCCTTTCCCCTTATCCAAAGTGGAGGGGCAGTATAGCTGGCTTGCTGGGAAGCTGATGGAAACACCCTACCTCTGTTTCATC
This sequence comes from Trichobilharzia regenti, assembly GCA_944472135.2. Lineage (NCBI taxonomy): Eukaryota > Metazoa > Platyhelminthes > Trematoda > Strigeidida > Schistosomatidae > Trichobilharzia > Trichobilharzia regenti. The sequence goes on from OX235263.1 coordinate 7,440,741, forward strand.
CTGCAGCAATACCAACTTCGCCCACAGACATCGAACACATATAGCGTAAATGACCTAAATTATTATGGTATATCTGCTTTTAGTCTGGCCACGCTATCCAAACGGCCTTCTGTAGATGCGGCAAGACCTGCAGAGACATTCCTTCCAGCCAGTTTAAATCATTGGGTCACTGTGATATGCAAGTATGACCAACACGTCATTGTTAATAGCTATCTGCGGGAGCAGTTACACTGGAAGGACAGAAAGAAGGGCATATCTACGATTTTCTGAACATGTACCAAAAAGCTTATGTCTAAAGGGAACAAATGCTTTAAACAGTGTCATTGCCAAGCATCTCTTTGACACAGGTCATGAGGTGGATGTTGCAAGATTGTTCAAAATTATCAATAGGCAAAAGAGCTCAGTTCTCTTAAAGTTTGCTGAAGCTATCTACATCAAGCTACTGAAACCTGATTTATACGTCCAGAAAGAAGCGGTTATCAGTCTTTCTTTGACACCCTGGTAACTAGATATTTTCACTCTCTCTCTCTCTCTCTCTTTCATCTAAATGCGTAAAGCTGAAAAGTTTCCGTTGTGTATGATTATTATTGTTGTTCGGAATGGTGTTTAATAATGAACTCTCTGTGGAAGTATGTTAAAAGTGTTCCTGTAGGTATACTTTATGATGACTGTAGCCTGTAAGCAGCTTACAAGAAGGCAACGAAATAAAAGATGGTACCACTTTATTCTGCAATAGCTGTAGTTTTTTGCTTTATTCAAATTGATTAAGGGGAATAAATCTAATAGCTATCGGTCAGATATTGAAGACGATTAATTTTACTAAATTTTTTTTTGTAAAATATTTTTACTTGTTAAATTTTCATCGCAAACCAGTATCACAGTTGAAGAGATCGTTAAAAGCCATCCAAGAGTACTGGGTAGCTGTTTCATCCTAGCTTGGGATTCTTCAACAGTACGCGCCAACAATCTCTCTCACTAGGGAATTTTATGTTACACGAGACCCAGTAGTAGTAACCAGTGGGGTCCATCATCGAAGATATTGGTGGAGGTAGCGCTGCATCCTGAATTGACAAATTTACAGTTTATGAGCTATTATTGAATTCCTCTACCTAAATCGTCAAGGCGTGGATAACGAGCGCTCAGTCTGGTAACATGAAGGTGCCAGGTTTGATCCCTGATTGATTCGTGGGTGTGGTTAGTTGCTGAAGAGTCCCGAACTATAGGGCTAAATAACACTGTTCAATGGTTCCCGATTTTTTTTAATGATCTCTCTTCAACTGATACTGGCTTGTGATGAAAATCTAAGAGATCGCCTGGTCACATTTTCACATTTAATAATAATAATAATAATAATCTTTACAGAACTGAATCAACTGTCTGGAGTTGCTGCTATCCTACGGTTTCCAATCCCTGAACCTGTAACTGATGATGAATCAGACGATTCTGATGAAAACGGTGATAGCTAAACAATATTGGGTGTATGTGTGTGTGTGTGTTTGTCTATGCCAAACTACCTTCTTGGATAACACTGTTTCTCTTCTGAGTTACCTCCGGGTGACGGGTCTAGAGGGAGGTGTGAAAGATGAAAATGGATTATATTTAAATATTTATATAGGATGTATTGGTTGCAGTTTTTTTTTTAAAAAAAACAATTTCTTTTTGACTTTTCTTTCAAGAATATTAACCCCCCTTCAACAACACTCCCACCCTCCCTTACCCCGCCCACCGACTTTTGTACATAAACCTAGTTTTCCTTTTGATTTGCCCTGTGGTTTTTCTCTTCTCCTGTTATATGATGTAATTCCTCATTCTGATTTGAATATTTTTTGTAAAAGAATAAAATAAAACTATTCATGAAAAAATCCCCCCTCAAACATTAATAGAGAGAGAGAGAGAAAAGACGGGTAGTTCAGCGAATAGTTTCTCTTTTTTTGATGGCGAATTCTATCTATCTGTCTGTTTTCGACATAGAACTTTGCTCCGATGTGCGACAGTTCGAGTTTTCACACTCCATCCATGTAGCACACAAAGAAAGTAGAAGAAATCCATAATAGAGACAGTAAACAGAGGTGTGAGACAAAGGAGTAGTAATAACGAAGAACAATATAGTTTCATTGGAAGTCATAAGTCACAGGGAGTGGCTGCATATGTACCATTGAGAACGATTTTCAGCCATGTCACCAATTGTTTCCAACCATTGGCTTTTACCGTTCCTAGGACTCCAACTATTCAGGAAGTCTACACCTTCCTACGTGGCTTAGACTAACTGTTGTGGATTTCATTGACTGGTGCCATGTTTTGGTTTCATCGCCACTAGCTAGCTCTTTTCCAGCCTGATCCTATATCAGCTAACATTCCCAGCTGTCGAGGAAGGCAATGATTAGGCATGCATACGTAACACATGTCCTAAACATCTCATTCGATGTGGCTTCACAGCCTCGTCGATTGATTTCCCCTCCTTACATAGCACTCGACCGAAACCTAACCTCAATATTGTTCACCTTATTATACCACTTCACACGGGAGATAGAGCGCAGGCACCTATGATCAAGGACAGGTAGCTAGACTTTTCATGTTTTCCACTCTCAATGGCCAGGTCTCACAACGGAGCGGACTGTTGAGCAGTACATACACCCTTTGATCGATAGCCAGCCGGATATCACGTGTACTAAGCCAGAGACGGCGTAAACTGGCATATGCGAAACGAGTTAGAGATCAACCCATTGCAGCTGAAGTGAAGCGGTCAACGTGCTCTACCACTTCACTCCCTATTGCTAAACTAGGAGTCAGTGTGGTCCAGTCCTGTAACATCATTTGGCATTAGGCGGGAGCTGATTGAATGCCAAACATTCGTAGATTGCAGCTCAAGGTGTTCAGAAGACTCTACATTTTGTCAGCGTCCTGGTGGCGAATTCATGTACAATAGCGAATATATAAACGTGGTTATTTTGTATGTGCGTGCGTGTGTGTGTACACTAAATTTGTCAAACGAAAATACAGTTATCAAGTTTGTGGTGGAATTACGTAATACGAAAGGCGTTTAGATGAATTGGATTTTGGTATAAGAGGGTAGTAACAAAAGTGATGAGTTGTCACAAAAATGAATAGTTTAACGAAAGAGTTGTGCTCAGGGTGTACAAGGAAATAAAATAAAATATGGAATTACGTAAAAGTTTTGGGTAGTTAGAAAAAACAGCCAGACAAGCAAAAATTAAGTCAGATCAACAGAGTTCTTACCGTGATAGTAGAAGTGGTTGAATAATTTTCTTTTGTATACATAGTTCTGGTTTTTCTAACTGAATGACTAGGGCTTCTACAATACAAAAAAGACGGAAACGTATTGTCTTCAGTAGGTTGTTCTTCACTTTGTAGATTACTTTGAAGCAGGAGGCGTTTGTTGTGATGGAATGACCAGTGTTGATGAGATATTCGATTATTGCACTACTTCCTTTCTACAGCCACGCTGGATAGTGTTCTTTGACCGTTTTTTTTGACAGGATACCCGTCGAACGACCGATGTACCCCTGGCATCACAGCAACACCAGGTGAACTGATGTATACACACACATCGAAGTGGTCAGGTGCTAGATCTTATCCTTTGGGCTTCTGCAGATCAACGGGCTATTTGGTCCGTGTATGATTTGCTTTCTGTGATGAGACCAGCTTGTTCCGGTGGTTGGTGGAGTTCTGCATCCAGTGCATCCACTTATTCTCTCCAGGATGAAGTGACTTACTATTTTGCTTGACCATGGACAAGAATATGATTCTGCACCAGTTCTTTGGCAGTTTAATAAGCTAATGGTTCTTTCGGTCAATAAGTACCTTTCCTTCCTTGCAAACATTTTGTAATAGTTGATCGCTCCATCGAAAAGAAAAAGTCTCTTCCCAAATAAACATCCTCTTGTGTATCGACTATATAGTCGTTTATTCCCAGTCGTTGAAAATGTGTGTCTGTGGGTCAAACACAGAAGGCTTGCCAACCAAACACACACCCACGATTCAGGTTCATTTCTTGTCTGACATACTCCTAAATTCCGCCTAGTTTACTGGCCAACAGTTAGTCGTGAAAAGAGGGGAACACCCATATGGACATTAGAAAGAAGTTCAGCAACACAGATATCTTTTTGGCGATTTCATTTTCAAAAGCATCTGTACAATCCCATTTAAATACATAATTTTACATGGATACAATTCTTATTTGATTCCACATAATTACGACGGCAAATGAGAGGTGATAATTATTTTCAACTAGATATGGTTTACAACGAAAGGCTTAGAAACAAAATTACACGGGATTAGAACGGATAACAAGTGCGTAAAAAGTGAGCATGGAAACAAAAATTGAAATAATAATTTTCAACTTGAGATGGGAGATAGGAGATGTGAATATAGATTACAAGAGCCTTAGAAACACAAAAATTGCACGGGATTATAGCGAATTACAGGTGTATAGAAAATGTACTACAGAAGCCCTCACAATATGCATTGAGAAGCCGGAGCTGTGTGTTCAAAAGAAATTAGTCCAACCTCTACAACTACCATGGACCTAGTTCAGTATGTTCCCTTAGTTTCCGCTTTTTTCGTTCTCTTTTTTCTTTTTGATCTTTCGTTCGCTGTGTGTGATTCTTACTCCCTCTGTCTTCATTCGATTCACTCCATTTTTTCAGTTATCAAAACAGTTATTTTAAGTTTGTTTCCATGCTTTTCCTGTGCACATTTATAATTCGTTTCAAATAACTATTTTACAATTATATCTCAGTCCTGTGCAATTTTTGTGTTTCTAAGGCTCTTGTAATATATATGCACACCTCCTAACTCCCATCTCAAGTTGAAAATTATTATTTCACTTTTGTTTCCATGCTCATTTCTTACACACTTGTTATCCGTTCTAATCCCGTGTAATTTTATTTCTAAGCCTTTCCTTGTAAACCATATCTAGTTGAAAATAATTATCACCTCTCATTTGCCATCGTAATTATGTGGAATCAAACAAGAATTGTATCCATGTAAAATTATGTATTTAAATGGGATTGTACAGATGCTTTTGAAAATGAAATCGCCAAAAAGATATCTATGTTGCTGAACTTCGCGTTCTCTTCAATCTAAAAGACGGAAAGTTGGATGTGGTGGCTATCAGCCTCATCCTGTAAGAATAAAAAAAAATCGCTATTGGGATCTTTGAAGCTCAAACATGGAATTTTATTTTCCAATTGGAGCATAATGGAATGAAAGAAAGTGTGTGTGTGTGTGTAAAAAGGGTATATACCTAAATTACTGATAAGAACCTTCTGTTACACATACAATGATGAATGGGATATTCGAATTACTGCAGACTTGGTGAAGGGGGGGAGCTGTAAACTTAAGATTCGTCCAAGTTTTCCAACTCTCAGTAGTGACTATACACGGTAATGTACTTGATGTGTAAAAAATCTTGCTGTATTTCGTTGGCTTAGCCCTGTGAAATAACCCCAGCAATCCTCAGTTTCCTACAGATACTGTCATTTAGTAATGCAGACTGACTGTAAAATTAACACCAATTGTTTCAGAATATGAGAATGACCACTATAAGCAATACCTAAAAAGTAAAAAGGTTAAATTCTCGTAGAAGAGGATCCTAAGAAACAGTTTGTTTCAGATTAAGGCATAGCTCAGTGGTGACGTCTCTGATTACAGCATTAGGTGACGCGAGTTCGAATCTTAGGAGAGAAGACATCAATTCCTCCAAGGTTGTAGATACGCCATTCTGACGAGTGTCAATAAGCGCCTAACATTAAATACAAGGTTTACGGCCGATTGGCTCCAACCATCTAACCTGGTTGACCACATTACAAAGTTGGCTAATATAGAATCCAAAACGAAGTTGCCTAGAGTTCTAGGGCGAAGTCATCACCGGCAGTGGGATCCACCCAGTCGAGATTGAAGACATCTACTCTCCCTCGATGACATTCATGGACTACTCATTGAGTTGATTCCCAGTGGTTGAATGGTCTATGAGTTTGCATTGTAACCGGAAGGTTGTAGTTTAAAAATAAGAAGTGAAGTGGTAGAGCACGTTGACCGCTTCACTTATTTGGGAAGTACCATCAGCCAGTGCCAACGGGTTGATCTCTGACGAAATCTCAGCACGAATACAGGGGGCTCGTTTCGCATTTGTTAGTTTACGCCAACTCTGGCGTAGACGAGATGTTCGACTATCGACCAAAGGGCGGGTGTACTGCTCAACAGTCCGCTCCGTCCTCCTTTATGGTTGGCTCTGAGACCTGGCCACTGAGAGTGGAAGATATGAAAAGACTAGCTGCCTTTGATCATAGGTGCCTGCGCTCTATTTCCCGTGTAAAGTGGCATAATAAGGTGAGCAATATTGAGGTTAGGCCTCGGTCGAGTTCTAGGTAAACAGGGGAAATCAATCGACGAAGTCGTGAAGCTACAAAGACTGAGATGGTTAGGACATGTGTTACGTATGCCAAGCCATCGCCTCCCTCGACAATGAGCAATGTTAGCGGATATAGGGTCAGGTTGGAAAAAAGCTAGTGGCGGTCAAACAAAAACTTGGCCCCACCAGTCAATGAAATCCACAACAGTTGGTCTAAGCCACGTAGGAAGGTGTAGACTTCCAGGCTGGGGTCCTCGGGACGGTAAAAATCTATGGTTGGAAACAATTGGTGACATGGCTCAAAACCGTTCTCAGTGGCGCAGATGCATCCACTCCCTGTGACTTATGATCTTCAATGAAACTGTTTTGTATTTCTTTATTACTCCTTTGTCTCACACCCCTGCTCACTGTTTCTATTATGCTTTTCTTGTACTTTCTTCTCTTGCTTCGCGTGCTACACGGAATGTGGCGACTTGAACTTCCGCACATTTATGCAAAGTTCTATGTCGAAAACAGACAGACAGGAAGGTTGTAGGTTTGAAACTTCGAGGTGGAGGTGTACTGATGATGAGCCTCAAACTAGGACGAAACAGCTATCCAGTACTCTTGGTTGGTTTTCAATAGTTCCGTGATCAAAGTTGGAGTAATAGAATCCAGTTAACGCCAACACAAAAGGGCTATAAATATGGTATTGGTTAGTATCTTAAGCTGTCCATGAATGCAATTATATATGCAACAAGATACTCGATGAAAGCATACTAGAGTGGTTCAATTATGTTACATCTATGAAGAGTATAATCTCTGAATATACTCAGTTGAGAAGGTTTCAGCGCATATTATTGGAAAGAGTAGGCTTACAATACTCTTCTCTGACAACCTTTTAAAAGCCATGGATTTTGAATTAAGAAGTTTATAGAAGAAAGAAGTTCCTCACTGGTCCCTACATTAGACTTGTCAGACAAGAATAAAAATTACTTAGGGTTAATGTTTGCATCATCAAAATATTTAAGATAAGATAATAACTTTATTCCAAATCAGTACTTGTGATACAGAATGGAATTCTCACCATTTCACTACATACAGTATTGCATCCAGTTTGTACATTAACAATAAATAAAGTTCTACATAGATTAAAGTTATCTCAGTCAGTTTTGACAACAACATACTAGCATGTCGGTAGCAAAGCCAAAATTTAAACAGTGTTTGAAGGTGTTAGAAAAGTAGATACTACTAGCATATTTACTGGCGTAAGCGATAGCAAAATTGTCGAGATATACAGAGTGTGAAAGAACGAAGAAGAATGTTTTAAGTAGAGTTTGTAAGGAAGAGAGAAACAAAAAATAAATACAGAATGAAAAAAAGTAGAGAGAAAACGTTGTACCTATAAATAACGTGAGTTGGAAAGACGAGATACATTTGTTCTACTGACTATTTAATAAGTTAAAGGTTTCACGCCTAATGCTTTCTTTATCGCACAGAACACGAGCTAGGTAGGGTATGGATGAGTTTTTGTACTTACTAGTGCGGGCATATAGTTTCCTATATAGGCTTCTGGTTTTCCCTGAAGAGATACAAGGGGAGAGTTGTGAATGTAGAGGGTGTTGTGAGTCAGATAAAATTGATTTCGCCCATTTTTCACATGAGTCCCTGTGCCTGTCCACCAGAATATTAACAAGCTGGCTAAGTGGCAAACTGTTAACCCTGCTGACAACCTTTAGCATCCTACGTAATAAGGTATAGTCTTTCTTCAATAGCCCAAGAAAGACTAAGGGGGAACAATAGAGAATAATAGGCAGAATACGGGAGTTAACAAATTGTAGTAGTAAGGGTTGGGTTACACCAGAATGTCTTAACTTCTTGATGTAGAAGGTAAGACGGAATATTTTCTTAGAAAACCTCAAGATATGAGTCGACCAGGAAAGATTAGAAGATAGAGTGACGTCTAGGTATTTAATTTCCGACTTCGTTTCGATTTCAGTGCCATCTGTGTTGCACACTTCGTGAGTGCTAACCAGTTTGTTTAGGTCAGATTTGTGCCTAAAGGTGAAATTAACTGTTTGGCATTTGGAGGGGTTTAAGGTGAGACCGTTTTCCTTGGACCATTGGCTGATTTCTGATAAGAAGCCATTTAGTTTAGAGCAGTCCCTTTGACATTTGACAGGTAAAGATACAGTTAGGTCGTCAGCATATTTGACAACGTTAATGTCATTTGAAGATGGTAGGTCATGTAGAAAGAATGAAAAGACAAAATGTGGTGAATAATCAAATTGTAACTAGGAGAGGGGATAAAACCATCAGCCTGTTATGCACTCGTCGAGTAGTTAATAGTCCTGACGCGGAAAGAGGGAAATTAGAAGAACACCAGGTTTACGATGATACTTGTATTTTCCAGACAAGGAAAATAAATGTCACACAAGAGTGTGTGATTGAAATGGTACGAGAGTACGAAATGTGTGAACACAAGAATATAATTAAAAGTATATATGAAAATGCACCTTATCCAATAAGATAAGGTCTTACTATTATTGGTTGTAATGTCATGTGACAACAAGGTCATACATGTTTATTTAGTTAGTGGACAGACAAAAGCATAATGTCAGTTAGAATGGAGTATAGATCCATATACACATAGCAAAATATAACTGTCAAAAACAAAACACACATCATGTGGATACATATCACAGCCTCAATGGGTTGATCTCTGACAAATTCTCAGTACGGATACAGAGGGCTATTTTCACATATGCCAGTTTACACCGTCTCTGGCTTAGTGGACGTGATATCCGATTGACTATCCATCAAAGGGCGTGTGTACTGATCAACAACAGCTAGCTGTGTCCTCCTGTATCGCTGTCTGTGAGACCTGGCCTTTGAAAGTGAAGGACATGAAAACGCAGGCTAGCTGTGTTTGATCATAGGTACCTGCGTTCTATCTCCCATGTGAACTGGTGTGTTGAAGTCAGCAATATTGAGGTTAGGCATCGGTTGAGTGCTAGGGTAAGGAGGGAGGGGAAATCAATCGTAGAGATTGTGAATTTACACTGGTTGAAATGGTTGGAATATGTGTTATGCATGCCTAGCCATCACCTTTCTCGACAACGGGCAATGTTAGCTGACATCGGATGGATCACGTTGGAAAAGAGCCAGTGTTGGTCAAACCAAAACTAAGATGGCTTCATCAGTCAATGAAGAAATCCACAACAGTTAGTTTAAGCCAGCCAGCCACATAGGAAGGTGTAGACTCCCTGACTGGTTGGGGTCCTCGGGATGGTAAAAACCAATGGTTGGAAACAATTGGTGACATGGCTCAAACTCATCGTTCTCAATGGCTGGCATAGATGCATCCACTCCTAGTGAATTATTATTTCCAATGAAACTATATTGTTCTTCGTTATTACTATTCCTTTGTCTCACACCTCTGTTTACTGTCTCTCTCATGCATTTCTTCTCTTGCTTTGTGTGCTACATGGATGGAGTGTGGGAACATGAACTGGTGCACATCGGTGCAAAGTTCTGTGTCGAAAACAGACACGGGATGAAACTTATTAAAAGGGTAGTAGTGATGAGTTTTCAATCCATAAAAAAAGAAGTTGAATAAGTGCATTACAGTTACGTAATAAGACGAATAATTTAATGAATGAATTGTGATCAGGATGCACATAGAAACGCAGGAAAATATGAAATAATCTAAGAGTCTTGAAGGAATACAAGGGTTAGAAGAAAAACAAGCACACAAAAAAGTCAAGTCAGTAAAAATCAACACGGTTGTCACCATGATAGTAAAAGCAGTTGAATAATTCCCTTTTATATACATAACTCTGGCTTTCCCAACTGAATGGCTAAGGCTTCAGCAATACAAAGGTTATTTTCTTCACTTTATAGACCACTCTAAAGGAGACGTTTGTTAAGATAAAAAGGGCCAGTGACGACGAGGTGTTCGATTATCTCACTCATTATACAGCCACTTATACTGTGGTGAGAGCTGGCCACTAGCCAAATTGGTAGACAGTCATCTACGTGAATGTTTACGTTCCCAGTATTGGTCGTGAGAAAAATAAGAACAAAGTCTGATTCAACAACTAATCACAGCAGACTTTGCGTAGGCGGATACAATTTGCAGATAGATTATCTCAACTTCAAGGAACAGCCACAAAGAGATGAAAGATTCACGTTCAGCGAGAATCCATCAATCAGAAGACTGTGTTTGTTTGTCTACAATAATCTCTAATAATGTGCATGAAAATCTATAAATATGTGTTGATTTCCTAAATAAACGATCTGTTGCCTGACCCTTGTCTTTTGTTGTTACAATACTACCTTTCTGAAGTAATGAGGCATAGTGTTCTTGACAGGATATTGTCGTCGAACGACCAATGTACCTGGCTGACTCCACAGCAACAGGTCGTCTGACATATCCTGATATATAAGTGGTCAGACACAAGATCTTGTCCTTAAGGCTTCTGCAGAATACTACTCTTAGCGTTGTTCCGAAGAATGTTCTTCTCAAAGATGCTGCAATTCTCTTCTTGAGGACATCGCAGACTAAGTATTTCTTGAAATCAAGATTCAAGTAACGTTTCTTATAAAAACGAACTGGCTATTCAGTAGCTAAAGTATGTTTAAATCATCTCTCACTGATTACTTGTGTGTTTTGCTATTCAGCACTGTATACAGTTAAAAAAATTTCATTCAATCAGTTCCCTCTGATTAGTTTGAACACACAAAGAACTAACATATTTTGCAGGATAATACGAGTTCAGGTCTCCAAATTTACTTAATTGTTTGTCCATGTCATCATTTTACTTTCACCACCCACCCACTCACTAACTTCTTTAACTTTCCCATTATATGATGCATAAATTCACTATGTTGTTCAATTTCCCTATTGTCTCTAGCCAGTCCTTGTCTCTAAGCAAAATCTGGCCCCCCAACCACTACCACATCTTGTCTACTTATACTATAAATAGTTAGTCTTTTAACATTGAGTAAAATAATTTGTCTGCTTACATCACTTTTTTTGAAATTATTTTGCTTATACTTTCTATCCATAATAACTCGACGTCATTGTGAGTAAAGTATGCATGTAACTTATAGTTTGATATTGTTTAGGATGTATGCTCAGTAGGGCTCCGTGTGCTTTTGGAAGTGTGTCAGCAGTTGTTACTCCCCGGAGGCCCACGCCGTGGAAGTTGATTGGTCCTTTGGGTAAGTGGAAGAGAAAGAGGGTTAGTGTTGCGCGACCGCAGAGCCCAGGCGACAACTGCTTGAAGCCGGTCACACACGACCTATATGAACTGGTTTCTTGGATTGGTTCCGTATTAGTAAACCTACCGCCGGTTATGGACCACCGTAGGGTAAGTCGGGATGTTCAATTTTCGGGGTCGACCTTTTCTACCCCCCTCCCTACAGAGTTGAGAGACAGTATAGCTGGCTGGCATGCTGGTCATCTGAGGGAAACACCTCACTGCTGTTAAACCTCTGTTCCCCAGCAGTACGACTTCACCTACAGACCCCCAGCATAGTGTCAAAGAAATTTTACAAACTGCCTGTAACTGCTTTTAGTCTAACCGTTATCCTAAAAATCTTCCTGACATGGTAGAACCTGCGGGAACAATAGTTCCAGCCAGTGTAACATGTTGGGTCATTGCGATATACAAGCCCAGCGACCACCACGTCAAGCTAGTAGCTATTGATCGGGGTAGCCACATAAGAAAATGCAGACTTTCTGGTTGGGGTCCTCGGAACGGTAAACACCAATGAAGACTGGAGACAATTGTGGTGACATGGCTCAAAATCGTTCTCAATGGCTAGCGCAGATGCATCCACTCCTTGTGACTTATAATTTCCAATAAAACTATATCGTTCTTCGATATTACTATGCCTTTTGCCTCATATAACTCTTTACTGTCTGTGTTTTGAATTCCTTTCTACTTTTCTTTTCTTGCTTTGTGTGCTACATGGAGTGTGGTGACTCGAACTGCTACACATCGGTGCAAGGTTGGCTGTTTTTGATCATAGATGTCTACGATCTCTTTCTCACGTTAGGTGGTATAATAAGGTAATTAATGTTGACGTTAGGCGTACAGTGTTGGGCAAACAGGAAAAATCAATCGACGAGGCTATAAAGTTGCATAGATTGAGATGGCTACGTCACGTGCTGCGCATGCCTAACCATCGCCTCCCCCGACGACGGGCATTACCAGCTGATATAGGTGCAGGTTGGAAAAGAGTAAGTGGTGGCCAAACAAAAACACGTGGCATCAATCCATGAAATCCTTGACAGTTAAACTGAGTCAGGTAGGGAGATGCAGACTTCCGGGTTGGGACCCTCCGGACTCTAAAAATCAATGGCTGGAGACAACAGGTGACATGGCTCAAAATCGTTGTCAATGGCCAGCGCAGATGTATTCAGTCTCTAATCTTTCATATTCCTTTCTACCATTACCCATTCTGTTTCACTCTTATACTTGTCAGACTCTATTGATTCTCTTCAATCATCTTCTTGTCTACCTTTGTGTGCTATTTGGAACGTGGCAACTCGAACTGCTGCACTTCGGTGCCAAGTTCTATGTTGAAACCAGTCAGTCAGTGATGGTAGATGCATTCCAAAGGAAACACATGACCGTCAAAACATTTTACAGGAAGAAAAAAACAACAAATAAATAAATTAAAATATACTTATATTAAGACTAATAAACATGAACCATTCCATAAATAAATGTCCAAAATAAAATATATGTTATTAACTCTCCGAATACTCCTCCATAAGTTAAACATGATCGTTGAATAAAATATTTATTCCAAGATTTCCCTGTCTTTTGTAGCAATAATAATGATAAAAAACCATTTGCCATGAAGTAAAACATGAATCCAACTAGTCCTAAAGAAAATAAAATGAATGTTAGTTAGTTAGTTAGTCAGTCCAATAGAAAATTTCTCTCTTACCTGTTAAACCTAATATCCCAGCTGTACATCCAGAAAGTGCTGCAATCGATATACGACAATAATTGACGATAGCAAGATTATGCTGTGCAGCTGATGGACTATATGTTACTGTATCTGCTGGAGTTCCCATCTATTTGTGATTTTTAGTATTTTGCAATACGTTTGGTAGCAAAATAACCTTTGGAAGATTCTTGCAAAATGTATATTATCTGGACTGGTCTTCGAGTAGTAACTTCTTCAACCAGAGACAGTTCCTGTTGTAATATGTCTAGGAGTATGTCGATTTTCAATTCGTGATTTCGTTTATTTAGCTGAATATTGACAAAACAGTATTAGTATGGACACCCTATATATATATATATATATATATATATATATATATATATATATATATATATATATATGCAAGTAAAATGTAACTCCCACATACAATAGATAAGAGAAATAACAATTTGATAAAGACTAGTGAAGACCTACAGAAATACGTCAGCCACAGTGCAAATATATTTCAACTCAATTACCTTAAAAACATTCCACTATCACTGTTATTAAAAACACAGACATGGTGCATATTATGAGCACCAAGACATGTATCACAATGATCAGACATGCAGCCAGCAACAATGAGAGTGCCATGATAGTCTCCCATGAATTTGTTGTTCAGTAGTTTATGCGAGGCCTGAGATACTGCCTGCATGCCCAGACCGAAGCAGGTAGTTGTCTTTTAGGGACAACACCACGAGCATTAGACCTGAAGTCTGATTCACAAGCCGATGGGGCAGAGTGTTCCCATGATTACAACAGCTAACTGAAACAGCTTCATATGCCATTCGATCCTTTCAGATTCTACAGTTTGGAATTAAGGTTTCCCAGCTCTCTTAGATGGACCAGTATATCTTTAAAACATGTGTAGAAGGGCTTCATTGACTCCTCGCTTAGAAATATGAAGTGAAGTGTTAGAGCGCGTTGACCACTTCACTTATTTGGCAAGTCGCATCAGCCAACGCCAGAGCGTTGATCGCTGACGAAATGTCAGCACTGGTACAGAAGGCTCGGTTTGCATATTGCCAGTTTACGCCGTCTCTGGCTTAGTGGACGTGGTATCCGACTGGCTGTCGACCACAGGGAGTGTGTACTGATCAGCAGTCCACTCTGTCTTCCTCCATGGCTGTGAGACCTGGCCACTGAGAGTGGAGGACCTGAAAACACAGGCTAGCTGTGTTTGATCATAGGTACCTGCGTTCTATCTCCCTTGTGAAATGGTATAATAGGGTGAGCAATATTGAGTTTAGGCGTCGAGTGCTAGGTAAGGAGGGAGGGGAAATCAATCGACAAGGCTGTGAAGTTACATCGACTGAGATGGTTAGGACATGTGTTACGCATGCTGCCTTGCCATCCCCTTCATCGACAATGGGCAATGTTAGCTGACATAGGATGGATTACGTTGGAAAAGAGCCAGTGGTGGTCAAACCAAAACCAACACGGCTTCATCAGTCAATGAAATTAACAACAGTTAGTTTAAGCCACTTCCTGACTGGTTGGGGTCCTTGGGACGGTAAACACCAATCGCTGGAGACAATCGGTGATATGACTCAAAATCCTCGTTATCAATGGCTGGTACATATGCATCCAGTCTTTTCTAATAAAACTACATTTTTCTTCGACACTGCTATTCTTTTAGCCTGATATCTCTGCTTACTGTCCCTATTTCTGCGTTTCTTTCCACTTTCTTCCCTGGCTTTGTATGCTACGTGGTGTGGCGACTCGGCACAAAGTTGTGTTGAAACCAGTCAGTCATTACAAGGGTGTGGGCCCCACTTGATGTGTGAGGTTAGATGATACTGTTCAGGCTGAATCAGATGGCGAGAGACTGATACTGGAACCATGCTACAGCATCTTTTAACCTTGCCTTAAGAGTTTTACTCATCTTTTTTAGGTATGTTGGATAATCTGACTAGGGTGTTTCAGTGACTTCGCTGTATGTGGCAAGTGTTTGAAAAAGAGCGAATATTTGCAATCCATAGGCTTTTCAAGGTGATTTGACTGAGTTAACAGATTCGACTGATAACTCTGCAGATATATGATTTACCCTTGAGAATAAGGCTACATTTAACCGGTAAAAGCACTGAATATTTGTCTGGCAGTATCATAATATGTCTTACATGATAGCCAGTATTCGCATACTATTGTCATACATAGTTCAGAATTGTGACTTTCACCAAGCGTTCTCTCGGGTACCCAAACGTTTGGAAACCACGCCACCCGTTCGTACAGAACTCATCTTATCTTTCTAAGATATTTCAGTAATTCGTTAACAAATTAATTATTTAGTGGTTCTGTCTTTCTCAATTAACTAATACACTGAAACTAATATTGATATAGTTAGATGACTACGGAAGCAAGGTGTCATACAAATGCCGCTATGGATTACAAAAACTATAATAGGTTGTCTGGCGTCGAAACTCTCTTATTTTGTGTGTCGCTACCAGAGAGGTAATGTGTTATTAAATCTCGCCAAATCTAAAACACTAAAAAGGCATTCCCTTTTCAGTGATTTGCCTCCTTAATTCCATGCTCGTATAGTTTTAAAAGCTTCGTTTAACAAGCTGCATATTTTTAATTGAATGAAACACGACTCACTCGCCAATGGTTTAAAATAAAGCTCGAATCATTGGGAGCAGAGCAACAGACCAACTAACCTTGGGAATTCGAATTTTGCACCACCGAGCGACCTTAAGCCTACACGTGGCCAGCTACTGCACAGCATTGTACAAACTGTTTTGTATGATAACGAAATACTTTTAAGCTTTTCTAGCCCATTTCATGGTAAATAATCGTTCTCACGTGTTGCCTCTTGAACCAGTCAACGCAATACAGGACTCTCCAGAACAATTCTATGTTAATACGTTTGTTAGATAGATCACAAACTGGAGTAACACTGTTCACTGGACGCTTCTTACACAATTCGTTGTGCAAAGTCATATGAACTGTAACACAATAACTTTGAACCTCGGCTGTCATAATCTTGTTCATCTTTTTTCCCACTAGTTAGTTCGTATGTTTTCCGTTAACACTTGCATACTGTGGAATATATGCTGAACTCCTAATATGAATTCTTCCATTGACACTTTTGCTGTAATTCTTAGTCAAGTCAACTGAAAATATGCTTAATAGCAGTAACTCATGATGTGTCCAGGAGGTCTGGAAAAATCCACTACCCTAACGACAAATGGGCTCCAAACAACCGAGACAGTCGTTCGGCGCTTAGTACACTTCAATATTGCAAGCTAGAACTGTTACTTAACAAGTGTGGGTCTCAACAAGTAATATCAATTATTTGCATGTAAAGTCACTTGCACATGAGATTTTATTCACACTGAGCGAGTATATGAAGACAGCCCAAATGAACCGAGTGCCACATGTTTGGTGAAATGGCTTTGTGACTGTAAGACCCCTTTGAGAACCAGTTAGTTACTATGAGTACACAACTTCGAGCTCGCTTCTGGTCAGCTTCTGATAAAAATAATGCACGTTATTTCTGTGTGGCCGTCTATTCTGCTAGACCTAAGCACTAGCTGCGCTGCCCACTCACCATTTAACCCGGCCAACCCAACCTGGTGGCTTGGCTGTTCTTAGAACCGCCTCGACTAAAGAAAGGACAGCATGACACTCAATGCCCCTCTGAAGTGTATTTTTAACGATGATAAGAAGGGAGTATAGGAATACAAAACCTTTCGATAATCTCTTACTTGCGTTATCCCAGGAAAAATCCCATGATTTTACAAGCACTGGGGTTATTTTCCGGGTCAACTGTTCTTTGAGTCTGTGCTGTTTTTCGTCGATCTAAAATTGCAACTCTTTTCTGTTTTTCTCAGCAACAATTAATAGGGTTTGTTTGAGTGAGTGACCTCAAAGAAGACTGGTGTGCCATATCTCCCTAGATAACCGCTTGTTATGTTTGAGTTGCAACCTGAGGCTCTTAAATGTGTACGAAATTGAATCCTACAGTGAAAGGAACAGCCTGATAACGCTCTCGAACTGCCTGTGTGGAGATTATTGCGGTACAAAGCAGTGGTTTATTCCATTAATGACTCTAATACTGAACGAAGCACAGTGTCTTCCTGAAGAAAAGCGTCCTCACTTAGTGAGGAAAAATAACCACGGCTCCTCTTACACTGACATAATCATAAAGCAAAATGTAATGCTGTTGAAAGATGGAGATGGTTTACAACAAAGCCAGCGTGTCTTTATTATTTACGGGAGCGAGATGCAGTAATGGTAGCAAGTGCTTTCGCCGAAGGAAAAATAACTGAGAGGCCAGCCTTTCTTCTCACGTCTCAGTAGGCTGGTTAACAGCCGCTGACAAAAAGTAGCCTCATAAGAGAAGACTTGTAAACAGTGAGGTGCCGTTGATGAAATGAAGCAAAGAAAGGCACCCGTGCGCAGTTTCTCGTCATCGGAGGAAAATAAGAAACATCCTCAAAAGAGTAAGGTCAAATACCAGCCGACATGATCTTCATAGCAAATTTACCATTTCTCAGTAAGTGAAACAGCTTAGTAAGATAGGCCATGACACCGAGACCGAGCATGCACTTGATCTTGTAAGACCCACTTTTGATAGGTTGCCTCGCATCATGGAAGGCGTGGTTAATGCAGACAACTTGTAGAAGACAGATGACAATGTACTGGATAGTGAGTGGCCAAAAAAGTACAGAGCATCCTTCTTAGGGCTGCCTAACCCTCGAACACGGTGCTATACACTGAAAAAGAGCCAGCACGACCACTGCTCCAATATACGCCCTCAGTTTGAAGCGCAGACAGAAGCTAAGACATTCGCCAGTTCCTATTCTTTCACGAGATGCCGACTGCAAACCAATAAAGGTTACAGTAGATAAGACAGTTATTAAAAAGCGCCTACAATCACCTCACTTAGCCAACTAGTAAAACCAACAAAGCTTTGGGGGTCACTAATATACATACCTATCGGTTAACATAGTAGACCTCATGACCTCAACCCTCTCAAACCCCTCGGAATTAGCTCCTCAGAATATGACACCATCCGAAGGGTGATGGAATTATAACCACACACCTGCTGTAACCCTACCACCGTGCATCTATACATGTCTTTAGATGGCCCCAACGCCTCCCGAAAGTCAGCATTATCCTCTCGTAGCCATAACGTGAGAGTTAAAGCGGAATTCGACAACAAATCGTGGAGGAACATGCCACTCGTAGCCACTTCTAAGTCTTTAAAATCATCCACAGAAGAAGCTTCACTCGTAGGAGAGCAAGACGGAGTTATGCCATTAGTATGAATAATGGCAGAAATAATTCCGGACTCTTCACTAATAATAACGTCAGCACACACTCGCATAACATCTCAAGTCGCACTATAGCTCAAACCAGTAAGTGAAGTAGTAAAAACACCCCTCTAAGCGGTACAAGAGGCAATACTCAGCTACCGTACACTCAGGCACTTTACGAGAATATGACAGGCCCTTAGAAACACTGGACATTTCTGATTTGAAGCAAACTGTTACTATCCCTACAAGAGTTGACAACACGCTAGAAATAATATTCTGCCACAATATAAGTCCGCTCTATATCTTAGCGGGTTTCCAGTGAGCAGCCACGAACCACCGTGTGCACCAGCCCTTCTGCTGATTAGCAACGTAGCCTATACTTCTACTTTGTGATAGATAGCATACAGGAGTCACAGCAAGGCGGCATGGGCTTTCGCAAAATGAATGCTAAGATCCTATGAGCGGGGAGAACACTTCATCACCAATGACCCTTCGGAGGCTCTAAGCATCTTCTACCGGTACTTAGACAGATGCTTAGATGCTGTCACTACACCCCAAATACCAGAAGTTTCCCAGCATGAAAAGACATTTATGAAACCAGAGGATCTAACGAAGGTAAGGAGACTGCCGAAAAGTTACTCTGAGCAACGTGAATTTGGTGCACTGGGTTCAATACTTAACGCTCGTAGCTCCATCTCAAAAGCTCAATATTTGTGCATGAGGAATGAAGGACGCCTCACACAAGTCAGCGCTGCTAGAGTGTATGCTCCTACATAAATTCCAAAGGAGCGGCTGAATCACAGAAACCACATCATTTGTCTTATCATCGACAAGGGTAGGCTATACAGTGGCTCTGCAGAAATGTGTGTATTATTAAACAAAACGTTTACAGCTACCTTAATTATTATCGCTGAGTTCACACAAGCCGAAATCGACTAAGCCATCGAAACTCTCAGAACCACTGGTAATGTCAGCACTGACGGTATACTGTCATATTTCTGTAAATGCGATGGTTCTGAAATTTCTATATCACCGCTTAGGATCTTTACAATGTTCTTAGAAACTCAAACCTAACTGGATAAATATAAAGCGACAAATGTGTAAAACAGAAGTCAAAAATTATAGGTCGACCAGTATTACACCCATAGCATCCAGAATTATGGACAGACCGACAAAAAATAAAACCCCCAAATATATGCCTGGTTTCACTATTGTATGTCCCAACCAGCACTGACTTCATACTTGACCTGTCGTCCAGATTTTTTCAGCTATGGGACCAGTAGCCAAGACAGACGAAAACTAGTGCTTATCATCCAGTCTGAAATTTCTAAAGGGTTTGACAGCGTCGACCAGTCGGCTTTAATACACAGGCTGAATTCCTGAAGAATACATGACCCATTATTGGGATGGCTTATATCATTCCTTAACAACAGTTCCTAAAAAGTCATACTTAAGTCTGTGACTTCCAGACCTAGCCGAATTATCCATGGTGTAGCTGAAGGTAGTGTCACTGGACCCCTCCTATTCACACTTTATATCAACGGTATATGCGATTGCTTCTCACGTGGCAGATCATTCATCTTTGCAGATGAAGTAAAACCAGCTTACACATTCCACCGTGATGACTGAAGGTGCTTTCAGAGTGTTGTGCAGAATGAACTAGACAAAGTGACTGTGTGGTCATCTTTATGGAATCTATAGTTCAAACTTGGTAAGTAAAGTATTATTTACTTGAGAAAAACCTCGATAGACATCAGATTAACACTTTAGCCTGCTGAAATAACCAGACTCTAAAGTGTCGTTCACCTAGGCCTGAGGTACAGTAGTGACCTAACATTTTCTCAGCAAGTCCCATCGCAGACTCGAAAGTCAAGGATGCTCTTAGGATGCGTGGTCTGGAACTTTCAAGACAATGAAGTCAAACTCATGCCAAAAAAACATGTGTAAAGCCACTACTAGAATGCTGTCCATCTATTATCAGCGGCGCTCACATTAGCGACAAGCTGAGGATGGAGAGTATCCGACGATATTTCACGTCCAAAGTACTTGGCCAGGATTGTAAGATAGACTACATCTCACGGTTCTAAATGTTGACCCATTTCGGAAGAGGCTACTTCTTATAAGCCTAATATCCTTCTTTAAGCTATTGCACAAAGTGCCATTGCCAAGCAGCCAGGACTTACAGTTCCCACAGGAAGGCCATTACGAACTTCGTAGCCAAATATGCACAGTGAAAATAAAAGCCTTAAAGACACTACTCCATGGAAACCTCTTCAAAGTCATGTATTCTTAGATATGGCTAAAATCAGAGCCTGCAACTCCATTGTGGGGTGCAGAGACTGTTTACAGAAATAACTGCGTTGTAATGACTAAAATCACTGGGAATCCACTGATTTCTTCAGCACGAAACAAACTGTTGGACCACTAAATGTCTAAAAAACGAGTAAGATTTCGCTAATTACCCTGCATTAATGATAAGGGGGTTGGCTACATGCATATATATTATTAGTGTATCCTTTAGTTCCTAGAGGAACATAGGGCTTCAGCTGCGCACCTCCATTGCCTTCGGTTTTCTGACAACTTTTTCACCCCGCTCCAGGTCTGTCCACATGCTTTCATCTCCTCCTCGCATGACCTCCTCCAAGTCACCCTTGCACTGACGGCCAACTCGCCGCCTCCCTTTCGGGTTCCACTCGAGGGCTTGTCTAGTGATGTCACTTGATGGTTTCCTCAGCGTATGGCCAATCCATCTCCATTTCTTTCTGCCTATTTGTTTCACAATCGGTTCCTGATTGGTTCGCTCCCAAAGATCCCTGTTGCTGATCTTTTCTGGCCATCTGATCTTGAGTATTGAGCGGAGACAGTTGTTAATGAAGGTTTGAAGTTTGTTTGAGATGCTCTTTATGACTCGCCAAGTCTCTGATCCGTATAGTAGCACTAACTGACTTCACATTGGAGTTGAAAATCCGGATCTTATTTTTGATGCTGATTGCTGTTGACCTCCACACAGATTTGAGAGTAATGAAAGCTTGTCTTTCTTTTTCCTTATAAATAAAAACTCTCGTTTCTGTAAAATTTTATGCCAAGAGTTTGTGGAAACTATCACAATTATTTACCTTTCGAACACTGAATCCAAGAATACAATCTTATTGACAGATTATACATATAACTAACTATTTGGATTTGTGGAATTTTTAAACATAAACACATCTATAATTGTATATATTGTTGGATTTACATGTTCAAGTTGCTCTAAGTCAGTGAGTTTATGGTTGAGATATCATTTTAGTTAACTGTGCTGAACTATATTGCATGTTATTGTATTGTATAGTTGTTGTCGCTGTTTGCCCTTTTTCTGTGAACTGTCTCCTTTTGTTGGTGTTGTTCTCATTGTTTTGTCCGTTACTTTCCGATCTTGAGGGAAGCAACCCAAAAAGTCGCTTCTCTCTAAACTTTATCTTAATGTAACCATTCCTTTCTCAGGCGTGAGGCTGGCAACCCCACCCTGTAAACGAAATTGCTACAGAACCTTCAGCAGAATGAACCTCTTCGCATATATATTAAAATAAGCGAATTCTCAGCCAACTCTCTAACTGTCAATGTTCAGTTCTTACTACTCTGGACCTCACGCTGTCCCTCGAACACTTCCAGAAACAATTTGTGATAACCAACGCAAAAAAACAGAACACATATTGGCGACTCGAGAATCCTTTGTTCTTACGCCAATATGTAGCCAACAATAAGGTTATTATACACAAGGTCTAAGAATAAATGTTATAATAATAAAGCACGATAATACTTCTGATAGTTTTTATTTTCCACTGAACAGCGAACGATGAGACGATGACTGCTGGGTGGATAACTCCCGTGAAAATTATGGAGAAGTTGGGTTTGAGCAAACAACCTTGAACTGGTCGTTCAGTCTTCAACTGCATTGACAGGAATATTCTTATTTAGATGGAAATAGATGCAAATGTGCAATTAGTATACATGCGTTTCTATGAGAGCCGTATGATTCCGCTTATAACCAGACTTTGTCTTTTCTTGGTACTTTGGTGCTTGTTTCATCTCTCCTGTCTGCCTTGTATTCAAAGCTTTGCATACGAACCACATGACTGAAGTTAAACAGCACTTGATGCGACTTACTGATGCGGCAATCCTCAAGCTCATAGCTCATAATAAATCAACATCCAAAAAAGCTCCCGAATTATCATTCAAAGATGCTGAACAACATTATGAACCAGCAGTATCTATGACCTGCAATGAAGGTACACCTGGTTTCCAAACAGTCTTCTACATCTCAATTGACTTGTGCGTACAGCCATGCAACTGCAAATGGCGGTGGTGGCAGACTTTATAGAACTATCACTTATTCGATGCAGTATAACGTAGCCACAAAGCCATGACAGATATTCGCCTGAATCAAATATAATTTACTCCTAATGCTACCATTTGATAACACTGCTTAGAAACTGATACAAACATATTACTCATTTTAAGATAACAGATCATCTGACCATAAATCAGAAATAAGATGCAATACCGTGCACAGTACAGTCATGCGGGAGAACTGACTTCAAGCCTTATCTTTTGATCTTTCCGGTACGGTCCTGTATTTTTGTTTGTTAATGCGGAGACAATATTCCCATATCCCCTAGTGTACTACTTCCGCTGACCAGTTAGCAGATTAATCCGACTGACTAAAACTGGAAAGAACAGCACAATGTAAATTCACCACAAACCAAACTTATCTGTTTTGAGCAATGACTTATCCACGCCTGTGCAGATGGCATGTTCCTGCATAGACATGAATACATAAACACGTACAAATATATGAGAATAAACATTACTACTGCTGACTAAATAAATCCTGTCTTCAGTTTAAGCACTATACAAAGAGTATTACAATTAGAGGTGAAGAATCTGGTGGCTACTCGTACGTGCAAGGAAGGACCTGAATACCATCGTCCAAACGGTGAGCCTGCCGGAATTATCTGCACATTTACTGGGATACTGAAAAGAGTAGTTGAAAATGAGAAACGATAGCTTTCTGTTCAAAATCCAGTATGATTTTCGGATAAATCTATAAATTCTCACAAATTTCACTGTGAAAGTAAGCTTGGCCAAACTTAAGGATGTAAAGAAACCTGTGGCAGCAGTTTTTACAAATTTTGGAAAAAATGCGACGAGAATACAGTGGAATACCTCATTCCAGATAGCGCAGGAAAATGAAAAATTTCAGAGCTATGACCAACATGTACACTTGAATCTGAAAATTTCATGCTGGGCGGAGCAGAGAATAGAGATAAATTCTCAGCACTTTTTCCGGACGTAATTACGAAGTGGTGTGCTATGACGTATTGTGCTACTATTTTGCACTTACATCAACGCACCAAATAAACTTACGATATCTCTCACGTTCAGTGTGACAAGCAGGACCAGCACATGCTCACACTGGAAACGAACTGCAACAACTTGTTTAGTCTATCTGAAAATGGATTCTAGTTATCAGGTAACTAAGAAGAATACCAAGCTCAGTCGGCATGCAAGTGTGAATGCATACGCCGTGAAGCGAATATTTTTGTCCCCACACATCATGCACGTCGCATTAAGCCACCATTCAGAAAATACGACTGTTTATTTCAGAGTAGAAATCTGCTTTACCTTTACCTCGCTAAGCCAGAAATAATGCTGGTAGAGAGGAAAGGTTGGGCATGAGGCTAGCCACCCCATCCTGTAAAAATAAACACCGCTACAGAAACTTCAAGCCACTAGTTTGAAGGAGCCCTATGTTCCACTGGGAGCGTGAAGGAAAAATTATTATTACTAGAAATTCGCTCTGTAGAATCCTGCAAAAGTTTTGCAAGGTCCTTACTAGAATCGGAAATGCTACGTTTAGGTCAAGGAGTTGTATTCAGGGTTCCCCACATACACTGGAAGTAGTTCAGAGGATCACCACTGACTTAATCTTTGACATGGCCGAGGAAAGACCATATTACTGCAAAACGCTGCCACTCCCAACGAATTATTAACAGTCGAGACCTGATTCCAAGAAAAATGATGCTTGCGGCTTCAACCAATATGGGAATACGTAAGTTTGGACAAACTTAGCATCAGACATTCAGCTATTAATTAAGCACCTGGGTTTCATAAAGATTTGAAGTTGGTACGCACCGGAATATAATACGTGAGATTAACATAGGTAAAGAAGCATAATGAGCCACGAGGAAAGCAAGGAGAAAAGGAAACAGTAATAAGGAAAAACGTCATCTCTAATGAGATGAAGGGGTTATTTTCAACTGACCTACCGCGATGAATTCTCGCTCTAAATTTTGTAGTGGTTTGAGGAACAACTAGGCGAAAGGAGATTCCGCGCCAAAGTCAACAGCATCTTCCCATGTTGATACAGTTCGGCATTAGGAGCATCATGTGGTTCTATCCTGGTGCCATAGATATTTTTAGATTTTTATCAATGGCCTCCCACGCCGTCTGAGCTGCCCGGCTCCCCTCTACGCTTACCACATAAGGAGTTTTAGAGCAGTGAAGTTCTAGGAGGACTCAGATAGGCTGAAGGTGAACCTGAAAGTTCAGGAGGACTGGCCTTTTGTGCAAAGTGGTGCAAGTGTGCATCTGTAGGTTGTAGAATGTATGTTTCTCTCTGTGTAACGTTACAACAGGCCTTTGGTCTAGTTCTGTAGGGAGAAGTGGACACAAGCGCGATGTGTCGCCCAAATAAACCATATGCTGAAAGAGAGGAAACTTTGTCAACGTGGGTTTGAAGGTGAATTGACTACTGCATATTAGATAACAACTGACCACAATCACCCAGGAAAGGTATTCTAATATTAAGTAAGAGTGGGCTTCCATGTAACAATCCATGAATGGTAGCTCACTTCAAAGAGAAGGCTCGAGCGCGCGACCCCTTCTTTTCTATTCGGATTTATCACCCCCGAATCTCTTAACTAGCAAATGTGGCTATTGCACCGTCCGTGGAAATAAATAAGTGTAGGCTAGACAGTCATGTGGTGACGCAAGGACTGCGTCCCCCTAGATTTTCTGACTGCTTTATCTATTCATCCACTTATTACATGATTATTATTTTGATTTGTTCACACACACATTTTATACTTCAAGTTTCATTGTCACTTGCTTTGGCTAAAACCGAAGACCCTTACCTTACAACCAAGAAGCGAGCATGGAGAAATCAATCTGGTTTGCGCTAACTCGTTAGAATGGCATTGGATTGGACTAGGCACACAAGTTCTAACCTGCTCAGTGGTCGTAATGCCTGACGGTTCATAAAAGTGAGTACAAATTTTACCAAATTCACGCACAACTTTCCTCGAAACTGGTGCTTGATGAAACACTGATTGTTTAAGTAAACTATCAGCTGGTTTCTAATGTCACCAGCACTGCTTCAAATATTCTCAAGGTCGTATGATGGACAAGCTTCTCATGAACTTTAGCGACCTGGAGGAATGTTTAATTTCAGACGACTTATTTGAGAGTTATTTTAACTTCTATCTCTCACTTCCAGTAATAAAATATAGTAATTGAACTTTACTCTGCTCTCAGGTCTTCTCACGAAAGCTACAGTATAACCGTCTCAGTGGTGAATTCATACATTTCAACTCTTCTGGTTATCACAATCAAGACCTAGGAAATTATGGGTTGTCTGATGAAGATCGAGAACGAGTTATTCAATGGGCAGAAACAGAACGTCTTCCATATTTTATCCGGTATTTAATTAGATTCAAAATGCGTTAATACTTTGATATTTCACTTTTAACAGGAGTGATGTTTACCGCGAATTTCTGCTTTGCAAACTGCTATCTGCTCCATCAGATTTTGATTCGGATTATGCAGACTATTGGGTATCCAATGACGAAGAATTTACTAACAGCTTTCATTGTCAGCCTGGATTAAATAAATACTCTTGTATTTCCGAAAATTCAGATATAAGCACATATGAAGCTGGAACAGATAACAGCTGTGAAACCAGTTCTGGCCAGGTAGGCAGTTTGGCATAATTAGCTAGTATTTCCATATATATATATATATATATATATATATATATATATATATATAGCGATTATTTTGTGAAAAATTTTCATTTATATACCAATTTTGAACATCGTGAATAAATGTCCCTATGAACCCAAAACAAAGAAGGTTGCTTAATGTTCTCTCTCTGATTCAGTAATAAGATTGTGAATCCTATGTTGGCATAAGGTATTATGAATAAGGAACCCTTAACACAGGTGTTTTGCTTACCAGCAGTGATTAGCAATAGGTATTTGGAATATGTAGCAATAAATTATTGTTATAATTTATGATGGAATGTATGACAGCTGTCTTGGCAGTACTGCAGATCAGATTCCAACATGAACTGTAGCAGTCCAATTTGCTAATTTTCACAAAAGTGCGTACAAAGGTAGAAGGAAGAGATCTCATTAAAGCGCTGAACACAGATTTTAGATTCAGATTTGTTGGGTGAGGATAGAAGGCTTAGAGCTTATGTTGACCATTTCCTAGTAAATTTCTGTGGTTGTCCAAACCCTTCTTGAGCGAATCAGTTGAGTTTGCAGACACCACTTCTTCTGGTAGTCGGTTCAAAGAGTTTATGACTCAGTTTGAGAACCAGTACTCAACAGCAATATGACTTCTTCTTGGCTTTTGAACTCTCCTGCCATGTCCTCTAAGGTGTTCCGACCTGTTGGGAAGGTAAAGAGAGAATAGGTCAAGTCCGTAGTCATTATTCAAAGTTTTAAACATTGTGATTAAATCTCCTCTCTGCCTACGGTATGACAGGGAGAAGAGATTTAAACTGTCTAGTCTTTCCTCGTATGATAAGTTGGTCATTCCGCGAACCATACGTGTTGCCTTCCTTTGAACCCTTTCTATAATGTGTGAGTCCCCTTTTAGGCGAGGACTGGCGGCCCGGGTGCAGTTTTCCAGTGTTGACTTCACCAGAGGTGTATATAAGGAGGTGAACATATCTCTGGTAATTGTAGTAAGGGCTATGAGAATCACCCATACGAATCTGAAACCACGTGCGACCACCGCGTGACAGTGTGATGTAGTTTTTAAATCATGGCTAACTATGACACCTAAGTCCAAGTGAGTCTGAACTGATGGAAGTGTTATTCCCTCTAGTTCGTAGGAGCTGGTGCTTGCTTGTCCAATGGGCATGGTTGCACATTTCGCTATACTGATAGGGAGCATCCATTATCTGGACCACTCTGACAATTTGCTGAGGTCCTCTTGCAGTGTGAGTGTATCACCGTCGCCCTTCAGCTCTCCTCAAATTTTTAAGTCATCTGCGTATAGGACCATAGGGGAATCGGTGAACAGAGATAACTCACTGATATACAAAATAAATAGGAGAGATCCAAGTGCCTTGCCTTGTGGCACTCCGCTACGCAATGCTATCCAAGAGGAGAGTTTTGAGTTAATCCTAACCCTCTACCTACTATCTATGAGGAATTTCCTGAGCCAGTTTAATATTCTGCCTTTGATACCAAGACTTTCCAACTTCATAAGTAGCCTTTTGTGAGGAACTTTATCAAAGGCTTTGATGAAGTCTATGAAGACGACGTCAACTGGTCTTCTGCTGTCCTTTGATTTGACGCAGCTTTCTCTTACAGTAATGAGCTTTGACAGGCATGAGAGGCTTCTTGGGAAGCCGTGCTGTGCTCTGGATAACATTCTGTTGTTTTCCAGATATGCCATGACGCTTTCAATGATTATTCTTTCCAGTGTTTTGATCAAAGTGCTGGTGAGACTACTGTGCCTGTAATTTGAAGAACTTCGTCTTGATCCTCCTTTGTGGGTGGGAGTTACTATGGCGTCTTTCCAGCTATGCGGTAACATTCCACTTCGGAGAGATAGTTTGAAGATCGTTGTCAGTGGGCCGGCTATGTGAGCTGATAGCTTCTTTAGAAGCCTTGGACGAAGATTACCAGGACCCATTAATTTCCCTGTATCTAGTTTCATTAAGCAGTTGAGCACGATGCCTTGTTCGATGTCAGCGGAATCTATCCTGTACTCCTCTGATGCAGCCAGAGCGGATGCTATAGGCAGTGATGACTCCTGTGTAAAGACTTGGGGGGAAGTAGTCGGCCATTGATTCTGCTTTTTCTTGATCTTCTTCGATTGCAATATTGTCAATAGTTAGGTTTAGGACACCAATGGATGGTTTATTCCTGAAGGTAATGTGAGAGAAAATTTCATTAGGTTGTGCCTTTGCATTTTGACCCAGATTTGCTTCGAACTTCATTCTTGATCGGCAGATTTCCGCAATATCTTTGTTCGTAGCTTTGTTGTATAATTTCCTGGTCTAAGGAGTCTCAGGTGTGGCAAACAGGTTCCAACATATATGTTTGCATCTGACTTACTTACAAACCTCTCGGTTCATCTATGGGGGGAGGGCAATGTTTCCGACCCTTTGGGACAGACCAAGGGACAAAGAGTTCAGTTACTTGGGCGTAAAGTTGTTTAAATTGGTTCCATGCGGCTTCTGCTTGGGATTCTGAGTTGGTGTAACAGTTCACTGAGTCGGCTGCTGAGACGATCGCATTTATATCAGCTTTCCGAACGATAATGTTGGAAGCAAGAAGAATAATTTGGTGGAGAATAATGGGTATTTAATAAGTTTGGAATATTAAAGGAATTAATACATCTGCATTACTGTGGACGAATTTGAACCAATTCACTAAAAGTCTTCAACCCAGGATTCTTAGCATCCGGAAGATCTAAGTCAGCAAGTGCTTCAAACACACAGCCAGAGTCTAAGTAAACAACAGCTACCTTCTTCTGATTACCCTTAATTCCTTTTCATTTTTGTCCTACATCAGTTACTCGAAGTGATGTTCACGAGTGATAATACCGTGAGATTTTTTATGTTAAATTCATAAGCTTTAGTTTAATCGGTATTTATAGGCGTATTACAATCCATAACTATAGGTGAGATTTAATTTATACTTCCTATTATCTGATGGATTGATACTAGTTTTTTTCTAAGTGATTCGGATTTGTAGGGATTTTGGTAAAGTTCCACCACTCAGGTTTCATTAACGTCTAACATCATTTCGAAAATAACTGAGCGCTTGACATTCTCGACAGCTTTTTTCTCCTAGTGTGAATCTCTTTAGTATTGTATACGTAAAATTGAATCCTGGAGCTTCACTTTACTAAGTAAGCCAGTCGAATATCCATCAGACTGATAAGAGCCAGTGTGTGCTCCAAATCAATCAGTGAATGGCCAATGAGATTATTAGATAAAATGAAGGCTCTGGATGCAATCTCTGGTGGTGCGTAATGCTGAAGAACTTCAAACTAGAAGAAAATATCTGTGCAGAATTATTTTACCTACAGTGATTTTCTAAATGATATTGGCTTTCGATAAAAGCTACATGACAGTTATCGACTGAAGTGTTGGCGAATAATATACCGCCCGCATATTTATTCTCGTCAGTCGTCAAATGATTTAAATCACTTATAAAGAACTTAATTCGCGGATAGTGACTAGCAGTGGAATCCAGGACACCGCGCATTTCGTCCTGTTTCGGACTCGTTGGTGGCTGGATGTACCTGTATGTCCCAGTAAGTGATGATGTTCCCACAGAGGCTCGAACCCAGTGCTCATAGTTTGAAACGCCAAAGCGCTATCCACTAGACCACTTGGGCCACGAAAGCCACTTATTGTGCAACGGGTTATGTTAATTTAATTGAATTTTAGATTTTCCCATCGATTGATTGAACCGAATTGCCGATGTGTCATCCTGAGACCGAGAACTTCGGTTCGATCAATCAGTGGGAAAATCTAAAATTCAATTTAATTATAAAGAACTTTTTCAGTGTCAAATAGAATAGCCTGATTTGTTCTAACGAACTTATTTTAACTTATTATTTCAGAGTACTTTATTCTTTTTAAAATGTAATCACTTATTTTCTATATTTCATTTTTCCCATTACACTACGGTTAAAATTAATTGTGATTTTAGAATAATCAGTCCCCAAAATCGGACGTCAACTCTCCAAGCAATGAAGGCAATCAAGTCGTCAATGATTCGGTCAACTCTGAAGATACAGGTACGTTATCCACCTTGCTTGTTCATTTAAAATAAATAAGACTGGAATTTACAGTTTTTAGATATTTTTCTGCCGCTACTACCCATACTTCTCCTACTCGTATTATTATTACTAATACTAGGGCTAATTAGAAATTCTTATGAGTAATATAATAATAATAATAACAACCAATGTACAATAGCACATATTCGTCGGTTTGTCCTTCACACATTCTCCAGTCATGTGATGAATTCAGAATTTGATCCACATTCTAACTGGGAAAGTTCACTAAGAAGTCAGATGATCCAGAACGGAGAACTCAGTGGGGACTTTTAAGTGAAGATAAGGACAAGACAAGATTGCCTATCTACTACTGCCGCTGATATTCCTAATTGTGGTTAACTGGTTTATGAGGACGACTGTAGAGAGTGACAAGACAAGAATACGTTGGATCAATAAGAAGATTTTAGAAGGTATGGATTTCTCAGGTGATCTATGTCACATGTCACACAAACTCAAAGACTTATAGGTGGGAGCCGAAAAACTGGCAGGCAGAGAAGATACGACTTCAAGTGAACATGGAGACGACGCAGGTGATGATGATAGTCACCTAACAAAAACAACAGCGAAAAACTATCAATAACAAAGGAGGAAGCATCGTTTCAACTACAGGCGACAGGACTTTAAAACGGGAGCTGGAAAGGCAATAAAAGGGAGACCTTCATCACACTCACTCACTACAAACAACAAAATTCTGATTTCCGACACCAATCTTAAGTCAGTCACTTCTTCTATATGGGTGGGTCACAAACTTGTTACACGTATCATGAAAAGCATTTCCAACAGGCCAATCCTGATTTTTATCAACAGCTGCCTTTGCTGGCTCCATACTGAGGATCTAATAGCCGTTCAGTCAGAAGGAATTATCAGCTAGGAACTCTGGGAAAGAACTAATTGAGAACCTATCGCTGAACAGATATGTAGGACCAGCTGACGAGAGGACTGTGGAGAATAGAACGAAGCGAAGATGTGCTTCTGAAATCCTATGTTTGACTCTGAACCCAAGGGAACAGTAATAATCGGTTCCATCTGGAAATACTTACTGATTAAATGTCGAAGAATACGATAAGTGAACTTTGATTAATTGATAGATCGGCTCCAATTTTAATTTCAAAAAACCCCTCTTCTTCTTTGAAAGAAACTAGTTTCACACAGACAACAAAAGTAAATCCCAGGGACTGAATAGTCAAAGGCCTGTCCCCATAATCTGATGATCCTACAACTTTCTTCCGGAGATGATGTCATGAGTGTGTACTGTCGAAGAGTGATAAATTAGGAATAAAAAGCTGCCCAGTAATTCCTAGTGGTATTGAGAGGTGGTTCTCTAAATGATGTATCAACTCATGACGTAATAAAAATTTTTAACTGATTGAAGATACTCATTGGAATTTTTCAAAAGAATGGATACTGAACAAAGAGTACTCTTTTCGATAACCCCTTCATCTCCAGGCTCTACAGTTATATATTTTCACATTATAGTGAATGAATGAATGAATTAGTGTTATAAACAACATTAATGCTTTTTAAATAATATCGAATCAATAATATTGATAGATTACAGCTCAGTAGCATCAACACAGAATAAGCTGAATGTCAGAAAAATGAGGAAAGATAATATTACAAATTCATGAATTTATATTCTCTACTGAAGGCCAGGGCAGAAGTAGAGGATGGACTTGCTTCTTCTGCACACAGGGCACTGGTTGTTTGAGGCGAATCGCAATAGCCTCTGCTGTTTGGAGCATGCGTGCTTCGATGATTTCGGCAAATTTTTAGGCACCCAGTAGATTATAGAGAAGGTTTCTTCCACGCTGGCTGGTTAGCTTTGTGGCCAGTTTGCACCAGATGGTTCAATATCGAAATGTTAATGGTTTTCACTACACCTTTACTTAGCCATAGTGGAAGGTGTTCTCAAGCACGAAAAATCAAATTCCTAGAACAACGACCAATTTTTGACATTGAAGTGAACCAAAGTGACAGTTTGTCTTCCACACATCCTCTAGTCATTCACTGACTTCAGAATTCGACCCGCAGTTCAATCAGTGCAGTCTACTAAGTCGGGTGTAGGACAATTGATTGCCGATACCTCTGTACACAGGTGGTACTAAATATATATCGCAAATTGTTGGAAGTTAGAATTCATGAATCACTCAACCCCACCATATTGGCTGAATGGTTAACCGGCTCGGCTTATGACCTAAAAGTCTCCGATTCTACCCCCCCCCCCAGTGAGGTCATAGGTCCTTACTGCTGAATAGTGTCAGACTAGGATAAAACAGTTGTTTGGCACTCCTAATTTGGTTTCCAGTGAAAGTTCCCTTATTATCATGTATCGATTTGTCACAAAACTTGAAACCACTCAGATCCTTTTAAATCAATATTTGAAATATAAATCTGTCTAAGAGTTTCATAGTTTACACTAATGAATTTCAGATTGTGTACTTCAACTTATTGATCTCTACATTTTCATAGGTACAAATAAATCAGGAAGACGAAGAAGTCGAGAGTATTCGAAATACTTTAAAACAAGGTAAGTTATTCACATACAATATCTATGAATAAAGAGAAGTTAAATAAGAAAGACAATGTTTGACACTGACATTCAGTACATGTGATTATTTTGCCACATTTGTACATCAGCGGTTTAGTTGTAGATTGTTCTCAAACCACCACACTCCTGTCTGTTTGTATTCGATTCTCGGACCAAGGAAGACGGTTGGTTGAGTGTGTGAGGTTAGCTATCCCACCTCGTAAAGAAAGAAAACATCATCACTACCAATGAATTCTCAATGCTTGAAGCCCTATGGAAATACACTTGTAACTTATTAGCCAAGTATATGCGGAACAGTTGACAAGTTTAGTAAGGGACGAAACATGAGTCATGATTTTCAGTGTTAACCATCATCAAGCAAGTACCATACAGGAAACAGCTGTTCCTATGACTAGCCATCACTACTTCATAGGTTTACATTTCTACTGTGAACGGATTTTTCACCTGACTGAAAGCAATAAAATACATCCACATATGTCAAACTGTGGTGTGTACTACTGACAAGATTTATCAGTAGTATACAAACAGACATTCATTGATCGGTTCAAAAAATATCAAATAGCGTCAAAGCGAAAAAATTAACCAATGTTGCGGTTAAACACAGGAGACACGAAGAGAAGACAATGAAAATACGATAGGCAGAAGTAACACAACAAAATGGAAGAACTGTGCAAACGATGATATTCAGATAGAGATATTAAATTCTAAATAGACTATCCGTTACCAAATCCCTTAACTCCTACCACAACAAGACTCGATAATAAAGATCAGATGGCCAGTTAGTCAGAAAGTATAAGTGTAACGCGAGATCAGTGAATTGGCAACAGACTTTTATTAAGGGAAAATATTTATCGTGCTTACATATTCGCAGTGACATTAAACTTTCGCTAGGTTGGAGGAAAATAAATTGTTCTGATTGGTTGTCAACTGGCTTAAAGCTGAACAATTCGTCCATGTCCACCCACAAGGAAAATGAATTGCAGATTCGAGGAATAAACACTGCTATCTGTACAGCAATTGACTTAAACTGTTGATTTCAGTTTTGGCCGCTTCCTATCACAATCTGCATCAAACGACATCAGCGACAAGGAATCCTAACCAACCGTGAACCAGCCAACAGTCTGTTACCCAAACAACATATATGCAGAAAGAAATAGAACCGGTCGATTAGTATTACGCTTAGAAAACATTCAAGTGACATTATACATATCAAGCCGTCGACTGAACTCCAGCTGGCAAGCAAGCAGTTGGGCTTTGGTCACAGAGTGACCTAGAGGAGATCATATGAAGAATAAATGAAAGTTTACAGACAGTCACTGCTGTGTTACTCAGAATACAATGAACCAATGCCATGAGAATAAACAAAATGAGAAATTATTAACTGCACTTAATAGTGTTCTCTGAGCAGATTGGTTTAGTTGCGGAGCTTTCGTCGTCCGTCCTTCTGGACAACATCCCCTTTCAGCGCAATAGTTGGCATAGAGTAAAATGATTTAAATTACTTCATGAGTGACAGAATTGCGTCTCCTGGTAACCATCTTTACATATGTGCAATGATCATTTTCTATTGACTTGGATTTTAAACTTTCTTGTCACCGTGATTTACTTTTCATTAGTTGGTAAATTTGGTCTATATTAGCGTGTTTGTTAATCGCTTGCTGATTCATTTGAGTACCAGGCTTCTAGGAATTCCCTGACTGCACTTTCAGTGGTGTTTCCTCTGTCTAAGATTTCGACATTATCCCAATCATCAAACTGATGTCCATAATTGTGTATGTGCATTGATATGAAACAGGAATATATATCGTGTCTTGTCACGGCTGATTTCTGTACTTGGATTCTAATTCGAAGGGAACGCCCAATTCGGCCGATGTAATGTCTGTTATAGTTCATGCATGCAGTTTATTTTGTAAATGGTATTAATTTTATCTCCTTTTTCTGTTGGATGTGTCTTTCGGTTTGCACAATATCCATGAATTAAGTGATTCGGCTGGCTTGTGTGCTATGTCTATATCAAACGGTTTCAGTATTCTAGCTGTTATTTCAGAGATATTTCTCATGTATGGTAGGATGAATTTTATTGTGGTCTTTGATGATGGTTCCCTGTTGGTGTTGTGATTCAATTTTAAACACTTTTTGATGAAATTTTGAGTGGGATAACCATTCCTCTTTTTGAAGACCGTTTGTAGGCGTTTTTCTTCCATTCTTTTGAACTCTGGAGTGCTACCGTGTGTTTGAACTCTCTTTCAAACAATGTCTACACACAGTTTCTTTTGTGAGTGAGTAGTTGGATTATTGCTAGTATAGTTGAGTATGTGTGTTGAGTGTGTGCGTTGATTTTCTACATATACTTGTGTTTCTAAATTTCCTGTGTTGGTTCTCCTGATTAAGGAAGACATCTAAAAATGGGATTTTGTTATTTAATTCTTCTTCTTACGTGGTGAATTTGATGTCTTCAAACACGTTGTTTATTAATTTATGAGTATATTGTAAATCATTTCTCTTCATTATTATTACAAATGTATCATCAACGTAACGTACCCAGATTTTTGGCTTAATTATACGCAAAGCTATTAATTCTAATCTTTGCATGAAGGCTCCACCTATTAGTCCTGATATGGACGATCCCATTGGTGTTCCTTTTATCTGTTCATATATGAACAGAATAGACCTATCATCTCGCTATATGTTCTACTAGACTATCTCCTACTTATTAGTGAATTTAAGTAATATATCGAGTAACATCTCAGAAGAAATAGTGACAATTTATGCGTGTGTGTGTCTGTGTGTGTGTGGCAGTATAAAAGGCACTGATAAAGAGACACAAGAAGAAGGAAGATGACATCATCAGGAAGGATTTAAAAACCGACGGCCAATGTAGAGCGATAGGTAACTAATATAGAATGGATGATATCATTTTCAAATTGTAGAATCACCAATGATGAAAAGTGTATGGTTTATTTTTAACATTCAGAGTATATCAGTAGTATATAAAAAGAAGTTCATTGGCACAGAAAACATCAAATAGAAGGATGGGGGGATAGATTGAATGTCAGAGAAAGTAAACAATACAGCGTTGTGGAGAGATACATGGGAGACAACGTGAAAGGAACACAAAGAAAGACAATATGAAGGAGGAAGGCCAGAAGTAACAAAGCAACATGGAAGATCTGTGCAAATGGTGTGTTGAAGATAAGGTGTACATAATTTGGCTATATAGAGATGCCAAATTGCAAACAAACACTCCCTTACCAAGTCTTTCGTCTTCTATCCTTGGTGTGCGTCGGTGGCACAGTGGTTAGGACTCTCGCCGACCATGCACATAGTCCGGGGTTCGATCCCCTGCCGACGCGCATCCAATATCAATGGTCGGCCTGCAAAATTTGGGCTACCGATATCACATGCTGAAAATTTCATACTTGTACCAAAAATACAGTGTGGAATCAAGCTGCAATCAAAATAAAAAATAAATACTACTGTAAAAAGGCCAAGTTAATGTATTACCATCCAGGAGTGCAAATCCACTAATGACCATGAACTTATACTAGTCATTGGATAACATTACCTTCAATTTTGATCGGGCACTAGTAACTATTGTGATGTATCTAGCCCTTTTTTGGTGCAGACTGAATTCCATCAGACAGGTTCGCAGTGTGGTCACCATTCTGGGTAGCTCGCCATCACGGCGCACATTGATTTGTGATGGCGAGCTACCTAGAATGGTGACCACATTGCAAACCTGTCTGATGGAATTCAGTCTGCACCAAAGAATGGACTACACATATCACACTAACTACTAGTGTCCAATCAAAATATCTACTACAGTCCTACAGGAGGTCAATCGCGAGACCGAACAGCTCAGTGGTAACGTCTCTTACTGCAGCACTGGGTGACGCGGGTTCGAATCTCAGAAGGGATATGAATTTTTCCTTCAAGGTTGCACATACGCCTTGCTGACTGACTGGTGAGTGCCAACTAGCATGAAACCTAGGTACAGCCAAGGCTTCCTGTGGCTGATTACCTCCAACCATCTGCTATCATCAAGTACCTACAATTGTTATAGCGTCAATATGGACGCCATTCATGAACTAACTGAGGAGCGAATTTCACTCCGATCTCTTTTTTTAAGTAATAGTTAGACAATGAGTTGATAGCACGTAGTCGTAAATGTTCTTGTAGTGCTTCTCCTATATACATTCGGTGGTGTTCAATAACTGGTGATAGGCATGTATTTAAGTGTACCCAGTGTAGAAAACAAATGAGCATTAATAATGGTAAGTCACACACACTCAGTTCATTGTTTTCTAGGAGCTTTCTTTTCCACTTAAATACTGCCTCTGACAAATGATGCTCTTTGTTGGTATTAGATTGTCGGAGGCAATTGGCACAACGGTTAGGACTCTCGCCGACTATACACATGGTCCGAGGTTCGACCCCCTGCCGACGTACACCTGATATCTATGGTCGGCCTGCAAAATTTGAGCTACCGATATCACATGCTGAAAATTTCGTACTTGTAGCAAAAATACGGTGTGGAATCAAGCTTTAATCAGAATAAATAAATAAATAAATCGAATGAGTGTCAACTAGCACGAAACCTAGGCCGAGCAAGGCTTCCTGTGGCCGATTGCCTCCAACCCTCTAATATCTATGACAGTTCTCAGTGCAACATGATGGTGAGCCACCTAGTGGCATGGTGGCCACATTGCAAGCTTGACTGATAGAATTCAGTCTGCACCGAAGAGAGGACTAGACACATAACACCAGTTACTAGTATCCAATCAAAAGATACTCCATATCTGACATTA
The DNA here is from genome assembly GCA_944472135.2 of Trichobilharzia regenti. Classification (NCBI taxonomy): domain Eukaryota; kingdom Metazoa; phylum Platyhelminthes; class Trematoda; order Strigeidida; family Schistosomatidae; genus Trichobilharzia; species Trichobilharzia regenti. The sequence continues at coordinate 7,478,853 of OX235263.1, forward strand.
CTGGATATTGAAGACTGGTGTGAGATCAAAGTCCATATAGACGAAAAATTCCTTAGTATCTACTGTGCAATGGTTCAAACCAATGCAGAGATACATAGTCCTGGAAGATGAATATAGTCACGTAGCTTTTGGCAGGAGTTGATGTTATTGTTCACATTGATAGAAAAAAGTTCTCATAAATAAAAAAATAGAACAGTAGTCGCTCCAGGGCAAACATCGTTTGGGTTTTAGGAATTTATGGCAAGAAAATTCAGAAAGGAATTATGAAGGTAATTCCAAATCGTAATGCTGAAACTCTTCTACCAATTACACAAAGGTCAGCTATTCTTAGGACTACTAATCATACAGGCGAATGGACAAGATATACTCGCCTGTCAGATTTAGGTTTTATCCATGATCGAGTGAATCATTCTGATGATTTCGCTGACCCTTCCCCTGGGACTCATACTAATTGAGTTAACGACTTTTGGGGAAAAATGAAAAGGAGAATAAGAGCAATAAATGGGTCACAAATTGAATTCATTTTCAGTGAAATTGATGAATACATGGAGAGAAACTGGTTCGACTTAGGAACTGAGACGCCTCATTATCATCTGAAGGCTTTGTAAGTCATCTCAGGGGAAAATATCCTGTTTTGATGTGTTTCCATGTATTTCTCTTGCAATTACGTCATTTTTATGTAAAAAACCACTGGTTTCTATGATTGATTGGCTCACGGTCACGCGTGCTTTCGCATTCTATGGATCGTAATAGTTTAACTTTGCTCTGATTGATTGATTGATATGAGTTGGTGAATACCACTCGAGTTGGAGAGTACTACTTGTTAGGCAGGTAAATCGAAGTGATGTAAACAAAGAAAAGTTTTTTTTCACTAATCTTGGAGGTGAGCTCATTAACGGTGTATCTGGTGCAATTCAGCTTAGAGAACCGAATCAGTTGAAACCATCCGAGTTCCAGTTATCTCTTTGATTCTTCTATGTTACATCTAACATTGATCTGTAAAGTGTAAGGTAGCCCAGTGAGGGCAGTAAATAAAAGCCAGACTGATATAAGTATAAAACTTGGGCACTGTGGTATAGCATAACTCCATTATGGATAAGATTTTATTCTGATAAATCAAACAGTGTTGTACAGTAATATTAACTGTACAACACTATGTGATTTATCAAAACAAAAATCTTATCCATAAAAACCAAACTGATTAGCTGCTCTTTAGTTACCAGTGTAATGTGTCTAGTCCTTGGCATTACACTATTATTATTGTTTCCTTTAATTCCTAAAGGAACAAAGGGCTTCACCCATACGTCTCCATTGCGTTAGATTCTCTGCCAACTTTTTCACCTGGCTCCACGTCTTCCCACATGCTTTCATCTACTCTTCACATCAACTTTATGTCATTCCACCCACGGAGGAAAGATTCGCCGCTTCTAATTCGCGTTCTACTCGAGAGATGGTCTGGCGTATGATGTCACTTGATGATGGCTTGTTTTCTCAGAGTATGATCAGCCAATCCACGTCCATTTTCTCCGGCCTATTTATTGTACAATCGGTTCCTGCTGGATTGGTTCGTTCACTGGCAGAGATTCCTGTTGCTGATCCTTTATGGCCACCTGATCCTGAGTAGTACCCAGAGAAGACAGGTGTTGATGAAAGTCTGTAGTTTGTTCGAAGTGATCTTTGTGACACGGCGCTGGCCAAGTCTCTGATCCGTATAGTAAGCAGCAGTGACTTCACATTGGAGTTGAGAGTCCGGATCTTATTTTTGATGCTGAGTGCTGTTCATCACCTCCACACGGACTTGAAAGTAATCAAAGCTTGCCTTGATATCCTCGTCAGTTTCGCCTGTAGTTGAAACGATGCTTCCTAGGTAGTTAAGTAGGTAGGTAAAAGAGGTTGCTTCTTTCAGATTTCTCCCATTTATGCTAATTGTTGTCTGTTGTTTTAGTAGCTGTTTCTGTTGGCCAGGAATCTCCATCACCTCTGTTTTCTCTATATTCACCTGAAGCGGTGTCCTATCTTTGCTGCATCTTCTATCGTCAACTTGTTGCTTTTCACTCTCATATCTTCCACTTTGTGAGAAATGAGACACATATGTTATCGGCAAAGTCCAGATCCAGATCCTCCAATTGTTTTGTGTGGGTCAATTTTATGCCTGTTTCCTCGCTGCCTCCCGCTGTCTGTCGCATTATACAGTCTACTGCAATCAGGAAGAACATTGGCGATAGTAGACAGCCTTGTCTCACTCCCTTCCTCACTTCGAAGGCCTCCGTAAGTTTCCCGTTGTGGATTACCTGGCATGCAGCGTTGTCCTACAACTGTTGGATGAAATAAGTAATTGCTGGCGGCACCCAGTGGTAGCGAAGTAGTTGCCAAATCACCTCTCGATCGACGCTATCGAAGGCCTTTACAAAATCAATTCAGTTGAGATAAAGGGGTGATTACCATTCCAAGCTTTGTTCAATGATGATCTAAAGTGTTGCGATTTGATCGATGCATGACTTGTTCCTCCTGAATCCAGCCTGTTCCGGTCAAGATTTTTCATCCAGGGCTTGTTTGATTCTCTCCAGGATGATGCGGCTTAGTATTTTGCTTGAGATGGACAGGAGGATAATTCCGCGCCAATTTTTGAATTGGCTTAAGTCTCCTTTCTTTGGCAGTTTGAATAAGTAGCCTTTCTTCTAATCCGAAGGAAGGTACCTTGCCCTCTTTCCAAACCTTCTCTAGTAGTGGTGTCATCAAGTCTGGTAATGTCTCGGGGTCCACTTTCAATGCCTCTGCTGGGATTCCGTCTGGTCCAGCTGCTTTTCCAACTTTTAGAATCTTTATTGCCTTCAGGATTTCTCTTCTCGTTGAAGAGTTAAAGTTCACTGGTAGTTTTGCTTCCGTTGTTGGTATTATTGGGTGCGTTTTAGGTGGCGGTCTATTTAGAAGTCTTTTGAAGTGTTCATCCCAGTGTTTCCTTTGCTCCACCTCTTTGGTAATTAGCTTTCCATTGTCATCCTTCACAGGCTTAATTTGTGTTGAACTTTTCGCAATAGGGACCTAGTAGTTTTTTATTAGAGTGCTGCAAGGTCTCCTTTGCCTGAACCTTGTTCTGCTTATTATTATTACTCCCTTGAGTTCTGAGTAGAAAATACAGCTTCAACAACACACCTCCACTTTCTTCTATTTCTGCTGTGCTCTTCATTTGGATCCACGATTGCCTATAATCTCTGATCTTCTCCTCGCATAATCTCCACTATATCACCCTCGCAGTAACAACCCAATTGTCGTTTCCCACTTGGATTCCTTGGTGCTGGTGCTAAATGAGTTCTATGAGTTGTGGATTGTAATGTGGTCATTAAGTTAAGTCGTTTGTCATCACAATGAACTGTGAACTGAGGTTAAATGACTAGATGCTCTAGATAGACCTAGGTGTTTTCACTGTTGACAGTCGTCAGCAAGATGTATCTCCAATCCCAAAGGAAGTGATGCTATTCCTCCTGAATTTCGAGCTTCCATCATCTAGCGCTACAGTCACAGACGTTACTACTGAGCTATTCTGGATCAGTATTGATCTCCTGTAGTACTGTAATAGATACACCGACTGGTACATTGATTTAAACCTTGAATCATCACCAATTAATTACACCGGTAGTTCTTTTCATTCCTTTATGTGCCAAGTGAGACATAGGGCTTCAGGCTTTGAAGTTTCGATAGCAGTGATATTGCTTTTTTTAATCGGTTTGAGGTTGATAGCCTCTACCTGCTCAACCTTCCTTGTTTTCCCCCAGTTTATTACCGGCTAATAAACTAGGCTGTCAAATGATATCACGTGCTAGGCCGCTTCTCGACTGGAACCAGAGTAGGAAATGAGGAGTTGGGCTACAGTTAGAGGGTAACATGGTGGATTTCAAGAGAAGAGGAGATAAGAAACTGTGGGCAGTCGTGAGACCAGTTGATGGAGATGGCAGCAGAGAGTAGGATGAAGTGGAAATGTGCTTTTGAAACCCTATGTTCCACTTAGACACCAAGAGACACAGCAATACAATAATAACAATAATAATACTAGGCGAGGTTTAGGAGTTCACGTCAAGTGGGACCTTCTGAGAGATTGATGAGGATTCTGCCATTAAACCACCGACTGGCAAAACCACCACCCCAAGTAGGACTCAGACCTACAACCATTTAACCATCAATATATCAATCTTTTTATAAAAAAGTTTCTCTCTTATTTTTCAAACTTATTTTTTCCGCAGACGATTATCTATGTTCGAAGGTATTCTGCAAAGAATGAATAATGATCCTAATCGTCCAAGTCCCCTGTTAGAGCGAACTAGTTGTGAAGAAAATAGCCTAAGAAGTGATGCTGTCAGTAGACAACAACAACAAAAGCAACGCCGTCAATCAGAACCAATCAAATCACTTTATTCTTACTATTCGTCCTCTCCTTCTTCAAGAAATCATACAACATTCAATACCCTAGAATTTGTTCATGAGAGTTTAAAAGAATTACGCTTAAAAACTTCAAATAGTCAGAAAATATTATCATCATCATCGTCATCAAATAGTGGTAAAACAAAATCAAGGACATCAGAATACACATTGAAAAGTATACTACACGATGAGATGGATATGCAGGTTATATTTCATGAGATACAAGCTATGGAAGAGAGACAAAATATACCAATGCAACAATTGAAACAGATACTGCTGTCTTCTGTAAGTTTAATTGCAAATAACAAGAATAACTTTAAGTATTTCATTGTAGAAAATTGTTTGATTGATTTTAGGTTAGAAAACAAAGTGAAACAACAGTTAGAGAATCAGGGAGTACTGGATAGCTGTTTCGTCCTCGTTGAAGACTCTTCATCAGAGTACATATCTTTTGTATTCTTTGAGGAGCTGTCGTTGTCCCACTTCTAGACAACATTGTCAGAGCAGACAAGAAGAAAATTCACTCTTCCATATATATTTGCAATTAATAGTGTTCTCTGAGCTGGTTGGTTTAGTTGCGGAGCTTTCGTCGTCCGTCCTTCTGGACAACATCCCCTTTCAGCGCAATATTTGGCATAAAGTGAAATGATTTAAATTTCTTCATGAGTGACAGAACTGCGACTACCGGTAACCATCTTTACATCTGTATTGATCATTTTCCATTGGCTTGGATTTCAAACTTTCTCGTCACACGATTTACTTTTTAATAGCTGGTATATTTGGTCTATATTAACATGTTTGTTAATCACTGGCTGATTCATTTGAGTACCAGGCTCCTAGGAATTCCCTGACTGCACTTTCAGTGGTGTTTCCTCTGTCCAAGATTTCGACATTATCCCAATCATCAAAGTGATGTCCATAATTGTGTATGTGCATTGATACTAAAAAAATATATATCATGTCTTGTCACGGCTGATTTGTGTACTTGAATTCTAATTCGAAGGGAACGCCCAATTCGGCCGATGTAATGTCTTTTATAGTTCATGCATGCAGTTTATTTTGTAAATGGTATTAATTTTATCTCCTTTTTCTGTTGGATCTTTCGGTCTGCACAATATCCATGAATTAAGTGATTCGGCTGGCTTGTGTGCTATGTCTATATCAAACGGTTTCAGTATTCTAACTGTTATTTCAGAGATATTTCTCATGTATGGTAGGATGAATTTTCTTGTAGTCTTTGATGATGGTTCCTTGTTGGTGTTGTGATTCGATTTTAAACACTTTTTGATGAAATTTTGAGTGGGATAACCATTCCTCTTTTTGAAGATCGTTTGTAGGTGTTTTTCTTCTGTTCTTTTCAATTTTGGAGTGCTACAGTGTGTGTTTGAATTCTTTTAAACGATGTATCAAAAATACAGTGTGGAATCAAGCTGTAATCAAAAATAAAAATTAATGTATGAACTCAGTTTCTTGTGTGAGTGATTGGATTATTGCTAGTATAGTTGAGTATGTGATCTGTATATATATATATATATATATATATATATATATATATATATATATATATACAGAGAGAGAGAATATCTCGGAAATATCAGCTAGAATACTGAGACCGTTCGAAATAAACATAGCACACAAGACAATCAACACAATCACTTCATTCATCCATATTGTGCAGACCAAAAGACCCAACAGAAAAAGAAGGCAGGTTCAATAAAATTCACAAAATAAGTCGCATGCATGAACTGCGATAAACATTGCATAGGTCAATGACGGCGAATCCTTCGCATCCGAATCCAAGTACACAAATCAGATGTAAAAAGGCGCGATATGCATTCTTTCATATCGACGCATGTGTAGATAAATATGGGCACCAGTGTGATGATTGGAATAGCGTAGAAACTGTAAACACGGGAAACACTAAATGTAATCCCAGAGAATTTCTAGAAGCTTGGTATTCAAATGAGTCAGCCAGTGATTAAGAAACATACTACTGTAGAATTCGAAACATTTATTTCCCAATACGAATTTAAAACAAACAAAAACAAAAGGTGTCGTTAATAACGCAGGATTTTGATGAATTCATCGAATTTCGGAGGAACTCTACAGCTGACGATTACTCTACATACAGGGATATATATATATTATATCCATCCAGTCAAGTGTGAAGATGGATGTCCCACCGATGACATCGGTTGGCGCCAAACGCGCTAAATCACAAATTGGTAGAAGTAGTTAGAATTCATGGAATGGCCATTGAATAGGATTGGGTCCCAGTGGCTGAATGGGATACGAGGTTGATTTTTTAACCGATAGGTCCTGGATTCGAATCCTGGTGATGCATGGGTGCCTACTGATGAAGAGTCCCAAACTAGACTGACCAAACGGCTGTCCAGTACTCTCAAGTTTTCCAATGGTTCTCTAACTAATACCAGTTCAAGATGAAGTCTTCCAACCAACCGAACAAAATTCCCCAAAAAATCAATACTATAAACGATAACAGGAGAACTCTGTCTAAAAGGATCCATTATTCAAAATAAAACAACGCACAAAAGTACAGAACAAAACTGAAAGGGGTTTAAAAATCAATATTAAAGAGATAAAGAGAGAGAGAGACACAAAAGGGGACATAAAAGAAACATGCCCAGGAGATACATTTTAACCTAAGAAATGAAGAATCATTAGAGAGAAAACAGAATATTTACAACACGCTAGTGTATAATGACTTGATTTTTGAAACGATGAGTTTTGCTTTTTTTTGAGTCCTAGTGAGACTCTTATCACTTATCACTGGGATTGCAAGCACGCTACCAGATGAAGAGCTCCAAACCGGACGAAATGCAATAATCTAAATTCTACTACCTATCACCACAAGTCAAAATAATAAACAGAACAAGGCTGAAGCATTTTTTTCCTACTTGGGACTCGTCAGTCAGAGGTATCTACACCGCCTAGATATTGAGATAACAACTGGGATTCGAACCAAACATCCGGAAATTCAAAAACCTGATTATTATCCACTGAGCGTATAACTATACTAAAATAAAATTAAGTAAGTAAACTGAATGGTGTAGTATAATTGACGGAATAGAGTAGATTTCAACGTTAAAATTTAGCAAGAGACAAGTCAAAAAGAGTAGCAATAAGGATTACAAATTTTACAGGATGTGAAGGAAGAAAATAATGCAATAAAAATTTTAAAAAAAAAGCCAAAGATTACGTAATTCCACATTAGTTTAAGTGGCAGAGCACAAAAACTAAGTAGTACCAAGGAAAATCTGAGATAAGAAGTGATACATATAAGAGAAGCTTTGAAACTTAAAAATTACCCTGATAAATTATTCAGGAAATATGTGAGGAAATGTAAGAATAAATTAAATAATGATAGTGGTGATAGTGATGATAATAATAATAGTAATATTAATGATGATATGCATGTCAAACATGCGCAAGACAACACCAACAATAAGGAATCTAAATCATCAACAGTAAGTAATTCCATACAAGGAGGAAAACTCGGAAACCACCTTACGCAGAATCCTTATCAAGGCAGGAATATCAGTGGCTGCCATTCAAACCACCCACAAACTCAATTAGAAACAAGCTTTGTCAGTTGAAGGATTCTGTAGAGCCAACCAGACAAAACAACTTATTTTACTTGGCCTGCCTGCCTGCCTGCAATGATTGTCAGGTCAAATACACATAGGCCACAGTAGTAGAACGGTTGCAGTCAGTCAGACTAGCCGAGCATATATACCTAGCAAAATCTAGATTAGTTGACCCGATTAAGATAAGAAATCTAAAGAATATTTCAGCTATAGCACTCACTACTAGTAATTACACACAACCATGCAATAGGATAGGATGGGATAAGATGACAGTTTTAATATCTAATGTAACATCAGGGTAGAGGGAGAGATTGATAACAGAAGCTTTGTTTATCGAATCAACTGCGAATACATGTAATAGGAATGATTCAACGCCTGTCCACTCGGATATCTGGAAAACTCAACTACCCCAACAACAAATAGGAGAAGACAAAGAAAACTATAAAAATCAAATCTCGAAGTCGTGTGACAAAAATTGATATGATTATGAACAATAAATTGTGTTCGAAACGTCATCCAGTATACAATACTGTTTCACTGTGTGATACACCTAATAAACAAACTAATATGGAGTTACTTACTACCAAAGTGCACAGGTTTTACACATATATATTTTTTCGATTACAGCTTGATTCCACACCGTATTTTTGGTACACGTATGGAATATTCAGCATGGATATCGGTAGCCCAAATTTCGCAAGCTGACCATAGATATCAGGTGTACGTCGGTGGCAGGGGATCGAACCTCAGACCATGTGCATGGTCGGCGAGAGTCCTCACCACTGTGCCACCAACGCACAGATTACATATCCGGTGTTAAGACAGAGCAGATTCATTGTAGATTTGGTGAGTAAATAAACTTATTTTGTATCTAAAGCTCGGCTACTCTAAAAGTTTCACTACAAAATCCATGCAGCCAAAATCACTAAAAGCACCTACACTTTCTTCTTCCAAAAGATTTCTCTACTTGAATCTACAATTCAATGGTGAATCATCTACAGAAATAATGAGAAACTACCTGCCTCACTCGCTGAAGAAAACCTCCTCCATGGCTGAAGTTGTATTGACTTTCTTCACAAAACTTAATGATTCTGATGAACGTAAAGGATAAACTGCCACTGCTGACTGGCTATTCGCATCAATGTGTCTCTATCAACCAATTGATCTGATCGTGTGGACTTAGTTATGCTGGCTGCAATCAGCATTTACTATCCAAATGTAACATTGAATACTTACCCACAGTTATGGTTTTATGAAGGAGGAAAAGGAAGATTTCCCATCAGCTCTGTTCTGGAACACTTGATCGAACCTGAACGCCGAGCTAACTCACAAAACCACATCAAAGTCATCTGTCACTTATTTTGACATCTGGAAAATTCTACTACCACACCTACGAGGACAAATAGGAGAAAACAGAGAAAACTATAAAACTGAAGCCTCAAAGTCGTGTGATTATAACTGATGCAATGATTATGAACAATAAATTTTAGGATACAACTGGTGGATGGTGGCTAGCAGTGGAATCCAGGAAGCGCATCTCGTCCTACTTAGGACTCGTCACTGGATGTACCTGCATTTCTCAGTGAGTCAGTGATGATGTTCCCACCGAGGCTCGAACCCAGTACCCATAGTTTCAAACGCCAAAGCGTTATCCACTAGACCACTTGGGCCACAAGAGCCACCTCTTGTGCAACGGGTCATATTAATTATTGAACTGAATTTTTGATTTTCCCGTCGATTGATTGAACTGAAGTGCTCGGTCTCAGGTTGACATGTCGGCTTCTTGTTCAGATGCTTCGACGGTGGGAACATCATCACTCACTGAGAAATGCAGGTACATCCAGATGACGAGTCCCAAATTGGACGAAATGCGCATCCTGGATTCCACTGCTAGTCACCATCCACCAATTGTATCCTAACTAAATGCCCAGACATCGTCGAAGCATCTGCACAAGAAGCCGACATGTCAACCTGAGACCGAGCACTTCGGTCCAATCAATCGAAGGGAAAATCAAAAAATCCAATTCAATAACAATAAATTTTGTTCGAAACATTGTCATCCAGTAAATAATACTGTTTCACTCACTGTGTGATACATCTAATAAACAAACCTAATCTGGAATTACTTACTACCACAGTGCCAAGTTTTACACATATATTAAGAAGGATATCTGTAGATTTTTCATTGCACAAAAAAGACCAAGTTGTTCGATAGGCGTGAACGAGTTTAGCTAGCTGCAGAATCGGTTCTGCCTAGTGACGTTCTCAATCTTCTGTTGACAAGTGCTGTAATATTTTTTCACCTTTGTAATCATTTTGAATGTAGGTGGTCTTTTTCTCCTTGTGTGATTTGTTTGTTCTTTTTTTTTCATATTTTGATATTTTCACCAGCGTGATGGAATGAAAGATTTTATGGCTTATCTAGTCACTACAAATGGTATACACCTTATTGATTTTTGGTTGGATTGTGAAGCGATCAAAATGATTACGTCAGAACAAGGAGAAAAAGAGAAAGAGGGAGAAGAGGCGGACGAAGGATGTACTGTCTTTAATCGAATCAAGATGAAGTTTGATTTAATTCGGTAATAGAAAATGTTTACTTTTATCTCACAAAGAATCAGATCACAGTGATATACATATATGTTTTCTTGGATACGGTTGATAAGTCACGTTTTATAGGATTCGTATGTATATTCTTATCTATACAACGTGGTAGAAATCCATTTTCTACTAGGATTTTCCTCAAAAGGCATAACTTATCTTTCACAGTATCCGGGCTACATATGCGCCGAATGCAAGTGGCAAGCGACCGGACCAGGTTTCGTTTTCGACCGATGGGTACCAAGCTGTAGAAATTTGTCAGTTGACCATTCTATGACAGCTTACGATAAATCGATCTCTTCAGACTTTGATCGGTCCTTTTTGATTATGTTCAAAACTTCGTCATCTAGTTAGTAATACTGTTTTACAGTGTTACTTATATATTCTTTTCAATAATTTCTCTTCAGGTTCTTACAATTATAAAATATAATATATATGTGCGTCGGTGGCACAGTGGTTAGGACTCTCGCCGACCATGAACATGGTCCAGGGTTCGAGCCCACGCCGGCGCACACCTGATATCTATGGTCGGCCTGAAAAATTTGGGCTACCGATATCCATGCTGAAAATTCCATACTTGTACCAAAAATACAGTGTGGAATCTACCTGTAAATCAAAAATCAAAAAAATATCAAAAAAATTGATAAGTTCACATCGAGAAAATGAATGCTAGACACGTTACCCATTTCGAGTGTGAATTTTGTCGCAGGATGGCAATCATTGAATACACTTAATATATTATTCAGGTTACAATCAATATTACAAATAATAAAGGTGTCATCTACATACCTCTTATACATTTGAAAGCTTTGGATTGTAGGCTTCAACTGACCATTTTCTAGACTGGACATAAAACAGTCTGCAAGGAAAGGACCCAAGGGAGAACCGCTTGCAATACCATCCTTCTGTCTGTAGATTGTTTTATTGCAAGTAAATTGTACATTCAATGTACATCTCAAAAGTGGTTCTTTCAGATCTGTAGTGGGTATCTCTATATTCAATTTGTTGTCTTCAATATATTTGCATATAAAACACATGGTTTCTGTCAGTGGAACGTTCGTAAATAGGGATTCTACATCCAAAGACAACATATGTTTATTCAAAGCATTTGTATCCTGTATACATTCAACAAATTGGAAGGTGTCCCAAAGGGAATGATTAGATAGTTGTCCCCTGACAGGTTCGAGGATTTCAGCTAACCACCCAGCTACTGGATGATAGGGCGAAGTGGAAGGCCAGCTTTGTGTATCTTCGGTAGACCATAAAGTCTTGGTATTAGAGGTCCTGTTGGTCTGATCTTTTCGTACAGTTCTTCACGAATGATATGATTGTTCTTCCCTCTCTTTAAAGCTTTGGTAAGTTGTTTCTCAATTAATTCCGCTTTGTTTTTCTCTTTTGGTTTCGAGAATTTACTGAGGTCTAAGAGTAGATGTGACATTTTATCGATGTAATCTTTACGATCCATAATAACAACACCTGCATATGTAACCCTGATACTGTGGAAGATGAGTTATATCTTTTTAGGAAAATCCTAATAAAAAATGGATTTCCACCACGTTTTATAGATAAGAATATACATTCAAATTCTATAAAAACGTGACTTATCATCCGTACCCAAGAAAATACTTTACATGGGCTTGGATATACATATATATGTATTTATACCTCGGGATTCTGTTGGGAAGCCGTGACCAGTTGGGTACAGCAGATCGAACGTGGTGACAGTTACTCATCTAAGAAGACAATGTGAAGTGGTCGCGTTATGTAGTGAGTTGGCAGAAGCTAGAATTCATGGGTTGGCCATTGGATCGTATCCCAATGGCCTAATGGTCTACGAGCTAGCCCGCTAACCCTGTAGCCAGAAGGTCCTGGGTTCGAACCATGGTGGTATGTGGGTGCGCACTGCTGAAGAGTCCCAAACTAGGCTGACGAAACAGTTATCCAGTACTCCGTCGTTTTTATCCAATGGTTTTCTCTAACTGATGTCAGCCCATGATGAAATCCTGTAACCAACCAAGTTTCAAAGTTGTATGGAGTTAGGATTGATGATAGGATAATGAACAATAATTGGTGGATGGTGGCTAGCACCAATTGTATACTAATTAAATGCCCAGACATCGTCAAAGCATCTGAACAAGAAGCCGACATGTCAACCTGAGACCGAGCACTTCAGTCCAATCAATCGAAGGGAAAATCAAAAATTCAATTCAATAATTAACATGACCCGTTGCACAAGAGGTGGCTCTCGTGGCCCAAGTCGTCTAGTGGATAACGCTTTGGCGTTTGAAACTATGGGTACTGGGTTCGAGCCTCGGTGAGAACATCATCCTCTCTCAGTGAGAAATGCAGGTACATCCAGCTGACGAGTCCCGAATAGGACGAAATGCGCTTCCTGGATTCCACTGCTACCCACCATCCACCAATATTATAATAACGAATTATGTTCAAAACTTCGTCATCTATTTGGTAATACTGTTTTACAGTGTTACTTATATATCCTTTTCAGTAAATTCTCTTCAGGTTCTTACAATTATAAAATATAATATTTGTGGTCGTTACAATAAAGATAGCCAGGTATGCGGCGGATACATTTTTAACGTAGAATAACAGATTAGTTATGGGGTGTCAAAATATAAATAGTCGTATTTGTGTGACAAACATCGTGCTAGGCTGAAATCGATTACCAAAATATTGTAAAACAGGAGACAATGGTGGTGATTAATCATGATAGATTTGTAGAGTGTGGGGTAGGGGAAATTGACAAATCAGTTCAAGGTTATCGAAGGTGTCAGATGAGTGGCTAGTACGAAGTGGTCTGTCTTTAACAGCTTTCGGGGTTATATACCGAATTCCGAAGTCGTTATCACGTACAGTTCGCTTACGTCTCCTACACATAGCTGAAGCTGTTGCAATAAGATCGACTAAACCAGAACTTTGTATCCAAAAAGAACACGTCCAAACGCTGTTCCTACAGTGGCCAACCTTAGATTGAAGATTTTTCTTCGCACCAAGAGTGCTCCTTCCCTTAACCCTCTTGGTTTTTTTCTTTCTTTTTTACTTTGCTTATTATTATAAATATTATTATTACAGTTATTATTATTCGTCATAATTTATGCCCTTTATGCAAACATTCCCTCAATACTATCGAATTTTCATTTATACGGACCTATTATTAGTGATATTATCTGTTTTCTCAATGTATGCCTCCACCTGTTTCATTTAATATATTCGTTATCTCACTATGATCCTCTCTCCTGTTTAACTCAGACCACTTTGTACTAGCCACTCACCTTACACCTTCGATAACCTTGGACTGACTTGTCAATTTCTCCTACCCCACACTCTACAAATCTATTATGACGACTAATCACCACCATTGTCTCACATTTCACCGAAATATTTTGTAATCGATTTCAGCCTAGCACGTTTGTCACACACATATGACTATTTATTTTGACACCCCATAACTAATCTGTTATTCTACGTTAAAAAATGTATCCGCCGCATACCTGGCTATCTTTATTGTAACGACCACAAATATTATATTTTATAATTGTAAGAACCTGAAGAGGAATTATTGAAAAGAATATTCAAGTGTTGGTTTGCAGGGATTCGGTTGATTGGTTACAGGATTTCATCATGAGCTGATATTTATCGGAGAACCATTGGAAAACCTGGGAATATCAATGAGATGCTCACTAGCGACTTGCCCTATTCAGGTAGGTAGTTACCTGGGGTTCTAGTGGGAAGTCGTTACCAGTAGGGTGCAGATGATCGGGTGTGAGGACAAATACTCGCCATGGATGACATTGGCTAGCGGTTGTGCTATATCGTGAATTGACAGAAGTTAGAATTCATGGGCCATTGGATCGCGGGTTTCAGTGGCCTAATGGTGCACGACCTCGCCTTGTAACCAGGAGGTCATGGGTTCTAATCCCGATGGGTGCGTATTGCTGAATAGTCCCAAACTAGGCTGACGAAACAGCTGTCCAGTACTTTTAGGTTTTCCGGTGGTTCTCTGATAAATGTCAGCTCATGATGAAATCCTGAAAAGAATATTCTTCGTTCAGATTGACTTTTAATTCATGTGATATGGGAATATTTCACATTATCAAATCTTACTTATATATCCTTAGAAACAAAAATTACACAGGATTAGGATACAATTGTAAAATAGTTATTATAAACGAATTATAAATGTGAACAAACCTAAGATAGCTGTTCTTATAACTGAAAAAACTGGGATGAATTAAACGAAGACAGCGAGAGTTGGGGATCGCATACAATAGCGAACGAAAAAAAGGTACGAAGGAAAAGAAAACGGAAGCTAAGGGAACATACTGAACTAGGTCCATGATAGTTGTAGCGGTTGGACTAATCTTTTTTGTTTTGAACACACAGCTCCGGCTTTTCAATGCATATTGCGAGGGATTCTGTAGTACAGAGAAGTCGGAAACATACTGTTTTTCGTAGGTAGGTTTCTGTTGACTTTGTAAATTACTTTGAATTAATCAGTTGAGATGTTGTTGGAGGTGTGGATAAGATGTTCAATAATGGCACTTATGATTGAACCGGTGCCTCCAGCAAACAAATTGATTTGAAATTAAATGTTACCACAGTGTGCGTCAGTGACACAGTGGTTAGGACTCTCGCCGACCATGCACATTGTCTGAGGTTCGATTCCCTGCCACCGACGCACACCTGATATCTATGGTCAGCTTGCGAAATTTGGGCTACCGATATCCATGCTGAAAATTCCATACGTGTACCAAAAATACGGTGTGGAATCAAGCTGTAATAAAAAAATATATTATTACATATATCGGTATGCATTGAGTTTAGCTAGTCTAAAATAACGATAATGAATGATTCGCAGTCCCAATAAAATTAAGATATGCGGTAAATCAGATATGTGATGATATCATAAAGACACTTTATGCGATTAACCAACAAGAGCGAATCATCAGTCCGTCAGAGTTTCAGGTTCATTTCTCATGAGTCTGGTAAATGTTTGAGAGTAAATATCATTCAGTTGACCATCTATTACAATAAGAACTAGACAGTCTTTTTTTTTAATTTTCCTTATTGCGAGTGGAACACGAAGCCTCGCTATCAGTGATTTGATCTTTAAGAGATGGGGTTGCTAGCCTCAAGCCCCACCTCCCCTCCTTACCGGGATCACTGTCGGCCTAGTGGAATTTAGGAGTGAGTCAACCGGGAATTGAACCCCAGAACACATGAGTAGTTGGAGAATGCCTAACCAGTGAACCGACAGCTCACAAACAGAACTTAATACTTATTATTTATATAATTAATAATTAATTCTGTTTTCAAGTGTTCGTTTGCACGGGATTTGACTCTATTCAAGTTAGGTGATAGATTGATATCATTTAAGGAACTACTGCAAAACCCACCAGAGACTACTGGGTAACTGTTTCACATCAGACTTTGACTCTTCATCAGTGTGTACACATGATACCACAGGAGATCGAGCCTAGCTACTTCTTGTTGCAAGGTGAACTCATTGACCACCCAGCCATTGAGAGTCTAAAATGTTAGGATGGACTTCGTATCAATTTGTTAGCCGTGAAGTCATAATTGGTGCACGCACTGATATGATAACCTAATTGGACAGACTGTGGCTGATGTTTTTTATAGAGGATCTTCAAGGTCATGCAATCAACTGGACATTGATTATCTATCTATGGCATGAATTTACCCAAAGGATCTGTAAAATGTATATACCCTTAATTTTTTAAGTAATGCAGTGTGTTGTCGAGGTTGTCACTGTTGTCGGTGTTACCTGAGTTAAATCTGAATTCTATGTCGATAATAATAATTTACTTTATTCCAAAAACATTACTCGTGATACAGAATAGAATTTTCATCATTAATCACAAGTACTGCACATAATTTACTCAAACTATAATTAAAATTAATCACACAGAAAATCTTCCACATTTACATTTCCTGGGTTACTGAAAAAGGAATATACCATCCTGAGAAGGATGTTGAGGGTAGTTAGTCGGACTAGAGGTGTAAAACTCAGTCAACTCGTCACTACATTAGTAGATAAGTATCTGAATACATGCGAGAAATGAACTAAAACCATACTCTCTGACCCCCAACACCCCCTCTATTCCCAACTCTCTCCTTGCATCTCATCAGGTAGAACCAGAAATCAGTACAAAATAATATATGCTCGTACAACCAAGTATAGGAACTCAACGATACCAGATTTGGCCCGTGTTCTAAGTGACAGAGACAATGTTAAGCGTGAAACCTATGACTTGCTTTGTTGTTAATATCATAAATTTGGCCCTTGTTATTTTCCCCTTATACTCTCTTATTTGTACTCTATAGTGAACAACCTTCTTAAACATACTTAGCTACTTAATATTATTATCATTGGCTTACTTTTCTGTACTTTACTCTATTCCTTCTTTTGTATATCTACTGGGTCTGACTATATTATCACTAGGATTATTAGAAAATTATCCTGTCATTAGCCATCATGTAATATTAGTTTTGTGGTTGTTCTTTGTTCAGCACTATTTAACTGGCAATCTTGGTTGTGAACGCCACTATCACCATCTTAAAAAAAATTTACTCACACTACCACAACAAACACCGCATTAGACCTGACAATACAAAAACCCTGAAATGTTTATTTTATGATTGTTTGGTGTAGTTCAAATCAAGTTAACTGATAATCATGGCGATAAACATTCTTAAATATCATTTCATAACTTCTTGTCTGATTATAGCTGCTACTGTTCACCACGCATACACATATCGTAGCTTCCACTACCCAATACTGAAATATTTTTCATTATTCGTGTTTGTCTTCCTTTCTACTTGGTATTTTTATTTGCATTTTTTTGTTATTTCTGTGTTTCTTTTATGGTTTTTTGTTGTTTTCTTTATATTTATTTTTTCGTAATACTCCTTTTAAATGTACGATGAAATTAGATGCAATATTGCAGATATGTGCTGAAAATTCCACACTGTATCACTAGTACTGTTTCTGGAATAAAAGCGAAATTGTTAAAAAAAATAGGGGTAATGTCAAAAACATGCAGCATATAAAATGGAAATAATAATGATAACAGCTAAGGTAATAATAATAATAATACAAGTGAAAATTACCGTGGGCTTGTTTCACACAGTATTGTCGATGCGGTATAGAAATCCTAGCATGTTTAAAAATATTGAGTATAATGTTCTCTTTACATGATGATGATGGTGAGGGGAAAACAAAGATTACAGTAGTCATAGAGATAAGATGGTGTTTGCAATTATGGAAGTAAAACAAGCGAAGAAGTAACATGACCGTAAATATAATAGAAATAATAAAAGTAAAACTTGAAGGTAAATCAGGATGGATGGAGGAAATTGTTTATTTACTAGATGAAAAAAGGTTAGTTAATTCTTCTTGCCTGACACTATTTTCATCACATAAGATACGTGCCAAGTATGGTATCATAGAGTTTTTATACTTGGACCTGCGAACATACAGTTTTCTGAAGTTACTTCTTGTTCTACCTGGGGAGATGCAAAGTGAAAGCTGAGGGTAAAGTGGATGCTCCAAGTCAGACAAAATCCCTTTAGCAAATTTATTGCACGAAGTCAAGTGCCTATCGATAACAACATTAACTACGTAGTCCACTGGAACACCGCTCACCCTACTGACAGTCTTCAGCATTCTACGAATTGTGACATTGTCCTTTTTAAGCAAACCAGGAAAGAATAAGGGTGAACAATAAAGAAGAATGGGTAGGACGCAAGAGTTTATGAACTGTAAGAGGAGGAGTTGAGTTATACCCGAGTGCCTTAGACGAGGGAAGGGATATTTTCTAGGGATCACTTAGTTATGGTGTCGCGTCTGGAGACGGATTCTAGTCAAGTCAGCCAACAACCGCAAATCAGTAACACCATTATAACACCCAAACTAGGACAGAACAGTTACCAAGTACCTCCTGATGGCTTCCAGTGGTTCTCTAACTAAAATTAAACCGTCGTACAACTTGAAATAATTTGAATAAGGCATTAAGAAGACAAATTTCGCCAGATGATATCGTCATTCCGTAGTTTCTTTACAACCGCTTTACAACTAACATGGTTAACAATGATAAAATAAAGTTCATGAAAATTACTCAGTTAAATAAAAACAAAAGTACATACTAATGACCAATCATATTAAGATAGGTCATGCAGTCCAGGGTAGGCGAAGATTGAAGTCTATTGATTTTTGTACACACAGTTTAGGCTGTATGTGATTAATCCAAAGTGCTTCCATCACCTTCAATAACCTTGAATTAGAGTTATGTGAAATAATTGTGAAACAGTCATTAATATTGATTTTGTGACCAGACATTAATAAGTGTTTTGCAATGGATGATGCTGGATTTCTATTAAGATTAATCGCGTTAGGATTTTCGATATGATTTACTAGCCATTTTGGAATATGTTCTTTTCGACGACATTGGAACATTCTGTTAGTTCTACCTATATAGGTGTCACCGCAGCTGCAGGTGAACTTGTAGATACAGTTTGAAGTAGAGTCCACAGAATTTCGTCCTTTAATCGTAGGAACAGGGATCGAAAATGTTCGGCAAGTGAGAAAAAGAGATGCGGCGTAGAATGTGCGTTTGATGGCTGACCGAAGTCTTTGAGCTGTCAACTGCATAATCTGGTCGCCCTTGAATGGTAGATTAATAAAGATGGCTTTCTTTGGTACAGAAGCTGTCTTTTCAAGATGTGGTCTATCCTTACCGTGACAATTGATGAAGTTTTCTGGATAACCATTGGCTAGTAAAACTGAATGTATATGTCGAAGCTCATCCATCAATGTGTCACTCGTGCATATTTTTCGAGCCCTTGAGAACAAACATTTCACCAGGGAACGTTTATACTGGATAGGAACAAAACTGGTAAAATGAAGATATTGTCCACTCCACATCTGTTTACGAAAAATAGAGCGCTGAATCGTTCCATCATTTCTCCTAGTCATAGTAATATCCAGGAAACCGAGTTTGTTATTGGATTCTAGTTCGGAGGTCACTCGAATATTTGGATGGATATGATTAAATAGGGTGATAAAGTTTTCAATAGATTTGCTATTATTACTAATAATAAGAGTATCATCTACATAACGTTTGTACAGCATAAATTCTCCAAGCATACCTTGCATTTGTTTCTCTAATTTCGACATAAATATATCTGCTAACAGGGGCCCCAGAGGGCTACCCATTGCAACACCGTCGATTTGTTTGTATGCTTTTCCTTGGAATGTGAATCTAATATTTTCTGTACACATTAAGATGATGTCTTTGATGTACGTTACAGGAATAGGTAAGTTTATCCCGTTGCTTGTGATGTAGTCGCAAATGAAATCAACAGTTTCATGAAGGGGAACATTGGTGAATAAAGATTCTATGTCAATTGAACACATAACCTTTTCCTTAATGTTCAAGGTGTCTAGCATTTCTGTAAGATCAAATGAACTTTTTATAGAATGATTTGATAATGAGTCTCTTACAGGCGTAAGGACCTCTGTAATCCATTTGGCGATTTTATGGTAAGGAGAATTTGACATATCTAAGATGGGTCTCAGTGGGTTCCCAGTTTTGTGGATCTTCGGAAGGCCATAAAGCTGAGGAGTATGTGACCCAATTGCTTTAAGTTGTTTATAAAGTTTTTCATTTATAAAACCATGCATCAGTAAAATTTGAAGCTGACGATTGATCTGCTTTTCCACAAGCAGCACATTATCAGTAGCATTGTCCACCAGAAATTTGGACTGATCCTTGAGGATATCCTTCATTTTATTTTGATAATCCGATTTGTTCATAATGACAACGCCTTCTCCCTTATCAGGTTTAAGGATCACAAGATTATCTTTTTGGATTAATTCCTTAAGTGCGGCGTGGTGTTCTTTTGATAAACCATTTTTCTGGTGTATTCTAGCATTTAGAAATTGATGAGAAATGTATACCATTTTAACTTTAAACCAGTCCAGATTATCTCTACTAGAGGGAGTTAAATCAGAGATTTGGTCATACAGGTTTTCATACTGTGACTGGACTTCCATTTTGTTAATTTTTATGGGAATAGTTTTGTACTTCAAACCATAAGATAATGCTTCCATGTTAATATATGTGTAAAACTTGGGCACTGTGGTATTAAGTAATTCCATATTAGTCTGATTATTAAATGTATCACTGTTTCACTGTGTTTCACTGTGTGATACATTTAATAATCAAACTAATATGGAATAATGCTTCCAACTGTAGTTGGGATAGAGTGCATGTAGATAAATTAATTATATGTTTGTGTATATCCTGAGGAAATTCCAAAATATGATTCGAATCTTTCAAAGATTTTGTTAACTTTTGTTCGGTGGAACTTATGGTCTTTTTTATCATATCATTGCAAAATACCGTGAATATGATTGGTCATTAGTATGTACTTTTGTTTTTATTTAACTGAGTAATTTTCATGAACTTTATTTTATCATTGTTAACCATGTTAGTTGTAAAGCGGTTGTAAAGAAACTACGGAATGACGATATCATCTGGCGAAATTTGTCTTCTTAATGCCTTATTCAAATTTATCAAAGGGACTAATTGTTTTAACTTGAAATAAATCAAATCTCTGCAAACGAACGCTCAAAAGTTAATCTGATGCCCCCTAGTGAAGTTGCTTGGAGTTCAAACGAGACGTTGTGACTAGTGTGGTCCACTAGGCGAGGTAGATATGAGGACAAATACTCGTAGATGACATTGTCCAACGGTGGTGTTATCTGCATCACGAAGTGGACCAGAAATTAGAATTCATCAACAAGTGGTTGACTGTCCGATAGACTGACTTTGTGACGCTAAAGTCGTGAGTTCGACTCCTGGCGGGATAAAGGTCATGCTTTGTTGAAAATTCCAAAAATAAACTGATGAAAAAGCTGTCCAGTACTCCCTAGTTCACTTTCAATGATTCTATAACTGATAACAATCCATAATCTGAATTAAACTGGTGGCTGATGATTATCAGTGGAATCCAGGACATCGCTCATTTCCTCCTACTTGGAACTCGTCATCTGGATATGTCTGCATTCCGAAATGAATGGTGGTGAATGTTTTCACTGAAGCTAGAACCCAGTGCCCATTGTTTCAGACTCTGGGGAATATAGGTACACCAGAAAGCTGACGAGTCCCTAAATGGGACGAAATTCGCTTTTTCCTAGATTCCACTGTTGCTAGTCACAATCCACTTAATTACTACAGATCACAGTGGTTAGGACTCTCGCCCACGATGCACATGGTCCGAGGTTCGATCCCCTACCAACGCAGAGCTGATATCTATGGTTGGCCTGCAAAATTTGGGCTACCGATATCCATGCTGAAAATTCCATACTTGTACCAAAAATACAGTGTGGAATCAAGCTGTCAATAAGAAAATATCATCAAAGCATCTGCACAAAAGGCCAACGTGTTCACCTGTAGTCAAGCACTTTGGTCCAATCAATCAATAGAATTGTTGACATAGGATTAAATAATCCTACCTATTTGCTTTTGTTTTTGACATAAACATTCAATTTTATTTTCAAACTGATTTCAGTGATCTTGAAGATCTTTATCTGCTTCGATTAACACCAAAAGCTCGTCAACAATTGTTTACATCAGTGAATAGTATTTCTGACTATTTTATGACCATGAAGACAAGATATACTCATCCTGAAGAATCCTATTTATGCCAGCTGGGCGACATGATGTTCGATTTTGTCCAACAGGATTGTTTACGACGTTTAAAGCACTACTGGTTACCTAGATGGTTGTTACATTGGGAGAAGATTATTCGACAGTGTCAATTTGTACCAAGTGGACTCGGCGGTTGTACACTATTCTATATACCATCAGAATGTTCACCGCTTGGTAAAGGTGATGATGATGATGATGTCGAGGATGACGATGATGATGATGATGATGATGGCAGTAGAAAGTATTCCAGAGTATGGCGTCAAAAGACCTCATCGACTAATAATACAGAAATGTTTTCATTGAATACTTCTGATGTTGAACAAGATGATCAAAATAATGACAACGACGACTCCGAAGAGCATGAGAATCGTCATGACGAATACGCCGCTGCTGCTGCTGACGACGACGACGACAATGAAGAAGAAGAAGAGAACGAGGACAACGGAGAAAATGATGAAGTATTTGAAGAAGAAGAAGAACAGGATGAAGAGAGTAGTTCTACCCCACGTCATCATAAAAACAGAGACAGCTCCAAAGATGAAAAGTTATGGAGTCAAGACATATATCATACAGCAGTTAAAAATGCTTTAACCACCACAGATGGTGTCAGCCATAGTAATCTTATTAAATCTGATTTAAACAGTGAGATATTAAAAAGTCGAATAAGTCAACGTTTAAAACCAAAAGCCCCATCCTCCACCCTGATCTCCACCCCCTCGTCTTCGTCTACAAGACAAATAAGCAGGACAATGACACAAATATCACGAATGTCCAGTGGATTCTCAAAGAAGTATAACAATAATACTGCTAATAATGACAATAGCATTAGTCGAATGAATTATAAATCTAAAATTCCATTTTTCAAAAAATTAAACGTCTCCTGGACAATCCCATATGATCCAAATGATGTAATCGGTTTGAAAAAATCACCTGGTTCAAAATGGGAAGCCTTAAAAAAGCTGAAATCATTCAACAGATCAACTATACAATTGGAAATGTTGAACAATATTTTTCAGAAATCATCAGTTGTCATAGAATCATTCATATCAACATTAGGTTTAAATAATAATGATAATAATAGTGAATTTTTGAAAAGTTCTAAAATTGAAAAATGCGCTTCTAAGAATAAAACAGAAAAACAAAATGTAGACAGTAAGAATGTTCAATTGTTCAATAGAAATTTAAATGTGAAATCTCTTCTAACGGAGCGACGTCAACAACAAATTCAAAAACAAACTCTTTCATCGAATGAAGAAGATGTTTCAAAATCGACTACTTCTTTGAATCTACTGATAAAGAAATGTTTGTCAGCAATACATGCAGATGCTGCATCAGGTGGACCATTTCAGTATTATTTAGAAAGGTAATGTCTGCTTTCTGTTGATATAATATACTTTTTTTATGGCTGCCAGGCATTTGTTTCCTTCACGTTCCCCAGTGGAACATAGGGCTTCAAGCTAGTGGCTTGAAGTTTCGGTAGCAGTGGCGATTATTTCTACAGGATGGGGTTGCTAGCTTCATGCCCAACCTTCCCTCTTTGCCAGTCTTGTTACTGGCTTAGAGAGGTAAAGGAGTGCGTCAGTTTGCACGGGATTGAACCCCGAACCACCTGCGTGGTCAACTACCACTCTACCGCTGTGCCACCGACACACATGAATAGGTGAACTGATATATGCAACTTTGAAGTGGTTACATATGGAGGTTTTTCTTCAGATTGCTTTGAAGCACTAGGCGATTAGGGAATATCACTCGTGGAGTTATTACAGGGAAGGCCTTCTTTAAGAAGGAACTACAGATTCTTCTAAGAATATCTGCATTTTCTTTGATACCTTTTGGCTTTCATGTTCTTCTTCACGAAACATGCCGGTGTATCCATTTTGAGCCAGGATATTTTTGAAAGAAATAGAAGCTCTTCTTGTAAGCAGTCAGTGCTACAAATGCTTTTGGTACTGTGGGTCATTGAGATGATGAGAGCAATTCTTCAATCCTGTGTAACTCTTTATAATAGAGGTTTTTGTATTGTCCAATGAATGAAAAACAAAACGACACTGTTGTTTTTACTGACGTTTCGCTATTTAATGATAATAGCTTCATCAAAGTGGTGTTATTAAACCGGAATTTATAAAATCTCAGCATATATATAACAAAGAGTTTAGAGGTAAGAAAATAGACTATTTAGGTCAAGTTAAAAGGACATATTGAAAGTCAAAGTAACAATGAAGATCAATCACTAAATCAAATAACAAAGGTAATAGTACATCTGCTATCGTTGGTATCAAAACAAAGTTTACTAACTTGATCATCGTTCGTCCGTCTGGGGTCATTTTTTGTTGTCAAACTGGCCAGTCGGTAAACATAACAAAACAAAACCAAGTGTAGATTATTGGATTTGATCAGTGTGTAAAATTATAAAAACAGTGTGTGTTTACATAGTGAACTTGCTTATCACATTCGTGTTGATTTTGTCACTTCATGGGGGAAGGGGGTGTTGTAACCAGGTCAGATACTGTTTTAGTCCATCATTCCTATTCACCAGACAATTTGGATTCCACTTGATATGAAGTGCTTCTGATGACATTAGAGGTTCTTTGTGATTTCTGAAATGCTTTTTCTGGATGATGATTTCAATATTGTCAAAATCAATTTTGTGGGCTGATTCTATAGTGTGGCATGTAGACAAGCTATGCCTGATGATTTTTCATGTTTTTCTAGTTTAACCAAATTTCTCGGTGGTTGATCGAACAGATGCTCCACAGTGGTCATTTCTTCTGATTTTGATTTCTCTCTGGTGAGGTGTGTCCAACGCATATTGCATAAAATTGCAAGCACTTTATTTTATAGACACAATTAGATACAGAATCTTTAGAGATTTGGTCTTTTACACTGACAAGGTTGCCTAACAATGTGTCTGATATTTTGAAGAAAACTCTGATGTTGTGCTTATTGAGTACTCTCCTGACATCGTCTGGCATCTCTGCTCTAAACGGAATGATGACTGTTGATGTCCATGTTTTCGGAATACGTGTTTTCGGCCTTACTTAATGTCTGTGTAGATTTTGTTGATGATGAAGTTCCTTGGATAGTTGTTTTGCTTGAGGAGAGTTTTCAGTAATGCTGGTTAATTCTTCTTCTTCTTCTTCTTTGTTTTCTTTGTCATCTGTTAACACCAGAGAGTGTGCTCGTCCAAGAAGACTTGAAACAACTGAAACCTTTGCGCTGATGGACCTGTGTAACTCTGTTTCTAAGCCCCCATATTCACACACCTTCAAACTTTTCATATCAAGTTGAAGATTTTCATCACCTTCAATCTCCCTCTTCGTTATTATGTGGAATTAAATAAAAATTGAATTGAATTTTTGATTTTCCCATCGATTGTTTGGACTGAAGTGGTCTAGTGGATAACGCTTTGGCGTTTGAAACTATGGGTACTGGGTTCGAGCCTCGGTGGGAACATCATCACTGACTCACTGAGAAATGCAGGTACATCCAGTGACGAGTCCTAAGTAGGACGAAATGCGCATCCTGGATTCCACTGCTAGCCACCATCCACCAGTTGTACATTAAATAAGAATATTGATTGTATCTATAAAAACTTTTGTATATAAATAAATACGATTACATAGCTGTTTTTGTGAATGAAATCGTCAAGAAGATGTCTGTGTTGCTCGACTCCCTGTTGTTTTCTCTCTTTAGTATCCTAACAGGTATTTCCCACGATACCGGAAAATATACTGTCCACCAAAACAAATCCTTAAGAAAGACTTACATATGCTGGACTTGCGCTTCATGTCTGTCAGTTTTAAGATTATGCTAGCGGACTGATGTATGCATTACATTCAGGCAGCCGTTAGTGAACTGTTTATTACTAGGAAAACCCTTAGCATTTAGGCAACTTGCATCGTCTTTGCTCTCCTCGCGAGATATCAAAAGATCTAACAAAGAACTGCTGCTGTGTACTCACCAAAAGTGTTTATTCTCTTCTAGTTTATGAATGAACTGTTTCGCAATAGTAATAGCCTTAAGTGATTCTGAGCATTTTGGACACTGTTCGAGAACTATGAAGGGTTCAACAGTATGGCTAATGTGGATTAAATGTTTGTCGAAATGTGTATATGACTATCTGTTATCCATTTCAATAATCATCAACTTTATCAAGTCTTTGGAATGCTGTAATATCAAAAATTATAATTATTATTGTTCCTTTCGGTTCCTAGTGGAACACAGGGCTTCAACTACACGTCTCCACTTGCCACTTCTGTCTTCCTTCTGATGTACTTTTCACCTGCATCCATCCATGTTAGTCCATACTGTTTCAACTCCTCCTCCTCCTCCTCTTCACACGATCTCCTCCATGTCACCCTTCCACTGATGTCCCACTCACCGCGTGTTTCCCTTTCGGCCTGGTTCCACTCGAGCAATCGCCTGACGCCCGCGCGATGTCATCCAACAGCCTCCTCAGCGATTGTCCAATCCATCTTGATCCACTTTCTCCGGTGTATTTGTTGGGCGATTGGTTCTTGCATTGTTTGTTCCCATAATTCCTTGTTGATGATTCTTTCCGGCCCGGTCATCTGATCTTCAGTATAGAGCCAGTGAAGACAGTTGTTGGTTGATAAAGATCTTCTCTCCCCCCTTCCCGATTCTCTCTCGATTTGACATCCTCGTCCGTTCCAACTGCCTGTAGTTGAGACAATGCTCTCTACGTCAGTGAATGAATGAAGTGACCTCTTTCAAATCCCTCCCGTTGATGGTGATTGACGTTGGATGCTGTTGCTGCTGTTGTTGTTGTTGTTGGTTGGTTATTTTCATAACCTCCGTTCACTTGGAGTCCTGTCTTCGCCGGCTGCTTCTCCGACCAGTTTGCCTGTCGGTTTTCGCTTGTAAGTCTTCGATTTTGTGTGACATCAAACATAAATCATCCACGCGCGAAATCCAGGTCTTCTAGGTTCTTCATGTCGGTCCAGGATATCCCTGTCTTCTCATTTCCCACTCACTGTCTGACGCATAATCCAGTCCACCACAGTAATATCAAGCTGATGAATCCAAAATGGAACAGAATACTCAACTTTGATTGCACTCTGTCCTAGCCACTATCAGCCATTTCATATCACTTGTATTCCTGAAAATTCGCGCATACATTAATAATCAATACATTGTCTATATGAATGAATTTCCTATTATAATTGATTAAATTGGAGTGAAGTACGTGGTCTCTGCTGACACGTCAGCGTTTACGATATAACTGTATTTGATCGATGGCTACAGGCATTGGAATCCAGGGCGTCTTTTTCATCCTATTTGGGACTCGTCAGTTTAATTTACCTGCGTTTTGGTCAGCGACTGTGTTCCCACACAGACTCGAACCCAGTTCCTATAGCTTCAAACACGAAAGGGTCATTTACTAAGCCAGATGGCTTGGAAAGTAACGCTATAGCGTACAAAATAACAGGTATTGGGTTCGAGTCTCAGTCGGCGAATTATATGTATATAAATCACCGTGAAATGTAGGTACACCCAACTGACGAGTCACTAATAGGACGAAGCCCACATCCTAGATTCCACTATCAGTCTCTGTTAATCAATTAACTTCAAAATCAGTCTAATTATTGATTACTTTTTTTCATTGATTTATTTTAGAAATGATTTAGAAGACCAAAGTCGTATGCTTGGTTTCCTACAAGCTATACAAGATTATACAAGACAGAATTTAAGTCCAATGCCTAATCGTTATACAAAATTAGCCAAAACTTGGTATATTGTGAATAACTTTTTAAGATTAGATAGTCGATGGAAATTGAGTAAGTGATTATGTGTATTTTTAAAAAAAGTATAATTATTATTATTATTTTCATTGGATTTCTAGTGGAACATAGGCCTTCAACAGCACATCTCCACTTTCTCCCATTCTCTAAGGTCCTATTCCTGGTTGCCTCATATCTTGATGATTTTTAAGAAAATATTCCGTCTTACCTCCTACATCAAAAAAGTTAAGACATTCTGGAATAACCCAAGCCAACCCTTACTCCTACGATTTGTTAACCCTTGCATCCTGTCTGTTGTTCCCTATTGTTCCCCCTTAGGTTTTCCTGGGCTACTGAAGAAAGACTATACCTTATTACGCAGGATGTTAAAGGTTGTCAGCAGGGTAAGCCACAGGGTGCCACTTAACCAGCTTGTTAATATTCTGGTCGACAGCCACCTGCACTCATGTGAAAAACGGGCTAAATCCATTCTTTTTATCTATCTAACTCACACCACCACCCTCTTCATTCACAACTCTTCCCATGTATCTATCTCATCAGGCAGGACCAGAAGGCTGTCTATATAGAAAACCATATGCTCGCACTAGAAAGTACGAAAACTCAACCATACCCTACCTACTTGGCTCATGGTCTGTGTGATAAAGAAAGCATTAGGCGTGAAACTTATGACTTACTAAATAGTCAGTAGAACAACTGGATCTCGTCTTTCCGACTCATATCATTTATAGGCACAAAGTTTTCTTTCTTTCCTTTCCTTACAAACTCTACCTAACAAAACATTCTTCTTCGTTCTTTCACACTCTGTTTATCTCGACCTTTTTGTTACTGCCTACGCCAGTAAATATGCTAGTAGTATCTACTTTTCTAACACCTTCAAGCACTCTGTTCACTTTTGTCTTTGCTACCGACCGACATGCTAATATGTTGTTGTAAAAACTAACTGAGATTACCCTTAAACTATGTAGAATTTTATTTATTGTTAATGTACAAACTGGATGCAGTACTGTATGTAGTGAAATGGTGAGAATTCCATTCTGTATCACAAGTACTGTTTTGGAACAAAGCAAATTATTATTATTATTAGTAAACATTGGGACTCACGACTTCCCATAGACTGTCATCTTCTCCACACAGGATCTCTTCTATTTCACCCTTTGACATACACAACCAACTTGTTGTTTCCCATTCACCTCCCAGTCTACCGGTCACCCGCAATGAGCGCGATGTCATTCGATGGTCTCCTCAACGTGTGTCTGATACATATCCATTTTGTTCGGAATGATTTGTTAAGCAATAGGTTCTTTCGCATAGTTTCTTGTTACTATATCTTTCTGGGCAACTATTTGATCGTTGGCATGCAGTTAGCGAAGTCAGTTCTTGATAAATGTTCGAAGTATATTATTATTATTGTATCCTTTAGTTCCTAGAGGAACATAGGGCTTCAGCTGCGCACCTCCATTGACTTCGGTTTTCTGACAACTTTTTCACCCTGCTCCAGGTCTGCCCACATGCTTTCATCTCCTCTTCACATGACCTCCTCCAAGTCACCCTTGGACGACCAACTCGCCGCCTCCCTTTCGGGTTCCACTCGAGGGCTTGTCTAGTGATGTCACTTGATGGTTTCCTCAGCGTATGGCCAATCCATCTCCATTTCTTTCTGCCTATTTGTTTCACAATCGGTTCCTGATTGGTTCGCTCCCAGAGATCCCTGTTGCTGATCTTTTCTGGCCATCTGATCTTGAGTATTGAGCGGAGACAGTTGTTAATGAAGGTTTGAAGTTTGTTTGAGATGCTCTTTATGACTCGCCAAGTCTCTGATCCGTATAGTAGCACTGACTTCACATTGGAGTTGAAAATCCGGATCTTATTTTTGATGCTGAGTGCTGTTGACCTCCACACAGATTTGAGAGTAATGAAAGCTTGTCTTGCTTTTCCGATTCTGGCTTTGATGTCTTCGTCAGTTCCGCCTGTAGTTGAGACGATGCTTCCCAGGTAGGTGAAGGAGGTTGTTTCTTTCAGGTTCTTCCCATTTATGCTTATTGTGGTCTGTTGTTGCTGTTGATGTTGGCAAGGAATCTTCATCATCTCTGTTTTATCTATGTTCACGTGAAGTCCTATCTTTGATGCTTCTTCTGCCAACTTGTTACTTTTCATTTGCATATCTTCCAGTTTATGGGAAATCAGACATATATCATCGGCGAAATCCAGATCCTCCAAGTCTTTTGTGTCAGTCCATTTTATGCCTGTTCCCTCGTTGGTTGCCGTTGTCTGTCGCATTATCCAATCAATTGCAATCAGGAAGATCATTGGTGATAGTAGACAGCCTTGCCTCACTCCCGTCCTCACTTCGAAGGCTTCCGTAAGTTTCCCGTTGTGGATTACTTGGCATGCAGCATTGTCGTATAACTGTTGGATGAGGTGTATAATTGTCAATGGGACCCCGTAGTAGCGAAGTAGTTTCCAAATGACCTCTCGATCGACGCTGTCGAAGGCCTTTTCAAAGTCGATGAAGTTGAGATAGAGAGGTGACTGCCATTCCAAGCTTTGTTCAATGATGATCCGTAGAGTGGCGATTTGATCAATACATGATTTGTTTCTCCTGAATCCAGCCTGTTCCGGACGAAGTTTTTCATCTAGGGCTTGTTTGATTCTCTCCAGGATGATGCGACTTAGTATCTTGCTTGGAATGGACAGAAGCATAATTCCACGCCAGTTTTTACATTGACTTAAGTCTCCTTTCTTTGGAAGTTTGAATAAGTAACTGTTCTTCCAATCCTCGGGTACTTTGCCCTCTTTCCACACCTTCTCCAGTAGTGGTGTCATCAAGTCCGCTGTTGTCTCTGGGTCTATTTTCAAAGCCTCTGCTGGGATTCCATCTGGTCCCGGTGTTTTCCCAGTTTTAAGCATCTTGATTGCATTCAGGACTTCTGATTTCGTCGGGGGGTCAGTGTTCACTGGTAGTTCTGCTTCCGTTGTTGGTATTGCTGGACGTGTTGTAGGTGGCGGACGATTTAGAAGTCTTTTGAAGTGTTCAACCCAGTGCTTTCTCTGTTCCACCTCTTTGGTGATTGACTTTCCATTGTCGTCCTTTATTGGCTTAATCTGTGTCGAACGTTTGCCCGATAGGTGCCTAGTTGTTTGGTAGAGTGTGGCGAGGTCTCCTTTGCCTGCAGCTTGTTCTGCTTCGTTTGCCATGGTTTCA
The DNA here is from genome assembly GCA_944472135.2 of Trichobilharzia regenti. NCBI lineage: Eukaryota > Metazoa > Platyhelminthes > Trematoda > Strigeidida > Schistosomatidae > Trichobilharzia > Trichobilharzia regenti. The sequence goes on from OX235263.1 coordinate 7,510,195, forward strand.
TAATATTTTCTTTTGTCTTCCCTGGCGCTTTTCTTCACTCTTTTGTTCAGTGTATTGTAGCTTGCATTCAGCTCCTGTTTTTGTTGCTCGTCCGTGTTCGAAGTAGCCTGTTTCAAATGCTTTGCGTCAAGCGTAAGCGTAATATTTGTGCCGAAAATACAAATTTTGCTGTTTATGGTGAGTGATTGAGTGAGTGAGTGAGTGAGTGAGTGAGCGAGCGAGTGGGTTAGTGCAGAAGACTTTCATATTGATTTGAGAGTGCTGAAGGGGTACTTTTAGGTACAAGTCAAAGTGTTGTTCCACCTTCAGTCACCACTCATAATAATAATAATAATAATATTGCTAATGATTATAAATACTCATTGATGATGACCACCGATGAGCACAAAACATGTGCCAACAGTTTTATATTAGTGTATATTTCATAGCGCCTAATACCAGGATACACCGATTACTAGGTGGAGATGCAACTCATTGGATAAAGCATCTAACTTTGCAGCCAGTGAATCTCACAAATTTAAGTTTTCACCGCATCCATTTCACTCTGAATGGGTCGATGGGTTAGGCACTACCTTCAGGCCTTGCTCAATAACAATGTAGCTCACATCCAGACACGCATGAGAGATATGTTCCGGGTAATTACTGGATTCTAACTAACTGACTGTCAAAACAGCAGATGATTATTTATCGATTCGGCAATCTGTGTGTACCTTCATGGTCTTCAAACTCAAAATAGTCATTTAGTACGCACCCACTGGGGTTCGAATCCAGGACCTTCTGGTTACAGGGCAAGCTAGCTCACTTCAAATCGAAGTATGCGCTGAAGATGTCACCCAGTAAGGTGATGAAAGCTTCGCAAACTAACCATCCAGCTCAGAGAACAAAACCACATCAAAATCATCCACCTGAGCTACAAATCTTCTCTATAATATCTAATATGAGTGTTTGTTGACAGTCCGTTGCTTGGTGACATATATCCATATATGGTGGTTGTTGACATGTCTGCTATATTTCGCTATGTATATTTGGATCGACACTCCATTATAATTAGCCATTCATGTTAAGACTGTCTAATGATTTGTTCACACCCTTGTCTGAACATTCATATATATTTTGCCCACACAATCTTGTGTGACTTACGCTTACTTACTTTGGTGTGATACCACTGATTGCTTCTCCTTGTGTTTGGAAAATAGAAGTATCATCGCAAACCTAGTGGTCTTCTGATTTCCGCCTTCTTGCGTCAGGACTATTAAATTCTCGACCAGTCCATAACAATAATTTAGCGACGAGTACATAACACCGTCGTCAACTCGTAAAAACAAACTTTATCCTCACAAACCAACTATAGAAAAAAAACATTTAGTTAATCTCATATTAATATGAAGTTAATGCTTCTGAGACCATGAAGCGTATATGTTATCATCAAAAACCTTTCCCACATAAATGACTCCACACTGGAGATCATACCGCCAGCTGGTCAGAAAGGATAAACATCATGGAACTCTGCAGTTCAGTGAACTAATCAATAGCCTATAGATGAGTTGGATGTATGTTCCAAGAACACCTTCAAGTAACATTATACCCCCAGATACATCCTCGAGTGGGACTTTAATGGAGACTGAAGAGTTATTAGTGAGTTTGACGATGACACGGAGGAGATCATTTGGACAAGAAATGAAAGCTTGATGGTAGCCTCAGATTCATTCCCTTGAAAAAAGACCTCATTCTAAAGAAGTCAACTAAGATGTGTGTGATTCCGGCCCTATATTCCACTTGTTATCCTAGGGATGCATAAGACTGTTTTTTTGTTTCTTTGGGTTCCCAGAGAAACATACAGCTTCAGGTTAGAGCATCGAAGTTTCAGTAGCAGTGGTGATTATCTTTACTGGATGGGGTTACCAGCCTCAGGCCCAAACTTCCTTCTTTACCAGTCGTATAACTGGCTTACCGAGGTAAAGGAGTGCCTCAGTCTGACAGGGGTCAAACCTCAAACCACGTATTGCGTGGTCGGCAAGCATCCTACCTCTGTTCCACCGAAGCAACTAATGATGATGTTAATAAACTTATGTAAATATTTCAAAACAATGGATACTGCACAAAGAGTACTCTTTTCGATAACCCCTTCATCTCCAGGCTCTACAGTTATATATTTTCACATTATAGTGGATGAATGAATAAGCGTCATTAACAACATTAATGTTGTTTAAATAACACCCAATCAATAATATTGATAGATTACAGCTCAATAGCATCAACATAACAATAAGCTGAATTTCAGAAAAATAAGGAAAGATAATAGTACAAATTCATGAATTAATAGTCTCTACTGAATGCCAAGGCTGGGCAGTAGTAGGGGCTGATTGGAGTTACTTCTTCTGCACACAGAGCTTTGGTTGTTTTAGGCGAATCGCAATAGCCTCTCCTGTTTGGAGCATGCGATGCTTTGGTGATTTTGGCAATGTATTAGGCACCCGGTAGATGATAGAGAAGGATTCTTCCACGCTGGCTGGCTCTGTGGCTGGTTGGCACCAGATGGTCCAATATAGAACTGCTGATGATGGTTTCAACTACACATTTACTTATCCATAGTGGGAGATGTTTTCAAAAGAGCAGGAAAAGTCAAGTTCCTAGAGCAACGGCCAATATAACTCGCTCCATCACAAGCGCAGTTGAATTAATAGATACAATCTGAAGTGGCTAGCTAGTCTAGGTACTTCATTTTTCAGTCGAGGTAACACTATCAGTCGTATAGAGAATAAAACGTGTGGTTCTCTAGCATTAAAAGTTCTTTGAACTGATTTTCTTAATTTCTTCGCAATTACCTCACTTGGTATATCGACTTTGAATTGCAGTCGTATATAAAGTAGCTTCTTGTTTACGGATAGTGAGTATATATATAAATATATATTCCCTCATTACTCTTCCATTAGTGTTCATAACTGATCACTTCTATCTTTCTCTGTTTCGTTTTACTGAACAGATATTAATTTATCAATTGTCAAGGAGATCATTCAAACAGTTCAATGTAAAAAGGACATGATATCAGTAAAAATATTTGATCCAATAAAAAATATTTGTTTAAATGAATTATATCCCTACTGGATTGAATATTTAAAATGTGATGCTTTCCATTTTGCTTGGTAAGTAAGCGAATATTTCACTTTTGTTAATGATAATAATCATAATAATAATGATTATAGGTTATTAGCCTATGGTAGTTATTCCCTTTTGAATTCACACAAAACGCCCTTTGACTATCATTATTTAGTCCTCTGAGGTTCCAGGTGAAACACTGACCCTCACCAGTACATTCCTATTTGACTGCTCTGTTCTCTGTTTGGACACTAGTCAGTAACTAGTGTAATGTGTGGATGTCTAGTCCTACTTCTGGTGCAGACTGAATGCTATCAGAACGGCAGAAGTTAGGATTCAAGAACCATTGGATCGGGTCCCAGTGGCTTAATGGTCTACGACCTAGCTCGCCCTGTAACCAGAAGGTCCTGGGTTCTAACCATGGTGGTGCGTGGGTGCGTACTGCTGAAGAGTCCCAGACTAGGACGAGACAGTTGTCCAGTACTCCCAGGTTTTCTAGTGGTTCTCTAACTGATGTCAGCGCATGATGAAATCCTCCATGAATTCTATCAGTCAAGTTTGCAATGTGGCCACTATGCCGCTAGGTGGCTCGGCATCATGTTGTAATTTGAATTGTTGGTATTAGATGGTTGGAAGCAATCGGCCACAGGAAGCCTTGCTCGGCCTAGGTTTCGTGCTAGTTAGCATTCACCAGTCAGTCAGCAAGGCGTAGTATCTGCAACCTTGAAGGAAAAACTCATGTCCCTTTCTGCCGAATGCCTTCAACCATATTAATATCAACAATTCAAATTACATCAGGATGGCGAGCCACCTAGTGGCACGGTAGCCACATTGCAAACTTGACTGACCGACAGAATTCAGTCTGCACCAAACAAGAAAGGACTAGACACACTATGCTAGGCACTGACTAGTGCCCAATCAAAAGCAATTCCATATTAGTTTGTTTATTAGATATATCACACAGTCAGTGAAACAGTATTACTGTTTACTGGATGACACAGTTTCGAACAAAATTTATTGTTCATAATCATTTCATCATTTATAATCATATGACTCTGAATCTTGAGTTTTATAGTTTTATTTTTTATTTTATTTTATTTTTTTTATTTTTTATTTACAGCTTGATTCCACACCGTATTTTTGGTACAAGTATGGAATTTTCATCATGGATATCGGTAGCCCAAATTTTTCAGGCCGACCATAGATATCAGGTGTGCGTCAGCGTGGGCTCGACCCCCGGACCATGTGCATGGTCGGCGAGAGTCCTAACCACTGTGCGTCGGTGGCACATCGTTGGGGTAGTAGAAATTTCCAGATGTCCAGCTGGATAGGTGTTAAATCATTCCTATTACATGTATTTGCAGTTGATTCGATAAACAAAGCTTCCTCTGTCATCAATCTCTCCCTCCACCCAGCTGTGACATTAGATTTTAAAACTGTCATCCTATCCCATCCAGCCTATTGTATGGTTGTGTGTAACTGCATGAAGTGAGTGCTGTAGCTGAACTATTCTCTAGATTTCTTATCTTATTTGGGTCAACTAATCTAGGTTTAGCTAGGTTTTTATGCTTGACTAGTCTGATTCACTACACCTGTTCTACTACTCTGACCTATGGATTTGACGTGATACTCATTCCAGACAAGGTATTAGATAAACTAAATTATTTTGTTTTAAAGGCTCCACAGGATCCTTTGACCGACAAAGCTTGTTTGCGATTGGGTATGTGGGGAGTTCGAATGCCAGCCCTTTTTTATTCCAGCCTTGTTAAGAATTCTGCCTAAGGTTCCCGAGGTTCCTTCCTTGTATGGAATCAGCACTGATGATTTAGATCAAAAGCACCAAATACAATCCTACAGGAGATCAATTGTGAACCAGCCAGAATAGTTCAGTGGTGACGTCTCTGAATACGGCACAGGGTGACGCAGGCTCGAATCTCAGGAGGGATACTAGTTCATTCAAGAGTGCATATACGCTTTGCTGACTGGTGGTGGGTACCAACCAGCACGAGGGCTTCCTGTAACTGATTACCTCCAACCGTCTAATACTCTGTTCTCTTCTGTCATTTTAACATGCTACCTCCACAAATGATCACAAATTTTCAATTCCTTTACACACAACCCCCTCCATGTTACAAGCAGAGCCACTAACCCCCACCTCCAAAACTTGTTGCTTCCAATTTGGTTTCTAATCAACAGTCTGCCTTACTTGTGTGATACTACTTCACAATCTCCTTAGAGGGTATGTTCAGTTCATCTGAATTTCATTGTGCATACTTAGTGGATAATAGGTTGTTGTGGGATTCACTTCACTTCAGAGTTCCTTATTGTTCAGTCAATCTAACCAATCGGCTATATGATCTTCAATATTAAGGATAAGAAGGAAGGTAGATGTTAGTGAAAGCCTCCACCAGGATATTGACAGAAATTGTTTTTCTGATGATGTGTATGCCAAATATATGCAATTAATAGTGTTCTCTGAGCTGATTGGTTTAGTTGCAGAGCTTTCGTCGTCCGTCCTTCTAGGCAACATCCCCTTTCACAGCAATATTTAGCATAAAGTGAAATGATTTAAATTTTCCATGAGTGATAGAAGTGCATCTCCCGGTAACCATCTTCACTTATGTGTATTGATCATTCATTTTCTATTGACCTCGATTTTAAACTTTCTCGTCACATGTGATTTACTTTTTATCGGGATAATGTCGAAATCTTAGACAGAGGAAACACCAAAATTAGTGCCAAAGAATTCCTAGAAGCCTGATACTCAAACAAATCAGCCAGTGATTAACAAACACGTTAATATAGACCAAATCTACCAACTAATGGAAAGTAAATCACAGTGACAAGAAAGTTTAAAATCCAAGTCAATAGAAAATGATCAATGCACATATGTGAAGATGGTTACCGGGAGACGCGATTCTGTCACTCATGAAAAATTTAAATCATTTCACTTTATGCTAAATACTGAGCTGAAGATGTTAATAGTAATAATAATAATTTGCTTTATTCCAAAACAGTACTTGCGATACAGAATAGAATTCTCAGCATTTCTCTACAGTACATTGCATCCAGTTAGTAAATTAACAATAAAATAAAATTCTACATAGATTAAAGTTATCTCAGTTAGTTTTGACAACGACATATTAGCATGTCGGTAGCAGTGCCAAAATTGAACAGAGTGTTTGAAGGTGCTAGAAAATTAGTTGCTAGTATATTTACTGGCGTAAGCAGAAGAAAGAAACAAAGCTGCACATAACAGAAAAAAGAGAAAAGGAAAAGAAAGAAAGAAAACGTTGTAACTATAAATGATATGAGTTGAAAAGACGAGATCCAGTTGTTCTACCGACTACTTAATAAGTTATAGGTATCACGCTTAATGCTTCCTTTATCGCACAGAACAGGAACGAGCCAAGTAGGTAGGGTATGGTTGAGTTCTTGTACTTGCTAGGGGGAGCATATAGTTTTCTATATAGGCTTCTGGTCCTCTCTGACAAGATGGATACAAGGGGGAAGTTGTGGATGAAGAGGGTGGTAGTGTGAGTTAGATAGATAGAATGGATTTAGCCCATTTTTCACATGAGTCCATGTGCTTGTCAATCAGAATATTAACAAGGTGGTTAAGTGGCATAATTTTACTTTATGCTAAATATTACGCTGAAGATGTTGTCAAGAAGGGCGACTAAAGCTCCGCAACTAAACCAACCAGCTCAGAGAACACTTTTAATTGAAAATCATCCACCTGAGCTACAAATCTTCTCTATTATGCCAAATATATATATACCAAGAGTGATCACTTCATCTAGAGAAAACCAGTAGAAATAGGGAGAAAATGGACAGTTGTTTCGTCCCACATTGGAGATCTTCAGCGATATTCACCCATCAGTCCACCTATAGAGGGATAGAACTGATGACTTTCAGACGAGCCTAGTTAACCATTAAGCCACCAGTATGGAGTGCAATAGCCAAACCCAGATACATGTACATATATATATGTTTTGTAAACAAAGTTTCTCGTGACTGAAACTGTTATCACGCGTAGCAACAATAAAAAAGATGAGATATTGCTTAAACAGCTTGACTCGACAGTAATTACATATTGCATCATCATAATCTCTTCATTAGATTACTTAAACACCAAAATTTGGATTTTGTTTGTTTGTTTGTTTGTCTGTAAGACCTCTGAGTTCTACTCATTGTATTCTACAGTGTCCTGTTACGTGTGATTGTTACTGGCTTATCAAATTATCTAAAGAGTTACTTAATTTTAAAGTTTCTGTGTCTAAGATCAATTTTTTAACCAGAAATTTAGAATAATAATAATTTCTATTTCGTATGAACGGATAAGTTTACAAGAAATGCATGCCATTTTACAGGCATGATCAGTTAATTATGTTATAAATTACAATCTTAAAGTATCATAAATTAATACTATTTCAATTGTCCAATTATCGTAGAAAGCAATCAGAGCAGGTTCTTATAAAGGTTAAATTGTAAGTCGTTTACTAAGGTCACCATCAAAGTTGATCGACAAACCAAACTTTGTTCCTTTTCCTGCTAATAGTTAATGGTCAACCAGTGGTGAAGAGCGTATATCTGGGTGAGTGCTATGCCGTCACGCTATTTCAGGAAGAGAAGAAAATTCTGTACAGCTGCATAATGGTAAAAAATGCAATTATGAATAATTGGAACATTATTGGAAGTATATTTACAAGATAAATACAAGAAGACGAAGAAGCTATATAGTACTTGAAATGATGATAGTATATACATTTGCAATGTTTAATGCTAACCAATTTGGTCTAAGCATGGAAACAATGATGTTTTCGATGAAGATATAGCTTCATTGAATTGGATTTTTTGATTTTCCCGTCGATTGATTGGATCGAAGTGCTCGGTCTCAGGTTGACATGTCGGCTTCTTGTGCAAATGCATCGACGATGTCTGGGCATTTAATTAGGATACAATTGGTGGATGGTGACTAGCAGTGGAATCCAGGATAACGCGCATTTCGTCCTATTTGGGACTCGTCAGCTGGATGTACCTGCATTTCTCAGTGAGTGATGATGTTCCCACCGTCGAAGCATCTGCACAAGAAGCCGACATGTCAACCTGAGACCGAGCACTTCAGTCCAATCAATCGAAGGGAAAATCAAAAATTCAATTCAATAATTAATATGACTCGTCGCACAAGAGGTGGCTCTCGTGGCCCAAGTGGTCTAGTGGATAACGCTTTGGCCTTCGAAACTATGGGTACCGGGTTCGAGCCTCGGTGGGAACATCATCACTCACTGAGAAATGCAGGTACATCCAGCTGACGAGTCCCAAATAGGACGAAATGCGCATCCTCGATTCCACTGCTAGTCACCATCCACCAATTGTATCCTAAGATATGGCTTTGTTCAAATACTGGTGTTGTTGTGATTTTAATCAAAGCAGCCAGACTTTGGGCAAGATACAAATATTTTGATTGGACACTAGTAACTAGTGTGATGTGTGTCTAGTCCCTCTCATTGATGCAGACTGAATTCTATCAGTCAGTCAGGTTTTGCAATGTGGCCACCATGACACTAGGTAGCTCGTCATCACGGTGCACATTGATTTGATGATATATTAGATAGTTGGAGGCAATCGGCCACAGGAAGCCTTCCTTGCTCGACCTAGGTTTCGTGCTAGTTGGCACTCACATCAGTCAGTCAGCAAGGCATAGTATCTGCAACCACCTTGAAGGAACAACTCATGTCTCTTCTGGGATTTGAATCCACGTCACGCATTGCTGCAGTCAGAAACTAATATGAACAAAGGGCAAGTTTTATCTTTAATAATAGCCTAGGTAGTTAATATAAAGTAGAATGTAATAGTGCGTAAATAAAAAGATTATTGTGAGGTAGGTAAGTGATATTTAAGTGAGGAGTGAATTCAAAGATCTAGAAAATTAGAACCCGTAGAACAAGCTAACCTATAAGATGTCTCATGAATTTCTGTAGGGCCCAATGGCTAGCATCTTGACAAGAATGTTTATACATGTATGTATATATGTACTCCTGAGGAGTCCATTGTGGAACGAAATATGTGTTCACTTTCTCCTAATATTATTAGTTGTTCTCTCTCACCGATTATAGAAGATTGTCTTAGCTTTTATGACGATAGATAATCATGAAAATGTAAACTGTTTATGACACAACGTTGCCTATTAGATGGTGATTAATGATAGAATTCAGGATGCTCATTTCATTTCAATTGGCGCTTTAAATGCAATAGATGCTTGGTGGTGTAGGTGGTTATTATTGTCTCTAGCTGCTTTCTAAAATGAACATTGGGGTTTCGTTTCATTTCTTTTTTGCTTTAAACGCCTTCTTATCTGCATAAAATACAGCACAATACACCGAGTGTTTGTTAATAGAGATTCGATCTATTTCGAGTTTCATCACGTATGGATGTCATTTAGGGAACCATTGAAAACCGATACTGGACTGCTATTTCGTCTTCGTAGTTTCCGTCTCGTCGCCACTACTTAACCACCCCACTGGAGTTCGAACTCAGGACCTAGCGGTTGCAAGTCAATGGTTAACCCATGAATTCTAACTTCTGTCGATTCTGTCGATTTTAGCGTGGCTGGCACAAGCTAGTATCATTTGTGAGCATTCGTCTTGACTGTCGGCCGGCCCCAGCCCATTGGTTACGACTTTCTCACTCGGACGAAACGAACTGTCCAGTATTCAATTGTTGGTTTTCAATGGTTCTCTAACTGATATCAATCCCCGTGGTCAAACTGGGAATAATACCGAATCATGATCCAGGTTGCCACACTGTGTCAACAATACACATCAAGATATGAAATGAAGATAATGAAATCATAGATAATGTAGTATTGTAGGACTTCAAAAGAGAAGCATAAATGCATACGTATATCGTTGTCATCGAGTCTAGGTCATAGGTACCTGCACTTCACCATACAGTTCTGAAAGAGATAGTCATTCACTGCATAGTTTCGTATTATTGTTGTTTGAATTTAAGTATGCTTTGCTTTGCTTTCTTTCGATCGAATCCTACTCCTGTTGACATATATAGTATGTTAAAGCAGTTGGTGGTGTGCATTAGTGTGTAAATGGCCCGTTTGAATGTGATACAGGGGAGGGGGGGGAATAATTTTCTCCTTAAGAAGTTGATTAGTATGTATCATCTGTGTAAACTTCCATTGTAATGTAGTAGACCTTCCGGTCACCCACCAGTCAAAAGGATGTAGGGCCTTCTTTTACTCCTACATTATCACTGGGCAGATGAGTACAGGTACACATATAGGCTTGTTAATGCTGAAATATGTTACCTTTGTCTCTGTGTAATAGCTATAAGATGATTTCATTGGTAGATGACTGGGACACCTTTGTTTTTGATTGTTGTATTAGCCTGATTATTTATTGAGCAGCGTAGAACGGGAGGAATAAAGGTAAGTGGTTCAAAATTGGAATCATATTTTGTTCCTTGTTAGTTGGTGATTTTCTATGCATTGATTTCTTTCAAACCGCGTAATGTTTGTTGTGCATTTCTCCGTTGCTTTTTGTGTTTATTTTGGATTCTGATTGAAATGAACGAAAGATATTCAGTGTGGAAAACAGTTTGGTACAGTGTTATGCAGACAGATAAATGAAATTATATGAATGAACATGTAATATAGTGATAAAAGTTATAATTGGAGAACTCAGTGTCAGGTCAGGTCATGAGTCAAATTTGTTGCATATGAAGACTAGTGGTACTAGCTAGTAAGTTCTCCAGGCTTAGGGGGCCCCAGGGAGGGGATTTGAACCCATGATCCACTAAAGGACAGTCGACTGTCTAAGTCTGTGAAGTTAACTGTTAATTTATATTTCTGCCGAAAACCTTCGTCGTTGTAAGTACTAAAAGTACCTTTGGTATTTGTTTAATGTTTTCTTGTGTGTTTTATATAAGTAGCCTTCATCGACTAGGGTCAAGTAAGATGTATATATTGCAACCTTAGGTGATATTGATTAGCAGTCATCAGCAAGGCGTATCTGCAATCTTACGAGAATTGATATCCTGTCTACGATTTGAATTCACGTCACCCAGAGTTACAGTCAAACCTTGAACCAGTTCTTCCACATTGGTCAGAAACTTGCCATGCGCCTTATAAAAGGCATTGTGTACATCAGTGGCACAGCGGTTAGGACTCTTGCCGACTATGCATATGGTCCGAGGTTCGATCCCCTGCCGACTCACCCCCGATATCAATAATCGGCCTGTAAAATTTGGGCTACCGATATCCATGCTGAAAATTCCATACTTGTACCAAAAATACGGTGTGAAATCAAGCTGTAAATAAGAAATAAAAAGAATAAATAAATAAAAATTAGAGAGATTTTAGGTACATCCAGCCGATGAGTCGCAAGCAGAACGAATTAGGCATACTAAATCTAACTAACAACTACCATCCTCCAAATACACAACATGTTAATCCTCAGAGACATAATCGAAGCCTCCGCGATGAGGCGGTTGACATGTCGACATATTCAGAATATTTCGATCTAGTTATTCAGCGGTTTGGGGAAAAAAGTGATTTTATAAAAAAAAAACAGAATTTACTCCCCGCTTCCTTTTTTTGTATTTTTTTAAAAAAAATTTGCCTTTAATAGTGCTGCACATAAAAGTAAAAGTGAAAATTATTTGGCGCCTAAATCACCTGACGACTTCGATGTAATCCTTGGTGAGAATTCTAATTTAATAGTACAACGAAAGCCAATAGAAATGTAAGTTTATATGTTTGTGTATGTATGTATTTGTGCATTTATATATGTGCATATGTGCACATGTACCTAAAACGTGCTAGTTGTGGTATTCACTTATTAAGTAGTATTGTAACGACAGAAAACAAGGGACAGGCAATAGATTGTTTATTCACAAAATCAACAGATATTTATACATTTTTATCAACATTATTATCAGCGATATTGTTAGTAGAGAAGCAACATCTTCTGATTCGTTCCTCTTTCTGGACTGCTTGTGACCGTTTCTCAGAAAGTTAAGCCATATATCTGCGAATCGTATTTGCACACGTTAAGTCTGTTGTGATTGGTTGTTGAGTTCCTCAAGGTTATGCTTTGTTATTGTTTTTTCTCGTGTCCCCGATTCGGGACGAAAAAACACTGAGGCAAATAGTTGTTTACAATTTTAGCTTGCAGACAGCTCTCACCACAGTATGATCCATAGTAATCTATGAAATTGTCTCTCTCCCTCTCTCCGACTCATCTGAACTACGCAGCATCATTTCAACTACTGGCGGCACGTATGAGGAAGTCGAAGGCATCTAGGATAGGAGTGGAAAAGTAATACAGACTGTTATTACTCACAAAATCAATGTGGAGACTTACAGAATTTGTATAAGGTGAAAGCGATGAGTTTATCAGAATAAGAGATTATGCCCCTCATTTACTTCTTCAGTTTATCCTTGGAAAAAAGCAAAAGTCTTGATTGGAATCAAGCTAATTAAAACCAGTCAGTAAAGCAGCTGGACTAGACGAAATTTCCTCCAAAGCAGTGAAGACAGATCCATGGATCGCAGGGGGTATACTGACACCAATACTATGAAACGTTTGGAAGGAAGGAAAGACACCTACCGATTGGAAGAAAGGTGACTTATGTCTAATTCTGTAAGAACTGGCGTGGAATAATGCTCTTGTCCACGCCAAATAAAAGACTAATTTGCGTCAACCTGAAGAGAATAAAAGGTGCAACGGATGCAGAACTCCGTCGCCCACTGGAACAAGCTGGATACAGTAAAGGTAAACCATGTGGTGGTCAAACTGCAAATCTACACATCGTCATCACAGAACAAAGCATAGTACGGCAGTCACACCTTCATCTCAACTTCATGGATTTTGAAAAGGCCTTCGACAGACAGCATTGACTGCGAAGGTATTTGGAAATTACTCCAAAACACTTTGAAGTACAGTGTCCCAAATATTAATCAATCTCATTCAATAACTATATGACAGTGCTTCGTGTCACACTATCCACAACGGAAACCTTAGCGAGGCGTTCAAAATGAATACAGGAGTAAGATAAGGCTGTCTGCCTATTGTCACTGATGATTTCTTAATTAAAGGTGGACTGAATTATGCATCAGATTGTGGGGAGAGAGGAGACAAGAAAACGCTGGACCATAGATAAGAAGACTGTAGAAGATATAAACTCCACTAACAATCTACAGGCGAAAACCGACAAACTAGAAGAAGAGGCAGACAGAAAAGATAGAACTTCAAGTGAACATGGAAAAGTCGAAAAAGAGCCAAACAGTATCAGTGGACTAAATGTGAAATAGGTTGCTTCCTTCACTTTTGTAGGCAGCATAAAATAAGGAAGGTTACTGATATGTATCCACATATATATATATATGTGTGTGTGTGTATGTTGGTCTCTCTTTCTGTTTGCTCGCTTAGTCTGTGACCATTTCACTTGTATGAACTTGTCTCCTTTAACAATGTATATTCCCCTTATATTATATATAATATGAGTGTTTGTTGACAGTCCGTTGCTTGGTGACATATATCCATATATGGTGGTTGTTGACATGTCTGCTATATTTCGCTATGTATATTTGGATCGATACTTCATTATAATTAGCCATTCATGTTAAGACTGTCTAATGATTATTCACACCCTTGTCATATATATTTGCATACACAATTTGTGTGAACTACTTTACTTTACTTACTTACCACTTTGGTGTGATACCACTGATTGCTTCTCCTTGTGTTTGGAAAATAGAAGTATCATCGCAAACCTAGTGGTCTTCTGATTTCCGCCTTCTTGCGTCAGGACTATTAAATTCTCGACCAGTCCATAACAATAATCTAGCGACGAGTACAAAGCAGTTACACTGTACGAAGGGGAGAAGAGGTTAAAAATAAAGATTACGCAGTCAAATGAAAAAAAAAAATAAATAAACACAGTTACCAAGGGGGGGGGGCAAGGAAAGACAGACCCTAACCGCTGCCTTCGGAACATATAAATCGGATCTCAGGTATTTGGTGGTAACTGCTTCAGCAAACTTAAGAAGAACTGAACTATTTTGTTCATTGATAACTTTAAGGGATTTCGTAATGTCTACCTTATGACCCGTATGGATGACATGTTTGTCAGTGACATTATAGTAAGCGTTTGTTTCCTTGGAATGTAGGCTTTTCGGTTAGTGTTCAGCAAAATAGGATGGGTGCCTTTCTTTCCTGAAACAATCTCTATCAAATACCTGAAGCCATATTAACACGTTCAGAAAGCAGCAGTTATCAGTCTTTCCTTGTCCCCCCCCTTGGTAACTGGATGTCTTTGTTCCCCCTTTCTTCTGATCACGTAATCTCAATATTTGATGTAGTGTTATTTTGCTTGTGTCATGTTTCGATGATTTGAGTTGAACTCATTGGATTGTTACTTAGTTTATTAGTTGCTCACCACCTTTCTTCCCTCCTCTTTTCCGTGTTACGCAACTCCTTTATCATTGTTTCCAAATATTTATTTGTTGTTAACTTTGTTTAAACTTAAATTCTCCCAGTGATACATATACAAGTGTAATTCTCTGAACACTGTCCATTAAGTTGGAATTCCATTATGGGTTAATTTTGTTTTGATAAAGTCTCACAGTGCTATACAGTAATGTTTACTAATGACAACGTTTTGAGCACAATTTATTGTTCATAGTCATATCAAGGTAATCCCACGACTTCCCAAATTCATTTATATAGTTCCATTGTTTTTCTCTTAATTTTCACTTGATTTGATTGGTAATAGTATTTTCCATATTTCAGGTATGAGTGACGAGTCATTCCTATTGCATGTGTTGGGTGTAGACTCGATGAACAATGGATTCAGTAATCAACCTCTCTCTCTCTCCACCTACCTAGATTACTTTTTAGAATTTTAACCCCCTCCCACTCTATTGTGTGATTGCTTATCAATACATCCAGTGCAATTGCTGAGTGCTTTTTTCTAAATTACTAATCTTCACGGGTAAGATCGATCAACCTTAGCTAAACTCTTATGTTCCGACAATCTGATTACCCCCGATCTACTAGTTTGACCTATGTAGTTAAATTAACTCAGAGTTATTGAAAGATATTTTGTAAATTATATTATTTTGTTTAATTGGGTCAACCGACAGGTTCCCTTATAGTCTACAGAGCTTGTCTCTGAGTGGGTTTGTAGGTTTAAATGCCACCCTAATTCCTGCTTTATTTAGAATCCTACATAGGGAAGGTCTAAGATGTCCCCTACCTATATGGTCGAACCGTAGATGACTTATATTCTTTCTTATTTATGTTATCATTACTAGTTTCACAATTATTCTTATTTTTATTTTGGCCTTTTCTGATCTTCCTAATTAATTTTATAGGATAGTTATTCAACACCAACGCCTCTTCTATCTGTTTTATTTCGTCATTTAGGTCTTTTCTTGTGCTACTTAGTGCTACTGCTCGGTTTGTTAGACACTTAACTAAGCCTGCCTTAACAGTTAATGGATGAGACAAATTAAAGTCTGAATATCTATTAGAATGCGTTGGTTTTCTATAAACACTGGTGTGTGTAGTTTACCTTCTTCTATTCGTTTTATCTTACAATCTAACATCACAGATAATTCTCCTTGTTCATTTTCCGACTCAAGTGTGAATTTTATTCCCTCTACTAGTGAGTTTATATGCGTCAAGAAGCTAGAGGGAGATATGTTCTGTTTTTAACACTGTGAAAGTGTCATACACATATCTCCACCATATTTTCGGAGTAGGGTTAAATGTATTGAGGGCACTACTTTCCCAGCTGTCCATAAATATGTCTGCTACGATAGGGGATATTGGTGATCCATTCCATTGCTACACCTTCTGTTTGTCTATATATTTTGCCTTGGAACTTAAAGATGGTAGATGTGAGGCATAACTGAATCCCTAAAATAATTTCTTCAATATTCATCTTCGTTCTATGAGTGAGTTCAGGATCTGCAATTAGTTCTTTTTTAACTGTTTCTAAGGCTGTCATTGACTGATTGGTATATTAGTATAAATACTAGTTATATCAAAACTAACCAGTTTTTCATCATTCTCAAACTCTAGATTAACTAATTCATATGAGATGAAAAATAAAATAAATGACATTCAACAGTGCACAAGTTTTATTCCTATATCATTAAGTTGGAAGTCTCCAGTTAACTGATATCATGTTATACTTGCAAGTATATTAAAATTATCCATTACATAAATTTAATAATTCCTCTAGACTGTAAGCAGCTGATGAGAAGCCAACGAAATAAGCCTGATGGTATCATCTTATTCTCCACTAACCTCTCCTCTGCTAACTTGTGTTAGTTAGCAAAGAAATTCCCCTACATCCTTTAAAAGGAGTGATTTTTGAATAAGGCAAGAACAACACAGTGGTTTGTGCAGAATAAAATAGTACCATTAGTGTTTATTTCATCGGTTTCTCATCAGCTCAATTGAGCACAGCCTAAAGTCACTACTAAGTATATCTACAGAAACAATTTTAACATACTTTCACACAAAGTTCATTTTTAAACAAAATCAATCAACTAATATATTCATACGGTAATTATATATATATATATATACAATAATATGAAACACTTTATTCCGAACGATAATGATCATATACAAAGGAAATATTCGACATTACGTAATCAGATGAAAGCGAGAGAGTGAAAATGTCCAGTTAACAGGCAGGACAAAGAAAGGCTGATAAGTCCTTCTTTCTGAACCAATAAATTGTGTTTCGAACGCTTGATGGAGATTGCTTCGGCAAACTTAAGGTGAAGTGAACTCTTCTGCCTATTGATAATTTTGAACAGTCAGTCTTGCGACGTCCACCTGGCGATGGCACTGTTTAAAGCATTTTTTCTCAGCTGGAGATATAGGCTTTTCGGCACATGTTCAGAAAATCAAAATTGTGCCCTTCTTTCTGTTCTTCTAATGTAACTGCTCTCTCAGATACATGTAAATTTGTTCATATACAGTTGGAGTTAACATGAAAAGGATATCTATCAATTTTTGATTGCACCAAAGGTGAGCAAGTTGTTCGATAGACGGGAACCAGCTTAGCTAGCTGCAGAATAGGCTCTGGCTAGTGATGCCCTCAGCCTTCTGTTGATTATTGCTGTAATATTTTCAACTTAAAAATCGACTACTCATTTATAGCTATTTGGACAAAAACTACTAGAATGTAGTTATTGTCCCTTCCAAGTAGGCTTTTGATAAATTGACTTTTGAAGACTACCGTCTTCTAAGAGTTGCATTGTAATGTCGTCATATTTGATGAGTTATATATAGGTTCTTGATTGATTTGTCCCCACAGTTTCTTGTTGCTAATTCTTTCTAACTGGTCGACTGGCGATTTCATCTTCACTATGGAGTCTTCACTCTGCAACCTGTTGGCTGAAATGGTTCACTTTTCTGAACTTAATCAGGTAAATGGTTGATGAGAACAAACTACTTCGCCTGAAAAATTTACATCGCTTTGATTAATGATTAATGTGAATGATTTCCAACTGCTACTTGCCTATTCTTGTCTTCCTAAATGACGGGAGCCGGTGGCAGGATGGTCTACGAGTCCGCCTCGTAACCGGAAATGTCTTGAGTTCGAACCCTGGTCGTGGTTTCTTGCGACTGAATAGTCTTAAAATGTGACGAAATAACTGTCTAGTACTCCTAGCTTTTTGGAGGGTCAGTGGTTCATCGGTAGGACGGTAGTCAACCATGCTCCATGTGGTCTGGCGTTTGGTCCTTGGCCGACAAACTCCTAGATGACTAAGCCATCAGTAAAGCTGGTAGAGACAGAAAAGATTGGGCGGTAGACAAGCAACCCCACCCTGTAAAAGTAGAACTACTGTTACAGAATTTTCAAAGCTCTAGCATGGAGCACCACATTCCACTCGCAAAGTAAAGGCATAAAATTATTGATTGTCATTTACGCCATGAAGCAGGTTGCATACACAGTCTGATCTGAATATTCCTGTTTCCCCAAGATAACCTTGATAGAATGTTTACTTTGAATACCATTGGCTGGCTGGTCAGGAATTTTATCGATTTCAAGTTATATTATGATCTAACACATCATTTTTAACAAACCACCATTGATAAGAGAGAAAAGGACTATAGATCTGTTTCATCGCATTTTGAAGAATATTCAGCAGTGCATACAGAAATTAGAACTGATGCACCATCCATTGGATTTCAACCCAATCCGACTGGATGGTCAACATCCTCGCTTCACAAAATAACGACCGTAGGTTTGATTCTTAATAAGGCCTAGGGTGTGTACTGCAGTAATATATGTATAAAACTTGGGCACTGTGGTAGTAAATAATTTCATGTTAGTTTGTTTATTAGATGTATCACACAGTGATGAAACAGTATTGTTTACTAAATGACACAGTTTCGAACACAATTCATTATTGTGTAACAACAGAAGACAAGGGCCAGGCAACAGATCGTTTTATTATGAAAATCAACACGTATTTATATATATTTCACATACATTATTATAGACAAGCGCAGTCATCTGATTGGTTGTTTATCAGAAGTTAGGCAGACAAACGCAGGCTTCTGATTGGTTGTTTCGGGATTCCTTGGCAAATAGAGTTCTCTATCTGCGAATCATATTTTGCCACGTTAACTTTGCTGTGATTGGTTGTTGAATCAGCCTTGTTCATATTTTCTCACGGCCCATATTAGTGACCTAGACATTAACGTAGATTAGTGTCAACCATTCGGCTAGCAGCCTGCTCTCACCACAATTGTTCATAATCATATCAAATGCAATCCCACTACTTCGAAACTTGAGTTTTATAGTCTTCTTTGTTCCCTCCTTTTCGCCGTTGGGGTAGTAGAATTTTCCAGGTATCCAAGTGGACAGGTGTTGAATCCTTTCTGTTACATGTATTTGCAGTTGATTCGATAAACAAAGCTTGTGTCATCAATCTCTCCCTCAGTTCACCCTGTGACATTAGATTTTAAAACTGTCATCTTATCCCATCCAGCCTATTGTATGGTTGTGTGTAACTGCATGAAGTGAGTGCTACAGCTGAACTATTCTCTAGATTTCTTATCTTATTCGGGTCAACCAATCTAGAGTTTGCTAGGTTTATATGCTCGGCTAGTCTGACTGACTGCAACTGTTCTACTACTTTGACTTATGTATTTGACCTAACAATCATTGCAGACAGGGTATCGGATAAATTAAATTGTTTTGTTTTAAAGGCTCCATAGGATTGATCCTTTAACTGGATACTGGAAAATCCTGAATTAAGGACAATACAGATGTCCGGCACTTCTTGGTTTTCAGTGGTTCTCTAACTGATGCATATTTGTCCACCTCTCTGATCATTGATTTCCTGTTTACAGGCCACCAACCACTACAACTACTACTTCTGGTATTCACCTAAAACATTCCCCTAGTTGGGAGTATTTAACACCAACTGAAAAAGACGAACGTATACGCTTAAAGTTGGAACAAGTAAAAATAACAGAGAAAGAAAGACGAAAAGCTATCCTAGCAGCAAGAAGACGTCAACGTGAAGCATTGAAACCAAAGGTATGTCTACAAATAGATGTCAGTCGATTTCATCATTTCAAACTACAAATCAATGTCTACTTATAAGTGATTAATTCCACCCCCTCCCCGCACTGTGGTCTCGTTACTGCTGAGAAATTCGATTGTTGTATCTAGAGACCGTTTGGCGAATGAGTAGGGAGACTTGACAGGTGTAGGTTGAACTCATAAAAAAAGATAACTAGCGCACACTGCTGAAGATTCTAGAGCTTGGACAAAAACAGTGGCTGTTTAGTTTTTTTTTTGTTGATTACAGCTTGATTTCACACTGTATTTTTGGTACAAGTATAGAATTTTCAGCATTGATATCTCATTAAAGTTAAACTATGCTAGACAGAAAAACCAATAACATAACCCGATAACCTTCAAAATCACCTTGAATGAACGCCATACAACGTAAGCCGGTGTAAATTACATAATACAGGGGCGATTATTAAACAGGATGTTTACATAAACAATATTATTCAACAGGAATATGGACATATAATTAGATGAAGTGAAAATATTGACAAGTATGTTATAATAACGAATGAAAGAGTAAAAGGGCAGTTCATCACTTAGCATTTATCTGGAGGTTAATAGTATCCTGCCTCGTGCATTTCTCACAGCATAAAATGTGCGCTCGACAAATAAGCTGCTCTGGAATTTTCACACTTAGTCATCCGATGATAAAGTATTCTATAGTTGCTTCTATTGCCCTCACCTCATGAGGTGTATGTGTGGGGAGAGTTGTGTATACAGGGACAGCAGCTCTCGGTTTGACAATATAACATTCGCCAAAGGTCTTGTATGAATCAATGTGTTCATTGTCTACAACAGTATTACCCAGTTGGTTTGCCGACACCCTACTCAGGCCATTAACAGCTTTTAGTGTCCTTCGTATTGTAACAAGGACATGCTTTCAATTTCATTTCCGTCTATGATATTGGAACCATACAAACTAACAAGTTCATGTAAGTGTCCCTTGCAACCAAAAGTGAAATTAACGTCAGTGTTTAAGTTCATAATCGGGTTTATGAGAAAAAAAATAATAACAAAGCATAACCTCGAGGAACTCACCAACCAATCACAGCTTACTTAGCGTGTCCAAATACGATTCGCAGATATATGACTTAACTTTCTGAGAAACGGTCACAAGCAGCACAGAATAATCTTCACCAAGAGAACAACCAATCAGAAGACGTTGCTTCTCTGTTAACAATTACGCTAATAATAATGTACATAAAATCCATAAATATCTCTTGATTTTCTCAATAAACAATCTGTTACCTGGCCTTTGTCTTCTGTCGTTACAGTACAACCGACTAATGATTCAGTTTGAGTTAAACAATAACAATTGTAAAAACACATGAAAGAGGACCTAAAGAGGATCAGCTTTTCGTATTTCATCAGTCGATATCTCGACAAGAACAATCCTCACATTAACAATCTTCTAATGATTTACATAATCCTATAACTTAAACGTTTCTATATATTGTTACCTCTTTCGCCCAGTAGGAGTCGTTCCCAGGATCTTTAGGTTACAGTAGAGAGTTTGTTGGAATGGTTGCTGTAATCTTTGGAGTTTTCGATCACTTCTAAATTGGATACATGCAGTAACTATTAAGGTTATGACTCTTGACGATGAAATAAGGAAAATAGGGAAATTATACTATGAGAACGGATATCTAGAAAAGTTTGTTAAAGTCTCCAGGACGAGAACAGTGTGAAAGAGAGAGTGAGGAATGCTTGCAAACTGTACAGAAGAAACTTATACATAAATGACTTCACCATTCAAAGGAGACACACCCATTGAATGAGTGGCATCGAAACTCCGAAGAATAATGCATGAAACATTTTTTTCGACAAAACTATGTTTAAAATTCATCACTCACTGTATAATTCCAATTCAGGTGAAGGATAAGCTACCGAGTCTGGCCACCAAAATATTCGTTTATAAATTGAACTATTCCTATAGGGACAGACAGTTACATAGGTAGATAGAATGACTCTTCAAGCCCATCATCGAATTCTGGAGCATTGTCCAATGTATTTAAGTAAGTGGAGTCGTAAAGTCAATCAGAAGTTCCATATGATCGGCACACCCTGTGGATACCAATCACAAGATTGATGGAAATTTCGTCTGTAGAGTTCTCTACAAGATGTCACCTCAATTCTCTAGGTTTGTACTCTTTCGACTGCTAAGCATATCTAAGACAATCGTCACAAAAATGTTTATTCAATGCCTCTCCTTCCCTCTTATGGTTTTCAACCCAGATGTAGAATACTTATCATTCCCGGTGACGCTGGATAACTGTGAATAGTTTTTGTATTTGTATTCATACTACTTACTTTATTATCAGTACTATGCAGAGGCATAACTGCATAGTTTAGTCTGCGTTCCACAATTTATTGTCAATATTATTCTACTCATATACTGATTGTATTATGATCCGACTCACCCACATTGTTTCAAATGTGTATGACCGATAGTTTATTATTTTACTGTAGTAAGCCTAATGAGAATTTACAAAACAAAATAATCGAGCAAAGAATATCCTTTTCGATAAATTCCTCTTCCGGCCCTACAATTACTTATATATATATATACGTATCTTTATGTACATAGAATATTCTAGATCAGTAGTCAATAACAATATTAGCGATTTTTAAATAATATCGATTTGTAAATTAAAACCAGTGGAATTACCACAGTTCATTAAATATGCTTTAATTATAATAATAACAAAGATATAGTGGCAAATAGAATATCAACTAAAATTAGGAAAATTCCACAAAACTTCAAGATCTTTCAAACTTAGATGGCCAAGCAGTAAGGACAATGTCTGAACCGAATTCTTCTTATGGACACACAAATTCGGCTTGCTAATATGGATCCCCACAGCCTTAGCAGTATTTAATAGTCGAACTCTTAAGGCAAAATTAAGATTCGTAGGTATGCGGTAAATAACCCTGAAAGCCGCCTTGTTAACGTCAATCTTGTGTTCTGTATCCACAAGATGAGACAAAATAGCACTGCGAATAGATTTTGTTTGTCCTTTGCTTAACCACACAGTGTGATGTCTGGAAATTCGACGAGAAACACGCCTAATTGTAGGGCCTATGTAACTGTCTCCACAGGGAAGTGGAATTGGTAGATATACATGGAAGAGGCGAAATTAGCCAGTTTATCCTTTACTCCCGAACGCAGAAGAGGAGTGGTTTTGAAGACACAACATAATTCTGCAGCAGGTGATGCTCTTTTTTCTGCATTTCTAAGGTGGTGTGTTAGTATCTCGTTGGTGTTGTTCCCAAGGAACAGCATTTCCAAAAAAGCCCTTATTCTTACAAATATTGCTGAGGCTGTGGGGATCCATATTAACAAGCCGAATTTGTGTGTCCATAAGAAGAATTCGGTTCAGACATTGTCCTTACTGCTTGGCCATCTAGGTTTGAAAGATCTTGAATTTTTGTGGAATTTTCCTAATTTCAGTTGATATTCTATTTGCCACTATATCTTTGTCATTATTATAATTTAAGCATCTTTAATGAACTGTGGTAATTCCACTGGTTTTAATTTACAAATCGATATTATTTAAAAAACACTAATATTGTTATTGACTACTACTACTACTACTTTGGTGATTACTTTATCGAAATATGTATTGCCTAGACTATTCACTTCTAATTATATCTACCAATTCAAATGCACTTTTGGTGGAGAGAGTTATATTGGCGATTACTATAGGAACTTTATTCTTAAATCCTTTCTTTTGTGTGTCTATTTTAGAAGCAAGACAGTTCATTATCAGGACTTATCAAAGTCGATTCAAATCAGGTGAGTTATTTCAAGACAACTGTATTTCTTATTTTAAAATTAAACTAGTCTATTAAAGAATGAATATTTCGGTAGACTGAGGACTGCAGAACATATCCTGAAGTTGTATTGAGAAGTTGAGGCCAGTGGAATTGCCCACTGGCTGTATGAAGTGGGCGTTCATCGATGACATTTGGCTGACTGTATAACAAACTGATAAAAATGGAACTTATGGATTATTCGATTTTGACTCTTTAGTTGACCTCCTGACTTGAAGGTTGTTGGTTCGACTCTTGATGAAGTCTTATGCACATATTACTGGAAAGTCAAGAAAGCTATCACCTACTCTTTGTCATTCAATTATCTCTGATTTATGTTGGTTCATGACGAAATATACATTGGAATTTATTATTATTTATCATCATTACTATTTGTTCTTCGAGTTCCTAGAAGAATTCTTACGAGTGATACCTCTCGTCCGACTTGGCAGAGGGTCTTGACGCTGAATGCTCCTAAATGAAGTTGGCGGATTGGCTTTAAGAGGCTTTTGGGGGTGTTTCTCTGGCTCTCATCATTATTTGTGGTCACAGAAAGAAGTGAAGATGATTCGCTGGCCTGCAGAATAGTATTAACGGTAGGAGGAAGACAAAATGATGAGGGTAATGTGGATAAAGGAGAACGATGCTTAGGAGGGCTTCGTGTGCTTTTAGAAGTGTGTTAGCAGTCGTTAATTCCCGGCTGTCCACACCGTGGAAGTTGATTGATTCTTCGGGTACCTGAAATAGAAAGAGAGTTAGTTTTGTGTGACTGCAGAGCTCAGGGGACAACTACTTGAAGTCGGTCACACACAGCATGTATGAACTGGTTTCTGGGATTGGTTCTGTATTAGTGAATTTGCCGCCGGTTACGAACCACCATAGGGTAAATCATGATGTACAATTGTTGGGATCGACGTTTTCTAACCCCATCTCTCCAGAGGGGAGAGACAGCACAGCTGACTGGCATGCTGGTCATCTGAGGAAAACACCTTACTGGTGCTACATCCCTATTCCCCAGCAGTACGACTTCGCACACAGACCCCCATCATAGTGTAAAAAAGAAAAGTTCTTACACTATGCCGTTAACTGCTTTTAGTCTAATCGCTATCCTAACAATCTTCCTGGCACGGTGGGATCTGCAGGAACAATAGTTTCACCTAGTGTAGCTTGCTGAGTTATTGAGATATGCAACCTCAACTACCACGTCAAAGTAGCAGCTATTAGTCGGGAGTTTGACACTTGATATGATCGTGGGTGTACACCACTGGAGATTCCAAAACTAGCAGGAGAAAGCTGCCTACTCCCCTTCACTATTCAACTGTCTCTGACTGATATTGGTTCGTAACAAAATTTACACTGGAAGTTATTATTATCATTACTATTTGTTCTTCGAGTTCCTAGAAGAACATTGAGTTTCAGCAGTACATCTCTGTTCTACTCTATTCTCTGTTATCATTTATATCTGGCTTCACAATTGCCTATAAGTTTGCATTCGCTCTTTAAATGATCTGTTTCATGTTCCCTTCGAACTTAAGCCAAAACTGTCGACTATCATTCAACCTCCCCTCGATGGCTCCCTCAGCATGTATGTCTGATCCATCTCGAT
This sequence comes from Trichobilharzia regenti, assembly GCA_944472135.2. Taxonomy (NCBI): domain Eukaryota; kingdom Metazoa; phylum Platyhelminthes; class Trematoda; order Strigeidida; family Schistosomatidae; genus Trichobilharzia; species Trichobilharzia regenti. The sequence goes on from OX235263.1 coordinate 7,535,345, forward strand.
TTCCTACTGCATATTTAAAAGATGGTTGCAGCGAAGAAAATTTTCTTTTCGATGAAGTCATCATCAACCAGACAGCTGTACAATCGTGTATTTAGGATAAATGGGTAGGAGAGTTCCCGAATAACTTCTGGTCAATGGTCAGACTAGTAGAATTACAATTAGGAATTAAAATGTCATAATAAACAAGGGGGAGAGATGGATAAGGCTCAGACAAAGTAGCCTCATAATTACCGAGAAGATTAGGGGGTTAGAAATGTAGAAATAACAACAATAGACAGGATGTTTGGATAAAAAATCTAGTGGGATCATTACTAATTATCAACGGATGTGTGAAGGATAAACTGCCGCTTTGGGCCACCTCAAAGCGCACAAAGCGCATGCTTTCCAAACAAGATATCTCTGAACATTATCCGGTATGGTTAGCAAAGGGACAATGCAAGACAATTACTAGCTCAATTCTCGAGCATTTAGTGAACTCAGGCCACGTAGCTCCACCAGAGTCGTCTTTCAACATCATCTGCAAAGTAAAGCCAAATCGTAAAAGGGCGTCAGGTTTCGGCTTTTGTGTATGGCGGAGGCACTGGCAATTCATCAATACAACCCTGAACTCTGTATACAGAAAAAGTTTGTCCAGTCTCTTATTCTACATTGGTCTTAACCTCTCGACTAATTGTTCCCTGTAAACAAAGTTTTGATTTTTTCTTTTGTTCTTAACTTTTAATTTTACTTTTAGTTTGCTTTTGCTTTAATAATTAATTCACTATTATCAATTTCATATGCTCCTTTTGTATATTTTCACACCCTCTTCACACTTGTTAAATTGACATTCAAATACCACCTTTATTCTCACTCAAGAGCAATTTTAACCTTATCAAACTTCTATCTTTCTTCCGTTGAGTACCACGTAATTTACGACTTTTAATTTTCACTTCTAAAGCCACTTCTGAGTAATTATACCAGTTATGTCACCCCGTCCACCTATTACTCAATAATAGACCACTATACATTTTTCTAGGTATAAATACGACTGTACAGCCTCTGAAGATGATTTCGTCGATAAAGAAAATTGTCTTTGCTGAATCTGTCTTTTATTTACTTCATTACTAATGTGACGAATAATTGTTTATGCAATCAGGGATTAAATATGGCTAGCTTGGAGAACAACGCTCTATCACCAAATATCAACGACCTACATCTCTACAAGAGATACATCGATGATACTTTCATTATTTGCGATGAGAACTGTGATTTAAAAAACCTACTTCAAATCTTCAACAATGCCCACCCAAACTTCAACTTCACACTTGAGACGGAATCCGACGGAATGTTCCACTTCCTCGACGTCCATCTGACAAGAAACGCTGACAACTCCCTGAAAAGGTCCATATACAAAGAGCCTACATGGAATGGACAATTCATCAACTTTCAAAGCATCGTGCCCCTGAGCAGAAAGAGGAACCTGATATACGCTCTTTCCTCGAGGATTTGGAAGATATGCAGCGAGGAAGTGGTTGAAGAAGAACTACGTAATCTTCGAAAAACCCTGATGGAAAACGGTTTCCCGCCAAGGTTCATAGACAAGAATCTCAAACCTAAGAAGACTTCCGAGCAAGTCCAATCCGTTCCAAAGAAAATGCTTCTGCTTAATCTAGAATTCAAAGGTGATATTGAAGCAGAAATCCTTCGCAAACGCCTCTCAAAATCGCTGAGGAAAACGACTGACGTTTTCCTGCAAGAAACCGTTCAGCCAAAACGCGAAAGACAAGCTGTCACATTGGGCCACCTCAACGTGCATATACCAGTTTACTTGCTCTTGGGGAGCTGAGTACGTTGGCCGTACCATGCGCCGACTTGAAAAACGCACTCGTGAACACTACCCAGCCTGGTTAGTAGAAGGAGACCAAAAGCGTGTATACAGTTCAGTGACAGAACATCTGGTCAATTCAGGACACTCAGCGCCTTTCGAAAAATCCTTCAAAATCATGTACAAGATTCGATCAAACCTATCAAAGGGAGTAAAATCAAGGCAACTGGGCATAGCTGAGGCGCTAGCTATACAAAAGCTCAAACCCACTCTGTGTATACAAAAGAAATACGTCCAACCCCTGTCCCTGCCATGGCCATCATAAACAGGTAATTTTTTTTGTACATGTACAGACTATGTACATGCCTAGAATGTACAGGCTAGATGATGACTTCGTCGAAAAGAAAATTTTCTTCGCTGCAATTGTCTTCTTATTTACTCTTATGACCCAATGTGTATATTTCGTGATTAAATAGGTAGAAATAATAAAATAACAAAATAGACAGGAAGTTCGGATATGAATATATGGTAGTGTAAATAGGGATCAAGAAAAACTTAAAATAACATGAATAGACAGGAAGTTTGGATAAGAAAGACAATGGGATAGTGACTATTAAAAGATTTGACTGTTTATGATGGCCATGGCAGGTACAGGGGTTGCGCATATTTCTTATGGATACACAACGTGGGTTTGAGCTTTTGGATGGCTAGTGCCTCGGCTATGCCCAGATGTCTTAATTTTGCTCCTTTTGATATGTTTCATTCCCAATTGTAATTTTATTAATTCGATCCTTGACCGGAAATTATTCTGGAACTTTCCCATCCATTCGTCATCAATACACGAATGTACAGCCTAGTTGATGCTCACTTCGTCGAAAAGAAAATTTTCTGCATATTTGTTGGTTGGTTACCTGAAGTGCAAAGTTCTCTATTCCTCCCATCCTTTTTGACCACTGATATGATCTTCGTTGGCTTGACAACGAATACATCGTATAAAATTGAGGAAAGTTTACAACAGTCTAATGGAAATGCTTTTCATGATTTGAACGTCAAACATCCTGGGCATATATAGAAACACTGAATAAACTGACAGGAGTTATTATTATTGCATCCTTTAATTCCTAGAGAAACATAGGGATTCAGCCAAACGTCTCCAGTGCGTTCGGTCCTCTGCCAACGTTTTCAACTGGCTCCAAGTCTGTCCACATACTTTCATCTCCCCTTCACATCACCTCCGCCATGTCACCCTTGCACTGACGAACAACTCGCTGCTTCCCTTCTGTTTGGGTTCCACTCGAGAGATGGCTTGTCTAGTGATGTCACTTGGTGGTTCGTTTTCTCAGAGCATGGCCACAATCCAATCCACCTCCATTTCATCCTGCTTATTTGTTACACAATCGGTTCCTGCTGAGTTGGTTCGCTCATTGCCTGAGACCCCTGTTGCTGATCTTCTCTGGCCATCTGATATTGAGTAGTATTGAACAAAGACAGCTGTTGATGAGGGTCTGTGGTTTGTTTGAGATGCTCTTTATGACGCACTGGTCAAGTCTCTGATCCGTATAGTAAGTAGCACTGGCTGACTTCATATTGGAGTTGAAAATCCGGATCTTATTTTCATTTTCATGATGAGTGCTGAGTGTTGACCTCCACACAGACTTGAGAGTAATCAAAGCTTGTCTTGCTTTCTCCATCCTTGTTTTGATATCGTCGTCAGTTCCATCCGCCTGTAGTTGAAACAATGCTTCCCAGGTAGGTAAGCAAAGGAGGTTGTTCCTTTCAGGTTCCTCCCATTCATGCTGTCTGACTGTTGTCTGTTATTGTTGCTGTTGGTGTTGGTGTTGGTGTTGGCCAGGAATCTTCATCACCTCTGTTTTCTTTATGTTCACCCGAAGTGGAATCCTGTCTTTGATGCTTCTTCAATCACCAACTTGTTTCTTTTCACTTGCATATCTTCCAGTTTGTGTGAAATCAGACGTATATATTATCGGCAAAGTCCAGATCCTCCAAGTCTTTTTTTGTGTGAATGAATTTTAGGCCTGTTTCCTCATTGCCCGTTGTCTGTCGCATTATCCAATCTGACAGGAGTATTAAACAAATTTCCATCTTATTCCTTATACTAACTACTGTAGACCCTAACAACGATTTCAGAGTAATCAGCACTTGTATAAAACTATATACTTCTGACCGACTGAGATGAGTAGTTGAAGACCACTCATATCAACCAATAATAGTGTAGTGTATGCTACTGAAAAGATTTATTAGTAGTATATATATATATATAAGGGATGTTCATCGGCATAGAAATATCAAATAGCAGGGAGATCGATTTGATATCAGAGAAAACAAATGATACAGCGTTGCGTAGGTACGTGAAACGAACACAAAAAATCCCAATCTGAAGGAAGGGGAGAAGTAGCAGGCACAACACGGAAGATCTGTACAGCAAATGGTGCGTTGAAGATAAGGTGTACATAATTTGGATATAGAGATACCAAACAGTAAATACATATTCCATTTACTAAGTCTATCACCTTCTATGATTACAGTAGTGCTTACCAGACAGACAGAAAGAGGTGATCTGAACGCTGAACTACCGTTTCACTCAGCTGAGACCAAGCTCATCCTCAACTGTGTACCTGGCTTGACTCAGCTCAGCGAGCCAGCCAAATCAGTTGAAACCATCCGATTTCTGGCTGCTCAGTTATTTGGGCTAACTCGAGCCGTTCTGTGTTTGAATAGCTGTAAGACCTAGCTACTGAGAGTGGAAGATATGAAAAGACTAACTGTCTTTGATCAAAGGTGCCTGCGTCCTATCTCCCGTATGAAATGGTATAATAGGCTGAGAGAAATTGACGTTAGGCTTCGGTCGAGTGCTAGGTTAGTGGGAGAGGAAATCAGTCGACAAGGCTGTAAAATTACATTGACTGAAACGGTTAGGACATGTGTTACGTATGCCTAGTCATCGCCTTCCTCGACAATGGGCAATGTTAGCTGACATAGGGTCAGGCTGGAAAAGAGCTAGCGGTGATGAGATCAAAACATGGCTTCATTAGTCAATGAAATCCACCACAGTTAGTTCAAGCCAGGTAGGAAGATGCAGACTTCCTGGTTGAGGTCCTCAGGACAGCGAACACCAGTGCAGGCTGGAGGCAATTGGTGATATGGCTCAAAATCGTCCTCAATGGCTGGTGTAGGTGCATCCACTCCTTGTGATTTTTAATACCCAGTAAAACTATATTGTTCTTCTATATTACCATTTTTTGCCTCATATCTCAGTTTACTCTCTCTATTTCGCATTTCTTTTTACTTTCTTCTCTTGCTTTTTGTGCTGCAAGAAGGGAGTGTGGCGACTCGAAGTGCTGCACACCAGTGCAAAGTTCTATGTTGAAAGTAGTATATTGTTTATGCAGATACGCTTACTTTCTTGATTAACACTTATTAATAATGTTTCCCAAAATAAACTACGGTTAAATTTCCCCACTTTGAAATGTGCGGATTGCATACAGTAGATTTGATTAATGAATGCCCAACTGGCCATATCTGTCAGATGGTGGCTGGCTTCAACATCCTCTTATTCATGCCGGCTGTCCGAAGTCAAAACGAAAGTTTAACATCGAAAACCCTTCATATTGAAGTATTGAACAATGTCAATTGTCTATTGAATCCTTGAACATATTAAGCTAATCCAACTCCTATTTTGTTATTTATTGATTGATTTATTGATCTGTTTTTGTTTGAATAAAAACGACATATTTAAAGTCCGATGAAGAGGATCATGAATTGAACAAAAATCAGTCAGATAATCAACAAGAACTTCAGTCAAGAAAAAGTTCAAGTCAAAAAATGGCGGATTTAAAATTGTTGATTAGTAATAAGTTGTAAGTATTGTTTTGATTTGTGCGTGTGTGTGTGTGTGACGTTTCTCATTTATTTATTTATCTATTTTTTGTCGATTTGATTCTTTAATCAAACAAATTGCATGCACTAACTAGTTTCATCTATCATATTACATCACGAATTGATACGCCAGTTAAAGAACCGATGAAAAATAGCTAAGGAAGTACTGGGTCACCGTTTTATTCTAGTCTGAAATCCTCCGATAGTACCTGTCCACGAATCCACAACGAATTGAACTCAACGCGTACAAATTACATGGCAACCCTGTGGTTTGGTATCCAGTGAGCAATGAATTATAACTCTTGCTGATTTTTTTGAAGTAAGTGTTTAGTGTCACTGGTGGATCCCACTGGTCATAACAATCGCTGACTAGAACTCTAGATTACTTCGCGTTGTAACCAGCCCTGGCTGGTCTTCAGTAGAGACTATAAATTCATGAATTTGTAATATTATCTTTCCTAATTCTTCTGACATTCAGCTTATTTTATATTGATGCTATTGAGCTGTAATCTATCAATATTATTGATTCGATGTAATTTAAACAGCAACATTAATGTTGTTCATAACACTGATTCATTCATTCATTCACTATTATGGATGGATATATAACTGTAGAGCCTGATGATGAAGTTATCGAAAAGAGTACTCTCTGTTCAGTATCTGTTCTTTTGAAAGATTTGTCTATTTATTTATTTATTCGATGTTGTCAATACAGTGAAAAAACATTCAAAAATTAGTACCTTCTTCTCTCTCTCTCTCTCTATTTCCATCTACTTGACCGGAAATTATTCTGGAACTTTCCCATCCATTTGATATAAATACACGAATGAATGTACAGTCTAGATGATGACTTCGTCGAAAAGAAAATTTTCTGCATATTTGTTGGTTGCTTACCTGAAGTGCAAAGTTCTCTATTCCTCCCATCCTTTTTGACCACTGATATGATCTTCGTTGTCAAGCCAACGAATACATCGTATAAAATTGAGGAAAGTTTACAACAGTCCAATGGAAATGCTTTTCATGATTTGAACGCCAAAGATCCTGGGCAGGTAAATCACGTAAAACTAACTATGTAGAGTGATCCGTGAGAGTCTATTTGCGTTGATGGAATTATGATGAGTGCTACATTATGGATCAGAGACTTGACGCGTCATGAAGAGCACTTCGAACAACAGCAACAACAGCAGGCAACAATCACCATAAATGGCAAAAAGCTGGAAGAGGCGACGTACTTCACATCGTTTCAACTACAGGCGGATGGAACTGTTATAACTGTAGGGAATTGAATGAAGACGTTTTCACCTTGCTCTGTCTGCGCCTGAACTAATCTGCCTATCTGCTTGTCGTACCTTCCGATTTAGTAAAGCACGCAAATATCAAAAGACAAAGGCTGGACTGTGACTGTGTATTGAATTGCAACAACGACAAAGAAAGCCATGGTATTTATACATTTTACAACAATATGGACAGTTAACAGCATTTGAAATAATTGATCTTAATAGCCAATAACAAAGTGCGTGAGAGATGATAATATACCATATGTGCGAGATTGACAGTCACTACCAAAATGTGTGAGAATGATAATATACCATATATACAAGATTAACAGTCACTACCAAAATGTGTGAGAATGATAATACACCATATATACAAGATTAACAGTCATACCAAAATGTGTGAGAATGATAATATACCATATATACAAGATTAAACCAAAATGTGTGAGAATGATAATATACCATATATACAAGATTAACAGTCAATACCAAAATATGTGGGATCCTATCACCTCCCCCGTAAAGAGTGTAGGACTTGCTTTTTGGATCTATTTGAAAAGGTTTCGGAGCTCTTCTTTGTCGAGTTGACCTTTGCGTGGTACTGGATAGAGCGTGATCTGTGTGTCTGACACATAACTGTCCTTTTTCATTCGTACGATAATGCAGCAAGAATTTATCCAAAATTTCTTCTGTTGTTCCCTCCCCCTTCGCTTTTGCATAAGCACGCTTAAAGGTGTCGACGAAACGTTCAGTCTGTCCATTCGATTGGGGATGATACGGGGGGCTACGAATATGCTGGATGCCAAACAGTTTGCAGCAACCAAGTTTGTCCTGGAAGACAGAAGCGTGCTTTTGACGACGGCGTTGCAAGAGAGATTGATCAGATACATCTCCGGGAACAACGTTGTGTGGTGAAGACGAAACATTAGAGCATACTGAATTTAATGGTACATTAAAGATATGGAGCTTGTCTAACCAGTCAAGACCAAGCAAATTCAAATCATGGTAGTTTGTAACGTAACATACACCATTGAAGTGATGCTCACCAAACTGAACCTGGCAATTTATCTCACCCACGAGTTTCAGTATATCTCCAGAGACATTCTTGGCGACATGCTCGGTCGGCAGAATCTGTGGGCAACCAAGTTTGCGCCACGTAGTTCGGGAAATTACGGTGATATCTGATGCCGTATCCAACTGAAGACGAATACGTTTGCCGTTAATATCTAGTGTTATGTACTTACGTTTGCTGGCGAACTCGACTTTGGAAGTTGTAAAAACGGTCTGTACTCGAGGAGATTGTTTCGGCTTGAAACGACTACTTCTGTTCCTCACCGAAGAATTTTTCTGCGGTGTACAGTAACCCTCCTTATGTCCAAAACGGTGACAATTACGGCATTTATGCTTCTTGAAAGGACAGAACTTGACAAAATGCCACGAACCACAGTGCCAGCACACTGAAGGAGGTTTAGCTGAATTTTGAGACTGACGTTCTGTGTGCTTAACGGTGATCGGAGGACTTTTCACTGTGTTAATCGAACCAAATTCAGACGACTGTCGTTTGCACTCCACCATAGCAGTATCGTGCTTCAAGTTGATTAAACGTAGGCATTCTGCTGTCACCATTTGTAAAGTCATTTTCGGGTCTTGTTCCACGAGTGACAGAAGTCGAGTTCGTATGTCAGTATCTTCTGGGTTCTTCAACCCACAAATAAAAATCAAACACTTGAACTGATCTGATGTCATTTCGTGTGGTTTGAACCTTTCACATTCCTTGTTCACTTTGCCAGCGTAAGTCACATAATCATCGGAAGGCATTTTTGTCAACTGAAAACATTGATACCGAATATTAAACATGGATGACTGTTCACCAAAGATTTGTGATAAAACGGTGACTGTCTCATCGAATGATAACTCACGTGGGTTCTTGGGCAGAATGAAGTTAACATATCTGTTGTGCTCAACAGTACCAAGTTTTCTTAGTAACAATCGGACTTTGGCAGCATCATCAAACATGTAGCATTCAATACGGAAGACGTCTTCGTAACGATTGAACCATGCATCAAATACGAGACCAGATATTGGGTCGTAGTTGAACTCACTGATGGAATTTGAGATGCTTTCATATTTGTCAGAATGAGATGTTGATGGAACTTGAATGGACAGCTTCTGAGTGAGAGCTTCGATTAATTTTAGTTGAGCTGCTTCATTCTGAACTTGCTGCTGCTGCAAGATAGATTTGAGATCGTCCAGAGAGATAGACATTGTAATTGGGTTGTAATTAACACAGTCAAAAATGTTATATAGCTGCGCTGAACAGAATAAAAACTGTCGTCGTTTGCTTGCTATAACTGCAATGAATTAAGGTAAAACCCCGTCGCCAATTTGTTATAACTGTAGGGAATTGAATGAAGACGTTTTCACCTTGCTCTGTCTGCGCCTGAACTAATCTGCCTATCTGCTTGTCGTACCTTCCGATTTAGTAAAGCACGCAAATATCAAAAGACAAAGGCTGGACTGTGACTGTGTATTGAAGTGCAACAACGACAAAGAAAGCCATGGTATTTATACATTTTACAACAATATGGACAGCTAACAGCATTTGAAATAATTGATCTTAATAGCCAATAACAAAGTGCGTGAGAGATGATAATATACCATATGTGCGAGATTGACAGTCAATAACAAAATGTGTGGGAATGATAATATACCATATATACAAGATTAACAGTCACTACCAAAATGTGTGAGAATGATAATATACCATATATACAAGATTAACAGTCACTACCAAAATGTGTGAGAATGATAATATACCATATATACAAGATTAACAGTCACTACCAAAATGTGTGAGAATGATAATATACCATATATACAAGATTAAACAGTCACTACCAAAATATGTGGGATCCTATCAGGAACTGACGAGGATATCAAAGCCAGAATCGGAAAAGCAAGACAAGCTTTCATTACTATCCAATCTGTGTGGAGGTCAACAAAACTCAACTTGCAAATGAAAATAAGATCTGGATTTTCAGCTCCAATGTGAAGTCATTCAGTGCTACTCACTATACGGATCAGACACTTGGCGCCGTGTCACAAAGAGCACCTCAAACAAACTACAGACCTTCATCAAGTGCTGTCTTCGCTCAATACTACTCAATATCAGATGGTCAGTAAAGATCAGCAACAGTGATCTCTGGCAATGAGCAAACCAACTCAGCAGGAACCGATTGGGCAACAAAATAGCAGGAAGAAATGGAGGTGGATTGGCTGGCCATACTCTGAGAAATCAAACCATCAAGTGACATCACACGACAGACCATTGCTCGAGTGGAAGCCAAATGGGAAGCGGCGAGTTAGTTGGTCGTCAGTGAGAGGGTAGGGTGATATGGTGGAGGTCATGTGAAGTAGAGATGAAAGCATGTGGGCAGACTTGGAGCCAGGTGGAAACGGTGGCAGAGAACCGAAAGCAATGGAGACGTTTGTCTGAAGCCTTATGTTCCTTTAGGAATTAAAGAAAATAATAAAAATGAAAATCTTCTGCACTCACTCACTCACCCAATCACCATAAACAACAAAATTCGTATACACAACACCAAAGTTAAGTGAATCACTTCTTCTGTGTACGTATATGTCTGTGTGCATGTCAGAAACTTGACACACCACTCACGAAAGCCAATTTTCAACAAGCTACTTCACACTTTTATCAACAAATGAATTAGTTGGTTCCATATTGAAGATCAAGAAGAGGCTGTGAGAACGAACTAATGGAGAACCTTCTATTCAATACATATATACATGTAAGAAGACGAAGACGGATCGGATACACACTAAGGATATAGTTGAATGACATAGCAAGCACTCAAGGCCATCAGTCAAACGGAGACCGAATGAGAAGTAATGAGCTGGACGAGGGTCTGATCGTAACTTGGAGGAGATTGCATGAAAAGGCAGAAGAGGAGATAAGAGACCACGAGGAATTATAAGGCCAGCTAAGAGGAGAAAACCGAAGACAACAGAATGAAGTGGAGGTTTGCTTTTGTAGCTCTGTATTCCAGTAGGAACTCAACCGAATATAATTAGTAGTGATAATATTGGAATTATACTCTAATACAAGACATGAAAAGGTTGACTGTTTTTGATCATAGATGTCTACGATCTCTTTCTCACGTTAGGTGGTATAATGGGGTAAGTAATGTTGACGTTAGGCGTAGAGTTTTGGGCAGAGAGGGAGAATCAATCGACGAGGCTATAAAGTTACATAGACTGAGATGGCTAGGTCACGTGCTGCGCACGCCTAACCATCGCCTCCCCCGACGACGGACATTACTAGCTGATATACGTGCAGGTTGGAAAAGAGTAAGTGGTGGCCAAACAAAAACATACCATCAATCCATGAAATCCTTGACAGTTAAACTGAGTCGGTCAGGTAGGGAGATGCAGACTTCCGGGTTTGGGCCCTCGGGACTCTAAAAATCATTAGCTGGAGACAATAGGTGACATGGCTCAAAATCGTTGTCAATGGCCAGCGCAGATGTATTCAGTCTCTGTGTTCTCTTTCATATTCCTTTCTACCATTACCCATTCTGTTTCACTCTTATATTTGTCAAACTCTATTGATTCTCTTCACTCATCTTCTTGTCTACCTTTGTGTACTATTTGGAACGTGGCAATTCGAACCGCTGCACTTCGGTGCCAAGTTCCATGTTGAATCCAGACAGACAGACCAAAAAACCCAAGTTCTATTCCTAGATCAATTTTGATCTATACTATTATACTTTATCTGAAAAGTATAACCCTTTTCACCTTCATATACCATTATTATTATTTCCTTTAATTCCTAGAGGAAAATAGGGATTCAGCCAAACGTCCCCAGTGCGTTCGGTTCTCTCCTAAAGTTTTCACCTGGCTCCAGGTCTGTCCACATACTTTCCTCTCCTCTTCACATGACTTCTTCCAAGTCACCCTCGGACGACGAACTCGCCGCTTCCCTTCTGTTTGGGTTCCACTCGAAAGATGGCCTGTCTAGTGATGTCACTTGATGGTTCGTTTTCTCAGAGCATGGCCACAATCCAATCGACCTCCATTTTTTCCTGCTTATTTGTTACACAAACGGTTCCTGCTGGATTGGTTTGCTCATTGCCAGAGATCCCTCCCTGTTGGTGATCTTCTCTGGTCATCTGATCTTGAGTATTGAACGAAGACAACTGTTGATGAAGTTCTGTAATTTTTTCGAAGTTCTCCTCATGATGCGACAAGTGTCTGATCCGTATAGTGAGTAGCACTGACTGACTTCACATTGGAGTTGAAAATGTGGATCTTATTCTTCATGCTGAATATATACTACTTCTATACTACTACTATATATGCTTCACATACTACTAACAACAAAAATCACTTTTAATTTACATGTTTCTTTATCACAACTTAACGAACAGGTTGATTTCAATGTTTCAAGAATGGCTTCACACATTGGCGAATAATAAGTCGGAGGTCAATTTAAATACAGTCAATCAATTAGCGTTTATTCTGGATGCTGGTCAATATTTAAGCATGTCAAAAAATCAGTTTAATAATATGGAAAAAATGAAGCATAAAATTGATAAGGCAAATCGTATTTATACGTAAGTTAACTCAAACGAAGATGTAGAGGTGGATGGGTGGGTGGGTGTTGGTGGAAACATTTTTCTATTTTTGAAAAGCAAACTGCTTTTTTCCTCTAAATTTCCAGTCTAGACTTTATCACATCAGTCAGGGAATCACTGAAAACCCGGGGAATGCTATAGAGCCATTTCGTCCTAGTTCTTGACTCTTCATCTGTGAATATCCACAAAACCACAGTGATACGCTGTCAGTTTGAGGATATAGAGCAAACGACACCAACTGATACCGATGAAGATCCATTTCACTTTGAAGGGATGGATTCCACTGACTATTCCATATGTTCTTCTTCTATCACTAATTCATACACTCAGAATGATGCAAGTTCCCACGTGGTTACTCATTAATGTTAAACAGAGGACGTTGGTTCAGGTAAATCTTGAAGGACCTTAAAATTTATACTCTGACAAAATATTACTCATATTTGAAGTAAATAGGTGGATTGTGACTGGCAGTGGAATCCAGGACAATGAGCATTTCTTTCTGTTTCGGACTCGTCATCTGGACGTACCCGCATTCCCCAGTAAGTTGTGTTGATCTCAGTACCCATAGTTTCAAACTGCAAAGCGTTGTCCACTGAACCACTTGGGCTTCGAGAGCCACCTGAAGAGTCACAAGTCGGATGAAGTGTGACTTGTTCTGAAATCCACTGCTGCTAGTCCCCACCACCACCACCATTTTTACTTCAAGTTAAATGTGATAAGACATCGTCGAAGCATGCACATCCACAAAGAAGTCGACATGTCGTTAACTTGAGACTGAGCACTTCGATCCAGTCAATCAACAGGAGGGTTCACACTGAATTAAATTGTTGCGCATATTGCATAAAATATTTTGAATTGTATTTCGTTCAACAATTTAACATACGAAAACAGTAGGTCTGACAAGGAACTAAACACTATTATTATTATAATTATTATTTCCTTTAATTCCTAGAGGAACATAGGGATTCAGCCAAACGTCTCCAGTGCGTTCGGTCCTCTGCCAACGTTTACACCTGGCTCCAAGTCTGCCCAAATGCTTTCATCTCCCCTTCACATCACCTCCGCCATGTCACCCTTGCACTGACAAACAACTCACCACTTCCCTTCTGTTTGGGTTCCACTCGAGAGATGGCCTGTCTAGTGATGTCACTTGATGGTTCGTTTTCTCAGAGCATGGCCACAATCCAATCCACCTCCATTTATTCCTGCTTATTTGTTACACAATCGGTTCCTGCTGAGTTGGTTTGCTCATTGCCAGAGATCCCTCCCTGTTGGTGATCTTCTCTGGCCATCTGATATTGAGTAGTATTGAACAAAGACAGCTGTTGATGAAGGTCTGTGGTTTGTTTGAGGTGCTCTTTATGACGCGCTGGCCAAGTCTCTGGTCCGTATAGTAAGTAGCACTGGCTGACTTCACATTGGAGTTGAAAATCCAGATCTTATTTTCATTTTCATGATGAGTGCTGAGTGTTGACCTCCACAAAGACTTGAGAGTAATCAAAGCTTGTCTAGCCTTCCCGATCCTTGTTTTGATATGCTCGTCAGTTCCGTCCACCTGTAGTTGAAACGATGCTTTCTAGATAAGTGAGTAAGTGAAGGAGTGTGCTTCTTTCAAATTTCTCCCATTTATGCTTTCTGATTGTTGTCTGTTGTTATTGCTGTTACTGTTGGCCATCACCTGACTTCACCACCTCTGTTATGTCTATGTTCACCTGAAGTGGAATCCTGTCTTTGATGCTTCTTGTGCCAACTTATTTCTTTTCACTTGCATATCTTTCAGTTTGTGGGAAATCAGACATATATATTATTGGCAAAGTCCAGATCGTCGAATTTTTTTGTGTGGTTCCATTTTTGCCTGTTTCCTCATTCCTCACCACCGTCCGTCTGTAGCATTATCCAATCTACTGCAATCAGAAAAACCATCGGACATAGTAGGCAGCCAGCTAGTCAGCCAGCCCGCTTGTCTTGCTCCCGTCTTCACTCCTTCGAAGGATTCGGTGAGTTTCCCGTTGTGGAGTACTTGGAATGCAGCATTGTCGTACAATTATTGGATGAGATGTATAACTGTTGGCGGTACCCCGTAGTAGCGAAGTAGTTGCCAAATCACCTCTCGATCGACGCTGCACTATCGAAGGCCTTTTCAAAGTCGATGAAGTTGAGATAGAGAGGTGACTGCCATTCCAAGCTTTGTTCAAAAATGATCCGTAGAGTGGCGATTGGATCAATACACGACTTGTTTCTCCTGAATCCAGCTTGTTACGGTCGAAGTTTTTCACCCAGGACTTGTTTGATTCCCTCCAAGAACTTAACCCTAGGTTCCTATTATTGGCGAAGACGCTCCGGACCGATAACTAATACGACTGCCTCTCGACTTTAACTTCA
Source organism: Trichobilharzia regenti (assembly GCA_944472135.2). Classification (NCBI taxonomy): domain Eukaryota; kingdom Metazoa; phylum Platyhelminthes; class Trematoda; order Strigeidida; family Schistosomatidae; genus Trichobilharzia; species Trichobilharzia regenti. Next base: position 7,550,356 of record OX235263.1, read on the forward strand.
AAACATTAGTTGATGACTGATATAATGTCAAAATTTTAAACAGAGAAAACGACAAAAGTGCAGTCAGGGAATTCCTAGACGCCTGGTACTCAAACGAATAACAAACACGTTAATATAGACCAAATTTACCAACTAATAAAAAGTAAATCAGATGACCAGAAAGTTTAAAATCCAAGTCAATAGAAAATAATCAATACAGATGTAAAGATGGTTACCGGGAGACGCACTTCTATCACTCATGAAGAAATTTAAATCATTTCACTTTATGCTAAAAATTGCGCTGAAGCGAGATGTTGTTCAGAAGGACGACGAAAGCTCCGGAAATAAACCAACCAACTTGGAGAACACTGGTAATTGCAAATCTAATATGGAGTTACATACTACAACAGTGCTGGCCAAGTGTTACACACAAATCAAACTGCCGTATTCCACTTCTCTCTACCATTAACCGAATAATAGAAAGTAAATCTGATTTTATAGTAATACAACTTATGCTTGGATAATGCGACAGACAGCGGCCAATGAGGAAACAGGCGAAAATGGAACCACACAAAAAAATTCGAGGATCTGGACTTTGCCGATAATATATATGTCTGATTTCACACAAACTGGAAGATATGCAAGTGAAAAGAAACAAGTTGGTGATTGAAGAAGCATCAAAGACAGGATTCCATTTCAGGTGAACATAAAGAAAACAGAGGTGATGAAGATTCCTGGCCAACACCAACACCAACAGCAACAACAACAGACAACAATCAGGCAGCATAAATAGGAGGAACCTGAAAGGAACAACCTCCTTTGCTTACCTACCTGGGAAGCATTGTTTCAACTACAGGCCGACGGAACCGACGAGGATATCAAAGCCAGAATCCGAAAAGCAAGACAAGCTTTGATTACTCTCAAGTCTGTGTGGAGGTCAACACTCAGCACTCAGCATGAAAATGAAAATAAGACCCGGATTTTCAACTCCAATATGAAGTCAGCCAGTGCTACTTACTATACGGATCAGAGACTTGGCCAGCGCGTCATAAAGAGCACCTCAAACAAACCACAGACCTTCATCAACAGCTGTCTTTGTTCAATACTACTCAATATCAGATGGCCAGAGAAGATCAGCAATATGGATCTCTGGCAGAGAACTAACCAGAAACCGATTGTGTAACAAATATGAGGGAATAAATTGAGGTTGATTTGCCTTACTCTGAGGAAACCATCAAGTGACATCACTAGACAGGCCATCTCTTGTGTGGAACCCAAACAGAAGGGAAGTGGCGAGTTGTTTGTCAGTGCAAGGGTGACATTGAGGAGGTGATGTGAAGGGGAGATGAAAGCATGTGGACAGACCTGGAGCCAGGTGAAAACGTTGGCAGAGGACCGAACGCAGTGGAGACGTTTGGCTGAATCCCTATGTTCCTCTAGGAATCAAAGGAAATAATAATAATTTATACTTAACATTGTTACTATTACTTATATATATGTATATTATTATTATTGCTAATTAATTAGGAATTATCTCTCCACGCCATGTGACAAACCAATTGAATTACCACCCAAGTTTATGAAACGATTGAATCAAGAAAAAGATCGTCCATCTTCAGCTACACTAAAAGGTCTTCGAGATTATCATTTCAATGCTCTGTCTTCATTATTCAATGAATTTTTAAATGTAAGTTTTTCTGAGAACTCCATTGATAAGAATATGAATTGAAAATCAAAGCATCCAAAGGTTATGAGCAGTTCCGAAAAAGGCCTTATTCTTAAAAATTCAGTTCTTTGGCGACAACATCAGCGAGATACTAACACAACACCTTAGAAACGAGGCGGTAAAAAGACCACCCCTTACTGCTGAACTACGTTGTGTCTTCAAAACCATCCCTATTTTTAGCATTCGGAAGTAAAGGATAAACTGCCTTCTTTCGGCTATTCCATGTGTATCTACCAATTTGACTGCTCCTATGGAGCCATTTAGTTACATAGGCCCTAAAATTAGGCGTCTTTATCATTGGATTTCCGAACACCACAACGCATGGTGGTTAAGTAAAGGACAAAGAAAATCCAGTCATATCTCTATTATATATTTCGTAATGTGGATACAGAACACAAAAATGACGATAATGAGGCGGCTTTCAAAGCCATCTACCGCATGCCAATTAATCTTTAGTCTACCTTAAGAGTTCGTCTACTACACAGATTGCTGAGACCGGCTAATGGGATCTACCTTAAGAAGTCTAAGTTATGTATCTTAAAGAAGAAGTTGGTTTAGACAGTGTCCTTACCCCGCTGTCAATCAAGGTTCTAATGATCCTCAATTCGTTGTGGAAATTTCCTTAATTTTGTTTGGATATTCTCTGCATGTGATTGCATCTTTAATGAACTGTGGTGATTCCATTGAGATCTTACTTAACAAATCGGTAATATTTTTTTAAAAAAAAACCAGTATATTAGTAATGACGACTATTCTAGAATATTCTGTGTTTATAAACACATAAACATGAAGAGGAAATTATCGTAAAGGATATTCGTCGCTCGCTCAATTTTTGTTTATCGTCGTTATTTTGTCTGTATTTCTCTTTTGAAAAAAACAAAACGTCATTTTTATGTAAGAGTCACAAGGTTTTCTGATTGGTCGGCTCAAGGTCATTTGTTCGTTCGTATTCCATGGATTGTAATAGTTTGACTTTACTCATATTTGCACATTTTTTTCACGGAGTATGGTCGATAGCTTAAACTCACGCCTCCTCTTTTACTGATATAAGTATAAAGCTAGGGCGCTGCAGTAGAGTATAACTCTATTATAGATAAAATTATATTTTGAAAATCACACAGTGGTGTTATACAGGAAGTACTATTAACTGATGCGATCATGATTCGAGCACAAACTATTGCCATTCATAATCATATCAAGTCACTCACTCACACAACTTTCTTGCTTCATTTATAAAAATGTGTGGAATTGACCAGATATTGGAATAAAAATCAATATGGGATAATGTACATTCAGGAATAATAATAATATGAGTATTACTGATCGATTACAATCAGATTGGAAATAAGACGAGTGCTTGTATAGTCCTAATAAGTAACCTGTAAGAATCTTGTGATGTGATTGAATTGAAGTAGAATTTTGAGATTATTTATTATCCTCCTCTGATTTGACTAACTGGTGGTAATACTATCTTCCATGCATATCTCCGGTATTTGCGTTGAGTCATTTCTGTTGCATGTGTTATGCTGGGTGTAGACTCAATGAACCAGGATTCAGTAATCAACCTCTCTCTCTCCACCTACCTAGATTACTTTTTAGAATCTTAACCCCCTCCCACTCTATTGTGTGATTGTTTATCAATACATCCAGTGCAATTGCTGAGTGCTTTTTTCTAAATTACTAATCTTCACGGGTAAGATCAATCAACCTTAGCTAAATTCTTATGTTCCGACAATCTGATTACCCCCGATCTACTAGTTTGACCTATGTAGTTAACTTAACTCAGAGTTATTGAAAGATATTTTGTAAATTATATTATTTCGTTTAATTGGGTCAACCGACAGGGTCCCTTATAGTCTACAGAGCTTGTCTCTGAGTGAGTGTGTAGGTTTAAATGTCACCCTAATTCCTGCTTTATTTAGAATCCTACGTAGGGAAGGTCTCGGATGTCCCCTCCTTATATGGTATAACTGTAGATGACTTATATTCTCTTTTATTTATGTTATCATTATTAATTTCACAATTATTTTTATTTTTATTTTGGACTTTTTCAATCTTCCTAATGAATTTCAAAGGATAGTTATTTAACACCAACGCCACTTCTATCTGTTTTATTTCATCATTTAGATCTTTTCTTGTGCTACCTAGTGCTACTGCTCAGTTTTTTAGACACTTAATTAAGCCTGCCTTAACAGTTAACGGATGAGATGAATATCTATTAGAATGCGTTGGCTTTTTACAAACGCCGCCAGTGTGCAGTTTGCCTTCTTCTATTCGTTTTATTTTACAATCTAACATCACAGCTAATTCTCCTTGTTCACTTTCCGATTCAAATGTGAATTTTATTCCCTCCACTAGTAAGTGAGTTTATATGCGTCAAGAAGCTAGAGGGAGATATGTTCTGTTTTTAACACTGTGAAAGTGTCATCCACTTATCTACACCGTATTTTTGCAGTAGCATTAAATGTATTTAGAGCAATATTTTCCCCGCTGTCCACAAATATATCCGCTACGATAGGGGATATTGGTGATCCATTCCATTGCTACACCTTCTGTTTGTCTATATATTTTGCCTTGGAATTTAAAGATAGTAAGTAGATGTGAGGCATAACTGAATCCCTAAAATAATTTCTTTAATGGGCAGCTTTGTCCTATGATTGATTTCAGGATCTGCAGTTAGTTCTTTTTTAACTGCTTCTAGGGCCATATTGATTGATATGCCATTATAAAGACCAGTTATATCAAAACTAACCATTTTTTCATCATTCTCCAGTTGAATGTCGTTTAGTTTATTTTTCATTTCATATGAATTAGTTGGTTAGGCTAGCGTTTGAATAATTTCTAATGGGGCATAATATTAGAGCTAAGTGTTTTGATAATTCATAAGTAGGGGTATTTCTAAAATCTACTATTGGTCGTATGGGGTAACCTGGCTTATGTATTTTAATAGTACCATATATTCTACTAGCATTATTAGTTTTAGGCATTAAATTAAACCATTTAGACTCACCCAGTGACGGCTTCATTCCGTGTATTAGTTCTGCTGTAGATTTCTTAACCTTAGTCATTATTGTATCTACAGGCTTCTTAATTTCCTCATATGGACCCGTTTGAATATGTTCAATAATTTTTTTTGGACGTAGTCAGATTTATTCAAAACTAAGCGAGGTTTAGGACGAGGTTGGCCGGTAATCAACTCCTGAACTTACAAGAGTGGTTGACGGGTATTCCATAGTTGAACCACCGACATACACACACACATATTGCTGTTTTACGTTCTCTATCAATTCTATTCTTTGTTTTCGATATTTTTATTTATTTATTTTTTATTTTTGATTACAGCTTGATTCCACACTGTATTTTTTTGGTATAAGTATGGAATTTTCAGCATGGATATCGATAGCCCAAATTTTGCAGGCCAACCATAGATATCAGGTGTGCGTCGGCGCGGGCTCGAACCCCGAACCATGTGCATGGCTGGCGAGAGTCCTAACCACTGTGCCACCGACGCACATATATTATATATTATGTACATATTATGCATATATATATACATATTTCTAATAATTCTTAATTTTAATTTTACTTTATTTATTAGGTGACAGCTAAGAAATTTGGTTTAACACTATCCCAGTTGTGTCAAATGCCTGAAATTGATCTGGCCACTCTGGTTGGATCGCCTAAAACAGGTGTCAGTCAAATTGGAGAGACAAAACAGGTAATTTAATATTCAAATAAATCATTCTAACCTCAGTGGTTATTATTTTATTACTAATATTATTATACAAAAGAGACATGAAGACACTATATCAGATAACCAAGTCTCTATCCGGCAAGAGATCAACTTAGATGATGAAACCCATAAAAGATGCTCAAGGGAACCTGATCACCAAGGAGGAGAAACAAATCAAACAATGAGCTGATCACTTTAAAGCACTCCTTAATCGACCACCACCGGCAACTCGCTCAGAGAAACACCGCAACCAACAGTACGCACAGAACTGCCTGATAGTGGACACCACTCCTCCAACGAAAGAAGAAATCCTAAATGCGATCAAGCTAATGAAGTCCGACCAGGAAGGCAGCAGGATCGGACGACATTCATCCCGAAGCACTGAAAACAGCCCCAGAGATTACTGCAGATGTTCTCACTCCATTACTGCGAAAAGTTTGGAAACAAGGAAAGGTGCCTACTACTTAAAAGAAGGGCTGGCTACCTCGTCAAACTGCCAAAGAAGGGCGACTTAGACATCACTGTGCAAGAACTGGCATGGAATAATGCTCTTGTCCACGTCAAGTAAAATACCAAGCCGAATCATCCAGGAGAGAATAAAGGACGCACTAGATGCAGAACTCCGCCACTCACTGGAACAAGCTGGATTCAGGAAAGGCAAATTATGTGTTGATCAAACTGCAAATAATAATAATAATAATTGCATTTATTCCAAAAACAGTACTCATGATACAGCAAGGAATTTTCAGCATTCAGTACAATATTGCATCTAATTTACCCAAAAACGACAAAAAAAAATTAAAAATACACAATACATAATAGTAATAAAACGATTGTTGTAGCAGCTACGTAGCAAAATACTGTGTGCCATACGGAGAAAAATATGTATAAAGTACAAAATTGTAGTAATAATAGTAATACCAACTAAAATAAAATAGCAGAGTAACGATTTAAACGATAGAAAGTGTGACACCATAAAATACAGAAAGATGAACGATAAAAGGGTCGATTCACTGTGCTAATTACATAGTAACTTGTAAGTTTCACGTCTAACAGAGTCTTCGTCACATAAAGTACGCGCTAAATAGGGTATTGTAGAATTTCTATACTTAGTAGTACGAGCATATATCTTTTTATATTGACTTCTCGTCCTACCTGATGAGATACAAGGGGACAGGTGTGAATAAAGGGGGTGCAGAGGGTCTGACATTATAGCCTTTGCCCATTTCGTACAGGAATTTATATGCCTCTCGACTATAGTATTAGCGAGCTCATGCAGTGGCAGACCACAAGCTCTACTCACAGCATTTAATACTCTTCGTAATATGATATAATCTTTTTTGAGCAGCCCAGGAAAGATTAATGGAGAGCAGTAGAGTACAATAGGTAAAATACAGGAGTTTAAAAATTGCAAAACTAAAGGTTGGTTGATACCTGATTGTCTTAACTTTTTAATGTAGAAGGTAAGACGAAACATTTTCTTAGAGATAGATAAGATATGGGATGACCATGAAAGGTCAGAGGAAAAAACTAATCCAAGGTATTTAATGCTTGATTTGGTTTCAATTTCCGTGCCATCTATGCTACAGGGATCATGAGAGTTAACTAGTTCAAGTAAGTCACGTCGATGCTTGAAAGTAAAGTCAAGCCTGACATTTGGAAGGATTTAATATAAGACCATTTGACTTGGACCAGTTGTTGATGTCCAACAGAAAGCTATTAAGTTTGGAGCTGTCAGACTCGGAAGTGATAGGCAGTGATACAGTCAGATCATCTGCATATTTAACAAAGTTAGTTTCGTTTGAATGAGGTAGGTCATGTAGGAAGAAAGAAAAAAGAAAAGGAGAGAGGACAGCACCTTGTGGAACACCGGATTTTGTAAGCGAGGTAGAAGAAGATTTGCCGTTATATACAGTATACTGCATTCTATCAGAAAAATAGGAATGCAACCAACTCTTAGCCCAGGATCCTGTTTGTGTCAACGATAGCTTATTTAATAAAAGGCCCCTAGGTACAGAGTCAAAAGCAGATGTGTAGTCTAAGAAAGCACTACGAACATATTTAGCACCTTTGTCTAAACAAGAGACAACATTGTGATATAAGACAACCGCAGCATCCAAGGTACTTCTACCATGTTTGTATGCAAATTGTTTAGGATCATTAAAAGGTTTCAAAGCGGGTTCAAGACGAAGTAAAAGTAATTTTTCCATCAATTTTAAAAAGGGGGAAGTAATTGCAATAGGCCGAAATTTAATATCAGAACCAGAAGATGGTTTTGGTATAGGGATAATTTTAATGTTTTTCCATGCAAAAGGTAGAACGTTACCGGAAAAAGAAGCATTAAAAATGTTAGTAAGAGGATAACACAAAATATCAGCACAATTCCTGAGGACAATGGCAGGTATGCCGTCAGGACCAAGGCTTTGAGAAGGCTTAAGAGACCGGAGACATTTAAGCACATCAAGGGTATTAAAACCACTAAAGTTATTGTCAATATGATTTGTATCATTTGGAAGGGTATCAACAGAAGAGCGTATGAAAGAAATCTATGCATCATCACCACAGAACAAAGCATAGAATGGCAGTCAACTCCCACGCCACCTCAATTCCATCGACTTCAAGAAGGCTTTCAACAGACAGCCTTGACCCTAACGTACATCAAGTCTTTTTCAACCTCATTCAACGCGTGGCTATATGACAATGCCTTGTGTCGAGTGATCCACTACGGAAAACTCAGCAAGGCGTTCAAAGTGCATACAAGAGTAAGACTAGCAGACTGCCTGCTTGATGATATTCTTAGTTGTGGTGGGCTGGATTATGCGTCAGACTGTGTGAAGTGAAGAGACAGAAATACGCTGGACCGCCGACAATAAGATACTAGAAGGTGTGAATTTCGCAGATTATATATGTCTAATATGACTCGGTGGCACAGCGGTTAGGACGCTCACCGACCATGTACATGGTCCGGGGTTCGATCCCCGGCCGACGCACTCCTTTACCTCGCTAAACCAGAACTAATCCTGGTAAAGAGGAAAGGTTGGGCATGGGGCTAGCAACCCCATCCTGTAAAAACTAAACACTGCTACAGAAACTTCAAGCCTCTAGCTTGGAGCCCTATGTTCTACTGGGAACGTGAAGGAAAAATAATATATAATATGACTCAAACTCGAAGACTTACGGGCAGGCAAAAACCAACAAACTGGCAAAAGAGACTGGCAGCGAATACACGCACGAGTCCAGGTGAACATAGAGAAGATGGAGGTGATGAAAATAACCAACCAATAGTAACAACAACAACCAACAGGAATCACCAACAACTGCACAGATTTGAGAAAGCTCACTACCTTCATTTATCTAAGAAGCATCGTTCCATCTACAAGCACACGGCACGAATGAAGGTGTCAAAATCAGCCAGCCAGCCAGAATCAGAAAGGCACACAAGATACGCCTTCATCAACCCGAAATTGGTTTGAAAATCTTCTGCATTAACTTAACAGCATCAAGAAAAAATACTGCGATTTTCAACATAAATGTCAAGTTGGTTCTTCTATGAGGGTCATAAACACAGACAGCGTGTGCTGTGGAAAGCATTTCCAAAGGGGCCAGTGTAGACTCTCATCAACAGCTGCCCACTTGACTGGTTGGCTCCATAATGAAGATCAAATGGCCAGAAAGAATAAGCAACAACAAGAAATTATGGAAACAAACCGAATAGCGATGACCGATCGCTCAACAAATATGTAGGATTGAAAACATTTATTTCCCGATAGGATTTTAAAACAAGCAATAAAGGTTAATAAAGCAGGATTTAATGAATTCATCAAATTTCGGTAGAACTCTTTCTCAGCTGATTACTGTACATACACGGATATGTATATACTTTTGAAATTACATTGGGAGATACAAGACAGATAAGTAAACAAACTACATTGAATTAGTCATGCAGAAAGACACGTGCGAATGTTTTCCAGGTCATGTTCAAATAGATAAGGGGAGAGAGAGTATGAGAGATCAAAATTAAGATAGATTGCATTACGCTTCAATTGCATCACTTAGATAAACAATTAGTCACTAGGGTATATAACGAGAATTGCAAACAGACTAATATCAATAGTAATAGTTATAATAACAATAATAATAGTGTTGAAGTGAGTTAAGATAATCTTACGGATAAAGCATAGATTTAAATGAATCAAGAATAATAATAATAATGATAGTAATAATAACAAAAATAATAAGAAGAAGAGGTAGAATAATAGTAATAACAAGTAGAGAATAATAAGTAAAGCGTATTACCATGGTAGATTCAGAGTCACGACCATCTCCTTTTGTATACAGAGAGCTGGTTTGTAAATTCGAATTGCACAAGCCTCTGCAACTGCAAGCATCTTCTTGTTTCTTTGTTTGCTGACAATGGTAAATGACTTGACTGCGTCGATATCATGTCCGTAATCTACAAGATGTTTAGTTATTGAGGATTTTGGGACTTTGCACTCAGCTGTTTTCAACCATTTCGTTAAATGCTCCATCATGCGAGTAGACAATCGCCTTTCCGTACGACCTATGTATTTGTTGCCACAAAAGCACTCAAATTGATATATGCAGTTTGAAGTGTCGAGGATTGGCGACTGGTCTTTCCCAGATTGTTGAAGCACTCGCTTGGTGGTGTTAAGGATAACAAGTTTTGCAGCATAATAAGTTCTCTTGATGGCTTTGTCGAGTCTTCGTTTCACTACTTCTTGTACGTCATCTCCTTTGAACGGCAAATTGATATAGACAGGTTTCTTTGGAAATGTTTGAATTGTTTTGCAGAGGGTAGTTTCTTTAGAGTGGAGATGGATCGGGCATACATTGAGGACATCGCACGCCAGCCCCTCGCTAGAGGGGAATGCAAATGGGAAGTAACGAATGCGTCATCAATGCTAGGGTAACATGGAAGAGATCGTGTGGGGAAGAGATGCGAGAGTTTGGCCAATCGTGGATTCAGCAGAAGAGGATGGAGGGAAACAGAACAAAGTGGAGATCTGTTGTTGAAACCAGCCCCAGTTCCACTCGGAACGCAAGGGACAATAATAATATTACTATCCCCTTGGGTTCCGAGTGAAAATATATGGCTTCATTAGCACAGCGCCACTTAACTTCTTTAGCTGGCCCCATGATAGCAGTCGCCCTCGCGCTAGGCTTTCATTCCCACCACACACGATCTCCTCCATTTAACCCTTGGACCTACGCGTTAAACTCGTTTTCTCCTATTCAGCCTTGGCTAGAGGGCCTGGCGCGTGATGTTATTCAACGATCTCTTCGGCACGTGTGTCTAGTTCATTATCAACTGCATATTCGTTGTCGAAACAGGTAGGGGAAGTATTTTTCAAGATATCATTATTATCATTATTCGACATAGGGTTTCGTTTGTGTATGGAAGCCGCGGTAAGGTGTACTCTGATGAATCCCTGTGGTGATAAATCCCTAAATTGTTACATCTTATAGCTGGAATTGCTACAAACTCGTCCACTAGGGTTAATAATCCAATAAATTAGGAGTACATGACAATTTCTCTTCAGGAATCACAAATTTCGAGTTTCTAGGGATTTTGAATAAAATTCCGATGAAGAGTCTACAACTGTGACGAAATATTTGTGTAGCACTTCTTAGTTTTCTCTAGAAAATGCCCAACTTGTCTCATTTGCTGATGGTATCCATACAGAAATCAAAAATCGGTTTACAACTTTGAAGATCAGCCTTATTTTTAAGATATACAGAAAGTCGCTGATCTGCTTTTGTACAAGTAAGAAGTGTTGTAGTAAGTGGAGACATCCAACAATCTTCATTTACTAATGTGGTATAACTAAGAAGGAAAAATGAAAGATGACTTAGGCCTCTGCAGAAACTCTTGTCCACGTCAAGTAAAATACTACATCGGATCATCCTGGAGAGAATAAAGAATGCACTAGATGCAGAACTCCGCCACCAACTGGAACAAGGTGGATTTAGGAAAGGCATTTGGTGTCGCCGCCTACCGACAAATGGAAAGCCTATGCCTTGCAGTTTTTAATGGAAACATATGGATCTTCGGGCAGGACATCAAGGCTTCTGAGCAGTTGAGTGGCGTTCGAGATCTGTCAGCCATGAGGCTGCTAATTGGGACGCTGCTGGGAGGTCGGGTGAAAGCAGCATATGAAAGTGTGAGGCGAAATATCGACGAATGAGTGACAGGGTCAGGCAAACAGTTTCCAAAGTGGGAAGGACGACATATGGTTACTTTGAGATGGGGTTATGCAGACACAATCGCAATGGCAGACAAGGAGAAACCGGTGAACGTCAGCGAACTCCTGAAATGGAGAGAGCGAGACAGGCCAATGATGACGCCCTCACCAAGAAGATCAAGCCAACTTCAGTCCAAAGTATTTGACGGGGGGATGAGTGTGGTGACAGCTGGCTGCTAGCCAAATTGATAGACATTAATTTACGTCAATGTTTATGTCCCAAATATTGGTCGTGAAAAAATATGAACAAAGAATGATTCAACAAACAACCACAGCACACTTTGCGTAGGTGGATAAAGTCAACATATATATGATCTGACATTTAAGAAACAGTCACAAATAGATGCAAGGTTAACTTTCTGTGGGAAACAACCAATCAGAGGACTGTGTTTGTTTGCTTAAACAATCTATAATAATGTGCATGAAAATCTATAAATATGTGTTGATTTCCCTAATAAACGATCTGTTTCCTGGCTCTTGTCTTCTGTTGTTACATTTGGCTAGTCACCATCCACCAATTAGCTTCTAATTACTTGTCCAGACATCGTCGAAGCATCTGCACAAGAAGTCGACAGACATGTTAACCTGAGACCAAGCACTTCGGTCGAATTATGTGCTGACCAAATTGTAACTCGATGCATCAGCATCATCATCATCGAACAGAGGATAAAGCGACAGTCAAAACTGTACTTCAACTTCAGCGACTTCGAGACAGTCTTCAACGGCGTTGACTGCGAAGTCATTTGGAAACTACTTCAAACACTACGGCGTACAGTGTACTCCAAGTCTTTATCAACCTCATTCAACAGATGGCTGTATGACAATGCTATATGTCAGGTATTCCACAATGCAAAGTTCTGTGAAGCCTTTGAAGTGAGTACAGGGATAAGACAACGCTGACTACTATCATCGATGATATTCCTAATTGTGGTGGACTGGATTATGCGGAAGACAGTGGTGTGTACGAAGAAGACAGGAATACACTGGACCGATGAAAAGACTCCATTTAGAAGATCTGGATTTTGCGGATGATATATGTTTAATGTCACAAAGACTCAAAAAGTCACAGAAGAGGCTGGCAGGCAGCGAAGACCCAACTTCAGGTGAACATAGAGAAGATGGAGGTTATCAAAATAACCAACTAGCAACAAAAACAGAACTAATCACTATCAATGTAAGGAAATTTGAAAGAGGTTACCCCCTTCAATAATGCTGGTACCATCGTTTCAACTACAAGCAGTGGTCTGGATCAGGATGTCAAAACTGCGATTGGAAAGGTAATGGAGACCTTCATCACTCGGATATCAGTGTGGAAATCTTCTACACTCTCTTACTCACTCAGCATAAACAACAAAATTCGGATATTCAACACAAAAGTTAAGTCAGTCGCTTCTGCTATATATATATATATATATATATATATATATATATATATATATATATGTCAAAAGCTAAGTGTATCTGTGACGGAAAGCATTCCCAACAGACTACTTCTGACTGTCTGTGGCTGAACGCTGTCACAAAGTACAGTCAATGTGTGCTTCAATAAGTAAACATTGCAGAGCTGTGTGTAAAAGACGATCCACGTGTTATTTAAACAGCGCGCGAATGTCAGATACAGAATAAATGGACACGGATAAACAGTGTTCAACAGCAATGGGTACAGGAATAAAGCATAACATAACATAAGCTTTATTCCAAATCAGTACTTGTGATACAGAATGGAATTCTCAGCATTTTACTACAATATTGCATCCAGTTTTTTTTATATTAACAATAAATAAAGTTCTACATAGTTTAAAGTTATCTCAACAACATATTAGTATGTCGGTAGCAAAGCCAAAATTAAAGTGTTTGAAGGTGTTAGAAAAGTAGATACTACTAGCATATTTACTGGCGTAAGCTATAGCAAAATGGTCGAGATGTACAGAGTGTGAAAGAACGAACAAGAATGTTTTAAGTAGAGTTTGCAAGGAAGAGAAACAAAACAGCACATAACAAAAATAAATACAGAATGAAAGAGCGAGAAAACGTTGTACCTATAAATGATGTGAGTTGGAAAGACAAGATCCATTGGTTCTACTGACTATTTAATAAGTTAAAGGTTTCATGCCTGATGCATTCTTTATCGCACAGAACACGAGCTAAGTAGGGTATGGATGAGTTTTTGTACTTACTAGTGCGGGCATATAGTTTCCTATATAGGCTTCTGGTTTTCCCTGAAGAGATACATGGGGAGAGTTGTGAATGTAGAGGGTGTTGTGAGTCAGATAAAATGGATTTCGCCCATTTTTCACATGAGTCCATATGCCTGTCCACCAGAATATTAACAAGCTGGCTAAGTGGCAAACTGCTTACCCTGCTGACAACCTTTAACATCCTACGTAATAAGGTATAGTCTTTCTTCAATAGCCCAGGAAAAACTAAGAGGCAGCAATGGGGAATAATAGGCAGAATACGGGAGTTAACAAATTGTAGGAGTAAGGGTTGGGTTACACCAGAAAGTCTTAACTTCTTGATGTAGAAGGTAAGACGGTATATTTTCTTGGAAATCGTCAAGATATGAGACGACCAGGAAAGATCAGAAGATAGAGTAACGCCTAGGTATTTAATTTCCGACTTGGTTTCTATTTCACTGCCATCTATGTTGCACACCTCATGAGTGCTAACCAGTTTGTTTAGGTCAGATTTATGCCTAAGGGTGAAATTAACTGTTTGGCATTTGGAGGGGTTTAAGGTTAGACCGTTTTCCTTGGACCATTGGCTAATTTCCGATAAGAAGCCATTTAGTTTAGAGCAGTCACTTTGACATTTGACAGGTAAAGATACAGTTAGGTCATCAGCATATTTGACAAAGTTAATGTCATTTGAAGACGGTAGGTCATGTAGAAGGGAAGAAAGAAAAGAGAAGTGGGGAGAGTACAGCACCTTGGGGGACACCAGCTTCTGTGAGCACAGCAGAGGAGGATTCGCCTTTGTATACGGAGTACTGCATTCTGTTTGAAAAGTAGGAATGCAACCACTTAGTGACCCAGGACTCGGCAAATAATGTTCGACTATAAGAAAATGAAGTAAGGACAAGAGTTTTTCAGGAATAAAATGGTACCATCATCGGTTATTTCTTTAGCTTCTCATAAGCTGAGTTGTGCACAGTCCAAAGTTATTACTAAGCATAACTACAGAAACAATTTCAACATACTTTCACACAGAGTTCATTTTTAAACAAAAATCAATTAGCCAATATATGCATACAGTAATAATATATATACAATAATATTAAACACTATTCCGAACAATAATGATCAAACACAATGGAAACTTTTGACATTACGTAATCAGATGAAAGCGAGAGAGTGAAAATATTCAGGTACCAGTCAGGGCAAAGAAAGGCTGATAACCGCTTCTTTTTGAACGCATGAATCGGGTTTCAGGTACTTGATGGAGATCGCTTCGGCAAACTTGAAGAGAATTGAACTCTTTTGCCTATTGATAATTTCCAACGATCTTGTGATGTCCCCTCTTCATGACTCGCGTCAAGGAGATGCCTGACAATAGCAATGTTTAAAGCATTTATTCCCAGTCGGAGACATGGGCTTTTTGGTAAATGTTGCGAAAATCGAAGGTGTGCCTTTCTTCTTTCTGTTCTTCCAATGTAACTGCTCCCACAGATATATGTAAATTTGTATATACAGTTAGAGTTAACATGAGAAGGATATCTGCCGATTTCTGATTGCACCAAAGGTGAGCAAGTTGTTCGATAGACGGGAACGAGCTTAGCTAGCTGCACAATAAGCTCTGCCTAGTGACGTTCTCAATCTTCTGTTGACAACTGCTGTAATATTTTCCTTTGTATAATCAAGTTGAATGTAGACGGTATTTTTCTCCACTGTGATTTGTTGGGTATTGAAGACTTCAGATCTTCCGTACTTGTTAGTGAATCTCTGAGGGTAACCATTGTTTTTCAATATCTTTTCGAGAAACATAAATTTTTTATCTAATTTCCCTATAAAGAATAATCTCCTAGCTCTACAGTATAGGGTTTTGGCTAGTCCACGTTGAAAGCTATCTGGAAATTTAATAGTTTAGTAATACATCGAGTGAGTTAAACTTCATTAGCAAACAAAGACCTGGTTATGATGTGGTTGTATTCTCTCAGCTGGATAGTTAATTCGCGAAGTATTGAATTATGCGCTGAAGATTTCGCCTAGAAGCTTCGAAAATTAACTATCCAGCTAGCTCAGAGAACACAACCACATCAAAATCATCCACCTGACCTACAAATCTTCTCTATCATATCTAAAGACATGGTTAAAAAATAACAAACACAACTGACACTACTTTCTTAGAGATAAGTAGTATAAATTTAACAATAAAATTATTCAAAATCGTTCACAACAATGTAGATATGTTCATCTTTTCAGTATTGCACACTCTCTTGCTTAATTTTTTGGTTATCTTTCTTTTTAGAAATTCTCAATTAAAACAAGACCATTGTTAGAAGATAAAGAAGAATTGACAAAATTGCTGAAACGTGCTGCCTTCCAACCATTCGATTTTCGTTTAATCCTTTTCTATCAATATTTAGTTGATTATGGTGCTAAGGAGAATTCACCATTCATTGATCAAGATTTAATATTTCACATTGAAGCACTACGCTTTGAAGTGAGTAAGAGACGTTTTACTCTCCTTCCCGTTCTTCTTCTAACCTTAAATTTGATTTCATCGATTGATTTTTTTTGTATTTCTGAAATTTTAATTCCTTTTGCTTTCCCACTGGAATATAGGGCTTCTAGCTAGAGCTGTGAAATTTCTGTGGTATTGGACACCTGTTTCGGCCTGGTCTGGGACTCTTCAACACTAGGCACTCACAGGAGTTGCCTTATATGCATAGTGAAATTGGTAACAGTTGAAATTCATGGTTAGTTGGATCCGGTTTCAATGGCTGGATGATTGCTCACTGACTGGAAGGTCTTGTATTCGTACATTGATGGTGGGTACTGTACTGATGAAGAGTTGCAAACCGGGGCAAAACAGTCGCCCATTACTTCTTGGTTTTTCAACAGTTTTCCAACTGATTTCATCTTGTGGTCTCTGCTGACCTGTCGGCTCCTAGAACAGACGCTTCGACGATATTGGAGAATTACCTCGTTAGTGGTGGCTAGCACTGAGATCCAGGATCCACGTTTCGTCCTGTTCGAGACACATCAATGTGAACACCATCACTCACTTGGGACTGCAGGTATGTCCACTAGCTGACGACTCTCAGATGGAGTGGAATTCGCATTACTGTTCATAATCACATGAATTTCCACTCTATACAACTTCGAAACTCGATTTTTTTGTCTAATAGTCCCTGTCCTTCTTTCTCTTTTGTTCTAAGCCTAGCAGAATTCTCCAGATGTCCGGGATAAGTACTGAAGATCCCGGGAAACCCATTAAACAAAACAGTGTAGTCTATCTAATACTCTGCCTACAGTGATTGTCACATCAAATATATAGGTCAAAGAAATAGGACGGAATCAGGCTAAAAGGAGCACAAAAACTCTGCAAAATCTAGGTTATTTGACCCTAATAAGATACATCTGGAGAACATCTGAGCCATAGCACACGCCATATGCAGTCACACACACAATCATACAATAGGATGGGATAAGCTGACAGTCTTCAAATCTAATGTAACAGCAGGGTTGAGGGGCGACTGATAACAGAAGTCTTATTTGTCAGATCAATTAAAAGCACGTACAGTTAAAAATGATTTAAAACCTGTCCCTTTAGACATCTGTAAAATTCTACTACACCTGAGACAGTTAGGAAGCGGGAAATACAACTAAAGAAATCAAGTTTAAGGGTTATACATAGTAACATTTTACATGATTCTGAATAATAATAATAATAGTGATAAACTGTGTATGCATTGCCATCAACCAATAAAAAGTATTGTTTTACTGACTGTGTGTTTTATCGAATAAATAAATTAATACGGAATTACGATAATTACAATTTAAAGCAATTGGTTCCATTTATGAATTTCGACAACACAATAAGAAGACGTAGTTTATCTGAAGCGTGTAATGTATTGGCGCAACACATTTCGGACATTCTGATCACACGCGTACTTGTAATACACAGTTTTTATAGAAGGCATGAGGCCATGAATAATTACAATACAGGTCAGATTGTGTACAGGTCAAGGTCAAAAAATAATGGGTAGGAAGATGCAAAAGGTGTGGGTAAGAAAGAGAAAAAGGGAACAAAATACAGAGCAAAGAAGGGGTTGAAAATACTATGAAGTAAATTGATCCTTGGTTTTAATTTGGATTACCAAGTCAGGTATGAAGTAATAACAAATAACTTTTGGACATATAAGACAGGTTTAAGTCTTTTTTTATGGCTAAGGATTCAATGAATTTAAATATTTGGCCCAACCTTGCCTTATATATCGGCTTAAAGGCATTATTAAAATCAACCTTATGACCCGTCTCTATAATATGCTTCGCTATAGATGATGTTGGACATCTATTTCCCGGGTCAATTGTATCTGGCGATTTCATTTGTTGTTGCAGCCACTTTGGAATGTGTTCTGTATCCCTAACATGCAGAGACCGATGGGTCCTCCCTATGTACGTGTCTCCACACATACATGTAAATTGATAAACACAGTGGGATGTGACCCGGGAAATAGATGTCCAACATCATCTATAGCGAAGCATATTATAGAGACGGGTCATAAGGTTGATTTTAATAATGCCTTTAAGCCGATATATAAGACAAGGTTGGGTCACATACTTAAATTCATTGAAGCCTTAGCCATCAAAAAACTTAAACCTGTCTTATGCGTCCAAAAGTTATTTGTTATCACCTTAAACCTGCCTTGGTAATCCAATTTAGAACCAAGGTCCAAATTTACTTCGTAATACTTTCAGCCCCTTCCTTGCCTTGTTTTTCCTCTCTTTATCTTTCTTACCCACACCTTTTGCGTCTTCCTACCCATTATTTTTTGACCTTGACCTGTACACAATCTGACCTGTATTGTAATTATTCATGCCTTCTTGCCTTATATAAAAACTGTGTATGACAAGTACGTGTGTGATCAGAATGTCCGAAATGTGTTGCACCAATACATTATACGTTTCAGATAAACTACGCCTTCTTATTGTTTTGTCGAGATAATTACAATGTTATAAGGGGTAGAGTTGAAGTGGATAAATTACAGAAATATTAAAAGTTGTTTTATAAGTGAATTGATATCAGAAATATCAAGTGTTGTCCAAAAATTTTGAAAATTAAGAGTACGATTACGATAAGAATGAAGATGTGAAGTGAAGTGGAAAGAATTCAAGTGGTAAAATAAAATAGAATAAAATAAAAGCTAGAAAGAACATTACTATAACCAAGGTAAAGGAAGGGGTTTGACAAAACGCTTTTGAACACATTATTTAGGTTTCTGTTCATGTATGGCTAAAGCTTCGGCTAGGTATCCCTGCATAAGTGAAGAAGACGTAAACTTTTGGATCGATTCGATTTTGCCATGTAGATGATGAATCACGTGGGGCTAAATGACCAGACTCTAACCGGTGATCACAAATAGACGACTTTGCAGTTCTACGTTCGCCTTTCATTAACCAAACTGGATGGTGTTCAGCTACATGTTTTCGGAGATTACGCTTACAACGTGATACGGTGAATTCAACATATCTCACTCTACCGCTAAATGGCTTGCGGAAATCCTGGAACCTGTCAGATTAAATCTATGTAAACATAGTCTTTCCGACACTTTTGACTTCGTCAGTTGTGTTGATGAAATTAATGTGACTGGTAAGCATATGATTTCGTTAGATGTTTGTTCATTGTTCACAAATGTACCACTAGTAGACACTATCTGCTATCTATGCGAGTCTATTGATTCAAATAGCATGAACATTGGCTAACCAACTGAATATATTAAACAACTATTATTGAGATGCACACTGAATGTGCAATTTAGATTTAATGATGTCATCTACAATCAAAGGGATGGAGTCGCCATGGGGTCTCCTTTAGGACTGCTCTTAGTGGACGTCTTCATGGCAAGCTTAGAGAATGGCCCACTAAAGGAAACCATTGATAGTTTGTTTATGTATAAAAGGTATATTGATGATACCTCCATTGTATGTGATGAAAACTCTTCAACTGCAGAACTTCTTGGTATATTTAACGGTTCTCACCCATCTTTGCTTTTCACGGTCGAAGAAGAGTCGAACTCCTCGTTTCATTTCCTTGATGTTAAGCTAGATAGAAGGGAGAATGGAACGCTGTTAAGGTCGATTTACCGAAAGCCAACATTCACTGGGCAGTACACTAACTTCAACAGTTGGGTGCCTTTAGGGAGAAAGAGAATTCTGATTCATTCCTTATGCTACAGAATTCGTAAAATCTGCTATGCAGAGACAATCGATAGGGAACTAGATAACCTTCGATCAAATCTCCTTAACAATGGTTATCCTACAAGGTTCATTGAACGTAACATCAAGAAAGAATCCACGCCTAGACAAATCACAGTTCCAAAGAAAAAACTGTTTATGAGTCTGGCATTCAAAAGTGACACCATTTCGGAATTGTTTAAAAATTTTTTAATTAAATGTGTTAAACACACTTTTCCTGCAGCTGACTTGCAACCAGTTTTCACCAACCGAAATATGATTAGACAATGCGTCAAGGATAGATTACCGCTTTTGTCCACATCTATGTGCATTTACTCTTTTACCTGCTCTTGTGGAGCTGATTATATTGGACGTTGTAAGCGTAATCTCCGAAAACGTGTAGCTGAACACTATCCGGTTTGGTTAATGAAAGGCGAACGTAGAACTGCAAAGTCGTCTATTTGTGATCACCGGTTAGAGTCTGGTCATTTAGCCCCACGTGATTCATCCTTCAAGATTATCTATCTACATGGCAAAATCTAATCGATCCAAAAGTTTACGTTTTCTTCACTTATGCATAGCTAGCCGAAGCTTTAGCTATACATGAACAGTAACCTAAATTATGTGTTTAAAAGCGTTTTGTCAAACCCCTTCCTTTACCTTGGTCATAGTAATTAATGTTCTTTCTAGTTTTTATTTTATTTTATTTTACCACTTGAATTCATTCCACTTCACTTCACATCTTCATTCTTATCGTAATCGTACTCTTAATTTTCAAAATTTTTAGACAACACTTGATATTTCTGATATCAATTCACTTATAAAACAACTTTTAATATTTCTGTAATTTATCCACTTCAACTCTACCCCTTATAACATTGTAATACGGAATAGCATATAGTGTCCACGGTTTCCAAGTTCTACAAATGTTAACATTTTAGGATAACTTTGTAAAACGATTTTAGCGGGCAGATACGTATTTTCGTTAAATTTTCATTAGGCTTGCTACAGTTGCATAATAAACTACCAGTCATAGATATTTGAAACAATGTGGTTCAGTCGAAACAAACGAAACTAAAATATGCAATTATAACACTGCATAGTACTGATAATAAAGTTAGTAGTATAAATACAAATATGAAAAACTATTCACACTTGTCCAGCGTCACCAGGAATATTATTATTCCAGATCGGTGTTGAAGACCATAAAAGGGAGGGAGAGAAATTGAATGAATATTTTTATGGCGATTGCCTTAGCTATGCTTAGCAATTCCACAGGGTGTGCCGATAATATGGGACTTCTGATGGACTCCTGTCAATGATTTATATTCAGCCAAATAGCATTTGAATTAAATCATAACTTTAATAGTTACTACATACATCCAACTTAGAAGTAATCGAAAACTCCAAAGATTACAGCAGTCACTCCAACAAATTCCCAAGTGTAACCTAAAGATCCTGGATGTGACTCCTACTGGGTGACAGCGGTAACAATACTTAGAAAGGTATAAGTTATAAGATTACGTAAATCATTAGAAGATTGTTTATGCGAGGATTGTTCTTGTCGAGATATCGATTGTTGAAATACGAAAAGTGGATCCTCTTTAGATCTTCCTTCATGTGTTCTTATTGTTGTTATTGCTTAACTCAAACTGAATCATTAGTCGGTTGAACTGTAACAACAGAAGACAAGGGCCAGTGAACAGATCGTTTATTCAGAAAATCAAGAGATATTTATAGATTTTTATGTACATTATTATTAGCGTAATTGTTAGCAGAGAAGCAACCTCTTCTGATTGGTTGTTTTCTTGCTGAATGTTATTCTGAACTGCTTGTGACCGTTTTTCAGAGAGTTAAGCCAAATATCTGCTAATTGTATTTGTACACGTTAAATCTGCTGTGATTGGTTGTTGAGTTCCTCAAGGTTAACCTTTGTTATTGTTTTCTTCTCACGATCCCGATTCGGGACGTGAACATTGATGTAAATTGTTGTCTACAACTTTGGATTGTTTGCAGACAGATCTCACCACAGTACTACTGAGGTACTACGGCCTACGAATTTAACTCCATGGGAAAAAAAGGGTGAAGTGAAATCTAGGTGACATGCTAACCAGCAGTTTATTCATCATAGTATTGCGTAATAATAGATAGTTACAATAATGAGATTATTTCATCCCTTGTTGTTTTTTCTCATTCACATCTAAAAGGTTTTCATATGATTAACAGTAAATATCACCCCACGACCATCACCCATTGTAAGTTTACGACAAGATAAATGTGCAATTCGTATATTAACTGTTGTCATCACTTTGTCTTATCTGTTGTTTGACAACACTTTATGTTGTGAGAAAAGAAGTTTCATTTATTCGTGTATGTGTGTGTTTATTACGTGCAAAAATGTTTTTATTTTCAAATGAAGAGATTGGTGGGCTTTTTAAATGAATTGTTCAACTCTACACAATACACAACAGATCCTCTCAATTTTTCACTGATGCACATGACCTAGAATTACTATTGTTTTTATTATTATTATTATTACTTGGACTCATGTGAAAAATGGGCTCAACCCATTTTATCTATCTAACTCATACCACCCTCTTCATTCATTCACAACTCTCCCCTTGTACCTATCTCATCAGGCAGAACCAGAAGCCTGTCTATGTAGAAAACTATATGCTCCCCCTAGCAAGTACAAAAACTCAACCATACCCTACCTACTTGGCTCGTTCCTATTCTGTGCGATAAAGAAAGCATTAGGCGTGAAACCTTTAACTTATTAAATAGTCAGTAGAACAAATAGGTCTCGTCTTTCCAACTCACATCATTGACAGGTACAACGTTTTTCTCTCTACCTTTTTTTCTCTCTTTCTGTATTTATTTTTGTTATGTGCCGTTTTGTTTCTCTCTTCCTTACAAACTCTACTTAAAACATTCTTCTTCGTTCTTTCACACTCTGTATATCTCGACCATTTCGCTATCGCTTACGCCAGTAAATATGCTAGTAGCATCTACTTTTCTAACACCTTCAAACACTCTGTTTAATTTTGGCTTTGCTACCGACCGACATGCTAATATGTTGTTGTCAAAACTAACTGAGATAACTTTAATCTATGTAGAAGTTTATTTATTGTTAATGTACTAAGTGAATGCAATACTGTATGTAGTGAAATGGTGAGAATTCCATTCTGTATCACAAGTACTGATTTGGAATATAGCAAATTATTATTATTATTACTTTTATGAAAATGTGTTACTTTAAGACTAACTTTCGATATCATTCAAACTCTAATTTGGGACTTATATCTGTCAATCAGCTACACATCTGTGTAATGTAGTGTTTGGATGCTTGCTATAAATTACAAAATTACAAAAAACTTCTTGTATCGCTTACTGAATTGTGAGAATGGGATCTGTGGACAGAAGTTAGAATTCTTAATTCACTGGATTTTAATTCAATAGCTAAAATTATCATTGTGCGTTGAAGCTTTTGTAGCAGTTTGATTAATTTTGTGGGATAGGGGGCGCTAGCCCTACACCCACCCAACCCCCCGTATTTAGCCGGGCTTGGGACCAGTTAGAAAGCTAGCCAGCTAGTAAAGTAGGCGAGAACTCTAGGTGAACGTAGAGAGATGAAGGTTGTGAAGTTAACAAACGAAGTAAACTTATTGTTCATAATCATTTCATCAATTATAATCACAGGACTTTGAAACTTGAGTTTTATAGTTTTCTTTGTCCTTTCCTATTTGTCGTCGTAGGGGTAGTAGATAATAATAATAATAATTATTATTATTATTGTATCCTTTAGTTCCTAGAGGAACATAGGGCTTCAGCTGCGCACCTCCATTGACTTCGGTTTTCTGACAACTTTTTCACCCTGCTCCAGGTCTGTCCACATGCTTTCATCTCCTCCTCGCATGACCTCCTCCAAGTCACCCTTGCACTGACGACCAACTCGCCGCCTCCCCTTCGGGTTCCACTCGAGCGATGGCTTGTCTAGTGATGTCACTTGATGGTTTCCTCAGCGTATGGCCAATCCATCTCCATTTCTTTCTGCCTATTTGTTTCACAATCGGTTCCTGATTGGTTCGCTCCCAGAGATCCCTGTTGCTGATCTTTTCTGGCCATCTGATCTTGAGTATTGAGCGGAGACAGTTGTTAATGAAGGTTTGAAGTTTGTTTGAGATGCTCTTTATGACTCGCCAAGTCTCTGATCCGTATAGCAGCACTGACTTCACATTGGAGTTGAAAATCCGGATCTTATTTTTGATGCTGAGTGCTGTTGACCTCCACACAGATTTGAGAGTAATGAAAGCTTGTCTTGCTTTTCCGATTCTGGCTTTGATGTCCTCGTCAGTTCCACCTGTAGTTGAGACGATGCATGCATGTCAAACATGCGCAAGATAATGACAACATCAACAATAAGGAATCTAAACCATCAGTAGTAATTCCAATCAAGGAAGGAACCTCGGAAGACTTACTCAGAATTCTTAACCAGGCAGGCAGGAACAAAAGTGGTTGGCATTCAAACCCACAAACTGAATTAGAAACAATCTTTGTCAGTTAAAGGATCAACCCTGTGGAGCCTTTAAAACAAAACCATTTAGTTTACCTAATACCCTGCCTTCAATGATTGTCAGGTCAAATACATAGGTCAAACTAGTAAAACAGGGGTAATCAGACTAGCCGAACATAAAATCCTAGTAAAATCTAAATTGGTTGACCCGAATAAGATAAGAAATCTAGAGAATAGTTCAGCTATAGCACTCACCAAATGCAATTACACACAACCGTACAATAGGCTGGATGGGATAGGATGACAGTTTTAAAACCTAATGTCATAGGGTATAGGGAGAGGTTAATAACAGAAGCTTTGTTTATCGAATCAACTGCAAATACGTGCAATAGAAAGGATTCAACACCCATCCAGTTGGATATCTGGAAGACTCTACTACCCCAACGATGACAAATAGGAGAGGACAAAGAAAACTATAAAACTCAAGATTCGAAGTCATGTGATTATAATTGATGGGATGATTATGAACAGCAGTAATGAATTGTGTTCGAAACTGTGTCATCCAGTAAATACTAATACTGTTTCACTCACTGTGTGTGATACATCTAATAAACAAACTAATATGGAGTTACTTACTACCACAGTGCCCAAGTTTTACACATATATCAACCAACGAACAGCAACAATAACAGTCAGCACCAATCACCATCAACGGGAGAGATTTGACACAGATCACTTCCTCCTTCGCTTATCTGGCCAGGAAGCACGGTTTCAACCACAGGCAGGCAGGCGGATAGCATAGATAAAGATGTTAAAGCCCAGTCAGTCAGACAGACAGATGGAATCGGACGGGCAGAATACTCTTTCATCAACCAACCTAAAACCACTTTGGAAATCTTCTGCACTAACTCAACCAATCAGGATAAACAGCAACACTTGGATTCTGCTCAACACAAAATGTGAAGCAAGTCAGTCAGTCAGTCAGTCACTTCTTCTCTATGGGTTAGAAACATCCCCCAGCGTGTCAGAAAAAGCACTTCCAACAGGCCACTGCAGACTTTTTATCAACAGCTGTCTACTTCGCTGGCTGGTTGGCCCCATACTGAAGATCAAATGGACAGTCGAGTCGGCCAGTCAGAAAGAATTAGCAACAAGAAACTCTACCTGGCTGGCTGCCTGGCTGGGAACAAACCAACAAGTAAGAGCCGATCGCTCAAAAAATATGTAAGAGATAATGGAGATGGACTGATCAGGTATACGTTGATGAGACCGTCGAATGACATGGCACTCAGTGCTGGCCATTGCTCGAGTTGAATCCCAATAGGAAGTGATGAGTGCGTCGTCGGTGCAAGTGTCAGTTGAAGGAGATGAGAGATTGTGGTCTGTTAAAGGACCTAGATGAAGACGACAGCAAAGAACAGAACAAAGTGGAGATATGTGTTGGTGGAGGTCTAGTTTTCACCCAGATCCCAAGGGAACAATAATATAAAAGCTAAAATGTCATAACTTGAAAATTCCAGCTTCATTCTCTAGTGCAGTTATAGGCGCTTAATGCTAAATATTTTGGTTTTGTAGGGTTTTTTTTTATTTGATTGGTTGAAGGATTTCTTCATGATCTGACATTGGTTAGAGAACCTTTGGAAAGCCTGCAGGGAATACAGGACAGTCCGCGCCCATCTCCACAGTTCGAACCCAGGACCTTCTGGTTACAAGGTGAGCTCGTAGACCATTGAGCCACTGAGACCCGATCCAATGGTCCTTGATTTCTAATTTCTGCCAAATCATGACATAACATGACCATTTCGGAATGTTTTCTTCGATGAGTTACTGCCTCACCTTTAACTTGCTGCACCCTACTGATCACCACTTCCCACTAGAACCCCGGGGTTAACTGCCTGAATAGGGCCAGTTGCTAGTGAGCTAAACAGTCCCAGACTGGGAGAGAAAAAAAGCAGCTCTCCAGGACTCCTTGGTTGTTTTTCAATAATTCCCTAACTCATCTGTTGGGTTAATTTCATAAACTTCATTGAAATAAACCACAGTAAATGATAACTGGACAGAATCTGTAGTTCAGAAAGTAGACCAGTTGAAATTTATTGTCTGCTAACTTTGGTCACTGAATTGGGTTCCAGTGGCTGATTGGTCTATGAGCTTGTCTTGATACTTGGAGGTCCTAGGTTCGAGCTCCGGAGATGGGTACGTACTACCGATGAGTTCCGAACTAGGAAGATGAAAGAACTGTCCAGCACTTCTTGGTAGTTTTGAATGCTCGTCTAACTGATATCTCAATTCATGGTCAAAATTTAAAACACAATTACCAGAATCTGATTGATTTTATTAACTCTCTTGCTGCATAAATGTTATGTTGATGATACACTCATTATTGGTAATAATAGTAAATCTATTGAAAACTTTATTCCTCTCTTTAATAATATTAACCCAAATATTGGAGTGTGACTTCCCAACTCAAATCGAATAACAAACTCAGTTTCCTGGATATTACTATGACTAGGAGAGATGATGGAACGATTCAGCGATCTATTTTTTCGCAAACAGACTTGGAGTGGACAATATTTTCATTTCACTAGTGTTGTTCCTATCCAGTATAAACGTTTCCTAGTGTGAAATGTTTGTTCTCAAGGGCCCGAAAAATATGCACGAGTGACACATTAATGGATGAGTTTCGACATGTACATTCAATTGTACTAGTTAATGGTCATCCAAAAAACTTTATCGACTGTTACAGTAAGGATAGACCTTATCTAGAGAAGACAACTTCTGTGCCAAAGAAAGCTATCTCTATTAACCTGCCTCATTCAAGGGTAACAAGATTACGCAGTACACAGGTAGCTCAAAGACTTCGGTCAGCCATCAAACCCACATTCTACGCCCCATCTCATTCCCTCAAATGCTGTATATTTTCGATCCCTGTACCTACGATTAAAAGACGAAATTCTTTGGACTCTACTTCAAACTGTATCTACACAGTTCACCTGCAGTTGCCGTGACGTACAAAGAATGTTCCAAAATGGTTATTAAAACATAGAAAATCCCAATCCAATGATTAATCTGAATAGAAATCCATCTGTGCGATAAAGAAAGCATAAGGCATGATACCTATAACTTATTTAATAGTCAGTAGAACAAATGGATCTCGTCTTTCCAACTCATATCATTTATACGTACAACGTTTTTCTCTCTACCTTTTTTTCTCTTTCTGTATTTATTTTTGTTATGTGCCGTTTTGTTTCTCTCTTCCTTACAAGCTCTACTTAAAACATTCTTCTTCGTTCTTTCACACTCTGTATATCTCGACCATTTTGCTATCGCTTATGCCATTAAATATGCTAGTAGGTATCTACTTTTCTAACACCTTCAAACACTCTGTTCAATTTTGGCTTTGCTATCGACATGCTAATATGTTGTTATCAAAACTAACTGAGATTACCCATAATCTATGTAGAATTCTATATATTGTTAATGTACAAACTTGATACAATACTGTAGTGAAATGCTGAGAATTCCATTCTGTATCACAAGTACTGATTTGGAATAAAGCTCTTATCTTATCATATCATCATCCATTGCAAAACACTTATTAATGTCTAGTCACAAAATCAATATTAATTAATGACTGCTTCACAATTATCTTGTCACATAACTTTATTTCAAGGTTAGTTATTGAAGGTGATGGAAGCACTTTGGGGATTAATCACATACAGCCTAAACTGTATGTACAAAAACCACATTAGACTTCAACCTTCGCCTACCATAAAGTGACTACTTGACCTACTTAAATATGATTGGTTATTCGTATAGTGTGTAATTCTGCTTAATATAACTGAGTAATTGTCATGCCTTTTATTTGATTTTATTATTGTGAACCATGTTGCCCAACTGTTAAGCGATTGTAAAGAGACTACGAAATGACGATATCTTCTCGCCAAAATTTGTCTTCTAAATGCCTTTTTCAAACTCACACAAATACAATTGTATAGAGGGTCGGGAGGAATATTCTTCACAAAGAAAATCATCTTCATTTTATTTCTCTTTCAAAATATCCAAAAATATTTTCTGTTAACTGAACTAAAATTTCTCTCTGTTTAATTTTTTTCCAAGGAACTTCATCGTGGTCATATTGAACACGCGTTACTAAAGAAAAAAGTATTATGCATTTTACAGACATTTTTAGAATCTGTTTTCCCGCCACAAATACAAGTGAGTAAACAAAAATTTATATCTCCAAGAGTTGGTTTGTTTTTACGAGTTTCACCACGGATTGATACCAGATATAGAACTATTGAAGGTGACTCTAAAGAATAGCGGCCCAAATCGAAACGACCTTCGAACAGAAAAGTGACCTTGAGCAAGGAATCAGCTGACTGTATCATTTGCGGAAGTAATCATGGATGTTTTCGATTACTGTTTGGATAACGGACTGATAGCTTTGTCGAAAATTTGCCAATGTGGAGTTATGCATATACAAAAATACACAGAGGCCATTGATGGCTTTGTATACAGATGTACTGAGTGCCGAAAGAGGAAATCGGTTCGAGAAGGTTTGTCGTTGCTTTTTAGTTTACAGATCCCTTAGGAACTTTTCTCTCAAGGTCTAAACTACCTTTGACGAAAATTTTAATGATCTGTAACTTCTGGGTCCCGAAAAGAGCAGTCACAGCTACAGCTTATGAAACAGAAAATTCAGAGGTGTCAGCAGTGCAATGGTACAACTACTGCAGAGATGTTTCCTCCTGGAAAATGAACACCCTGACTCAAGTTCTCGGAGGAGTCGGAAGCATAGTCCATATTGATGAGACTGTACTTATAAAAAGGAAATACAACCGCGGGAAATTACAAGCAAACCAGCAGTGGATACTAGGTATCTACGACACGACACTGCGCAAAGTATATATAGAAGCGATTCCCAATCGCAGTGCAGCAGTATTAGTGCCTATTAATAAGCGTTTGGTGTTGCCGGGGACGACTATTCATACAGATGAATGGAGCGGATACCGTCAATTATCGAATCATGGGTACATTCATCATGTTGTTAATCATACGGACGGTTTCCGGAATCCTTTGGATGGAACCCACACCAGTTCCATTGAAAGTTGTTGGAGTCGTCTAAAAAGACGTATAAGAGCGGTTAATGGATCGAGAAATCCCATGATTTACAGTTACCTGGATGAATTTATGTACCGAAACTGGTTTCATATGACTATGAAGACTCCCATGAGAAACTGGGAGGTTTTTTTGGAACATATACGCGAACGCCATCCTTTGTAACTGTTTATTATGATTGCACTACGGCGAAGTTTAAGAATAGCGTCCCAAAACCTTCAACGCTCAAATGACCTTGAACGCATGCTAGTCGTTGGCTAACTGTTCCTGTCATTATCATGCGTCGGTGGCACAATGGTTAGGGTTAGGGTTACGGTTTAGGGTTAGGGTTATGGTTAGGGTTTAGGGTTAGGGTTAGGGTAGCGATTAGGAATAGATTTTTCGTTTATTTCAAGTTCTATTGTTATCCTTATTTCCCTTGTATGCAGTCGCCAATGCTCTTACTGGAACCATAGTAACTAAACCGAGGGCTGAGGAGAGGACTACGCAGCAAGAGAAGAGAGATGAACCATTCCCAAAACAGCACACCTTCAGTCTCTTTGGTGAATACATCTACAGAAACTAGTCCAAATTAGCAACTGATACTCTTCATCGCAACTGGAACGTATTTTTAAGTCATGTCAAAGAAATATAATCCGTTTAATGTTTTTTTTCATGCATTTTTGTGTAAATATACGTTAAATTATATGCAAAATTCCTCCTATTTTCTGATTGGTCGGCTCAAGGTCATTGTGCGTTCGCATCTCTTGGGACTCCATTCTTAAACTTTGCCTGCACTACTTTTATATAAACCGTTTTTTACAATTATGCGCCTTTCTTTTTGAGCCTTCTCATTGGCCGAAGTTGTCCCTGTCAAGGTCATTTTTGCGTTAAAAGGTCGTTTCGGTTTGGGCCGCTATTCTTTAGTCACCCTATTGAAAACAATCCAGGGAGTGCTGGACAGCCAGCGGTTTCATCCTAGTTTAGCACTCATTGGCAGTACGCATCCACAGGAAAGGATTCGAACTCAGGACCTTCCTGTTAAACAGTGTACTGTTGATGAGTCCCAAACCAGGATGAAAAAGATGGCTGACCATTACTCCCTGGTTTCCAATGGTTCTCTAACTGATATCAATCCGTGGTCAAACTCTCAAAGAAATTTATACGGCACAAGTAAAGAATTGATACCACCGTCAAACGATCTTGAACCAAACAACCAATCAAATCTCTCAACATTACATTACTTTTTAAATTAAAATGCCACGTCTCACTTGGAAGAATATGATTGGTTGGTTCAAGGTGATTTGGCACTGGTATCTATTTTTTAATGTTACCATTTACACATATTATCTTTTTCCCTACACTCTATTTCTGCAGAATTCTTCGAATAACTCCGAAACTATAATCATAATAATTTGCATGTGAACTTTCCATTAAACAAACCAGATGTTTAATCTACGCGCAAAATCTGAAAGTAAACAGAACTTAGAAAAAACGACCGACTGAGAGAAGAAATTTGCATTTAACATTTGGTTTGTAGGGATTTTGTTTGATTGGTTGGTTACAGGCTTCTATCATGAGCTGACATCGGTTAACTGCCTGAATTATGTACAACATTCAATTTGTTTCCTAATTTCAGATCGGTTTACCAAATGAAGTTGTCAATCGGTTAATTGCTCGTATACACCGACAAACTGACCACAAAGGTCCAATCACTTTAAATCTATTCGATGAAGCAATGCGATTGACTTTCAATGAAATTTTACCATTTTGGGCAGGATTTAAAAGGAATGTACTGTCGTCGAAATCAGCCAGTTCAAAACCTCGACCACCATCAAATACGATCAAGTCTGATTACTGTTGTAAAGGAGGACGTGATGAGTCGCCTCGATTGTTATCTAGTGTACTAAGTGAGTTAGTTTATCCCCCACTTAACCCCCACCTCCATTTTTATCTTTAGTGAATATGGATGACATCGTCTTTAATTGCCTGATATTTCCCTGGCAGTTGGCGGTATATTTGCCTGAGACTCATCATATGAAAGCTAATGTACCTCAGTGAGAGATTGTTATCGATTTAAATGTCAAAATGCTACTTGATTAAGGCAAGATATACCTTCATCACTCTGAGGTCAGGTTGCGAATCTTCTGCACTCCACCCTAACATAAAGAACAAGATTCAGATTTTCAACACCAATATTAAGCCATTCACTTCTTCCATATAGTTCGGAAACTGGGCGAGAGAGTCACGAAGAGCATTTCTAACAGGCCATTGCAGACTTTTATCAACATCCGCCTTTGCTGACTCCATACTGAAGATCAGATGACCGGCCAGAGAGAATTAGAGACAAGAAACTCTGGGAAAGAACTTAGGACTTATTGCTCAACAAAAATGACAGAGAAAATGGAGACGAACTGGGCACACACTGAGGGGCCGTTGGGTGATATCGCGTGCCAGGCCATCACTCGAGTGGGGCCTAATTATGAAACGAAACGAAGGTGACATGAGGGCGATCATGTGAGAGAATATGGGCAATCGCGGACCCAGGAAGACACCACAAGGTGCGGATGTTCTGCTAAAACCTTAGGGAATAATAGCAATAAATGTTATTTTGTGATGACATACAACATATCTAAACTGAAGTTAAGGACATCACAAAAAGCTTTGAATTCATCTGCAATCCGAGTAGAATATAGAGCTCCTAGGGTTTTTGAAGTCGCACAAGTGGCGACATCATTGTCTTTACGGCATGAGATTACTAGTCTCATGGCCAACCTTCCCTTTATTCTGGCTATACTGTCAGTTAATGGGTTTGTCAATCACGTCTCATAAACCGTTAATGCCCAGCTCTCGCTACGCTCGGGCCCACGCTGTTCTTCGAAGATTTCAGAAACGCTTAGTTATAACGGACGAAAAAACCAAAACACCGATCTGCCGCTTGATATTTGTTTATTGTTACACCAACATATAAAAGGAATAAGCGAACTAAGGTCTGAAAACAAATATTACAATAATAAATCATTGTATTACTTCTGACGATGTTTCACTCTTCTTTCTGAACAGCGACCGATGAGACGATGACTGTCGTATTGATGCCTCCGCGAAAATTGGGGAAGTTGATTTTAAGCAAACAACCAAGAATTGATCTTTCAATCTTCAACTCCATTGACAGGGTTACTATGTGAGATGTCAGAGGGTATCAGTAGGGAATCGAATCCAAACCACGTGAGTGGTTGACGAACATTAAGGCCACTGAACGACCGACGCAGCAAACTAACTAAAAAAATATGAATAAATTCTTCACATTATGGAATTCGAACAAATCGGCTAGGAAACGACGTCAAAGTGCTGTTTTGAATAGACTTCGTAACCATAAAACATGAATTATTTTCATTGCACGGTAAAGAAATATCCACCGCCATTGAATCGGGTCCCAGTGGCTGAATCACATACGAGCTTACCTTGTAACCGGAAGGTCCTGGGTCCGAACCCCAATGGGTGCGTACTGCCCATGATTCCCGAACTAGGATGGAAAAGCTGGCTGCCCAATACTCCAGTGCAGGTTTTGCAATGGTTCTCTAAGTGATATCAATCGGTGGTGAAACTCGTAAAAATCATTTACATTGTCATGACCTTTGTATTTGACCTAGTATACTACTTGTGAGTAATACATATTATTTTAAAACAATTAGTGCCTTTGATAAATTAGAATAAGGCAATTTAGATGACAAATGACGATATCATAAACAAGAATAAAGAGTGACTTAGCAACCAACCACAAGACACTTTGCGTAGGCGGATACAATTAGCAGATAGATGATCTGACATTCAAGAAACAGCCACAAAGAGATGCAAGGTTAACTTTCAGTGAGAAACAACCAATCAGAAGACTGTGTTTGTTTGCTTACAATAATCTATAATAGCGTCCATGAAAATCTATAAATATGTGATGATATCCTTGATAAACGATCTGTTTCCTGGCTCTTGTCGGTGACTCTAAAGAATAGCGGCCCAAACCGAAACGACCTTTTAACGCAAAGATGACCTTGACAGGGACAACTTCGGCCAGTGAGAAGGCTCAAAAAGAAAGGCGCATAATTGTAAAAAACGGTTTATATAGAAGTAACGCAATCATAATAAACAGTTACAAAGGATGGCGTTCGCGTATATGTTGCAAAAAAACCTCCTAGTTTCTCATGGGAGTCTTCATAGTCATATGAAACCAGTTTCGGTACATAAATTCACCCAGGTAACTGTAAATCATGGGATTTCTCGATCCATTAACCGCTCTTATACGTCTTTTTAGACGACCCCAAAAACTTTCAATGGAACTGGTGTGGGTTCCATCCAAAGGATTCCGGAAACCGTCCGTATGATTAACAACATGATGAATGTACCCATGATTCGATAATTGACGGTATCCGCTCCATTCATCTGCATGAATAGTCGTTCCCGGCAACACCAAACGCTTAATAATAGGCACTAATACTGCTGCACTGCGATTGGGAATCGCTTCTATATATACTTTGCGCAGTGTCGTGTCGTAGATACCTAGTATCCACTGCTGGTTTGCTTGTAATCTCCAGCGGTTGTATTTCCTTTTTATAAGTACAGTCTCATCAATATAGACTATGCTGCCAACTCCTCCGAGAACTTGAGTCAGGGTGTTCATTTTCCAGAAAGAAACATCTCTGCAGTAGTTGTACCATTGCACTGCGGACACCTCTGAATTTTCTGTTTTATAAGCTGTAGCTGTAACTGGTCTTTTCAGGACCCAGAAGTTACAGATCATTAAAATTTTCGTCAAAGGTAGTTTAGACCTTGAGAGAAAAGTTCCTAAAGGATCTGTAAACTAAAAAACAACGACAAACCTTCTCGAACCGATTTCCTCCTTCGGCACTCAATACATCTGTATACAAAGCCATCAATGGCCTCTGTGTATTTTTGTATATGCATAACTCCTCCGCATTGGCCAATTTTCGACAAAGCTATCAGTCCGTTATCCAAACAGTAATCGAAAACAACCATGACTACTTCCGCAAACGATACAGTCAGCTGATTCCTTGCTCAAGGTCACTTTTTTGTTCGAAGGTCGTTTCGGTTTGGGCCGCTATTATTTAGAGTCACCCTCTTGTCTTCTGTTGTTACACTATTCCACTCCTGCCTTAACACTTATTCTAAATCAGAGTAAAACAACGAAGACTATGGGAGAGAATATTTTTGTAGTGTCGAGAGATTTGATTGATTGGCTGTTTCAAGGTCACTTGACCGAGGTATCAATTCTCCACTGTTGTCACAGAAATGTTTTGTTTACTCACTTGTATTTGTGGCGGGAAAACAGATTCTAAAAATGTCTGTAAAATGCATAATACTTTTTTCTTTAGTAACGCGTGTTCAACATGACCACGATGAAGTTCCTTGGGAAAAAAATTAAACAGAGAGAAATTTTAGTTCAGTTAACAGAAAATATTTTTGCATATTTTGAAATAGAAATAAAATGAAGATGATTTTCTTTGTGAAGAATATTCCTTCCGATCCTCCATACAATTATATTTGTGTGAGTTTGAAAAAGGCATTTAGAAGACAAATTTTGGCGAAATGATATCGTCATTTCGTATTTTCTCTACAATCGCTTTACAACTAGCAAAATGGTTCACAAAAACAAAATGTATGACAATCACTCAGTCATATAAAACAAAAGTACACGCTAATAACCAATCATATTTATATAGGTCATGTCGTCCATGGTAGATGAAGATTGAAGTCTGTCGGTTTTTCCGTACGCCTAGTTTAAGATGTATGTGATTAATCCCCAAAGTGCTTCCATCACCTTCAATAACCAAACTTCAATTATAGTAATGTGAAATAATTGTGAAACGGTCGCTGATATTGATTTTGTGACCTGACAATAATAAGTGTTTTGCAATGGATGAGGCTGGATTTCTATTCAGATTAATCGCATTGGGAATTTCGATATGATTTAGCAGCCACTTTGGAACATGTTGTTTTCGACAACACTGGAACGTTCTGTTGGTTCCACCTATGTAGTGTGTGTCACCCCAACTGCAGGTGAACTTGTAGATACAGTTAGAAGCAGAGTTCACAGAATTTCTTCCTTTATTCGTAGATACAGGGATCAAAAATGTTCGAGATGTGAAGGAAAGAGGTATGGCGTAGAATGTGCATTTGATGGCTAGCCAAAGTCTTTGAGCTAACTGTCAACTGCATAATCTGGTCATCCTCGAATGGTGGGTTAATAGTGATAGCTTTCTTTGGTACAGAAGCCGTCCATGCAAGATGTGGTCTATCCTTCCTGTGACAACTGATAAAGCTTTCTGGATAACCATTTGTCAGCCACGTCTCATAAACCGTTAATGCCCAGCTCTGGCTGCACTCGGACTCACGCTGTTCCTTGAAGTTTCTCAGAAACGCTTAGTAATAACGGACGCAAAAACCAAAACACCAATTGGCGACTCGAGGATTCTTTATTGTTACACCAACATATAAACACTGTTACAACTAAGGTTTCTGACGGTTTTTTACTCTTCTTTCTGAACAGTGACCGATGAGACGATGACTGTCGTATTGATGCCTCCGCGAAAATTGGGAAGTTGGTTTTGAGCAAACAACAATGAATTGATCTTTCAATCTTCAACTACATGGACACCATTAGCTAATAAAACTGAATGTATATAAAGAAGCATATAGTTTATATTAGAAAACAATCATATGAGTGAAAACGCAAATATTTAGGAATTATCCAGTCTATGTTGATACTGCTTAAAGTCGAGAGAGTCAAAAGAATTTCATACACCGTGACTATCAGTACTAATGTTTTGCACGAGTTGTCTATAACTACTCAAATCAACCAGTAGTATTTATCAGCATGCATGTACGCCTGATTTATTGATTACCATTTGTGACATCATTTAGATTACATACTCTGTGATCTGACGAATTTCTATTTCCAAAGGAAACTTGGGTTAATTTTAACCTCGAACTATGTGAATTGTAAGTGATGAACTTGCCTTAGCTGAGTCATATCTGTTATATCTCTGATTTACTCTACTACAAAAGAATGGAAGAGCCACTCGGTTTTCAAATCACTTCTATCCGGATAGTAATCATGTAACGACAGAATACTAAGGCCGGACAACAGACCGTTTATTGAGTAAATCAAGAGATATTTTTACATTTTAATGCTGTTAGCGGAGACGTGACGTATTCTGATTGGTCGTTTTCTTACTGAAGGTTATTCTGTCATCTCCTTGTGACCGTTTCTCAGAAGGTTAAGCCATATATCTGCGAATCGTATTTGCACACATTGAGTCTGCTGTGATTGGTTGGTAAGTTCCTCAAGGTTAAGCTTTGTTATTGTTTTTTCTCATGACCCGGATTCGAGACGTTTAGGAATTGATGTAAATTGATGTCTACAATTTTGGCTTGTTCTCAGCTAGCTGTCACCACAATCACTTTTTTTGATGTATGTGGTTTGCAACTGCTCACATTTATCAAACGTTGGGACAATCAAGTCTTTGATTTCGACTTTACCACCTGATTTCAAATGGATTAAGTAATATGCACTACTTTTATGATTTATCTCCATGTCTTTGCCTTCCAATAGATATTTTACCGATGCATCCTTCCAAAAATGTTCTTTTATCTATTCATCTAGCTTATAAGCATCATGATATGATGGAGAATCGTTTGAAACTTCATGAAGAATGGATGGCATCACCATGCACAGATATTAATTTACCTAAAGTACCGAACGACAGAGAAGCTAATTCATTTACTTATTCAATACGTACAGGTGTTGGTTGGAGAAGTATTGAACATTGAATACTCTTTGCCAGGACATACACAACTCACCTGGCCTTCTATACCCCTTGCTCTTCATAAAATCCGATAAATTTTAAAACTACACCAGAATTAATCTAATTTACTTTCTTTTATATGATTGATATTTTTCTAAATCATTACGTATATTTGGGAATAATAATGATTATAATGATAGATAGAATCTTTGTGTTTTTGTTCGATTAATCACCACAAATTGTATATTATTACTGTTTATTTACTGAAATACAATATGTTACGTCATAAACGTCACTTAAAGTAAGACCCTGAAGTCAATGGAGCAGCGTAGGAATCAGATTCATACGCCATTCGATCTTTTCGAACTCCAAGGTCCATGATACAATAAGTGGTTTGGAATCGGGGTTCTCCGGCTTCATTATTATTATATTATCGTTTCCTTTAATTCCTAGAAGAACATCGGTCTTTAGCTAAACGTCTCCATAACGTTCAGCTCTCCGCCAACATTTTCATCTGGCTCCACGTCTACCTACATACATTCATCTCCGCTTCACATGACCTCCTCCATGTTACCCCACCTCCGATAGGAACGACTCACCGTTTCCCATTCAGGTTCCACTCGAGCGATGGCCTGGTGTGTGATGCTACTCACTTTATGGTTTGTTTCCTCAGAGTATGACCAGCCAATCCACCTCCATTTCTTCCTGCATATTTGTAGCACAATCGGCTCCTGCTGGGTTGGGTTGGTTCGCTCATTGCCACAGATCCCTCCCTGCTGCTGACCTTTTTGGCCGGCCATCTGAACTTGAGTATTGAGTGAACACAGCTGTTAATGAAGGTCTTTAGTTTGTTTGAGGTGCTCTTTATGACGCGCCAAGTCTCTGATCCATATAGTAAGTATCACTGAATGACTTCACATTGGATTTGGAAATCCGGATCTTATTTTCATTTTCATGTTGAGAGCTGAGTACTGTTAATCTCCTCCACACAGACTTGGTGAGAGTAATGAAAGCTTTCCTTGATATCTCGATCTTCACTGCTTTCATATCCTCGTCAGTTCCGTCTGTCTGTAGTTGAAACGACGATGCTTCTCAGATAGGTAGGCAGGTAGGCGAAGGAGGTTGTTTCTTTCAGGTTCCTCCCATTTATGCTGATTGTTGTCTGTTGTTGTTGCTGTTGGTGTTGGCCAGGAATCTTCATCACTTCCGTTTTCCCTTTGTTCGCCTGAAGTGATGTCCTATCTTTGGCGCTTCCTCCTTTGTCAACTTGTTGCTTTTCACTTGCATATCTTCCAGTTTGTGAGAAATCAGACATATATGCGTTATCGGCGAAGTCCAGATCCTCCAAGTTTTTATGTGAGTCCACTTTATGCCTGTTTCCTCATTGCCTGTTGTCTGTCACATTATCCAATCTACTGCAATCAGGAAAATCATTGGCGATAGTAGGCAGCCAGCCACTTTGTCTTACTGTCGTGTTTACTCCGAAGGATTCCGTAAGTTTCCCGTTGTGGATTCCTTGGCATGCAGCATTGTCGTACAACTGTTTGACAAGATGTATAAATGCCGTTGGCACCCCATAGTGGCGAAGTAGTTGACAAATCACCTCTTGATCGACGCTGCCCTATCGAAGGCCTTTTCAAAGTCAATGAAGTTTAGTGAGGTAGAGATGTGACTGCCATTCCAGGCTCTTTTTAATGATGATCCGTAATTTGACTATTTGATCGATGCATGACTTGTCTCTCCTGAATCCAGCTTGTTCCGGTCGAAGATTTTCATCCAGGGTGGCGTGTTTGATCCTCTCCAGGATGATGCGGCTTAGTATTTTGCTTGGAATGGGCAGGAACACAATTCCGCGCCAGTTTTTGCATCGACTTTAGTCTCCTATCTTTGGCAGTTTAAATAAGTATCCTTTCTTCCAATCCTCGGGTACTTTGCCCTCTTTTCACACGTTCTCCAGTAGTGGTGTCATCAAGTTTGCTGATGTCTCTGGGTTCATTTTCAATGCTTCTGCTGGGATTCCATCTGGTCCTGCTGCTTTTCCAACTTTTACCATCTTGATTGCCTTCAGGACCTCTTATTTCGTCTGGGGGTTGATGTTCACTGGTAGTTCTGCTTCCATTGTTGGTATTGTAGGGTGCGTTAAAAGTGGCGGTCGATATAGAGGTCTTTTGTTTTAATCTGCACCTGTAGTGTAGCCGCCACGCGTTTATGTCTGACACTGTTGCGTCTGCATGCTCCCTCGCTGTGCTGCTTACAAGCACACTCTTCAAGTCTGCTACTCCGCATCACTTTAGACAAGTTGCACAGTATTCTTATTCATTAAATTTCATATTTCATCTTTGGCATAAAAATCTAATTCTTATCACGACAGACTACTAAGTCACAAGCCTTTTTACTTTGAGTTCGTTAATTGGTACTTACTCGCTAGGTGGAGTACTGATTGGGGCATTAATAGGAGGAGTCTTTAATAAGTGAGGTTAGTTAAAGTCTACCTTAAGTACAACCACCAACTTACGAACTTCTAGGGATTAGCAGTGTGATATTCTATTTGAAATTGCTATGCTCAAGATACATTCCTCGATATGGAGACAGATAAACAGCGGATCACACTGTTATGTTGATACAGTGATCGGTGTCATTCTGTAAATGAACCACAGACAGTTACACATGCTTTATGATTACCTTCTCTCACGAATACGTCATTGGCCATGTAAATATATATATATATTGTTGCTTCCTTTTGTAAACCTAATCGAACACTGATATATATACCTCTTCGTCTCGCACCGTTGTTTGTTCTCGCTCAATTAGTGAGCATAAGGAGACCAGGTAGTTGATGGAGTAGCCCAGCAATGTTACGAATCACTATGTCTGTGTCCAGCTTGAAGTCCCTCTCCATCCAAACGTATCGCAAATATAAAAGTGGCAATATCTTAAAGTTGTTTAATAGTAATACTGAGATATAACATCCAATTCTTTAGCAGCAATGGCACATTTTCTCAAGCACTCCTTCTGATCATGTCATTCATTTCGAAAAATAGTTAAATAAAATCTTGACGTCTTTGGTGACGAGAGGTGAAACTTGTCGAATTAACCTAATTATCATATAAATAATAAACGAGTGGTTAGGTATTTGAAAAATTCTAACCGAAGATTTCTTTCCAACATAACGACAAGAGTTTAACTTTAACACTTGCAGGTAATATGTTCGCCAATTTTAGACCAGATAAAAAGCCCCTTGGGATCAAATGAATAAGAATCCCATTGATGGGGTAAACACATGGATAACAGTACCCTAAGAAGCATCGCTCACTACTCACAGGATGATAAAGTAGCAGAAAGGGTCGGAAGAGATCAAGGATCATAATG
Organism: Trichobilharzia regenti; assembly: GCA_944472135.2. Classification (NCBI taxonomy): domain Eukaryota; kingdom Metazoa; phylum Platyhelminthes; class Trematoda; order Strigeidida; family Schistosomatidae; genus Trichobilharzia; species Trichobilharzia regenti. The sequence goes on from OX235263.1 coordinate 7,591,255, forward strand.
CCACTCAGAAAATTGGAAGCCGTTTGTAGGAGTCAGCTTGCTACTTTGTAGACATGGCTAAGTCTGCTACTGAGTTAACGTAAAATCTGCGAACGAAGATTTGTACATCTGCTTGTATGAAATAGCAAAATGTGTCGTGTTTCAGATTTCCTGAGTAATGCCATGTTTTACAAATATGGTTCTCAAGAAGGCACTATCGAAGACCCTGAAAACTATCTCACTGGTACTAGTAATGAACGCGGTGGTGAGTGATTACGCGGTATATATGTTTCACCTTTGTTGAAAGCCACGAAACAATCAATTTTAACACCAAAGTATTACAGTTTGAAGGGGAATATCGGATAGGACTTTAGGTTCAGAGTGGTTCATCTTCGTATTTTATCCACCCATCCTTGTACGTGTGGTAGCATAAGTGCATAGTAGGCGTCAGGCAAAACTCTGCTGAATATTCTGGACACAAATCCTATTGAATCCATGCGTTGAAGAGGCGATTCGAGAGTGCCGTTGTAGATTTCGGTGGGGAGAAGCTATTGGTAGGGTCAAAGTGTGCTACACAGGACATGCACAACTTATGAATACTATATGACAGTCAGGAGTAATCTGTCAGACATATTAATAATAACGCTAAATTGTCATTTGTTTGCACACGAGAGACGCCAGTTTACAGGTATCAACAATATGTCAGGACACACATTTGGGATAAGCATTTTCCTAGTTTGGCGGTGACACAACTACATATAACACAAAATTAATGAAATAATATTGACAAAATCGCTTTACAGAAAGATAAGCAGTGCATGTGGTATAATCCCAGGTATTAGCACCAGCTAAAATTTAGATAAAGGCATGCAACAGTAATAATAGTAATATATTCTCCTTTTTTGTATACGAGGGACGCCAATTTACAGGCATCATCAATATGATAAATGACACATATGGAGAGTAAGCATATTTACAATTATTCACTTACACAATATACATAGAAAACGCTATGGAATAATACATATAATTTCACTCTGCACAGGCGGAAATGATGTGCACAGCATAATACAAAGCATCTACATAGAAGAAATTCAACCAAAATGTGCGTCATATTTGATAGTTGCGTTACTGGGGATGAGTATGATAGGTTATTGATGAAGTGATAAAATTGTTTTGTAAAACGTCAGTTCAACGATAATAGTGTTACTAGCAGTACTGACTGCCAGTGACTCGCCACAGCAAAAAGTGTCCAACTAAACATACAAAGAAGTTTTGACACGGCAATGGGCCATTTTCGGTCCAAACACGACTAGAAACCGGAATAATGGCGAACTAATCCACTAAGTTGAAGCCCTATGTTTCACTGTAGAACGTGAAGGAAAACAAATCCTTGTAAAATAACGTTTGGAGCATGTACGAGCTGGAAATTATCGCCACGCAAGTCAATGAAGTCATAAGCACAACCATCAGAACATTTTCATTATTTCCCAAACAACCAGATTTATTGGCGCTGTACGGGTAGTTATTGGGATTTTTATTGGTATAAAGGTAATATTCCACAACTGTCATCCAGGATGCGTCACGGAGGAATGTAATGGGTAATTCGCGAGGCAGTTGTAGGATATAGAACCACTAATGTTTGCAGATCATCTGTCAATGTAAGTGGCAAATAACCTACATTCTTTATTCTCATTCGGAAAGTCGTATGAAAGCTAAAATGGTGGGAGGAAAAATTAGACAAACCTCTGCAAAGCAGATGCAAGCAAGCGGAGTCTTCAGGGAGTGATTTATAAATATATACGTATACTCTGTGTAGAAACTGTAATTATGTTGACAAACCAACTAACTGGGCTTCTTATGCTAACTTTATATTATATATGTGATCTAATATTCATGGCCTGTATAGAAATGCTCATCATATCCTTCCAATAATATTAGAATTTATCGTTATAGTTTATTGTAACTTATACGACTAGTGAACTTATAATATCTATGTGGGTTGAAAAGGAAGGTTTAGGAGCCAGACTCAGGAAAGCATTGTCATGTTTGACCAGTCTGATTGCTAAGGAGATGAATTATGGAAGTTTGTTGGCACCACGCACACTGGCTAGCAGTCTATCAGTTTATGAGTTACGAACGCCCCGAAAATTCGAAAAATTCTGAAGCCATCGGCAAGCACAGCACAATTTTGAGGTTAGTAGTTATGTGAGACTAACTTTAAATGACCAACGGATTTCATGACAAAGGTAGTTACGACCCTAATCGGAAGGGCTAACAATATTCCGAATATCTGAAAAGTGTAGGTTTTAGTGGCTTCAACAACCTGTTTGAGTAATAGTAACCTAGAGGGTAACTTCGCTGTATCACTGTCGTCATCTCGGGCAGAACCTTTGAAAGCAGAAGACAAAAGAAAACTGAGACAGAGATGCAGAAGTAGTAGCTTTCGATTACTGTAAAAATTTGGACACCAGAGGATGGGTCAGACTTCAACAGAAGTGGACAAGACTTGTTCTTCCGAGACTTTCTTAGTTGAGAGGAACTGCAAGAGGCAATGTGTTTAGAACATTCACTTATAAGAATGCTTTTGACCTTGTTGATCTGTTCATTAGCCAGTATGTTATAAACAATAGTGTTCTTATCACGCGTCACATGCTGATGCACTTCGGACGCTACGTATTTTATCAGGTTTGCGGTTGTAGCTACTTTTTAGGTGAAATGCTACTACAACCGATGGGACCGGGCTATGTCAGTTTTGATATCTTTTCTTCTAGCCCCTCAATAATGGAAAATAACTTGTCGAAAGCGCATCTAAATACAGTCCAGAAATTTCAGCGGCTTTCATAGTAAGGTGTGGAGTACATAAAAATATGATTGTACACTTTTTGTTAGATGTTGAAATTAGAGACATTGTACATGACTCTTGTTTAAAAGGATTCATGTTTTTATACATATAACTTCCGATTGCAATTCGAAATACAGTATACTGCTGATAGCTTCGTCTTCTCACTGGTTATTACTGTCAACTTGCTCTACTCATACCATGTTGTGTACTTTGGATTTATCGCAGCAGCATATTACTCTTATCCGAAGATAATTCTACAACCGGCACACAGCTTCTACCAGTAGACACGATTCCAATAGTGAACGGCTCAGTGGAATTTATTAATAATTTGTAGCAGTGGACTTAAACAGTATATCCAAGTAACCTTTCAATTAATATAACTCATTACTTCATTTTTGATAGTATATTGTTACACTATCATCTCACTGACTTCGATTTTTATTCGCATATTTGTTAAGTTATTGAGCTCGCTAGATAGTCCCCGCGCGAACTTTGAAAGGGGAGTGAATTTTGCATGCTTTTGTTTAGTTTTGGCTTTTGTTGTGTTATACGCTCCAAAAGTCTGCAGATTAACTTTAAATCAGTTTATTCTGATTGAAGTTAGTTTACGTTTTAGATTTCAGTCCATTAAATTATAGGAAGTTGTGTTCTTATAACATCATAGTTATATAAATATATATTTTTTGTGCACTCATTCGTTTTATATCGCTGATTTATAAAGGTTACATATAGTTAAAGTCATATTCAAATTTTTCCCCAGTTCGCTCTTAAAAGAATGCCTACAAAAAGAAACCGCTGCGGAAGGGTTATGTGCCAATTTTCAGTGGATGAGGGAATGCAGTGTGATAGCTGCAAGAGATGGTTTCATAGTATGTGCACAAACCTAACTCCTGCAGCATACAAACGCTGCTGTGAACCCCTAGCAAACTGGTTGTCCAATGACTGTTGTAGTACAACTAAACTCCGTATAACAGAAGCCATTGCCACTCTCGGTGGGGCTTTAAAGCTCATGGACCGCAAGGGTCTTCCACCACAGGAGAAAACCGACTATTGCTCTGACAACGATGATGTGACTAGCGTCATCGACAAAACAGCACATGTCCCTGATGCGTCTCTGTCAATGGTGAGTGCCCTTCAGCACAAAAGAGCACCCACCATATCCCAGACTTCCACACTGCCCCCACGACACCAGATAACCCCTCAAGTGACAGTAACGGAAAGACTGCCACGAAGAAGAGGCGTACCTGGGGTCGGAAACCTGCAGCTCAAGTCACTCAGGGACTGGCGGATCAAGCCTCATCCACACTGGTGAGTGGCAAGCGGATAAATCCTACTACGATTAGCGAGAAGGACGCCAATGAATGGTGTAATGCAGTCTCTCGCAAAAAGCGAGATAAGGATAACACATTGGCTACACCGCCCACGAAGGACAGAAAGACACTTACGCCGCAGAACAAGAAAGCCACGGAAAGCAAACCTGATCTCTCTGAAAGGTCGCTCATTCTCCACAAAGTGGAAGAGTCATTGTCCCCCGATCCCAGGGCCAGATTCGAGCATGACCTTAACTTGGTTAAGCCCCTTTTAGATATGCTACTGCCACAAACAGTGTCAGCCATTACTACACACAGTGTATATAGAATAGACCAAAAGCCTGACCCTACAGTAAGTCAGCCTGTACGTCACCTCAAAGTCGTACTAAACTCGAAAGAAGGGATGGATGCTATTCTAAGCAACTCTCAAATTCTTAAGAGATCAGTGATATTTGTCTGCGCCGACCTAAGCCTAGCAGACCGTATCAAAAGACAGGCTGCGGCACTAGAATTAAGTGAGCGACGCCGGAACGGCGAGAAGAACCTTAAGATTAAGGGTTTTTGGCTTGTCCGAGTTCGCAGTTTAATGATCCCGAAACCTCTGTGGGTGGGCCGGGGAAGCACCAGTCTGAATTAACAGTTTGCTACACAAACGCCCGCAGCCTGTTGAATAAAAGGACTGAGTTGGCTAACATGATAGAAACCGGAAACCCGGATGTAATTATTATCACAGAGACATGGCTCACACCCGATGTCACTGACAACGAAGTTAACCTGCCAAACTTCGAAGTGCACAGGGTAGACCGACTAAACCGCAAAGGGGGTGGCGTAGTCATCTACCTCAAGAAAGGCTTAACCGTGCGTAGCGTGGAAGCACTCGCTCATAAAATTGTCGTGCGAACTTCTACGCTGCAGACTTAAATGCATAGGCCAAGACACTGACCTCATTGCTATGTACCACAGCCCTGACTGCAGTGCAGATGACTTCCTAATAGAAAAGCCAGGCTCCTGAACTCCGGAATGTCGAAGTCCCGTAGTCGGCGACTTCAACGCCCCAACAGTTGACTGGTCGAGCCTAACAACTCCATCTTCAGTCAACTCCTTTGATCATAAACTTCTGGAACCTACCCCAGCTCGACCAAACGTTTGGAAAGCTGACATAGATGAAATCGTTTGAGTAGCCAACTCAGTAAACTGGTACATCAACCCAGAGTCCCAAGTAGAAGCCGCATGGAACCAATTTAAACAACTTTATGCCCAAGCAACTGAACCTTTCATCGCAGGGGGTCGCAAACATTACCCCGTTGGATAAACCGAGAGATTTGTTAGTTAACCAGATGCAAACACATATGTTGGAACCTGTTTGCCACACTTGAGACTTCTGAGACCAGGAAATTATACAACAAAGCTAGGAACAAAGATACTGCGGAAATCTGCCAATCAAGGATGAAGTTCGAAGCAAATCTGGCTCAAAATGCAAAGGCAAAACCTAAGAAAATTTCCTCGCACATGAACTTCAGGAATAAAACATCAAAAAAAGCACAATCAATGGCCGACTACATCTCGCAAGTCTTTACACATGAGTCATCACTTCCTATAAGATCATCCCCGGCCGCGTCAGAGGAATGCAGGACAGATTCTGTTGACATCAACCGAGACATTGTGCTCAACTGCCTAATAAAATTAGATGCAGGGAAATCAATGAGTCCTGATAATCTTCATCCAAGTCTTCTCAAGAAGCTGTCAGCTCACATAGCCAGCCCTTTGACCACGATCTTCAATCTCCCTCCTAAATGGAGTGTTACCGCGTGACTGAAAAGACGCTATAGTAACCCCCATCCACAAAAGGGGATCAAGACAAAGCTCTTCAAATTACAGACCTAACAGGCTCACCAGTACTTTAATCAAGACACTCGAAAGAATCATCAAGAAAAGCATCATCGCATATGTCAGCCTCGTCTACTAAACCGTCAATGCCCAGCTCTTGCTACGCTGGGACTCACGCTGTTCCTCGAAGCTTCTCAGAAACGCTTAGTACGAACGGACGTACACGCCAGAACCCAGTTTGGCGACTCGAGAATTCTTTATTGTAACACCAACATATAACCAATATTACAACTAGGGTCTATGAACAAATAATACAATAATAAATCACATTATTACTTCTGACGGTTTTGTACGTGCTTTTTGAACAGCGACCGATGAGACGATGACTGGTGTATTGATGCCTCCGCGAAAAATTGGGGAAGTTGGGTTTGAGCAAAAAACCACGAATTGATCGTTCAATCTTCATCTACATTGATAGCATATCTGGAAAACAGAGGCTTGTTATCTAGAGCACAGCATGGCTTCCTGAGGAACCTCTCATACCTGTCAAATCTCATCACTGCGAGAGAAAGCTGGGTCAAATCAAAGGACAACAGAAGACCCGTTGACGTCATCTTCACAAACTTCGGCAAAGCCTTTGATAAAATACCTCACAAAAGACTGCTCATGGATTTGGAAAGTCTTGGTATCAAAGGCAGACTACTAGACTGGCTCAGGGAATTCCTCGTAGATAGGAGGCAGAGGGTTAGAATCAACTCAAAACTCTCCTCTTGGACAGCAGTACGTAGCGGAGTGCCACAAGGCACGGTTCTCGGTCCTCTCCTTTTTATTCTGTATATCAATGGGTTACCTCTGCTCACCGACTCCCCTATGGTCCTATACGCAGATGACTTAAAAATTTGGAGAGAGCTGAAGGGCAACAGTGATACGTTCACGTTGCAAGAGGACCTCAACAAATTGTCGGAGTGGTCTGTTGAATGGATGCTCCCGATCAATGTGGCAAAATGTGCAACCATGCGCATTGGACAATCAAGCACAAGCCCCTACGAATTAGAGGGAATAACACTTCCATCAGTTCAGACTCACTTGGACTTAGGTGTCATAGTTAGCCACGACTTAAAAACTACAGCAAACTGTCGCGCGGTGGCTGCACGTAGTTTCAGGTCCTTATGGGCGATTCGCAGAGCCTTTACAAGAATTACCAGAGGTATGTTCACCTCCTTATATACATCTTTGATGAAGTTAAGATTGGAAAACTGCATCCGGGCCGCCAGTCCTTGTCTAAAAGGGGACTCACACATCCTAGAAAGGGTTCAAAGGAAGGCAACACGTATGGTTCACGGCATAGCTAACTTATCATACGAGGAAAGACTAGATAGTTTAAGTCTCTTCTCACTGTCATACCGCAGGCAGAGGGGAGATTTAATCACAATGTTTAAAATTTTAAATAATGACTACGGGCCTGACCTATTCTCTCTCTTCCCTCCTAACAGGTCGGAACACCTTAGAAGACAGCAGGAGAGTTCAAAAGCCAGGAAGAAATCATATTGCTGTTGAGTACTGGTTCTCACACCAGGTCATAAACTCTTGGAACCGACTCCCAGAAGAAGTGGTGTCTGCGACCTCAACTGATTCGTTCAAGAAGGGTTCGGATAACCACAATTATTTACCAGAAAAGGATTAACATGGGCTCCAAGCCTCCCATCCTCATCCAATAAATCTGAAATCTGCAAAGGCATGTACTCCTTGTACAGAATCTTCAGGTAGTATGATAACCGATAATGTCACCAGAAGCAATATTGCTCCATCCGAAGCGTGCTGCAGTATTGCTCTACAATGTTCTTCCCCCATTTCCTTCGAAAAATTCCCAGCGGTGAGTACCAACTCATTCGAAATCATGCTCAAATGCAAACCGCAAATGACTGTAGTAATTAGATGATTGAAACAATGTAAAACGGAGCAAATACAATGCATTTTGACAGTTGGCCCAGTGATTTAAATAGGCTGCCGTAGAAATTGAAGCACTGCCGTGCCAGGAACTATAAATTTTCTGTTATCAGGATTTGACCACTGGTTTGAAGATAATAACCCACGATTAACAATAATATATTTCTTCCTGTTCATGCAGGGACATACCAATTGTGCAAGCATGGATAAGTTATGATATAAATTACACACAATTTGATGTATGATGAATTTAGAGTTTGGTTGATATAAGTATAAAACTTGGGCACTGTGGTAGAGTATAACTCCATTATGGATAAGATTTTATTTTGATAAATCATATCCATAATGGAGTTACAGTTTGGTTGTTCTTTCTGAAATTAGAGTCAGTCGGAAAAGTCTGCTATAAAGTCTGTTTGTGTAGCGCATAAAGAGACATAGAAATATTGTCTTCGCATTAACAAAAAAACCAGATATCAGATGAATGTAATACAGATATCTGGGAAAAATAAAGCTTGAAGTCAATTCTCCTTAATAACTTTGTTGTGAACAGCACCCTTGACTTAAAGATTATTGATGTATTATGTTGAGATCGGTGATATATTTATTCCATTTTTCAGCAGTCTTATCGTAGTTTCATAACAGGAAAGAAATTTGATCGCGGATGCGGAAACTAGATAAGGTCATGTTAAGTTGTTTTATTGCATCAAATGGTGCCGAGGTCGATTCCAGAATTCTCCATTTGCGCCATCTGTTTCTGCATGGCGGACTGTATGCTTAAGTTGAGTAAACTGCTGAAAACTGTTGCTTCTTCATTTCAGATCATGAATACTCATTTACAGCATGTTCGCCAGCGTCTTCAAACGGTAGAATTGGATTGTTCATGGAATTTCAGTGGTTATGAGATAAATGGTTTGGAATTATTCTTTATTTCAGTTTAGATGCAGGGTTGTTCGACCTCGATCAGAAGATAAATAGGAGCAGCAGAATACCAGAAAGAGAAAGTATGTGAACATGAAAAGGACATTAATGTTTCATGCATATATAAATGTTTATGTCAATTGTATATTATACTTTAGTAAACATTTACCTATATTGTAGTTATGTTTTCACGTATTTATGCGAAGTTTTAGAGTTTATTTAGTGCCATAATGTGCATTAATGAGTCTGAGCGTTTTATTATTCTAATGACTGATGTGTTTTAGAAATAAGTGATGGTTTCTGGTCAGGATAGTCATTGGGATAAAAGTTTATATAGCAAGCGTTGGAAGGTTACAATAGAGTGACAGGTCCTACTTCTAAGGGTAAACTATTCCTGTATGTTCCGTACTAGGTCTTTATGCATCCATGCTACCAGTTTATTCATAGTTTTTAGATTGCTAAGGGTGTTGAAGTGCGTCTTTTAGGTGCTGTAGTAGATTAGTAGTTGATTCGTTCTAGGAGTAAATAGTTTATTAATATAATCTGTAGAGTGAAACAGTCTGTAAAGAGATCGTTTGAGGCTTGTAATCGAAGAGCAAGTTCTCACATCTAGGGGCAGGCTATTCCATATTCTAGAATACATCACTGTGAAGAAGTTTTCACGGGGCGTTGACTTAAAAGCATGAATTGTCACTGTGCAAGTTTGGTTGCGCAGATCGTAAGAACCTTCCTGTGTGAATTGTATGTCCCTGTTACCTGTCTTGAAAGACACGTTGCAGGAGAAAGTATTTGGTTTCTCCGAAATGTTTCTAGGATTTGAGGCCTTCGATGCCTCAGAACCATATTATCTATTATTGTGAGTGGTGGCATAATTACGTTCTTTATCATTACCCAGAAAATCAAATAAGGGCTAAAATGATGGAAAAGGGAGACGAAGGATAGCAAGATAGAAAGAAGCATAGGGAGTCTTCAGGGAGCATTATGCAAATATATACATACGTGTATCTACTTTGCATAGAAATCATGAAATGCAACAACACGCTGACTAGTTCAGGTATATCAACCACCATATTACATTTATGGACTAATATTTATGCCCTATCCAAAAATGTTATGTCAGTGTAGTTGAAGATTGAAAGATCAATTCATGATTGTTTGCTCAAACCGAACTCCTCCATATTTTTCATGGGAGTCATCAATACGGCAGTCATCTCCTCATCTTTCGCTGTTCGGTGGAAGGGAGAAAACCATCAGGAGTATTATTGGGATTTTTTGTTATAACCTAATTGTTGGCTCTGTACTGGTGCAAGAATAAAGGGTTCTTGAGTCACCAATTTGCGTTCTGGCTATTACGCATAGTTTCTGAAAGTCTTCCAAGGACAGTGTGAGGTCCAATGTAGTAAGACCTGGATATTGACATGTTAGGCACATTCTTAAAATATTAACATTTGTCGGTGGGGCATGATGTTGCTGATAAACTTAGTGGACGAGGTACGCCCAGTGGAGTGAGAATGTGGCGACTAGGTGGGGGAGAACATTGCCATCTTTGAGGAGTCCGGTGGCTGAAGAGATGAGTGCTGGTTGCGTATTTGCGTTATGCACACCAGCTGCTGGTCTATTCCAAATAAATAAATAAATAAATTTATTCTCATGATACAGTACATGAGGGACGCCAGTTTACAGGCATCATCAAATTGTTACAGAAATAGGATCATATTATTCAGTCACAATTTACAGTCGATAGCAAAATATGTTTAACATGTACACTGGAGATTATACGTACACTTGATAAATGTTAATCCGAATAGTATAAAACATCCTTTTCACTTATGTACAATCATTTCTGTGCATAGTTGGAAAAATCCGCTAGATTTTCAGTGAGTGCAACACATCAGGAAATACAGAAGTATTGTCTTCGCATTAACAAAAAAACCAGGTCTTTGGTGGATGGGTTATAAGTGCCTGGGAAAAAAATAAAGCTTGAAGTCAGTTTTCATACATAATTTTCTTGTGTACAGAATCCTTGAATTATAGTTCATTGATGTGTTATTTTGAAATCAGTGATATGTTTATCTCATTTGATGTGCAATGTCATTGTTGGGAGTAAAATACATAAGCTTTAGACGCATTAATTAATGGATTTCTAATGCTTGTGGATATTTACTTCTCGTGAGGAAGGTTTTTGAATTTTAGTTGTTCCGACAGGAGTTGTGGATATTAACTGCTCAGCAACATTATGGATATAAGTTCATCACATTATCTCAGGAATGTTGGGTTGTAGTTGGTGATGCATATATGATGTCCGACGAGCGTACATCTGTCCATGTGATGTTGTGGTGAGTTAATTGTAAATTGACTTGCATGAATCAAGGTTTTACAAGTTCCAAGTTAGTAACTGAATGCTACTATCTTTGGTGTAAATTACTCTGTTTCTACGCTTGGTTGATCAGATACGTCGTGTGTTTGTTAGTCATCTATATTCTACGATACAATGACATGGGCGTGTTACCGTTCGGAGTTGAGGATATAGCTGATAGAAGGAGGTCCGGAAATGAACTCTGAGACGATTTTCCAACCTAGGACGTCAACCTGAGAAGGGTTGTAGGTGTACTGTTGTAAGTCCTACAATTCTTCAAAGGGTAGCTCATTAATGAGCAGCCCAACGTGCTTGGTGTGTGATTTTGTACATATGTTCATATTGTATATACTGCATTGGTATCATCTTTCATCTGACCCTTTTTTTGACGACGATACCGAGAGACTAATTGGTGACTGGATCAACTCCATTCACAGTAGTAACAGTCTTAACACATCGCACACTACAAACAACATATAATTAATCCCAGCACTACTCCTTTTGGAGTCAACCAAAGCTCCGACAACCGAGTGGCGGGACAAACTACGCAGAAGATTACTGAAGACCAGGAACCTTTACCTCACAATTAAGAGGCGAGCACAGAGAAATCAAATCGGTTTATACCAGCTCATAAGAACCATATTGGATAGGGACCTTCCCTAGTTTTGTAATGCCACACCGAATTCGGATGGGAAAGCAAACGTTTGGAGTTACAGACCTAAAACACAACCCAGCTGTCTCGTGAACCATGGGGAAAGTTACCGAAGATCACCTGTGAGACTGTCTACTTAGGGAAGATCTCGTGACATGGTGTCAAAACAGATTTCTCAAAAGTAGGTCCTGCGTTATCCGTCACTTTGACTTTTTCAACTGCATCACTAGTAGTTGCGAAGCGTGCGAGCTAGCCGTTGTTCTACGCTTCGATATATCTAGGGTATTTGGTGTGGGATCAGGGAATCGACCTCGGCACCATTTGATGCAGTAAAACAACCCGACATGACCTTATCTTATTTTCGCCTCCACGATCAAATTTCTTTCCTGTTATGAAACTACGATAAGACTGCTGAAAAATGGAATAAATATATCACTGATCTCAACAGAATACATCAATAAACTTTAAGCCAAGGGTGCTGTTCACAACAAAGTTATGTAGGAGAATTGACTTCAAGCTTTATTTTTCCCAGATATCTGTATTACATTCATGTGATGTCTGGGTTTTTTGTTAATGCGAAGACAATATTTCTATATCTCTTTATGTGCTACACAAACAGACTTTATAGCAGACTTTTCCGACTGACTCTAATGTCAGAAAGAACAACCAAACTGTAAGTCCATTATACATCAAATTATGTGTAATTTATATAATAACTTATCCATGCCTGTACAATAGGTATGTTCCTGCATAAACAGGGAGGAATATATTATTATTATTAAAACAATATTTATGCATGCCTATACAATTGGTGTACCCTACATAGCTAGGGAAAAAATGTACTTTATTATATTATCTTTACTAAATATGCTTATTAATATTATGTGTAAATTATCGAATTGATGATGCCTGTAAACTGGCGTCCCTCATGTAAAAAATGAGAATATATATTATTATTATTATTATTAAAAAAGAATATTATGTCAATGGTCGACATGCTAAATTTGGGCTACTCTTATATCACATATCATACTGAAAATTCCATACTTGTGCCAAAATACTGTGTAGAATGAAGCTATAATAAAGTAAAAGTAAAATAATAAATAGAAGTGGTCCTAGAACACCGCCCTGTACTACTCCAAATGAGATCTGCCTAAGGCCAGACAACACAGATTTGACTTAAACTGTTTGTATCCTATCTCTTGGAAATGACCTCAACCAATTACACAATGGATAACGAATTCCACAGGAGTACAGCTTCTCAAAGAGAATACTGTTTGATCCCACACCAAATACCCTAGATATATCGAAGCGTAGAACAACGGCTAGCTCGCACGCTTCGCAACTACTAGTGATGCAGTTGAAAAAGTCAAAGTGACGGATAACGCAGGACCTACTTTTGAGAAATCTGTTTTGACACCATGTCACGAGATCTTCCCTAAGTAGACAGTCTCACAGGTGATCTTCGGTAACTTTCCCCATGGTTCACGAGACAGCTGGGTTGTGTTTTAGGTCTGTAACTCCAAACGTTTGCTTTCCCATCCGAATTCGGTGTGGCATTACAAAACTAGGGAAGGTCCCTATCCAATATGGTTCTTATGAGCTGGTATAAACCGATTTGATTTCTCTGTGCTCGCCTCTTAATTGTGAGGTAAAGGTTCCTGGTCTTCAGTAATCTTCTGCGTAGTTTGTCCCGCCACTCGGTTGTCGGAGCTTTGGTTGACTCCAAAAGGAGTAGTGCTGGGATTAATTATATGTTGTTTGTAGTGTGCGATGTGTTAAGACTGTTACTACTGTGAATGGAGTTGATCCAGTCACCAATTAGTCTCTCGGTATCGTCGTCAAAAAAAGGGTCAGATGAAAGATGATACCAATGCAGTATATACAATATGAACATATGTACAAAATCACACACCAAGCACGTTGGGCTGCTCATTAATGAGCTACCCTTTGAAGAATTGTAGGACTTACAACAGTACACCTACAACCCTTCTCAGGTTGACGTCCTAGGTTGGAAAATCGTCTCAGAGTTCATTTCCGGACCTCCTTCTATCAGCTATATCCTCAACTCCGAACGGTAACACGCCCATGTCATTGTATCGTAGAATATAGATGACTAACAAACACACGACGTATCTGATCAACCAAGCGTAGAAACAGAGTAATTTACACCAAAGATAGTAGCATTCAGTTACTAACTTGGAACTTGTAAAACCTTGATTCATGCAAGTCAATTTTACAATTACCCTATCGTACACACTTGGCTTATCCTCACTAAACTGAGCAATATCTTTCATCTTTTCAAATGCACCAATACTATCATAGTCATTGCACAAGGCACTTGAGTTCATGGGTGTCTTTTCCGTTGTGGATGACAACACCAACGACGACTGAGTGACGCAAGTTGATGAACTTAGCGGTGGATCAGAAGCTGCTGTTGTTCGGCTTTGAGAAAGTTGTCTAGCTGCAAGATTGCCAACACTGCTATAATTTATTATTAGCTCCAGTTTACCTTTATCATCCGTTGATAGGTGGGCTACACGCTGATCATTTACACTGACGGTCTCACGAGTATCCATACCTTCTACCACCGCATCTGCTCTTAATTCTACTTCACGTTCAAGTTGTACAGAACCTTTGTTCAACTTAGCAGTAGTAGGCGTTCCCCTCATCTCATCATGATCAACCAAAGACAAATGTGCACAATCATGATCATTATCACAAATATTCAATTTACCGTCAATTTCATCATTTTCTAACTCCTGAATAACAGCAGTAGACAATTTTGGTTCCTCCTCACAAATCCTTAAAGGTTTCATACCTTCACTCTGACTAATTATACCTTGTAAACTTATGGGGTCAGAACTGGACCCTGAAACTGTAACTCTCTTCTCCTGCACAAGCTCCGGTGTCGTCTGTGACACTCTATTCAACAATGGCTTACCAGTTGCAACTACAGGCTTCTTCACTGCACCATTATCCTCACACGATTTGGAGTCAGAACTTGATGTCGCTGATTCCACATTTAGCTTACTACCAAACTTGCTCACTGATTCACAGTTCACCTTTGTATACCCTTCTTGCAAACGTGTAAAACACAACCATGTTTTTCTCGTAACTTGTAGCCTGTCTGTTGCGGATGTCCCGCAAGAGCTGCCATACTGACTAAGTTTACCTGGATTACTAGACACCATAAATCTTTCCCGATATCCACTTCTTTGAGACCCTTTCGTCATAAATTATCGCGTTTCGCTCTCAGACTCCTTTATCCTAGGGGTGGAACGCAAAATACTTACAAACTTGCTCATAGTTTGATTGACACAATCTTTTATGAGTTTCAGAATACCATTAAACTTTGGCTCAATACCTTCATCCTCTATACGAGAGCTTATCTTCACTCACTCGGACCCCGAGCATCCTCTCTATACGCGTCTGCCTCCTTAAATTAAATACTAAACCCGGAGCAAGAAAGCTCTTTGATAAGAAAGAGACGAAAGCACCTGTAGGCCTTCTTTGTAAGAGAAAGTCAAATATGGTAGACGAAGCTCCTAGGGGTAGGCCTAATTGGTGCCAAGTGGAAAGCCAATTTTATCGAATCCCTAATTCTAGACAAACAGCACAGCAAAGTAGTAGGTATTGTTCTGCACATTTACTACGTAAACCCCTTGTCAACCAGCCCACTTCTAATATTCTGTCTACTGAAAGTTATAGAAAATACCCCAAACATCGGCCACAGACCACATTTAGCAAGCCAACAGAACCCATTCATATATCTTATGTGTCTAGTGGGGAGCATGTGCCGATTTCTGCACAAAACTTGCCATGGTCTGATGAATACCAGAAACAGATACCAACACTTCATTCTTATACTGGCAACAAATTACCGAATACACATATCGGTTATACCTTAGGGCAGGATTTTCACCAGCGTCAGTTAACAGAAACACCTGGAATCATGCATATAGCACGCATGATATCGGATCAATTCCTTGCTGGCATAGCGAACAGTCTACAGCTAGGGCAAGGCATATTTCCCGGGGGATAGCTGACACAGTGTCGACACCAAACGCGGATAGTAATATCTCTAAAATATTAATATCTGATTATCACACAGGTGTCTCTCACTGCATACCATATCCAAACGTAAGCCCATCCCTGACTACCACCTCAAAAATCTACCTGAAGTCTTCCTACGATCCAAAGATATTGGTAAATGAGTCTGATAACATGTATATAGAGGATACTCACGGATTATTTTACCAAGATGTTGTCCGCTCACTGAAACCACATAGCCAGTGTTTATCTATTATCCTAGTAAATACGAGATCAGTTCCAAGCAAACATTTAGCACTAAGTACAATAGCTTCTATATGCAGACCGTCATTGATTATGATCACCGAAGCCTGGTGCACAAGTGAAATCTCCAATCTACGCGCGCTGTTTGAAAGGGAGTGCTTTTTTCACGTATTTCACGTTTTTGACAAATCGCTGTTTTGTTGTGTTATTCACTTCAAGAACATTTAAAAAAAACTTTAACTTGACTTTTGTCTGTTAAGTTTTGATTTTAACCACTTATATAGTCTATATTGGGTAAATTGTCTTGGCTGTTTCCAGTAGAAATTCATCATGTCAAAAGTACCACATAAATGTAATAGGGCGGAGTGTTACTTTTTGGTAGATGATGGAATACAGTGTAATAACTGTGAAAAATGGTATCATAAGATGTGTACTGGATTACGTCCAGCTGCATACAAACGCTGTACTGCTCCAACATCCCACTGGATGTGCAGAATGTGTTGCTCTCCAAAGATGACCTTAATAAGGGAGGCTCACGAACTGCTGTCTAAAGCCATGGAACTTCCTGATGATAGCGTGGCTAGTAAGAGTGACACGGACTGCCCGTCTGAAGATGAAGCAGTAAGTGCCATCATGAATGTTATCACACCGGCGGTTACTATCCCAGTTACCCCGGAAGTAAAACCTACTAGGCGTTCGAAGCGTCTTAGTAAGCGAAAAGGTAAAAAAACGGAAGCTGTAAACAGCACCTCAGAACCAGAGAACACCGTAAGCGAAGTTCACCATGAAGGTGGCGCAGACACTGATCTTGATTGTACCATCAAAAACTGCAGCAGCCCTGAGAAGCAACTGCAGGCAGATGATAAATGGGTAACAAAAATAAGCAGTCGAAAGAAATATAGTAATATTGATGGTAGGCAAACGTCTGTCACCTGTAGCCAGGCTGCATCAATAGTGGTGAGAAAGGACGTAGCCACTGCTAAATACGACAAGCTCTCCTTAGACTCTAACATAATTGTTGGAAATTTGGAAGAGTCCAAAGAATCTGATCCCGTGAAAAGGCACGATCACGACCTTAAATTAGTGAGTAGTATTATAAGGAAGATGCTCCCAGCGAATTTCCCTGGAGTATCGATTAAAAAGCTGATTAGAATAGGCAAAAGAGATGATGAATGTTCTAATCAGCGTAGGTTGCTTAAAGTAGTCTTAGGTTCTCCTGATGAACGGAATCATCTACTGGCTAATGTACACAACCTTGCCGGGTCAGGAATTTCAGCCAGACCTGATTTATCTCTTGAAGACAGACTTAAACGAAAAGAAGTTTTGTCCCAGCTAGAAACAAGACGCAAAAATGGTGAGACTAACCTTAAACTGGTGGGTTTTCAAATAGTCAGGTCTTGGAAACGTATGCTTCCAAGACCTGTGTGGATAGGCCAGACCGCATAGGAAGCCTGAAGGTAGTGTACACTAATATACGTAGTATCGGGAACAAATTTCACGAGCTAGGTGTATTAGTAGAAGACCTTAGCCCAGGTATTGTGGCCATTACTGAAACATGGCTGGTTTCGGGATTAGATGACACACCTGAGCTATGCGGATTTAGTTGCTTGCGCAGCGACAGAGTTAAGGGTCGTAGAGGTGGCGGGGTTGCTCTGTACATCAACAACTCCCTACATGTTCGTTCCGTGAAATCTGAAGCTCATGACAGTGGGACAGGTGAGGTAATTAGCTGTGAAGTAAGCTTTGCAACCGGCACTCTACTCATTGGAGTTCTGTATAGAAGTCCCTATTGTCAGTGTGATGACTTCATTTTAGATCACCTCAAACAATGGAGTAAACACAGTAGCTGTCTTATTCTAGGTGATTTTAATGCACCTCATATAGACTGGGTAGCTGTCACATCTCCAGGATCCGCTGATAAGTTTGACAGCCGGTTACTCTTGACAACCATGGAAAATGCCCTGACACAACATGTCTTAGGTAGTACAAGATTCGGTTCTACCCAAGGATCTTCCTTGCTGGACTTAGTGCTTACTCATGACAACGACGACGTGGATGGTCTAGTTATTCATCCACCTCTAGCAAACAGTGATCATGGGGTGTTAGATTTTAACTTAAGGGCTGGCAATTTAGTCAGTTTTCAACCCAAATCCCGGCCTAGTGTTTGGCATGCTGACATAGTGGCTATAAAGGAGCGTGCTTCAACTGCCGACTGGTCAGTCAACATTGTCTCATCCATTGAAGATGAATGGGATAGATTTAAGAATACACTTGAGAGGGTTACCACTGATCTCATCCCCTGGAGGGTTCCTAAAAGGCCAACAAATCGGCCACCATGGATAAATAGACAAGCTATAACACTCCTGAGACGGAGAAAAAGGTTCTGGAATCTCTTTGTTTCTACTGGGCTACAGCAGTTCCGGCTGAAATACTGTGAAACCAGAAACCAGTGTAAAACTTTGATCCACCAGTCAAGGATAGCTTACGAAACCCAGTTAGTTAAAAGTTCACCAGGCTGCCCAAAAAGACTCTTCTCATATATCAAGAGAAGAACACGTAAGAGTGATGCTATCCCACCTCTTATGCTTGAAGATGACCAGACAAACATGGCTGAGGATAACTTGACCAAGGCTGAGGCTTTGTCCAAGCACTTTAGTCAAGTATTCTCTGATAATATTGATACCAGCTTTGTAAATTTTCCAGAAGGTAACTTGAAAATGGCACCCTTATACATTGGAAAGGATACTGTCCTAAAGTGGCTTCTAAGGCTCAATCCTGGTAAGTCCAGTGGCCCTGATGAACTCCACCCACGTATATTAACAGCATTGGCTGAAAGCATAGCCGAGCCATTGTCGGTAATCTTCAATATGTCTCTGGACCAGTCTAAATGTCCAAGAGACTGGAAAGATGCCATCATTAGTCCGGTCTTCAAAACCGGATCTAGAAACTTAGTTCAGAACTATCGTCCTGTTAGTTTGACCAGTATTGTTGTTAAACTACTAGAAAGAATAATTCGTGATGCTATCATTCAGTTCATTGAAGGGAACAAACTTTTCGCTGTGGAACAGCACGGTTTTAGAGCAGGTCATTCTTGCTTGACCAACCTTCTTTTGGCCAGAGAAAGTTGGGCAAGCTCAGCTGATGCTAATATACCGGTGGATGCCATATTCATAGACCTTAGCAAGGCGTTTGACAGGGTTTCTCATTCAGGTCTTCTAGTAAAGTTAGGTAGTCTGGGAATCAATAAAGTGGTTACCGACTGGATTCAAGACTTTCTAAAGGACAGAAGACAAAGAGTACGAGTTAACGGGGTTTTATCAACATGGGAATCGGTTAAGAGTGGCGTTCCTCAGGGTACAATTCTAGGCCCACTTCTTTTCCTGATTTATGTTAATGAGATTCCATCGGTAGTTAAGTCATCCTGCTTACTGTTTGCTGATGACATCAAGATATGGAGGGCTTTGCACGATGACAGTGATCAACTTGCTTTGCAGGAAGATTTAAACTTGTTAAGTGATTGGTGTAAGCGCTGGGCCTTGGAGATTAACTTAAGCAAGAGTGTAGTTATGCATGTATCCCATAGTCACGTGCACAATTACTCAATGAATGGCATTACTCTCCCAGTGGTCACTGAGTACAAGGACTTGGGAGTGGTTGTGCAGCATGACTTGAAAACAGCAACAAACTGTAGAACTGCAGCCACTAAGGGTTTTCGAATGTTATGGGCCATACGCAAGGCTTTTGCGAACTTTGACGCTGATATATTTCGTATATTATATCCGACTTATATCAGACCTCATTTGGAATATGGGATCCAGGCAGCGAGCCCGTGTTTCAAATACGAAATAGACTTATTAGAAAGGGTGCAAAGAGTAGGAACTAAGCTAATAAAGGGTTTCTCAACCCTGTCATATGAGGAGAGGTTAAGTCGACTGGGTTTATTTCCACTGTCATACAGACGACTTAGGGGTGACCTAATACTAGCATACCGTATCCTAAGAAATGATTTTGGAGCTAATTTATCTAAATTATTTCTTCCTTCTAGCACCAACCAATTGCGAGGACATCACCTCAAGGTTCAAAAACCACGGTCGAATCGTCTGCGTCTGGAAATCCGTTTTTCGCATCGAATTGTGAACCATTGGAACTCCCTACCGGAACATGTCGTATCAGCGCCATCCGTTGATTCATTCAAGGCGAGATTGGACCTCCTGTATGAAATAAATCGAAAGGATTAACACAGGCATATAGCCTACTATCCTAAATAAATTGTAAACTGTAAACTGTAAACTGACAGCCTAAGGATTGATAAATACAGCCTTTTTCGCGGGGACAGACGGACAGGTCGTGGGGGTGGAACACTAATTTACTGTGAACAATCCATGTGTGCAACCCAGTTTAGTAACCCAATTCTGTCACAACTCAATGACTCGATCTGGGTCGAAATAAAAGTTGTCAGAAGTAAGCCTATACTTGTGGGTTGTGTGTACCGGCCCCCTTCATCCAGCAGGGAATATGATAATATGCTTAGCAATATCTTTAATGCTACAGCCAATCTTCCTTTCAGTTATAAAATTATCGGAGGCGATTTCAACTTGCCAGAAGTATCATGGTCTTCACTCCGAGGACCCCAAAGGTACGATAATCTCATAAATTCCATCGTCACAGGAGGGTGGACACAACACATAAATTCACCCACTAGATCCGCGAATATCCTAGACCTTATTTTCACGAACAACATAACGCCATCTACCGTACATGTTGGACATGAATTTCCAGGTAGTGACCATAGAATAGTAGTTTGTTCTTTTGACATCTTTCCTGAAACAAAACGCAGAGATGAAGCTGGCCAGATACCTATGAGATTGTACACACATGCTGACTGGGACTTGTATCAGCACCTAATTAGATGTTCTAATTGGGACTCGTACTTTTCGAACCAGTCCTTAGATGCAATTCTTAACAACTTCTATCAGAATATTAACTCAATTCACGACGTCATTGCACCCGAGAAGATTCTTAACTTCAGATTCCCCCAAAGTGATTATATTCCGACATCGTTTAGAAGAAGCCTACCAAAGCACTCAATAAAATACTACAGATATCATGACTTATCGTCATTAATTGCCATAACGTCCCTTCTCAGTAGAATTGAAGAGTTGAGAAATATAGGCCTCAGAAACAAAGAAATGCAGGCCATTCATGCACCGCATAACTCAGGAGAAATAGCCAAACTTTTTAAAAGTAGGTTGATCAACTCCAAAACACCCTATCCGAAAATAATATACTTAGACGGCATTGCTTACGAAAATAATGAGGCGATATGTGAACTGTTTAGCAAGCACTTCGCCAGATTATACACCTTAGAGAACGATGAAGTCGTGGATTTCCCACGTAAAACAGACGAATGTTTAAGTGACATAATTTTCACCACACATGAGATCGATAAAGCTGTTGCAAATCTTAAGCTTAGTAACACTACTGGCCCAGACGGTATATCTTCCGTTCTGCTGAAAAAAGGTGGTAATGACATGAGTTTACTCTTACTCAAGTTATACTCAATTTCATTAAGCGATGGGACATACCCTAACTGCTGGAAGAAGTCTTATATTGTACCTATCCATAAATACGGGCCTATAGCTGATATCAACAACTACCGCCCCATCAACATCACGTCTGTAGTTTCACGTGTAATGGAAAAGATAGTTAAGACTCAAATCATTCAGTACTTGCTGTCAAATGACCTACTAACCCCATCCCAATACGGTTTCTTAAGTAGAAGGTCGTGCATTACTTGCCACTTAGATTATTTTGACTACATCACACAAAACATTGATAATGGGCGTTCGGTAACAACATTGTTTCTTGACGTTAGCAAGGCCTTCGATAAAGTCCCACATATCAGACTCCTAACAAAACTCCAATCCTACGGAATAACCGGAAATCTTCACAAATGGATAAGTTCTTTTCTCACAGAAAGAGAGCAATTAGTCTAAATCAACCACCAGTTGTCTTCCTCAAAGCCGATAACCAGTGGTGTAATACAAGGTAGTGTTCTTGGCCCTATTCTATTCCTCTTATTTATAAATGACATAGTCTCTGTAATCAAGTATGGCAAGCCATACCTTTTTGCAGATGATCTCAAGATAGTATATGATTATGGGTACGGTGATATGAGCGTCGAAAGCAAGATCCAACAAGACTTAAATGATCTAGGCGATTGGAGCGAAAAGTGGCAACTGACTTTCAACCCAGACAAGTGCGGTATAACCCACCTTGGACGCTGGAAACCGATAATGTGCCTATATATGTACGGTAAGCTCCTCTCAAAACTGAACACAGTCACAGACCTCGGAATAACATACTCAGATTTATCCTTTTCCGATCATGCAAATAAGGTTGTATCTGACTGTAAACGACTTACTGGCTTTGTACTGCGTAACTTCTACACCCAAGAAGCAAGATTAGCTATATATAGGACATGTATCTGTCCCAAACTTGAATATTGTGCTCTCCTATTTAGTAACCTCAGGACTGTAGACAGAAAAAAAATCGAAAGTGTCCAGAGATTCCTCACGAAACGCATAATAGGGCTCGACCAACAAGTGGAATATGTTGACAGGTGTGTACGTCTGAACTTAGAGCCTCTGTGGTTAAGGAGAGTGAAGTGCAACCTATTTCTACTCTTCAAAGTCATTAGGAAACACTGCTACAGTAACTCATCCATAACTTGGGAAAATATTAAATCATATCAGCTGCGAAACCACGACTACCTTGTCAAGGTGGCTACCCACAGAAAATCCATTAGGGCAAACATTTTCACCATAAAATATTGCACTCTTTGGAACCAACTACCACCTGAAATAAGATGTTGTGAAAACCCTGATGGGTTCAAACGGAGCCTAGAAAGACACTTTAACATGTCCACCCTAGCTCGTCTAAAAGACCACAACTGTTGGTAGAACGGAAATTGAAGGCCAGTCCAGTCTTCACTATAGTCACATAAGTATATCTCGACTCTAATACTCACGCAGCGAACGTTAACTAATTTACTGATTTCTATTCTCTATAATTTTCACTAAGTTGCGTTGGTAAAAGTAACACTGGAAATAATTGTAATAGCATCCACACCTTTTAACGTTTTACATATGTATATACTAATATAATAATACTTATTAATCATGCATGTTCAATTCTTAAATTAGATGGATATTAAAATACTTA
Organism: Trichobilharzia regenti; assembly: GCA_944472135.2. NCBI lineage: Eukaryota > Metazoa > Platyhelminthes > Trematoda > Strigeidida > Schistosomatidae > Trichobilharzia > Trichobilharzia regenti. The sequence goes on from OX235263.1 coordinate 7,614,609, forward strand.
AAATATTTATGCATCAAATGTTCTCTTGCTATACCACGCTTGTTACCCTTATAACACTCAATTATTGAACCTAGTGTAATATTTGATATACGAACTATATTATTGATTATAGTCTTATCATATATGGTTTGATTTACTCTACGGCTCCCTGTAGACTAACCACCATTCTTCAGTATACACACACTGCAGTATTGTTAAAAAATGCCAAAATTTCGTTGGTTCTGTGTTAATATCTTTTTATAATATGTCTAGACACGTTACTTTGCAATGTCAGATGTTTACTATATATAAGACTGTCATGAAAATTTAGTACACTAAGTCCTGCCAACCGACCTTACCTTCAGTCCATACTACCTAAATTGAACCTTAACTATAGTATTCTGCTAAATCTTGCTCCACCATTCACAACACCTATTCGTTTCACTCTTTAAGGTTTTAACTTCTTATAAAGTAATCTGTTCATCAGGATGCATGCACACATATATAATATGTTCATAAAGATGTACGTGGAGACCTATTGGAAGCACTCATTAAGAAAGCTAGGGAGATGGAATATGGGGTACGAACATGTCTGGTACCAAGCAATATATTTGCGGTGGCCATAATAATCATAGTCTCAGAGCCTAACATCAAAAAAGGAGGGAGGGTGGCGCTAGCTGATCAGTAGATATGGTGGTGGTCACTAAGGTGAATCGCCCCATTCTGCAGGAACAGCAATATACAAATTAAAGGCTCGAGATATTTCTGATTTTTATGAGGGCTTAGATCTTTATCTTGAAAAAGATAATAGTGAACGCCTTGACAGATAATGCTTCTACCTTTAAATATATACCATTCGCTCAGCCTATTGTTGAGATGCGACCACGTGGGATCTGCACAGATTTATGGGGCATCTTATGAATTAACTTGCTATCCATTGTCAGATCTTTAAATACCACTTCACAATATCTTGTCTCACTTATTTTCTAATAACGTCTTTACTTGATTCTCATTATATTCCATTAAACCTAACATTGTATAGCTCTTTATGAATTTGATTCGACTTATTCTATTCCTATTCTCTGGAGGGTACGGTTGTGCACCAAATAGAAAAAAAGACATGAAATAAAAACAACTGGCTTGAAAATAATAATATTAAAGCCAAAAATGGACATCATGATAGTATAAAATATATTGGTTTCATTATACATTGCAAATGAACGTTGTCGGCCTAAGGATTAATTACCTCCCCATTCTGTTTTCTATATAAATGTGTTTACTAATGATATATTTCACTCACTTAATCTATTACACTTTAATGTTTCACCTCAGCACATTAATTTTTCTAAAACAGCTTCCAATTCCTTGTAAACGTTGTACTTACCTCAATATTGGTTGGTTATCGTATGCCTACAACCACGGGATGAAAACGAAATGAAGTCGATTTTCCCGCTCAACCTGGAGGACAACTGTACAATTCAATATCCATACGGCCTGGTTCTGACAATCAGTGTAATTATATATATCTATCAAATATTTAACTGTTGAAACATTATTAACTTGTAGACAATTTAAGATTTGACATTATATCATCCTTGATCGTGCCTGTAAAAATGGCATGCATTTTCATGTAAATTTATGTTTATATGAAAATAAATTATTATTATTATTATTATTATCCTTGCATTTCATCTGGTAGAACTAGAAGCAGCTATAGGAGGCTATATGCTAGGACTACCAAATACAAAACTCCACAATACCATATCTGGCACAGTTGTTATGTGATGAGAAATCCGTTAGGTATGACACGATAAACTTACTGCAGCACTCTAACAAATAGTCTCATTAGTTTTTGTTTTCCTTTCCTCGTTACTATTACACTGTTGTTCTCATCTTCTACCACACATCAACTTTATATTTCAAATCCTGTGGTGAATTGTTTGAAATGAAATACTCTGCGCCGTTTTTTTCTTAATTTTTATTTATCTTTTATTTTTTGGCGTTGGTTTTTTTCATTTATTTTTTTTTTGATTTTAAAAGTCTTATAAAATTTATGAGGTAATTAGATACAATATATTGTAATCCACGCTGAAAATTCCATACCTGTACCACAAATACCGTTTGGAATAAGGCTGTTAATATTATTATTATTCTTTGCAGTCGAGTAGGTAGGCATCTCGCTATTACCTCTAGGACGGAACTTGAGTTCAGATCTTTCATGCAATTCATCGTAATCAACGTAATCTTGTAAGTCATCAGATTATCCAAAACTCAGAGAGTGTGTCAATCACGTCTCAAAAACCGTTAATGCCCAGCTCTTGCTACGCCGGGCCTCTGGCTGTCCCTCGAAGCCTTTAAGAAACGCTTAGTACGAACGGACGTGAAAACCAGAACACTGATTGGTGACTCGAGAATTCTTTATTCTAGCACCAACATGTAAGCAGCATAATAAACTAAGGTTTCTGACGGTTTTTCTACGTTCTTTCTGAGCAGCGACCGATGAGACGATGACTGGTGTATTGATGCCTCCGCGAAAATATAGGGAAGTTGGGTTTGAGCAAACAACCATGAATTGACCGTTCAACCTTCAACTACATTGACGCCGTGTGTGCTGGAAAGCAACACTCATATATGTATTTCGAAGGGATTTCTTTATATTTGGTGTATATCTGTTGCTACGCTTACTGTCAAAGTGCTTACTGCGTGCAAAGTATTCTTTCCCATTATTAGATACGATCCGGAGAAATCTGTTTATCTCAGCGTGATAACTACGTTGAGGTGTACCCTTCTTAGGACTACTTAAGATTGTGCTTGCTGCCTTTATACCTTTTTCCACGTATTTCACCACAGTGATCGTGCAATGCAAATCATTTTCTAGTCATTAGACAGCTATTCTGTTCAGACCCTTTACGAATCCGTTTGCACTCACGGTGTGTATTAGCCGTGACACAGCAGTTTAGGGCTTTATTTGCTATGCTAAATGGCACCACAATTAGCTTTCAGGGTAGACGGCGACTAGAAATTCGTTGTAAACAACACTTTGAGGAGCAATCTAATTGGCCTACTGCCACGCTCAACGTAACCAGCATCCAACACCTCCCTGAATGGGATTTATATGTAAATTTATATGTTTATATGAGAATATATATTATTATTATTATCATTATTATTATAGACACAGGTCCTCTGTCCCTAGAGTGAAACATGGCGAAGTAGCGGGGCCTGATGAAATGACTCCAGAGGTGTTTAAGAACAGTAGAGATGGTCTACTGTCTGCGTTAACTGAGGTATTAGGCAGTGTCTGGTAGTCAAAGGAAGTCCCGTCGGGTTGGTGTAAGTGATTGATTATCCCGATGTACAAGAATGGAGACAAGTCTTCTTGTGATAATCACAGGGCGATTAGCTTGACTAATATGGTGCTATCTAAAGTCGTAGGCTCAGTAATAATGCGTAGACTAAGTGGTGCTTGGGGGGCAAAAACACGAGAGAACCAGGCAGGCTGTAGACCAGGATGAGGGTCATATCTTCACCCTTCGAGAGAATCTGAAACATAGGCGTACTTGCCGTCGGCATCCAACAATCGTCAAATTTCTTGACCTAAAGGCGGGACTCGATCCTGTCGACCGGGTTCTCCGGCGATGCTTGGCTGTAAAGAAAATGACGAGAAAATACATTGCACTGATCAAGGCACTCTGCTCGAACTCATGCAGTCAGCCAGGCGAGAGGTTACGGCGAGTTGTCATCTGAAGTGGTGATAAATAGTGGTGTCGCACAGGGATGCCCACTATCCCCATTTCTGTTCAATTTCATCATAGATGTACTAATGGACTCAACCCTAACTCACTTCAGAGACACAGGGATTGACTTGCTACCGAGGAATAATCTCATTGACTTAGAATATGCACATGATATAGTCCTCCCGCCTAGCTGAAGACGCTGACAAAATGCATAGTCTTTTGAACACCTTGAGCTGCAATCTACGAATGTTTGGCATACGGTTAGCTCCCGCTAAATGTATGGTGAGGCTACAGGACTGGACTGGACTACATTGACTCCTGTCTTAGAAATAGGGAGTGAAACGGGAGAGCGCATTAACTACTTCACTTATTTGGCCAGTTGCATCAGCCAACACCAGAGCGTTGATCCCTGACGAAATCTCAGAACGGATACACAAGGATCGGTTTTCAGTTTACGCCATCCCCGGCTTAATGGACGTGATATCCGGCTGGCTATCGACCAAAGGGCGTGTGTACTGATCACCAGTCCGCTCCGTCCACTTTTATGGCTGGCTGTGAGACCTGACCATTGAGAGTGGAAGACATGAAAAGGCAGGCTAGCTGTCTTTGATAGTAGGTGTCTGCGTTCTATCTCCAGTGTGGAGTGGCATAATAGGGTGAGCAGTTTTGAGGTGAGGCTTCGGTAAAGTGCTAGGCACATAAGGAGAGGAAATCATTAGATGAGGTTGCGAAGTTACACTGACTGAAAAGGTTGGGACGTGTGTTGCGCATACCTAGCCTACCTCCAACTTCTTCGACTGGCAAGCACTGTTAGGTGACAAAGGATCAACCAAGTTAAAAAAGCTACTTACTGTTGAAGCAAAACATTGCTTCATCAGTCAATAAAATCCACAACAGCTGGTTTAAGCCAGTCAGCCTGCCACGTAGGAACGTAGGTGTAGAGTGACTGTCTGACTGGTCGGTGTCTTGGAGAAGGCAAGAACCAGTGAATGCCGGGGACAGTTGGCGATATGGCTTGAAATCGTTCTCAATAGCGCAGATGCATTCACTTCTTGTGACCTATAGTACCCAACAAAACTATATTACTCCTCGATATCACTTTTCCTTTTGCCCTATATCTCTGATTACTGTCTCCATTTTTCATTTCCTTTTGCTTTCTTCTATTGTTTTGTGTGCTACATAGAGTGTGGCGACTCCAAATGCTGCACATCTATGCAAAGTTCTGCGTTGAAGCCAATCAATCAGTCAGAAGGTTTCCAGGAACGAACATGAAGGCGATTGTTATTGCAAAGCACGACTCCATTGCCTTCACGAATACTACCGCTGTGTGCACTTAGGTACTGACAGTTCAGGTATCTCGCGTGCGTTACAGATAAGCCATTTTTCAGATAACCCAACATTAAACCCTACTCGTGTGACTGGTTAACGATGCTGCATATATTGGTGAAAACTATCATAAAACACTTGAAAAACCGGCTTTCCTGCACAAATCTTGGTAGTATTCGTTCCCACGACCATATGCTTTGGAAATCCTACTATTCTCAAATATAGTCTCCTCGAATTTTCGTCCAGCTCCAAATTCATCCAGCCTTTTTCTCCATTTAATTTTGTCCTTCAAAAACGAATATGGTCTGAGAGACATATCTCGTTCACTGATTTTGCGTGTATTGACTAGCAAAAGATTTCATTGCTAGGATTAACCCACTACTACCCCAATGTATTGGCCATCAATGTTTCCAGGATGAGACTGCCGAGCAAGTCTAAATCGTGGAAATACTACTACTTACCTCAATATTGGTTGGTTATCGTATGCCGACAACCACGGGATGAAAACGAAACGAAGTAGATTTTCCCGCGAAACCTGGAGGACAACTGTACAATTCAATAACTATACGGCCTGGTTCAGACAATCAGTGTATTTATATACATATCAAATATTTGACTTTTAAAGCATTATTAACTTGTAGACAATCTACGATTTGATATTATACCATACTTGATCGTGCCTGTAAAAATGGCATGCATTTTCATGTAAATTTATGTTTTTATATGAGAATACACATTATTATTATTATTTATGTCAGATTCTTTGGATTCATCCAAACTACACGTATTGCACACTTGCTGTACTCTGGGGTCGTTATTCCTTCATGTTCGCCTTTCAGCCAATTAACCACCAAAAAGGGTATCAACCTTTGTGTGGCCAGTGAGTCATTGTAATGCTCAGGGAAGGTCTCGGCTGCGGAATCGGCCTTATACACAGTAATTCCTTCTAACTGAGAAGTGTACCAGAAGATTATGTATGCTTGAGATGTACACTTGTCTACCTCACTCACTTATCATGAGTGTATTAGCTTATTAAGTTTTTGATAACTCCGCCTTGCACTCATTTCAGATTACTTAAACGATTTACATCAACCATGATGCTTCTCATTTCGATTTCACGTGCGTTTTAGCAACTACACAGAATTAAAAACCAAATAAAGAGGATTTATAAGGGCTTCACTATCTTCATTTTAGTGATAGTGAAATTATATCAGACATTAACAGGAATATAGAATGTTTGTTACCAAAAATCACTCAAATTGAAGCCTAGCAGACCTTGTCAAAAGACAGGCTGCGGCACTAGAACTAAGTGAGCGACGCCGGAACGGCGAGAAGAACCTTAAGATTAAGGGTTTTCGGCTTGTCCGAGTTCGCAGTTTAATGATCCCGAAACCTCTGTGGGTGGGCCGGGGAAGCACCAGTCTGAATTAACAGTTTGCTACACAAACGCCCGCAGCCTGTTGAATAAAAGGACTGAGCTGGCTAACATGATAGAAACCGGAAACCCGGATGTAATTATTATCACAGAGACATGGCTCACACCCGATGTCACTGACAACGAAGTTAACCTGCCAAACTTCGAAGTGCACAGGGTAGACCGACTAAACCGCAAAGGGGGTGGCGTAGTCATCTACCTCAAGAAAGGCTTAACCGTGCGTAGCGTGGAAGCACTCGCTCATAAAATTGTCGTGCGAACTTCTACGCTGCAGACTTAAATGCATAGGCCAAGACACTGACCTCATTGCTATGTACCACAGCCCTGACTGCAGTGCAGATGACTTCCTAATAGAAAAGCCAGGCTCCTGAACTCCGGAATGTCGAAGTCCCGTAGTCGGCGACTTCAACGCCCCAACAGTTGACTGGTCGAGCCTAACAACTCCATCTTCAGTCAACTCCTTTGATCATAAACTGCTAGAATCTAGTATATCGCTAGCCCTAGTCCAACATATCAATAAGCCCACGCGCTATGACTCACAGCACTCCTCGTCAACTCTGAACCTAGTGTTCTCCCACGGTGAGGACGTGGATCTCATACAACATCTTCCTCCGTTAGGAAGAAGTGACCATGCTGTGCTCACTTTCAAGTTCACAGCAATGGCAGCAAGGGCCAAAACCCCAGCTCGACTAAACGTTTGGAAAGCTGACATAAATGCGATCGTCTCAGCAGCCAACTCAGTAAACTGGTACATCAACCCAGAGTCCCAAGTAGAAGAGGCATGGAACCAATTTAAGCAACTTTACGCCCAAGTAACTGTACCTTTCATCCCTTGGTCTGTTCCAAAGGGTCGGAAACATTCCCCCCTTGGATAAACCGGGGGATTCGTAAGTTACTCAGACGTAAACGCAGATGTTGGAACCTGTTTGCAACACTTGAGACTTCTGAGACCAGAGAATTATATAATACTGCTAGAAATAAAGCTATCGCAGAAATCCGCCAATCAAGGATGAAGTTCGAGACACACCTGGCTCAAAATGCAAAGGCACAACCTAAGAAAATTTTCTCGTACTTAAACTTCAGGAATAAAACATCCAATGGTGTCCCAAACCTGATTATTGACAAAGATACGATCGATGAAGATCAAGAAAAAGCAGAAGCAATGGCAAACTACTTCTCCCAAGTCTTCACTCAGGAGTCATCAGTGCCTATAGGATCAGCTCTGGCTGCATCAGAAGAACATGGGATAGATTCCGTTGACATCGACCAAGGCATCGTGCTCAACTGCTTAATGAAACTAGATGCAGGGAAATCAATAGGTCCTGACAATCTTCATCCAAGGCTTCTCAAGGAGCTATCAGCCCACATAGCCGGCCCCTTGACCACGATCTTCAAGCTATCTCTCCTAAATGGAGTGTTGCCACGTGATTGGAAAGACTCCATAGTAACCCCCATACACAAAGGAGGACCAAGACAAAGCCCTTCAAATTATAGGTCTATCAGTCCCACCAGCACTTTTATCAAGACACTGGAAAGAATTCTCAGGAAAAGCACCATGGCTTATCTGGAAAATAGTAGCTTGTTATCTGGAGCACAACATGGCTTCCTGAGGAACCTCTCATACCTGTCAAATCTCATCACTGCGAGAGAAAGCTGGGTCAAATCAAAGGACAACAGAAGACCCGTTGACGTCATCTTCACAAACTTCGGCAAAGCCTTTGATAAAATACCTCACAAAAGACTACTCATGAATTTGGAAAGTTTTGGTATCAGAGGCAGACTACTAGACTGGCTCAGGGAATTCCTCGTAGATAGGAGGCAGAGGGTTAGAATCAACTCAAAACTCTCCTCTTGGACAGCAGTACGTAGCGGAGTGCCACAAGGCACGGTTCTCGGTCCTCTCCTTTTTATTCTGTATATCAATGGGTTACCTCTGCTCACCGACTCCCCTATGGTCCTATACGCAGATGACTTAAAAATTTGGAGAGAGCTGAAGGGCAACAGTGATACGTTCATGTTGCAAGAGGACCTCAACAAATTGTCGGAGTGGTCTGTTGAATGGATGCTCCCGATCAATGTGGCAAAATGTGCAACCATGCGCATTGGACAATCAAGCACAAGCCCCTACGAATTAGAGGGAATAACACTTCCATCAGTTCAGACTCACTTGGACTTAGGTGTCATAGTTAGCCACGACTTAAGAACTACAGCAAACTGTCGCGCGGTGGCTGCACGTAGTTTCAGGTCCTTATGGGCGATTCGCAGAGCCTTTACAAGAATTACCAGAGGTATGTTCACCTCCTTATATACATCTCTGATGAAGTTAAGATTGGAAAACTGCATCCGGGCCGCCAGTCCTTGTCTAAAAGGGGACTCACACATCCTAGAAAGGGTTCAAAGGAAGGCAACATGTATGGTTCGCGGAATGACCAACTTATCATACGAGGAAAGGCTAGATAGTTTAGAGGTTGACGGATATTAAAGGTTTGACGTGATATCTCGTTCAACAACTTCTAATTAATTTATTCTCGCGTACCAAAGACAAAGCAAAAGCCAATAATTGGTCGTCCAAACGAAGAAATGTATTTAGGAACCAAAACCAGCCGATAGACGAACGCTTAGCTAGCTAGTGATCGTGCACGTTACACGACGGGTACCAAATGGCGGGGATGCTTGACCGGAAGCCTTCAGCTAAACAAGTCGACTTAAACAGTGGTGGTCAGCATCCAATGAGTGATTGCTGTGGTCAATAATTTTGGGGAATTATTTACCGCTACAGCTCACTCCCCCCTAGTGGGGTCGTGAGGACCCTAAGACAGAACCAGCCGGAAGTAAAAAAACTCGATGGTTCCCTTTCGGGTGAAAAAAATCTTCCGAGCGGCTTGGTCTTATGCCTACTGGTTTGTCTGCCTATGCTAATAGGGTGTTTGTACATAGCTTCCTGGTGTTGTTCGTTGGATTCCGTGCTTCGTTTGTTTCCCGTCCAGTGCCCGTCGCACCTGGAAAAGAAAACAAGAACGCTAAGAACCATGTCGAGGAAAATGTACGAAATGACCTTTTTGGTTAAAAAAAATTATGTGCATTTACTATACAGTAAAATAATGCTAAGTTCAGAACATCGAAAAAAAATACATCTAATTAATTTTTTTGTGTATGTTACATGAACTGTTGAAAAAAAAATTTTTTGTGTTCGGTGGTACTGTATATAAAAAAAATTTATACGTCAAAAAAAATAGTTAGTACCACAAACGAGTGAGTTGCGTGAATCACACGACTTCGTTAAGTCAAATAAGTGTGCAAATGTTCTGGGAACCTTACGGTGCGTCCAGAACGGTTTTTCTTAGGAGGCTCAACCTTAGTAGCCAGTGGGCGAATGCCCTTGCAGTCAATAGTGTGACCCAGGAAGTCGAGTGAGTCAACACCGATTTGACACTTTTGAATATTGATGGTAACACCATGTTGGCGTAACCTGTCAAATGCCAAGTCCAAGTGCCTAAGGTGAGTTTCCTTGTCTGGACTGGCAATGAGGCAGTCGTCTAAGTATGCGTATACAAAGTCGAGACCGCGAAATACTTCGTCAATGAAGCGTTGGAATGTTTGGGCTGCATTCCGAAGACCGAATGGCATACGTAGAAATTCAAAAAGTCCGAAAGGCGTAATGATAGCCGTTTTCGGGATGTCTTCTGTTGCCATCGGGATTTGGTTATACGCTTTAACCAAGTCGATTTTGGAGAATATAGTCGCGCCGGATAAGGTTGCCGTCAAGTCGTGTATATGAGGCAACGGGTAGCAATCAGGGGTTGTTTTGGCATTCACTCGCCGGTAATCACCGGTGGGTCGCCAATCGTTGCTATCCTTTTTCGGAACCATATGAAGTGGGGATGCCCATGGGCTATTCGAAGGTCGAATGATGCCAAGGCTAAGCATATGGTCAAATTCATTCCTGGCGATTCTCAGTTTGTCAGGAGCTAATCGTCGTGCTTTAGATGTCACAGGTTGTCCTGTGGTAATGATGTGGTGCATAACATTGCTGGTTATGCACGGTAGGTCGTTCGACGGGCAGTTAAGTTCCGGATACTTGTCAACGATAGGTTGAAAAGTTGGATCAAGAATTGCCTTTATCTTAACGGGTGACAAGCTAGGGCCTATGTAGGTGATGCCTTTGATAGACAGACTAGTAGTATTGTCAATCAGTCGTTTTCGGCGGACGTCTACGAGTAAATCATGATGATTAAGTAGGTCCGTGCCAATGATGGGCATTGTAACGTCAGCGAGAAGGAAAATCCACCGAATAGGTTTGCGTAAACCTACGTTCAGATAGACGTATTTCCTACCAAAGGTTGCGATTGGTTTTCCATTTGCAGCCTGTAAGTTGAAGGTAGGTTCCTTCTGTCGATCTGCTGCTGTAGCAGGAAGGACGCTGACTTCGGCGCCTGTGTCGACTAAGTATCGAGTCTGGCTTATCACATCATGGATGTAAAGTAGGCGGCTAGTGCCACCGGCGACGGTTGCCGCTAACGCGTGCCGGCGGGATAGTTTCCCGCAGACTTTGAGACATTTCCGAAGTTACAAGGCTTACGGCAACACTTCGCTTCTTGGCCATAGGTGTTGTGGTACCAGCACCAGTCAGGGTTTTTCAGTGAACGTGGTTTGGACTTAGATCGACCACGCGAGTTCCTGCGTTGAGGAGATTTAGGACGACGGTTGGAGGATTTAGAATGCGTGTTTGACCTAAACATCTGCTGAAGGGAGTTGCATAACTCTGTCATTGCAGGATCCTCACTCGAAGTCTGCTTAGTCATTGAGCATATTTCGGGGACAGACCGTTTAGTTATTTCTAGGATCTTATCTGCAGTAATAGCTAAGTTCTCTATTACAGTACCCTCAAGTGTCACAAGTACGGTCTGTACAGATTGTGGCAACTTGGTTAAGAAGAGTTCTCTAAACAGTCCTTCGTCGAACTGACATTGGCCGACGACTTGTTTCATTCTTGTCAGCATGCTCACGGCTGACTGATCTCCTAACTCGATGTTGCGAAATAATTCATCTAGACGTTGTCTGTCCGTGAGAGCGTTTCTCCTGAGGAGGGATGCTTTCAGCAACTCGTACGAGTTACTTACCTCGGGACTCAACATCTGTGATGTTACGTACTTGCTGAATTCCCGCGGTAGGGCGTGAATAACTGCAAGTAACTGTGAACGTTGATCAGTTATCCCATGCTCACAAAAATCTGCTTCAGCTAGCAGAAACCACGTTTCAGCATTATCTGGCCAGTATGGTACGAGCTGAATGGTTTTAGGAGTTGAGCGGATACGGATGACCTTGGGACTAAGATCACTCATGACGAAAATTATATCGAATAATATATGGTACAAGAACAAATACAAAATGGAACGAACTCACCGGGATTATCTGAGTAATTGTCGTAGATGAAGTTCGCGGTTAGGCTCACCAGTTTAAAGGTGGGCGGATATTAAAGGTTTGACGTGATATCTCGTTCAACAACTTCTAATTAATTTATTCTCGCGTACCAAAGACAAAGCAAAAGCCAATAATTGGTCGTCCAAACGAAGAAATGTATTTAGGAACCAAAACCAGCCGATAGACGAACGCTTAGCTAGCTAGTGATCGTGCACGTTACACGACGGGGTACCAAATGGCGGGGATGCTTGACCGGAAGCCTTCAGCTAAACAAGTCGACTTAAACAGTGGTGGTCAGCATCCAATGAGTGATTGCTGTGGTCAATAATTTTGGGGAATTATTTACCGCTACAATAGTTTAAATCTCTTCTCACTGTCATACCGCAGGCAGAGGGGAGATTTAATCACAATGTTTAAAATTTTAAATAATGACTACGGGCCTGACCTATTCTCTCTTTTCCTTCCCACCATGTCGGAACACCTTAGAGGACACAGCAGGAAAGTTCGAAAGCCAAGGAGAAATCATATTGCTGTTGAGTACTGGTTCTCATATCGAGTCATAAACTCTTGGAACCGACTCCCAGAAGAAGTGGTGTCTGCGACCTCAACTGATTCGTTCAAGAAGGGTTTGGACAACCACAGAAATCTACTAGAAAAGGATTAACATAGGCTGCAAGCCTTCTATCCTCAACCAATAAATCTGAAATCTTGAATCGAGGCTATTGGGGCGATGGCCTTGATATTGACCCTGGACCAATCATTTTGTAGATTGTTCTCCAACATTCTTTTTTGAGTTCCTGACTTACGGTAAGAGCATTATAGGGTTTTAGCGGTTATTTCCCCATCCGAAATGCTTATAAAAGCTTATATAAGTTATTTTTTAACTCAATTATTAATTTTTTCCCAGCCAGTCTCAACAGAGACAAACTATGCATGATTTCACACTGAAATTGTATCTCAGAAAGTAAAAGCGTTAAAGTAACCTGTTTATTCATTGTCTGTCGGATCACTATTGTAGCCCAATATGTGGCGCCTGCAATTTTACAGACTTTGCACGTATTTATCTCCTTATAGGTATAGGGGTTCGAGCTCGCAACGACGCATACCTGATATCTATGGTCGGCCTGCAAAATTTGGGCTACCGATATCCATGCTGAAAATTCCATACTTGTACCGAAAATACAGTGTGGAATCAAGCTGTAAGTCAAAAAAAAAATAATTCGGTTACTCGAATGCATCTTTTACTCTTCTCAGGTTGCAAAGTGGACTATGAGTGATAACTTCATATTGATTGAAATGAAATCTGTAGAAATCACGTGTTTCAGTGCAGAATATTACATTCTCTCACGCAAAACGGATTCGCCTTTATTGTAAAGGGTCAGAATCGCTTCCGAAAGTTCTAGTGCTATTACTAGATTTTTTAACTTTCAGTAATGCTTTTATAAAGGCTACGTCATGCCAGAAACATGATAGATACTACTTTAGGAGATATGTCTAGTTAACTAATCAAATACCCCCAAATTATCCCCCCAAAACTCTATTTGAGGTTAGCATGGTATGCCCATGAGTGTGTGTACTCGGATGTAATACACGTTTGTGTATTCATGAAGTTGTTTTTTATGTCTGTACGTTTTCTAAAAGTATTTACATACTACTAAAGTATGTTAGCTGGTCGGGCTACTTCAACCTATTTAGGTGTAACCTTAAGGCAGACAGTTTAGCTTGTCTTAGTTTCACATATTTGTATTATTAATGAAAATGCGTGGTACAAGGTAAAATTTAGGAAATGGAATCAGTTGTCTGAGCAAAATGTTCAAAAATCGAGAAACAAATAGGGAAATGGTTACAATGAAGATGGCGTATAGAATTAATCATCTTTTTCATGGTAACCGACTGTTACCTGCAATTTCCAACCATCATTTTTAAGTTTTCTCAGGGATTCGATTGTTCAAACTTGTTTTATCCAAAACAAGGACTAATAACTTCAAGATTTAGTCCCATGTTTTCACTCTGATCACTGTTCACTTTCATTTAACCTAATTCTGTTTCGACTTTTGTTTCAAAGTCGTTTGGCAATCTGGCGTAGGCACTCCACTTCATCCTACTGATATGGGGTTCCGGATCTCGTCTTCAGCTTGAGTGAGTGGATAGTATCATCGGCTGGCATATATAAGTGAAAAATGTATTCCGTATGACGAAGTTCTAACTAGGTCGTTTGTAATTTCACAATGGTTTTTTGATTACATCACTACAACAAGATAGATGTAGTATCAGGCCATTCTCTATCCTCTCCACTGATTCCCTTGGGTGTCTTGTTTTTAATAAGACTAACAACTAAAACAGATCTACTATGGAGAAAAACTCATAGTAGGAAAACTTAAAAACCGATTGAAATTGATGTTGCGATATCATATCTTACATATGGGATAAGACATATTGGACTACTGCACAATATGCTCATGTCAATCGGCTTTCCAGCAATATAGAATTGTAAATACGGATTTCGGTGCTTTAATTATCAACTTAGAGGCTACATGGCATCCCAGCAGTATATTTTCTGCGCCTAAATGGTACCTAGTTCACTAATCTAACGTGTAGTCAAGACTTTATGGGAGTTTTTTCGCACTATTTCCCCTTAATGAATGTGTACAAAGTAATAGGAACACATGGCTCAAGGTGAAAAAGACTCATGGTGTATTTCATCGGTATCTTTTCAGCTGTATATAACCTACGTAATGAGATTTAATATTTCTATTACAGTTGTGACATACTGTATGTTTTGTAGTGAATATAACTTCCAATAGCTAGTGCCAGTGTTGTTAAACAGTTCGGGTCTAAGGTTCCCCACCATATTACAAAACCTAAAGTAATTGTTCCATTTGAAACCACTGATATTCACTTTTGTTTGAAATTCTCTTCATCAATCGTTACCAACTGTTGTTCGAAGTCAGTTATCTGGCATAGGTCTTTCATAACCCCCAGACTAATAATACCCAATTAGGCGAAGATGTAGTCGAGGTGGAGTGTGACCCTAAGTGACTTATCCCTAACCATCCTTTTCACTTGTACAAATTCGTTGAGGTGTAAAGTCGATGGATTGTTAAGATGCCCCTTTGATGTATTTCATAATCTCAACTATAATAGGGATAATAGAAAAGATTTGTAACTCAGGTGGATGATAATGGGGATATTTTGCCCATTAAAAAGTTTTTAACATCTCGTAAACGTTTGTTTATTGATTTACTGACTTCTCATAACTTTGTTGTGTGTATTTTAACTGACCTATAACCAGGTTGAATTAGCTCACCAGCATCCAACACCTACGTGTGTGGGATTTAGTCATTGCCCCCCCCCCAACCCCACCTTAGATGATTGAGGTTGAAAAACAAGATGAACCAGCTAAACCTGATAGAATGACTCCAAAGGTGTTTCAGGATGATGGTGGTGAAGAACTTTCGTCTGCATTATCCAAGATATCAAGCAATGTATGACGATCAGAGATATTGCTGTTCGACTGGTGTAATTCATATCATATTATCCTATTTTATAAAGCCAGTGAGTGACAAGTCCTTCTGTGATTTTCATAGAGAGAGAGAGAAATTAGTTTGACTAACATGCGTAAACTTAAGCAGCGGTGATGGGTGGTGAAAAGAAAACCGTAAAACTCAGGTTAGGTGCTTCAGACCATTTCACCGTCATTATTTACAAGGTTGCATCAGCTTCAGTCGACCGGTCAAAGGATGTGTGCATTGAGCTCCACTACGCTGTCACCACCGCTTTACTCCTGTGAGATGTGACCATTGAAAGCGGAACACTCGAAGGGGCTAGTTGTCTCTAACCTTGTTATTATATCTCTCAAGTCAAGTTGTATAGTATGATGTGTAATATTCAGGTTGAGTGTAGAGTTCTTAGGCAGGGAGAGAGAGAGTCAACCAGTGAAGTGGTAGGTAGCGGCTAAGACACGTGGTATGCATTCCAAGCTGTTGTCTTCTCTGACCAACGCTAGCTTACATAGGATTGCTTTGGAAAAGCATTAGAAATGATCTAGTCAAAACCGAGTGTGAATCCATGAAGTGTTTGACTACTGGTTTAAGCCAACCATCAACCAATATCTGGAGATTGTTGATGATATGGCTCGAAATCATTGTCAGTGGGGTAGATGATACATTCATTGTTTACTCTTACCCGACCGAAAGGGAAGTGGCGAGTTGGTCATCAGTGCAAGGGAAACTTGGAGGAGGTCATGTAAAGAGGAGCTGAAAACATGTGGGCAGACTTGGAGCCAGGTGAAAACTCTAGCAGAGAACCGAACGCAATGGAGACGCGCGGCTGAAGCCCTATGTTCCTCTAGGAACTAAAGAAAATAATAATAATCATAAAACTGCTGAGTAATGTTGACAAATAATATTTTCAGAACAAAGCATAAATAGACTATGCAAATGGGGATATATTACCAAGGTTAGCTTAACTAAATAACTCAAATTCAACGTGGAATTTCGCACTTAAAAACGTGACAATTCAAATTTTGCACACTTCACCTAAAGGTAGAGAAGTAAAGAAATGCACAAAAAACGATGACAAAGCAAGAATGTACAACAGAAATCATAAGTATAACATGGAGAATAATGAGAATTCGAGAGAGTAAGAATAAACAGTGAATGTATCATCTACCCCATTGACAATGATTTCGAGCCATATCATCAACAATCTCCAGATATTGGTTGATGGTTGGCTTAAACCAGTAGTCAAACACTTCATGGATTCACACTCGGTTTTGACTAGATCATTTCTAATGCTTTTCCAAAGCAATCCTATGTAAGCTAGCGTTGGTCAGAGAAGAAGACAACAGCTTGGAATGCATACCACGTGTCTTAGCCGCTACCTACCACTTCACTGGTTGACTCTCTCTCTCCCTGCCTAAGAACTCTACACTCAACCTGAATATTACACATCATACTATACAACTTGACTTGAGAGATATAATAACAAGGTTAGAGACAACTAGCCCCTTCGAGTGTTCCGCTTTCAATGGTCACATCTCACAGGAGTAAAGCGGTGGTGACAGCGTAGTGGAGCTCAATGCACACATCCTTTGACCGGTCGACTGAAGCTGATGCAACCTTGTAAATAATGACGGTGAAATGGTCTGAAGCACCTAACCTGAGTTTTACGGTTTTCTTTTCACCACCCATCACCGCTGCTTAAGTTTACGCATGTTAGTCAAACTAATTTCTCTCTCTCTCTATGAAAATCACAGAAGGACTTGTCACTCACTGGCTTTATAAAATAGGATAATATGATATGAATTACACCAGTCGAACAGCAATATCTCTGATCGTCATACATTGCTTGATATCTTGGATAATGCAGACGAAAGTTCTTCACCACCATCATCCTGAAACACCTTTGGAGTCATTCTATCAGGTTTAGCTGGTTCATCTTGTTTTTCAACCTCAATCATCTAAGGCGGGTTGGGGGGGGGCAATGACTAAATCCCACACACGTAGGTGTTGGATGCTGGTGAGCTAATTCAACCTGGTTATAGGTCAGTTAAAATACACACAGCAAAGTTAGAGATATCTAATCTCTTCGAATGTTTTACTTTCAATGGTCATGTTTCCCAGTCATAAACAAGTGGTGGGAACCATGTGGTGCACAGTGCTGCCCACGTCCTTTGATCTTAACTGGATGGCATCAAGTCTACACCCAAGGATGACGGCAGTTTGTAAAATACCAGACTAACCCTCTTATTATCATACTAATTGTAATTATTGTTCCCTTGGGTTCCTAGTGGAACATAGGGCTTCAACTGCACGTCTCCACTTGCCACTTCTCTCTTCCTTCTGCTGTACTTTTCACCTGCATCCATCCATGTTAGTCCATACTCTTTCAACTCCTCTTCACACGATCTCCTCCATGTCACCCTTGCACTGACGTCCCACTAGCCGCTTCCCTTTCGGGTTCCACTCGAGCGACGGCCTGACGCTCGCGCGATGTCACCCAGCCGCCTCCTCAGCGAGTGTCAAATCCATCTCCATCCACTTTCTCCTGCATATTTGTTGGTTGGCGATTGGTTCTTGTTTTGTTTGTTCCCATAGTTTACCATAGTTGGTGATTCTTTTCGACCCGGCCCGGTCATGTGATCTCCAGTATAGAGCAAAGACAGTTGTTGATAATGGTCTGCAACAGGCTGTTGGAAATGTTCTTTGTGACGCACCCGCCAACTTTCTGATCCGTTCCGTATAGAAGAACTGACTAACTTGAAGTTGTTTGTATTGAAAATCCGACTGAATTTTGTTGTTGATGCTGGTTGAGTGACGAAGATTTCCAGATTGGTTTCAGTTGGTTGATGAATGTGTGCGTTTCTCGCCTTTCCGATTCTCGCTGCATTTGACATCCTCGTGCGTTCCGACTGCCTGTAGTTGAGACAGTCATACTAATACAACCTTGTAAATAATAAGTGCAGTGGTCAACACGTTCGACCACGACTTCACTCTGTGTAACTAATAGAGTTGTTACAGACTAAATTGGTCGCACCGTTTGAACACTAAAGTACAGCATAACTCTGCTCATATTACTACTTCATTTCAATGGACTGTGCAATTACTTCTTGAAAAAATCATCTTTGAATATGTAAATCTAATTTCTCGTGTTATTATTATTCTCCGCCTTCGAAGTAAGGACGGGAGTGAGGCAAGGCTGTCTACTATCGCCAATGATCTTCCTGATTTCAGTAGATTGGATAATGCGACAGACAATTGGCATTGAGGAAACAGGCATAAAATGGACCCACACAAAAAACTTGGACTTCGCCGACGATATATGTCTGATTTCCCATTCACTCGAAGATATGCAAGTGAAAAGCAACAAGTTGACAGAGGAAGAAGCATCAAAGATAGGACTTCAAGTGAACATAGATTAAACAGAGGTGATGAAGATTCCCGGCCAACAACAACAGAAACAACCTCCTATACCTACCTGGGAAGCATCGTTTCAACTACAGAAGGACGGAACTCACGAGGATATCAAAGCCAGAATCGGAAAAGCAAGAGAAGCTTTCATTACTCTCAAGTCTGTGTGGAGGTCAACAGCACTCAGCATGAAAATGAAAATAAGATCCGGATTTTCAACTCCAATTTGAAGTCAGTGCTACTATACGGATCAGAGACTTGGACAGCGCGTCATAAAGAGCATCTCAAACACACTACAGACCTTCACTAACAGTTGTCTTCACTCAAGATCAGATAGCCGGTCAGAAAAGATCAGCAACAGGGAGGGATCTCTGGCAATGAGCGAACCAACCCATCAGGAACCGATTGTGAAACAAATAAGCAGGAAGAAATGGAGTTAGATGGATTGGTCATACTCTGAGGAAACGAGCCATCAAGTGACATCACTAGATAAGCCATTGCTCGAGTGGAACCGGAAAGAAAAGCTACGAGTTGGTCGTCAGTGCTAGGGTGGGGTGACTTGGAGGAGGTCATGTGAATTTGAGATGAAAACATGTGGGCAGACTTGGAGCGGGGTGGAAAAGTTGGCAGAAAACCGAAGGCAATGGAGACGCGCAGCTGAAGCCCTATGTTCCTCTAGGAATTAAAGGATATAATAATAAAAATAATTCTCCGCACTCGTTATATATACTCCAACAATCTGCTTTAATCTTAATTTAGCTTTTAACTACTGTGAGTAGTATATCGATGATTGGTACAAAAAATTCTTTCAGAAAGATAATAATAATAATGAGGTAATCAATAATAAATACATCGTTCATTATCTGGCTGGCGTTTAAATATACTGTGTATGTGTGTGTGTGTGTGTGTGTGTGTGTGTGATTAGGCAGGCAAGCAAGCATGCATGCAAACAAGGCATCGATTAGTTTTATTTTCTTTTTTAACGATAATATACCGTCTCCTTATCTTTCTATCATAATCACACACACACACATACACGTGCGTGATTTGTAATTTGGATGCGCAGATGAATAAAAAAAGAACAAGAAGAAAAGAAAAAACAAAAATTAAATTTATAAAAAAAACATGAGCGGTTTTAATGCCAATTCTAGCGTTTTAAGATAATTTTTCACTTTGAAAATTATGGATACAGAGAGAGAGAGAGAGATAGGTAGAGATGAAAAAAAGGGTTGCGCACAAAATAGAATACCACATGTGTTCTGGTTAGAGATTAGAAAACAAAAATA
Organism: Trichobilharzia regenti; assembly: GCA_944472135.2. Lineage (NCBI taxonomy): Eukaryota > Metazoa > Platyhelminthes > Trematoda > Strigeidida > Schistosomatidae > Trichobilharzia > Trichobilharzia regenti. Next base: position 7,634,704 of record OX235263.1, read on the forward strand.
TGATTGTCCTTGTATGTGATCTCTCTCGCTCTCTCTCTCCAAGGATAATGAATAGAAATACATTTGATTTTTATTTTAAATAATTAAATAAATTCAAAGTGCATCGAAATGGCGAATTGTATTCAGCTTGATGATGCTGATCATATTGCGAAACGTGTCTGTTGTGATTGATAGAATTCGGTCATAGCAACAACACCAATGAGTATATATATATGTATGTATATGTACTGACGAGTGCCACCTAGTGCGAAACCTAGGTACAGCCGAGGCTTCCTGTGACCGATTGCCTCCAACCATCTAATATATCATCAAATCAATGTGCACCGTGATGGTGAGCCACCTAGTGTGGCATGGTGGCCACATTGCAAACTTGACTGACTGATAGAATTTAGTCTGCACCAAACATCAAGGACTAGGCACACACACCATACTCACTAGCTACTAGTGTCCAATCAAAGTTTTCACTACATTCCTACAGGAGGTCAATTCACGAGCCAGCCAGAATAGCTCCTCATTGGTGACGTCTCTGAGTGCAGCTCTGACTGGGTGACGCTGGTTCGAATCTTAGTTGTTCCTTCAAGGTAGTTGCAGATTTACGCCTTGGTGACTGGTGTGAGTGCCAACTAGCACGAAACCTTGGTACAGCCGAGGCTTTTCCTGTACCTGATCGCCTCCAACCATCTAATATCATGTGATATATTTGCTTGCACCCTTGTGACTAATCAATGTTTATAAATGAACATCAATTACCTTGTCAATGACGTATTCACTTATATTCTTTTAATATGCAGATCGGTGTGGTCGAATGATCTTTGTATGATCTCTGATTCAAAAGTAGTCTTATGGGTGTTTTGGTCCACTATACATATGTATATATAAGTCACAAAAAGTGGATGCACCTGCGCTAGCCATTGAGAACGATCACTTTGAGCCACATCACCAGTTGTCTCCAGCCCCATTGGTTTTTACCGTCCCGACGACCACAACCAGTCAGGAAGTCTTTACCTTCCTACGTGACTTAAACTAACTGTTGTGGATTTCTTCATTGACTGATGAAACCATATTTTGGTTCAACAACCACTGGCTCTTTTCTATCCTGACTCTATGTCAGCCAACAATGCCAGTCGGAGGAGGCGATGGCCAGGTGTGCATACGTAACACATGCCCTAACCATCTGAGTCGATGTTACTTCACAACCTCGTCTATTGATTTTCACCTCTTTACTTAGTACTCAACCGAAGCCTAACCTCAGTATTGCTCATTTTATTATACCACTACATAACACGGGAGATAGAGCGCAGACACCTATGATCAAAGGTAGCTAGCCTGCGTTTTCGTGTCTTCCACTCTCAGAGGCTAGGTCTCACAGCCCCACCCATAAAGGAGGACGGAGCGGACTGCTGAGCAGTACACACGCCCTTTGGTCGACAACCAGTCGAATATCACGTCTACACCAGTAGGCTAGAGATCGAACCCCGGACCACATGAGGCGTGGTCAACGAGCATTCTACTGCTGTGCCACCGACGCACTCAGACTTCGATATGATTTCAAATTCAAATTTATATACACACAAATGTGTCCCCGTGGTGGAAGAAAGGTTATAATTATCAGCTGATTTTAGCCGTGACGTCAGCAAACTGATATCTACGAATCAGAGAACAAATAAAAATTGCCTACGGACGAAGATGTAGCTGTCACTCTGACAATCTGGAGTAAGCCAATTATTCTTTCTTCTACTGGTGGAGTTCAGTATATTGACAGCAAGGACTATTAGCTGATTATAGTCTTTATCTATACTACTCATTGTACTGAATCGTCAAGTCATCTAATGGATATTTCATTTGATGAAATATTGTTCAATCTTAGAACATGTTTCAACAGTTCTTTCAACTACCCACCTTTCCCTTCGAGTGACAATTGATGATATGGCTCAAAATCGTCGTTCTCAATGGCTAGCGAAGATGCATCTACTCCTTGTGACTTATGATTTCCAATGAAACTTTATTATTCTTCGATATTACTATTCCTTTGTCTCACACCTCTGTTTACTGTCTCTATTATGCATTTCTTTTTACTTTCTTCTCTGGTTTTGTGTGCTACATGTGGGGAGTGTGCAGACTCGAACTGTTGCACATCGGTGCAAAGCATTTCTATGTTGAAACCAGTCAGTCCGTCCGAGTAAAACGCGCAAGGCTTCAAGCTTGAGTTTTGAAGATTGATTAGCAGTGGTTTTATTTTTACGGAGTGGGATTATTAGCCTCGTGCCCTATATAGCTTAGTCAAAGTGTAGAGGAATGTGTCAACCGGTGATCGAATCCCAGATCACGTATGACGTGGTTGGCGGCGAACACTCTAAGGTGATTGCACCATCGGTACACATTCAAAATATTACCTAGCTGCTATATACTGAAACGCACTTGAGTAGGGAATATTTATTCTTCAAGGATGTAATTTGCATAGTTAACAAAATAAAGAGGAGAGATCGGGTATTTTTGATTCATTCCAATCTGTGAAGAATTTGGCAGACGAGTGATTTAATCAGGTCGCCAATATTATTTATATTATAGAGATGCACCACACCTGGTTAATAAATTCTAATAATTTAAAATCTAGTTACATTGACAGAACAGAAAAAAGAGCACACCTCCTATTTTTTGAACATGCACTAAATAAGGCCTACATATCAAGGGAGCAATCTCTTTCAATAGTACTATCGCCAAGCATCTCGTTGCTACAGGTTATGAGGTGGACATCTCAAAATCCTTTGAAATTATCAATAGACAAAATAGCTCAATTCTTCATTATGGATAAAATTTTATTTTGATAAATCACAGAGCTTGTGCTAACTGAGTGAGTTTGAAGGTTTGTATGCCACCGTAATTCCTACTTTATTAAGAATCCTAGGGTTAGGGAGGGTTTTAGATATCCCCTCCTCAATTGTTCTCAAGTTTGTCGAAGAAATCTCTATCAAACACCGGAAACCAGATTTAATGTGTTCAGAAAGAAGTAGTTCCCAATCTCTTCTTGACCCCCCCCTCCCAACATCCTTGGGAACTGGGTATGTTTACTCTCTCTCTCTCATTTGATTATGTAATCGTTGACTTTAACCTCACACACACACCCTTGACATAGTATGATTTTTCTTGTTTCTATGACTTCAGTTGAACTGAGTCAGTCAGTTTATTAATTATTCAACTTACTCACCTTTATTGCGTAGCTCCTTTACCATTGTGTGTATGTGTGTGTGTGGGCGTGGGCATACATTGATTTTTGTATAGACTTGAACTCTCTGAGTAAAGCACTAGATAAGTGTAACTATCTGAGCATTGTTCATTACATTTAGAGCCTTCTGAGATACTACCATGTTATTCTTCACACACACACCCCGGATGTTGTGCTGCTTTTGTTTAATTCAAATTTATGAAGGAGGAGAATAAATGTATGAAATTTTTGTGTGCAATATCCTATGATATTATTACGTCATTCATTGATATTATAATATTTATCGTATTTGTTATTGTCTTGATTACATTGCACTTTCATTGGACACTAGTCAGTACTTACTAGTGTGTCTCTAGTCTCTATCATATTTACTAGTGTGTGTGTGTGTAATGTGTCTAGTCCATGGTGTTTGGTGCAGACTGAATTCTATGAGTCAGTCAGGTTTGCAATATGACCACCATGCCACACTTGGTGACTCACCATCACGATGCACTGCACTTTGAATTGTTGATGTCAAATGGTTGGAGGCAGTCAATCGGTCACAGGAAGCCTTGGCAGCATCTAGGTTTCGTGCTAGTTGACACACGTCAGATATACCCTGCTGACAAGTTCCAACCTAAGATTAGCTGTCTTCTATCATAGGTGCCTACGTTCTATCTTCCGTGTGACGTGGTGGTATAATAAGGTGGGCAATATTGAGGTGCTAGGTAAGGAGGGGAAATAAATCGACGAGGCTGTGAAGTTGCATCAACTGAGATGGTTAAGACATGTGTTACGCATACCTGTCTTGTCATCGCCTTCGTCGACAGCGGGCAATGTTAGCTCATATAGGGTCAGGATGGAAAAGAGCCAATGGTGGTCAGACCAAAACCAACATGGCTTCATCAGTCAATGAAGAAATCCACAACAGTTAGTTTAAGCCAGCCAGCCAAGTAGGAAGGTGTCGACTTCCTGACTGGTTGTGGTCCTCGGGACGGTAAAAACCAATGGTTGGAAACAGTTAGTGACATGGCTCAAAGTGATCGTTCTCAATGGCTAGCGAAGATGCATCCACTTCTTGTGACTTATAATTTCCAATGAGAGCATATTGTTTTTCGTTATTACTATCCCTTTTGTCTCATATCCCTGTCTACTGTCTCTATTATGCATTTCTTCTTCTGGTTTGTGTGCTACATGTGGGGAGTGTGGCGACTTGAACTGCTGCACATCGGTGCGAAGTTCTATGTCGAAAACAGACAGATGAAACTTAGGTTGCAGCCAAGGCTTCCTGTGGTTGATTGATTGCCTCCAACCCTCTGTCTGTCTGTTTTCGACATAGAACTCTGCACGAATGTGCGGCAGTTCAAGTCGCCTCCAACCCTGTAACATAATTACACTGTTCATCATGTTTAACTCTTTTTTTGTTGGTTGTTTCCAAGATTTCAGATCTTCTGAGGGTTATGTGAGGACCCTAAATGGTGATAAATCTGGTAGCGGTTAGGGGTGGGCAAGATGTCAGTCAATATTAAAGGAAGAGTATTCATCATTTTCACCTCTTATTATTGTTATAATTATTATTATCATCAATGAATTCAAAAATGTAGTAATACCAAATGATTGATTGGAAATATGAGGAGAGGGGAGAACCTCAGCCTCCTTTTGTGTCTCCTGAAGATTCTTCCCCGTCTATCTAATATGTGTAAGGAATCAATAACCATCGTTGTATGTATGCTTCTCTTACTATGCCTTCGGATAAGCAGGAAAAATGGGAAATGGAACTTTTCAACCCCTTCAGATGTATAATGGAAGCGTTAATTCTACTCAATGTTATGCTGCTGTCATTTGAGAAAAATGTGAAATCACGACGACGGCGACAACAACAACAAGAATAACAAATTATCTGCAAAACACACACACACTCTATCTACACACATCTGATTATCCCCTGGATTGCATAACCTTTGAAGGAATAATATGTAAATGGGATATTTTTAAATTTCAAATCAATAATCTTCAGTCTGTATGATAAACATAGAGGGAATTATCTGTGTTCGTATGACAAAAGTTCTCCTCATCAAATCGATATACTGATATTGACCAACATTCAGTTCAATCGTAAATGGTGAGTTACATATTGCCTTTCTGTGCTATTTGTGTGTGTGTGCGTGCGTGCGTGTATGATAATCAGTTTCATAAGTTAACATCCGAAGTTCCCTTGTTTAATTTTAATAATAATAATAATTTGCTTTATTCCAAAACAGTACTTGTGATACAGAATGGAATTCTCACCATTTCACTACATACAGTATTGCATCCAGTTTGTACATTCACAATAAATAAAATTCTTGCAAAGTTTCAGTAGCTTGAAAATTCCCATTCAGTCATAGAAAAGAAAAGGTGTTCAGCAAAGAGTTACTCTTTTCGGCGATATCATTCTCAAGCTGTACAAATCGCAAATTTATAGGAATTTGTCTTGGCAACAAAAGGAATATTTCCAAAGATAAAATTCTACATAGATTAAGGGTAATCTCAGTTAGTTTTGACAACAACATATTAGCATGTCGGTCGGTAGCAAAGACAAAAGTGAACAGAGTGTTTGAAGGTGTTAGAAAAGTAGATGCTAGCATATGTACTGGCGTAGGCGGTAACAAAAAGGTCGAGATATACAGAGTGTGAAAGAACGAAGAAGAATGTTTGAAGTCAAGTTGGTAAGGAAAAGGGGAACAAAAGAGCACACAACAAAAAAAAGAGAAAAGGAAAAGAGAGAAAGAAAACGTTGTACCTGTAAATGATGTGAGTTGGAAAGATGAGATCCAGTTGTTCCACTGACTATTTAATAAGTTATAGGTGTCACGCCTAATGCTTTCTTTATAGCACAGAACACGAACGAGCCAAGTAGGTAGGGTATGGTTGAGTTTTTGTACTGGCTAGTGCGAGCATATAGTTTTCTATATAGGCTTCTGGTCCTGCCTGATGAGATAGATACAAGGGGAGAGTTGTGATTGAAGAGGGTGATGTGAGTTAGATAGAAGGGATTTAGCCCATTTTTCACATAAGTCCAAGTGCCTGTAGACCAGAATATTAACCAGCTGGTTAAGTGGCACCCTGTGGCTTCTTACCCTGCTGACAACCTTTAACACCCTACGTAATAAGATATAGTCTTTCTTCAGTAGCCCTGGAAAAACCAAGGGGGAACAATAGAGAATAATAGGCAGGATGCAAGAGTTAACGAATCGTAAGAGTAAGGGTTGGGTTGGGTTGGGTTATTCCAGAATGTCTTAACTTCTTGATGTAGAAGGTAAGACGGAATATTTTCTTAGAAATCATCAAGATATGAGACGACCAGGAAAGACCATCAGATAGAATGACGCCAAGATATTTAATCTCCGACTTGGTCTCTATATCAGTGCCATCTATGTTGCACACCAGTTTGTTTAGGTCAGATTTATGCCTAAAGGTGAAATTGATTGACTGTTTGACATTTAGAGGGGTTTAAGGTAAGACCGTTTTCCTTGGACCACTGGCTGATTTCTGATAAAAAGCCATTTAGTTTGGAGCAGTCACTTTGACATTTGACAGGTAAATATACAGTTAGGTCATCAGCATATTTGACAAAATTAATGTCATTTGAAGATGGTAGGTCATGTAGAAAGGAAGAAAGAAAAGAGAAGTGGGGAGAGTACAGCACCTTGGTGGGGGACACCAGCTTCAGTGAGCACAGCAGAGGAGGATTTACCTTTGTATACAGTGTACTGCATTCTGTTTGAGAAGTAGGAATGCAACCAGTTTGTGTCATCGTGAGCTTTTTTAGCAAGAGACATCTAGGTACAGTGTGAAAAGCAGAAGTGAAGTCGAGAAATGTGCAGCAAACGTATTTGGCACCTTTATCTAATGATGAGACGATACTATTGTGTAAGACGGCTGCAGCGTCTAAAGTGTATGCTCTCTGAGAAGAAGTAGTTAGATTTAACTGCGAAGCATTCGTTGTCCACCTTTCTAGACAACATCATAACTTCAGTGCAGGTTTTAGTATTATAAAATCTACTTATTTGGATTCTTCATGCGTGATTTTATATAATTGCATCTCGTGATAACCTTTGTTATGTGTGATTGGTTGTCAGTTTACATTGATCACTTTTTTCTTGATGTGGAATTTGAACTTTTTCTTGTCATACGTGATTTATTTTTTATTCATTGGTAAACAGCACTATAATTAGCTTTCAGGATAGACGACGAGAACGAACCGACAACGGTGATCGTCTTCTACAGTTTTCCTCAGATAATCATCTGTTCCTAGTCAGCACTAACTTTAGGCCCATAGAGAGACATTGTGTAACCTGGCGACCTCCATCACCAAATCAACGCTGGACTCAGGTAGACCACATAGCCATAGGGTATCGTTGGCGAGGGTCAGTGGAAGACTGTCGCTCCTTCTGGAACACGTGCGTAGACGCTCTGGTTCGCTCACGTTTATGCTTACGACTAAATGGACATAAGAAATTGATGGCAGCGAAACAATTACGTCCCCAACTAGATTGAGACACTAAGTCCTTATTTAAGGAAGAAATAGCGAAATGAGTTTCTGAGGTCGACAGCACGACTTCCCCTGAGGTAGCCTGGCACAACATACAGTTAGCTGTAGACACAGCTTTGAAAGCTGTTAATAAGCTAAAACCTAAAGTTAGTAAAAGCCATTGGATCTCTACCGCCTCATCCAAACTGATTAACGCAAGAAGACTGATTCCGGAGAGCTCCGATTATGATGAGGAGCGAAAGCTACTCAAACGAAAACTAACAAGAAGTCTTCGCAACGACCGTGAAAAGTGGTGGACGACAAAAGCGAAAGAGATGGAAAAGGCATCGGCGATTGGTAACACCAGACAACTATTTATGCTTATCGGGGAAACAGGTAGCAAAAGGCTAATAATAAGTGAAACAATCTCTGAGAAATATGGCACCATAATTAGCTCTCAGGATAGACGACTGGAACACTGGAAAGAACACTTTGAGGAGCAGTTTAATTGGTCTACAGCCACGCTCAACCTGCCGAACATCCAACACCTCCCTGAATAGGATATAGACACATGTCCTCTGTCCCTAACTAAGGTTTCAAAAGCTGTCACTAGAGTGAAACATGGCAAAGCAGCGGGACCTGACGAGATGATTCCAGAGGTGTTTAAGGGGCTATTGTTATGTACTGGTCGAGAAATTTAATAGTCCTGACGCAAGAAAGACGGAAATCAGAAGACCACTACGTTTGCTATGATACTTCTATTTTCCAAAACACCAGGAGAATCAATGTCACACAAGAGTGTGAGAGAGCAATTTAGTGTGAATGTCCGAACAAGTGTGTGAGCGAATATTCAAAATGAACAAATCAATAGACAGTCTTAACATGATTGGCTAATTATAATGGAATCTCGATCCATATATGCATAGCAAAATATATCGGACTGTCAAACAAACACACATATTATATGGATACATATCAGGGACGATGGAGACAGTCTACTGTCTGCGTTAACTAAGGTATTAGGCAGTGTCTGGGAGTCAGAGGAAGTCCCATCGGGTTGGTGTAAGTGGCTGATTATCCTGATATACAAGAAGGGAGACAAGTCTTCTTGTGATAATCACACGGGGATTAGCTTAACTAATATGGTGGTATCTAAAGTTGTGGGCTCAATAATAATGCGTAGACTAAGTGGTGCGCGGGAGAAACAAACACGAAGGAACCAGGCAGGCTTTAGACCAGGATGAGGGTGTAATGATCATATCTTCACTCTTCGAGAGAATCTGGAACATAGGCATACTTACTGGCAGCGTCCAACAATCGTTATATTTATTGACCTAAAGGCGACATTTGATTCTGTTGACTGAGAGGTACTCTGGCGATGTTTGGCTGTGAATGGAATGTCAAGAGAACCATTGCACTAATCGAGGCACTCTACCCGAACTCGTACAGCCGGGTGAGTTGTCTTCTGATAACTGTGATGACAACTAGTAGTGTCCGTCAGGGATGCCCACTATCGTCAATTCTGTTTAATTTCATCATAGATGTACCAGTGGAATTAACCCTAACTGCTGACTTCAGCGACTTAGGGATTAACCTGTTACCAGGGAACAATAGTCTCGTTGAATTAGAATATGCAGACGATATAGTCGGGTTCCGACCTTGACGATGCCTGACTGTGTACTGCCAAAGAGTCTCAAAGTGTGGCTAACGAAACAGCTGTCGCGCACTACTCCCTAGTTGGTTTTCCAATATTTCTCTAACTCTGATATCAGTTCATGTCATGATGAAACCCTCCAACCAATCAAATAATTCGGTATATAATCCTGAAAGCTGTGTTGACATCGATACGATATCCAGTAGTCTCGACGAAGTGTGACAGAATCGAGCTATTCTATGCACTTAATTCCCCCCATCCCCCACACTGCTGAGCCAAGCTGGTAAATGTTCTCGAACCCGGAGACGAACCTGCCTAATCGTGCGTCCTATATAAATAACTTGAACCACAGGAACAGTTCAAATGGTATATGTATGAATAAGAGCTAAGGTTAGGTAAGACATCTTTGAGTTGCTGGGTGAATATTGGATGGCTAGTGAAGGATAGACACATACGTGCAGAGTAGAAAGTTTTCTTGATCGCCCTGGTTAAACGTTGGGATAGTATCCCGCAGGAGTATCTCCGATGAATTGGAGACGTAAAAACAGAGACTGCGTAGAGAAAGAACTCCCAGTCATCCGAGACATTTTAAGCGAGAACGGATATCCAGAGAAGTTCATTAAAGCCAACATAGGTCACAATAGTCGTAAACATGAACTGGCAACGGTGGAGCAAAAGCCTGTATTTTTACGTCTCCAATTCAAGGGAGATACTCCTGCGGAGATACTATCCCAACGTTTAACCAGGGCGATCAAGAAAACTTTCTACTCTGCACGTATGTGTCTATCCTTCACTAGCCATCCAATATTCACCCAGCAACTCAAAGATGTCTTACCTAACCTTAGCTCTTATTCATACATATACCATTTGAACTGTTCCTGTGGTTCAAGTTATTTATATAGGACGCACGATTAGGCAGGTTCGTCTCCGGGTTCGAGAACATTTACCAGCTTGGCTCAGCAGTGTGGGGGATGGGGGGAATTAAGTGCATAGAATAGCTCGATTCTGTCACACTTCGTCGAGACTACTGGATATCGTATCGATGTCAACACAGCTTTCAGGGTTATTTACCAATCAAATAATATTTAATCTTGGAAAATAGTCGACTGAAATATTAAACTATTGTTTATTTCATTATTTATTGAATTTCAAAATAGTTACTAGCCTATTTTGCATTGATCTATAAACAGGAAGTAATACGCAAGGCAAGACATGATATTGTGTATAAACAAATCACAATATGATCTAATATTTTATTTTATTTCAATTTATTTTATTAACCACACGAACTAGACCACTGAAAAATATTTCTACTATACAAATTGATTCCCTGTTTTGTTCCAGACATACATAGATTTACATATTAACGACCACAACAACAACACCACCAATCACCACCAACGACATTCGACTTAATTATTCGCATTGTAATAATTACATACATATTCAAGTGAGCCTTACAACATACACAACATGTAATTAACACTAGATAAACGAACACTGATTAATTAATATTCCACATAATAAAAATAATATCGGTCAAAATTGGTCAAAGTTAACTAATCGATAAGCCTACATTACATGTGAGAGTGGTGAAAGAATGAAACATACAATGAGCCTATTATTATTGTAATTATAATTTAATTAGACTGCTAAATCGATCGATAGACTAACTAACTACTGTAATTCAAGGTCAGACAGGCGTCAGTCAGACTGTTTTCAATCAATCAATCAATCAGTCAGTCAGGCAGTCGGGCAAGCAGGCAGGCATATATATTGCGTGCTTAATAACAAATTCTAATTATTTAAAAAAAAAGTAATAAGGCGATTAAAACAATGATAAAAATTCCAATTTATTAAATTAAATATTCATATAAAAGAGAAGTATATTAATCACAGTCATTATTATCATAATTACTGAATATTTAATTCAATTTAATGAAAATTGGTTTCGATTTTCTTTCTTTAAAACTTTGAAATTCCACTTTATTGATTGATTTATTTCACTGTGACAACAAGTTTGTTTTTTGGTGTTGTTATTTTTATTTATTTAGCTTAGAATAGGGCAGTACAAGTAATATATTCATGGTGTAGAGTGAATGCTCTTCAATATTATGTGGAGTTATTTGAGAAGTGAAGTTAAAGCACAACAACCTACCTAACTGAAGTTTCATGAAAAGAATTAGTATAAATGACTATCCTGAAGGCAGTTTAACCTCTTTGATAATAAGCGTTGAAGTATTACTTGAGTACCTCGATGAGTTATGAATGCTTCCATTCTCTGATCTTTCTTATTATCATATTATTATTATTATTGTTCCCTTGGGTTCCTAGTGGAACATAGGGAGGGCTTCAACTACACGTCTGCACTTGCCACTTCTGTCTTCCTTCTGCTGTACTTTTCACCCGCATCCATCCATGTTAGTTCATACTGACTGTTTCAACTCCTCTTCACACGATCTCCTCCATGTCACCAGTGCACTGACGTCCCACTCACAGCTTCCCTTTCGGCCTGGTTCCACTCAAGAAATGGCCTGACGCGCGCGATGTCACTCAGCGGTCTCCTCAGTGAGCGAGTGTCCAATCCATCTCAATCCACTTTCTCCAACTGCATATTTGTTGGTTGGTGATTGGTTGGTTCCTGTTTTGTTTGTTTGTTTGTTCCCATAGTTTCTTGTTGGTGATTCTTTCCGGCCCGGCCCGGCCCGACCATCTGATCTTCAGTATAGATCCAGAGAAGACAGTTGTTGGTTGATAAAGGTCTTGTCTGCAATAACCTTTTGAAAATATTCTTTGTGACCCGCCCGCCAAGTTTCTCATCCATTCCGTATAGAAGAGCTGACTGACTTGACGTTGTTTGTATTGAAAATCCGACTGAATTTTGTTGTTGACGCTGGCTGGCTGAGTGACGAAGATTTCCAGATTGGTTTCAGTTGGTTGATGAGTAAATGTGTTTCACACCTTCCCGATTCTCGCTGCATTTGACATCCTCGTCCGTTCCATCATCCCAAATCTTGTTGATTTGTAAGAAAATGTTTCTTCGTCTAACCTTTTGTATTAATCAGGTTAAGGTATGATTCAACCTCTACTTTTAAAATTTGTTAACTCTTGCATCTCACCTATTATTCTTTACTTCTTTGCCATAGTCTTTCTTGAACTACTCAAAATAGACTGTGTCTTATAGAGGAGAAGGGTAATCAGGGTTCTCAGTAAGACAAGTAGTGTGCCACTACTGTGTAGGTCGCTGGTTACTACTGTACACGACAGGCATTTGAACTCATGCGAGAAATGGTCTAAATCCATATTGTGTGATTCTCAACACCCTCTGTATTCACAACTCTCTTCACCCGTTGGCTTCTCATCAGGTAGAAGTAGGTCTAAAAGTTATTACTAGCATACTCATATATATAATATTAAACACTATTCCGAACAATAATAATCACACGCAATGGAAGCTCTTCAGCATTAAGCATTCAGATGAAAGAGAGATGAAAATATCCAGTTACCAGGTAGGGCAAGAGAAGACTGATAACCGCTTCTTTCTGAACGCACAAAGCAGGTTTCAGACGCTTGATGGAAATGGCTCCAGCAAACTTAATTAATATATAATTACTGTATGCATATTATGATCGATTGATTTTTGTTTAGAATGAACTCTGTGGAAGTATATTGAAATTGTTTTTGTAGATATATTTAATAATGTCTTTACCATGTAAGCAGTTGACGAGAAGGTAACGAAATAAAAGATGGTACCACTTTATTCTGCATAAACTGTAGTTTTTGCTTCGTTAAAATTATCACTATTCTATGCATTTTGTACATTTTTGTACATTTTGGTTTGACACAAGGTTCAATCACAAGTTGACATCAGTTAGAGGGAGAACCATTAGAAAACCACTAAGAAGTAGTACTGAAAATCTGTTTCGTCCTACTTTCTCGACTCTTCATCAGCACTGACCAACTTGGGGTTTAATCCCTCCCTGGCCAACGGACCCACTCCTGAATCTTAACAATGGCAGGTACTAAACCCAATAGAGAGCCATGCTATCTCAAAGCCTAAGCTTTAAGTCCCGTCCTTATGTTCCACTCCAAACCTCAAAGGAATAAAGTAATTTTCAAATAATAAAATCATTCAATTTGTGGATGGTGACTAGTAGTGGAATTCAGAATGCACATTTCGTCCTACTCGGGACTCGTCAACTGGATGTACCTGCGTTCCGTAGTGAGCGAGTGATGATTTTCACACCATCGAGTCTCGAACCCAGTGTCCATAGTTTCAAACGCCAAAGCGTTATCCACTCGACCCCCACTTGGGCCACGAGAGTCACTATCTCTTGTGCAATGGCTCATATTACTTATTTAATTCAATTTTAGATTTTCCCATCGATCGGTTGAACCGAAGTGCTCGGTCTAAGAAGGTTGACATGTCGGCTTCTTGTGGATGGTGACTAGAAGTGTGGAATCCAGGTTGCGCCAACATGTCAACCTGAGACCGAGCACTTCAGTCCAATCAATCGACGGGAAAAAATCTAAAATTCAATTAAAATAAAATCATTCCTTTGTGTCCTTTTTCAAGTGTGTATGTTTTTTTCTAATTCATAAGAAAGAATTGCCACTGTGATTTCTTCTTTCTCTGTCTTTCTCTCTCGTTCTGACATTACTCAAACGGATTGCATCAATTTCTTTATTTTTTCTTATGGTGACTTGATTTAACAAGTTTTGTAGGTAGTTGTCTTGTCTTGTCTAACAAGTATCTGTCTGCCTATCGATCTATCGACCTGATGAATCAATATCTTATGAAATATAGAACAGGTGAATGAATGAATGAACGGATGGATGGATGGGTAGGGGGCAGCTGTATTCACTGTATGCATGTCTGTCTGTCTATCTATCTATCTGTACGTCTATCTATGTGTCGAATATTGCATGTTTTAACTTAGACGCTGCTTATTCTTCGTCGCCGTAGTCTTCTTCTTCTACTTCTTCTTCAAAGTGTGTATTTCAAAGCTAAATATGACGCTGTCATAGACAAAGCCGTCATCACTAGTGTCTTCTTCGCCATTTCGTCCTCCTCCTCCAAATGACCAACCGATGGTCACTTTTCAAACTGAAATCATCGTCAAACAGAACGAACAGGTTTTTCCGGGGGGAGGGGGCGGAACAGAAGAAAAAAACGACAAAAAGGATTGCAAAAACACACACACACACAAAAACTCGAAAGAACACAAGAAGAATAATCAGTCAGCCGCTAAATATTCTTTTTTGTTCACTTAAGGAATAAAATTATGCAGCCTTTTTTATGTAAATTGACTAAGGCGCACAGCCACATACCCCCCCCTCCACGCACACACACACACACACACACGAACACACACCTGTGCATAACTTGGGTTGACAACCGTTTGTTCTTTCTTTTTGTTGTTGTTGTTGTTGATTCGAATTAATATTCCTTTTGATTTTCAAAATAGAAATTGAATGGGGATGATTAAATTTTCGACTCATTTCCGTGACGAATGTCTGTCTGTGTCTCTAGGATGCGTGTCGGTATATTTTCAGTCTACTCATGGCTGACATAACGAAAAGTATAATAAAAAAAGAATAAATCAATTACTAAATGTAAAAAGGCATTAAAAAGTGTTCTGGGGGGGGGGGAAGATCTTCAACTTGGTCTCGTCCTTTTATTATCTACTGAAAAACCAGCTGTTTTGACAGTCTAGTTTGGCAGTCGTCAGTGGTACTTACTCGTCATCAGAGTTTGAACCCAGGACCTTCCAGTTACAAGACAAGCTAGTTCATTGAAGGGAACAAACTTTTCGCTGTGGAACAGCACGGTTTTAGAGCAGGTCATTCTTGCTTGACCAACCTCCTTTTGGCCAGAGAAAGTTGGGCAAGCTCAGCTGATGCTAATATACCGGTGGATGCCATATTCGTAGACCTTAGCAAGGCGTTTGACAGGGTTTCTCATTCAGGTCTTCTAGTAAAGTTAGGTAGTCTGGGAATCAATAAAGTGGTCACCGACTGGATTCAAGACTTTCTAAAGGACAGAAGACATAGAGTACGAGTTAACGGGGTTTTATCAACATGGGAATCGGTTAAGAGTGGCGTTCCTCAGGGTACAATTCTAGGCCCACTTCTTTTCCTGATTTATGTTGATGAGATTCCATCGGTAGTTAAGTCATCCTGCTTACTGTTTGCTGATGACATCAAGATATGGAGGGCTTTGCACGATGACAGTGATCAACTTGCTTTGCAGGAAGATTTAAACTTGTTAAGTGATTGGTGTAAGCACTGGGCCTTGGAGATGAACTTAAGCAAGAGTGTAGTTATGCATGTATCTCATAGTCACGTGCACAATTACTCAATGAATGGCATTACTCTCCCAGTGGTCACTGAGTACAAGGACTTGGGAGTGGTTGTGCAGCATGACTTGAAAACAGCAACAAACTGTAGAACTGCAGCCACTAAGGGTTTTCGAATGTTATGGGCCATACGCAAGGCTTTTGCGAACTTTGACGCTGATATATTTCGTATATTATATCCGACCTACATCAAAGCTCATTTAGAATATGGTATCCAGGCAGCGAGCCCGTGTTTCAAATACGAAATAGACTTATTAGAAAGGGTGCAAAGAGTAGGAACTAAGCTAATAAAGGGTTTCTCAACCCTGTCATATAAGGAGAGGTTAAGTCGACTGGGTTTATTCCACTGTCATACAGACGACTTAGGGGTGACCTAATACTAGCATACCGTATCCTAAGAAATGATTTTGGAGCTAATTTATCTAAATTATTTCTTCCTTCTAGCACCAACCAATTGCGAGGACATCACCTCAAGGTTCAAAAACCACGGTCGAATCGTCTGCGCCTGGAGATCCGTTTTTCGCATCGAATTGTGAACCATTGGAACTTCCTACCGGAACACGTCGTATCAGCGCCATCCGTTGATTCATTCAAGGCGAGATTGGACCTCCTGTGTGCAATAAATCGAAAGGATCAACACAGGCATATAGCCTACTATCCTAAATAAATTGTAAACTGTATACCATTCAGCCACACTCTGGGACCCGATTCAATGGCTCACGAATTCTAATGTCGACTAATTCGTGATTTAGCACGACTGTCACCAACCAATGTCGTCGGTGGGATATCCATCCTCACACGTGGTATCATCTGGATGGACCTCACTGGTCATGACTTCTCACTAGAACTCCAGGAAACTCTCTCCTGTTTCAAGTCACTAGCGAGCATCAGATTAATTTTCTATAGTTTGATTTGGAAGGTTTAGCAACTTGCTACAGGATGGAGTTTCCTGGAGTTCTAGTGAGAAGTCTTCACCAGCAGTGGGGTCCATCCAGTGAAGTGTGAGGATGGATGTCCCACCGATGACATTGGTTGATGATAGTCGCGTTAAATCATGAATCGGTAGAAGTTGAAGTGCATGCATGGGCTAGTAAACTGAATCGGGTCGGGTTCCAGAGAGTGACTGAATGGTATACGAGCTAGCTTGTCTTGTAACCGGAAGGTCCTGGGTTCGAACCTTGGCGGTGGGTGCGTACTACCGATGATTCCCAAACTAGGCTGAAGAAACACCTGTCCAATACTCCAGCGCTGGTTTTCAGTGGTTCTCTAACTGATATCAATCCGTGATTAATTCGTAAAAAATCTTAACTAACCCTTACAAACCAAACTATAGAAAATTATTATTATTATTATTATTATTATTATTATTGCTCCCTTGACTTCCTACTGGAATACAGCACATCTCTTCTTCGACCTTTTATCTTCAATCCTCTTTATCAGCTGATCCCACAATTTTCCATAATCTGTCATCTCTTCCTTACACGATCTGCTCCATGTCACTCACAGACCATCACCTAACTTCTCGCCTCTCATTCATCTTCCTCTCGATAGCCTGTCTGGCGTGCAATGTCACTTGACAGTCTCTTCAGCGTATGTCCCCTCCGTCTCCATTCTCTCTGGAAGACCTGGTGAACAATAGAATCTTGGTTGATTTCTATTCAAAGTTTCTTTATTGCTAATACTTTATGATCGGCCATCTGATCTTATGAATGGAGTCGACGAAGTGAAAAGCTGTTGATAGAAGTCAAATTCATTAGGGGGAATAAATGTATGAAATTTCTGAAAAAACGCCTCCCCAGAGAATCTTTTAAGTCACTGGATCGGTTGGTGACAATTCGTTGCAGAATATCAAGAGAGGTGACTCGATTGAAGTTTTATCATGATTGCTTGCGGTCTCACTGCTTTCCTCGTCATCTCATGAAGTCATTGCGTTCTTGCAAATTACCCCCATCTCTCAAGAATCTTCGACGCATTACAAAATCACATATTGAATCAACAGAATCTCTGATTTCTAAATTGAGAACTGAAGCCCGATCTTTCGATGGTGTCGTCAATAGTTTGAGTATAGTATGTCGCATCAAATTCATCAATTTCATCCAAGGACTTCAACAGAAAACATGTGAAGAATTTTACAAAACTCTCTCAAAATCCCTGACAAAGGAGAAATTGTGTGAAGTTTTCCCAGAAAATCCTGAGGAATTTATCTGTAATCTGTCGAGTCTGAAGTTAAATCGCATAGAAATGGAAGCACTTTCTCTTGGATTTAACTTTCACATCCCAAATAAGTTTGTCGAAAGAACTGATGTCGCAGTTCAATTCGAAAACTTATTCTACCAGTTGAGTGACCTCACTCCAGTTGATGATGACAAGAGGAGCTGGTTCAAATCGAAGCTCGTCGACGTTGCAAATCAATACCTCATTTCTCCAACGTCATATTCCAAAGTCCTTTCTGAAGAGCATCTAAGAGCATTGAAAGCTCTCAAGAATAATGACAAAATTGTTATATTGAGACCTGACAAAGGCTCAGGTGTGGTGCTGATGGACAAAGAGGACTACATCGCAAAGATGAAAGCTGTGTTAAATGACCCGTTGAGGTTTAAAGTTGACAGTTGCCAGAAAGATAAGACAGATGCCGTCGAAAAACGTATCACAAACGCCTTGAGAGATCTCCTAAAGAAGAAATTGATTGACAACAACACGTACAATGACTTGAAACCCCGAGGGTCCCGCTTGCCACACATGTATGGCGTTCCGAAGACACACAAAGAACAAGTCCCCCTGAGACCCATACTTTCGATGATCAACTCGCCCCAACATAAGGTGGCACGTTGGCTTGCGGAGAAGTTGGAACCTATTCGTCAACGGCTAGGCGTGCACACGGCGAAAGACTCATTTCATTTCTCTGAAAGTGTGAACCACATGAACGTTCTAAATAAATTCATGGTGTCATTTGATGTAACCTCCCTATTCACAATGATTCCAATCAATGAAACTGTTGAGATCATTTGTCAGCAGTCCGATCTTCTCCCACTCCCAGAATCGGAATTCAAACGCCTACTGCTTATGTGTACCATGGATGTGCAATTCCAATTTGACAACACATTTTACCGCCAAATAGATGGTGTAGCTATGGGCAGTCCACTCAGCCCTGTTCTAGCAGATATATTCATGTCAAACCTCGAAAGAACAAAGTTGAAACATGCAATTGACGAAACATCTTCCTACTGTCGTTATGTAGATGACACATTTATAGTGTGCGAAAATGAAAGCCATGCCTCACACTTACTAAGATTATTCAATGGTGCACACGCCAATATTGATTTCAC
Source organism: Trichobilharzia regenti (assembly GCA_944472135.2). Taxonomy (NCBI): domain Eukaryota; kingdom Metazoa; phylum Platyhelminthes; class Trematoda; order Strigeidida; family Schistosomatidae; genus Trichobilharzia; species Trichobilharzia regenti. The sequence continues at coordinate 7,653,758 of OX235263.1, forward strand.
TATGGAACATGAAAGTGACGGAAAGTTTCACTTCCTCGACATCGCCATGGAACGCCTAGAAGATGGTAGTCTTCAAAAATCAATTTATCGAAAGCCCACATGGAAAGGACAATACTTGCATTTTAACAGCTTTTGTCCAAATAGCTTTAAACGGGGTCTAGTCAAGACTCTGTACTATAGAGCGAGGAGAATATGCTCTATAGAGAAACTAGAGGAGGAGTTGGTGTTCCTTGAAAAGATATTGAAGAGAAATGGGTATCCTCAAAAGTTCATCAACAAGTATGGAAGATCTGAAGTCACAAATGTAAAACAAACCACAGTGGGTAAAAAGCCAGTCTACGTTCAGCTTGACTATAAAGGTGAAAACATTGCAGCGATGATCAACAGAAGGCTGAGTACATCACTAGCCATAGCCTATCCTGCAGCCAAGCTCGTTCCCATCTATCGAACAACTTGCTCTTTGGTGCAATCAAAAATCGATAGATATCCTTCTCATGTTACCTCCAACTGTATATACAAATTTACGTGTATCTGCGGGAGCAGTTACATTGGAAGAACAGAAAGAAGGGCATATCTACGATTTTCTGAACACGTACCAAAAAGCTTACGTCTAAAGGGAACAAATGCTCTAAACAGTGCCATCGCCAGGCATCTCCTCGACACGGGTCATGAGGTGGACGTCGAAAAGTCGTTCAAAATTATCAATAGGCAAAAGAGCTCAATTCTCCTTAAGTTTGCTGAAGCGATTTCTATCAAACGCTTGAAACCTGATCTATGTGTTCAGAAAGAAGCAGTTATTAGTCTTTCCTTGCCTTGGTAACTGGATGCTTTTTTTCTCTCATCTGATTACGTAATCTTTGTCTCTATTCTCACCCTCCCTTTCTATAATCTGTAATTTTGTTTGTCTCTTGTTTCTATGATTAGAGCTCAACTCAGTTCATTGTTACCTAACTTACTAGTCACTATGCATCTAACGCATATCTCATCTTTATTACGTAACTCTCTTACCATTTTCTGCATACATTTATTTTGTTTTAACCTGAACTGCCTGTGTGAAAACTATATAAGCGCAAACTTCTGAGCACTGTTTACAAATTGTGGAATTTTCTGTCAACTGACAACATGTAAAATTTGCAAGTATGTTAAAACATGTCTGTACTTAAACCTCATAATTTATTTAGGCTGTAAGCAGCTGATGAGAAGCCAACGAAATAAATGATGGTACCACATTATTCTGCTAAAACTGTAGTTCTTGCTTTGTTCAAATTCATTAAGGGGAATAAATGTATGAAAAAGTCAGAAGTAGTCTGTTCGAAATGGTTTTCGTCATTGATGTGCCAAGTTTCTGACCCATGCAGAAGAAGAAGTGAATGACTTAATGGGGGTGTAAGAAATCTGAAACTTGTTCTTTATGATGTGTGTGTGTGTGTGTGTGGAAGGTTTCCACACTGATTTCAGAGTGAAGAAGGTCTCCAATGTGAAGTCAGTCAGTTCTACTGACTATACGGATCAGAGACTTGGACAGCGCGTCATAAAGAGCACTTCATACAAACTACACACCTCCATCAACAGTTGTCTTCGCTCAATAATTCGCTGAAGATCAGATGGCCGGCCAGAAAAGATCAACAACAATGAGGGATCTTTGGCAATAAGTGAACCAACCAGGAATAGATTGTGCAACAAATAAGCAGGAAGAAATGGAGGTGGATTGGCTGGCCGTACTCTGAGAAAACAAGCCATCACTCGAGTGGAAACCGACTGAAAGGGAAACGGCTAGTTGTTCGTCCAAGAATGACATGGAGTGGGTGATGTGAAGAGGAGATGAAAGAATGTGGGCAGACTTGGAGCTGGGTGAAAACGTTGGCAGAGAAGCGAACGCAATGGAGACGTTTGGCTGAAGCCTTATGTTCCTCTAGGAATTAAAGAAAATAATAATAATAACCATTCAACTCTCCCACCTTTCTGATCTGGATTCGAATCCGTTCTCAGGCTGATGAATTTAATCTCGACTAGTTTACTAGTTGGTCGTAAGTCTACAGAAAGGAAGACGGCTGACTGTGGGGCTAGCGAACCTACCTCATAAAATCAATCCAATCATTACAGAAACTTCAAAGACCAGTCAAAATACCACAACAACAACAACAACAACAGCAAAATAAACTTATTCTTCACTGGAATCGAAGAGCTGGAATGATGCGGGGGCTGATGAAAGCCTCCAGAATTCCAGTCAGTCGATCTGTTTTTTTTTTCAGCTGAAAGCAAAAATGAGCATCTGCGCATATGGAATGTTCTCATGATGTTTGAACCAGGGAAGGCTTGTCAGATCGCTGCTGCCGAAGCCCAATATTCCATTCGAAACCCAAGTAAAAAAAATAATATAGTCATAGTTCCTGCAAACGTAAGGGAGGGGTATGGATTGTGAGACTAGGAATCCCATCCTTTGAAAAGATAAACACCATCACTAAAGCCTAAACGCTTACACCTTGAAGACTTATGTTCCACTCTGAAGGCAAAGAGGCTAAAAAAAGATACTAAATGAGTTGACATCAGTTAGAGAACCATTTGTAAACAACCATGGAGTATTGGACAGCTGTTTCGTCCTAGTTTGGGACTCTTCAACGGTACGCACCCACCACCACGGTTCGAACGCAGGACCTTCTAGTTACAAGGTTAGCGAGCTAGCTCGTAGATCATTAAGCCACTGGGACCCGATCCAATGGTCCTTAAATTCTAACTTCTGCCAATTCACGACATAGCGTGACCATTTCGAAATGTCTTCTTCGATGAGTTGCTGCCTCATCTTCAACTTGCTGTACCCTACTGGTCAAGGCTTCCCACTAGAACCCCAGGTAACTACCTACCTGAATAGGGCCAGTAGTTAGTGAACGTCAGACTAATTTTCAAGTATTGGATTTGTAGGGATTTTGTTTTTAATTGCATGGAGGATTTCATCATGATGAGCTGACATCAGCTAGAGAACCACTGGAATCTATTTTCCCGGTTACATCTATCCCCAAAATATAAGAGAAAGAATTTCCTTCAACAGGAATTTAAAAAAAAGAGAAAATCAAACGTATTTCTGTAGAAAAGCAGAAAAGCAATGGACATTCACATTAACCTGATTAACATAAATGTATATAGATGATATTGGGGTCAGTCAATCGCTTCATTTCCTGAAATTCTAATTCATCTTCTCAAAAGCATAATAATCAGATTTTTCAAAAATAAAAAATAAATCGCGTATGTGATTAATTAAGGTCAGAAGAAAAGTGAAGAAAAGAAAATTATAATAATAATAGAAGAAGAAGAAGAGGAAATAGAGCAAAATCACAAATATACAACAACTATTGACACATTGAACACAATAACCCGCATAATTCAAAAAATTCTGTCTCCTTCATACATTCATATAGAATAGCATTGATTTGAGTCGATGTTAATTAAAAAGGTTTAATGAATGCATTAATGAATTAGTTAATTAACTAGTTAGCTAATTAAATGAATAATGAATTAATTATGTATGAGATTAATTAGGTCATGCAGAAAAAGAATCAATTTTTTTATTGATTACTTGATTAGTTTTATGAAAATTAACTTCTACTTCTTCTTCTTCTTCTTCTTCTGGTCTTATATTTGATTCTTCAAATGAAATAACACTGTGTTGTAGATATATTATTATTATTCCCTTGCGTTCCGAGTGGAACTTAGGGCTGCGGCTTCAACAACACATCACCACTTTGTCCTATCTCCTGTTGTCCTTTTCAGCTGGCTAGCTCCACGATTGACCAAACTCTGCCATCTCCTCCTCACACAATCTCCTCCATGTCAGCCTCACACCAACGATCCACTCGTCGCCTCCTATTTGGATTCCAGTCGAGCCATGGCCTGCATTGAGCGCGATGTCATTCGGCGGCCTCCTCAACGTGTGCCGCATCAATCCAATTCCATTTCCTCCTACATATACCTTTGTTGGGCAGTCGGCTCTTGCTTGTTGGTTCGTTCCTAGCCAGCCAGCCAGCCAAAGTTACCGCTTGATTCTACATCGTATTTTTGCTACAAGTACGGAATTTCCAGCTTATGATATTGGTAGGCCAAATTTTCCAGGCCTACCAATGGTATCAGGTGTGCGTCGGTAGGGGATCGAACCCCGGACCATGTATATGGTCGTCGAGAGTCCAAACCGCTGTGCCACCGACGCTAATTCATTCTGGTTGGGCCGGCCTCCTGGCCATTTGATCCTCAGTATGAAGCCAGCCAGCGAAGTGAGTAACTCTTGATAAAAGTCTGCAACTGACTGTTGGAAATCTTTTTCGTGACGCGATGGCCAAGTTTCTGACCCGGACTGGAAACACTGACCCACTTCACATTGATGTTGAAAATGAGAATCTTATTCCCTATGCTGAGTGCTGAAGATTTCCAAACTGGTTTTAGATTGGTTGATGAAGGCGTGCGTATCTCGCCTTTCTAATCCCGGCTTGCTTTTACATCTTGATCCGTTCCAACTGCCTGTATTTGAAACGATGCTGGCTGCCTAGATAAGTAAAGGAAGTAACCTCTGTTAAATCTCTCCCGTTGGTTGATGGGGATTGTTGTTGATTGTTGTTGTAATGACCAAAGGAATCCTAGGAGATCTATCTTTCAAGGATAGTCTATTGATATTAGATAGCTGGAGGCAATCGGTAGGAAGCAAAAGTATAAAACTTGAACTCTGTGGTAGAGTATAACTCCGTTTTTTAGATAAAATTTTATTTCGATAAATCACACAGTGACTTGATATGATTATGAGCAGCAATAATTTGTGCTCGATATGTGGTCATCAGTTAATATTACTATATAACAGCACTGCGTGATTTATCAAAAAATAAAATCTTATCCATAATCTGCAGGAAGCCTTGCTCATCCTAGATTTCACGCTAGTTGGCACTCATCAGTAAGACGTATCTGCCACCATGTCGAAGGAATAACTCATGTTGCGCCTTCTGAGATTCGACCCCATATCATCTAGTGAGTGTGGCAGTCGGAGACGCTACCATTGAGGAGCTATTCGGCCTGGCTTGCGACTAACCCCCTGTAAGACTGTATTGCATATTTTCACTGGACAATAGTCAGTAACTAGCGTAATGTGTGTGTGTGTGTGTGTTGTCATTTATTTGGTGCAGACTGAGTTCTCTCAGTCAAGTTTGCTTTCTGTAGCCGATTGCCCCCAACCATCTAATACCAACAATTCACAGTACACCGTGATGGTGAGCCACCTAATGGCATAATAGCCCCACGCTACAAACTTGATAGACTGATAGTGAATTCAGTCTTCATTAAAGGCAGTATTGGACACAAATACATTACACTAGTTACTGACTAGTGTCCCAGTCACGCCTCATATGGACCAGGGTTCGATACCCAGCCTACTGATGCACACCTTCACCTCTCTAGGCCAGTAACAAGACTGGTAAGGAGGGAAGGTTGGGCTTGGCATGAGGCTAGTAACCCCATCCTGTAAAAATTATTTTATTTTTATTTTTGATTACAGCTTGATTCTACACTGTATTTTTGGGACAAGTGTGGAATTTTCAGCGTGGATATTGATCGGTAGCCCAAAATCCGCAGGCCGACCATAGATATCAGGTGTGCGTCGGCGTGGGCTCGAACCCCGGACCAAGTGCATGGTCGGCAAGAGTCCTAACCACTGTGCCACCGACGCACCACTGCTACTGAAACTTCAAGCCTAGCATCTAACTTGAAGCCGCCGTATGTTCCACTGGGAACGTGAAGGAAAAAGAGCAATACTCGAAGATATACAGAAGAAAACCCAATAAGTTGGTAAAAACGGCACTGAAGACAGGAATTCAAGTCAACATTCAGAAGATAGAGGTAATCAAGATACCAAACAACAATAAACACATATCACCGTCAGTAGGAAGATTCCATATTAGTTTGATTATTAAATGTATCACACAGTGAAACAGTATTGTATACTGGATGACGTTTCGAACACAATTTATTGTTCATAATCATATCAATTTTTGATTGATATGATTATGAACAATAAATTGTGTTCGAAACGTCATCCAGTATACAATACTGTTTCACTGTGTGATACATTTAATAATCAAACTAATATGGAGTCAGTAGGAAGAACCTAAAGGAAGTCATTTATTTCACTTACCTTGACTAGGGTTGCATCGTTCTAACTACAAGTTAGTGGCATGCACAAATAAGGATGTCAGAGGCAGTGATGACCAGGATGGCGATAGAGCAGCATTCGGAGATCTACAACACACAGAAAAGGAAAATAAAATGCCAACTGTTAAGATTAATATCAAGTGCCTTTATATATGTATGGTTCCAACAGCCGCCTGTCAGAAACAATAAGCAATAAAGGAACTATCACAGGCGTTGAACTATCGAAGATGTACTCAACATATATACTGAGGAGATAACTTTTCATGGGACTCCATACACCAGTCAGGTAGTCGGGTGAAACGCTAATAGGAAGCGTCAAGTTGGGTAGGGATCCGACAGTAATTTGGATAGATCATTTGATGAGGAAATGAAAGATTATGGACAGTTATGGCGCCAACTGAAAGTGATGACTGACTGATTGATCTCAATAAGACTTTTTTACAGATATCCAGAAGTCCCAATCGCCACACTCCCTCCATGTTGCACACATAGCCACAGAAGTGAGTAAAGACTGATTCAAAAGAGGCAGAGAGAGAGAGAGAGAAAATAAACAGAAATGTGAGTGAGGGAAATGGAATAGTAGTAATATGGTGGAAGAACAATAGAGGAGTCTTATTGGATGATATGCACCTGCACCAGACATTGACAACAAGGATTTTCATCCATTTCAACGATTATTCTCTCCAGGCACCACTGATTCTTACTCTCCCGAGGGCTTCAACCAGTTAGGCAGTCTACACGTACGTCCCCATGTGGCTGGCTTAAACTGACTGTTGTGAATTTCTTCATGGACTGGTCGAGCAATGTTTTGGTGTTGACCAGCATGTGCTAGCTGTTTTCCAACTTCATCAATCCTGTTTCAGGTAATATTGCCAGTTGTCGAGGAAGGCGATGACTAGGCAGGCATTTGTAGCACTTGTCCTAACCATCTCAGTTGATGCAGCTGCTACATAGCCTCGTCAGTTAACTTCCCCTCCCTCCTTACGTAGCACTTGACCGATGCCTCACCTCAGTGTTGCTCACCTTACTATACTACCTAGCACAGGAGATAGAACGCAAACACCTATGATCAAAGACAGCTAGCCAGCTTCTTCATGTCTTCCACTTTCAATGACCATATCTCACAGCCAGCCATAAGGGCGGATGGAACGAACTAATGATAAGTATACGTGTCCTTTGGTCGACAGCCAGCTGGATATCACGTCTATATAAGCCAGAGATGGCTAAGTTGGCATCCATGTGCCAAAAGGTCCTTGTGTGATTTCGTCAGCAATCAGCCTGCTGCTATTGGCTGATGTAACTCCCCAAATAAGTGATGAAGCGGTCAACATCCTCAACCATCACTCGCTCCTCCTCCTTCTCCTCCTCCTCCTCCGCATAATCATCAGCAACATCACCATGGTCATTATGCTTATTATTGAATTCAATTTTAGATTTCCCCTTCGATTGATTGAACCGAAGTGCTCGGTCTCAGGTTGACATGTCTGTCGGCTTCTTGTGCAGATGTTTCAACGATGCCTGGGGATGTAATTAGAAGTTAACTAGTGGATGGTGACTAGCAGAAGAAGATGACATGTTAACCCTGAGACCGAGCAGTCCAGTTCAATCAATCAACCAGAAAATCTAAAATTCAATTAAATAGGCAATTTGACACGTTGCACAAGAGGTAGTGGCTCTCGTGGCCCAAGTGGTCTAGTGGATAACACTTAGGCGTTTGAAACTATAGACACTGGGTTCAAGAGTCGGTGATGGGAACATCATCACTCGCTCACTATGAAATGCAGGTACATCCGCGAGCTGAAGAGTCACAAATAGGACGAAATGCGCGTTATCTTGGATTCCACACTGCTAATTACCATCCTCCGATTAACTTATTATTCTCCTACATTTTTTCAACTTTGATGAATAATTGGCTTAGTAACAAATGTGTACACCTTGACTCGCTCACACACACACACGCACACATACACTCACACAATACACTATTGGATGCACATTATAGGACTCTGTTAGCACAGTGCCTCTGTCTCTATCCCTTGTTCAGTTAGAATGAGTCACACAATTTCACCACAGATAGACATGAAACTAGGCTAGTTGAAATATAAACAAATCGATAAATTTGTGTGTACATTTTCGTCTGTATGATGTATGTATGTATGTGTGTGTCAACGTGTTTCTTTGTGCACGTTAAAGTTTAATGCGAAAAATAAAGAAGGTATTCAGACAAAGAGAATAGAGAATAAAATAATGTACAATTATATTCTAGCTGAATTTAAGCGAAACACACAAATTAGTGATGCGATGAAGAGAAGTAAGACGTTAGACTATTATAATGTATGCAGACAGATGCAGACAGATTCCTGATCTAGATTAAGACCCTCCCCCTATAGACATCTTATTCTTTATGTCAGCCAATCTGTGAACAATGAAAAGTTTGTTTGTGTTTATACATATATATATATGTGTAAGTGTGCGTGTGTTAACAAACAGACTTCACATTGACCTTGAAGTCTGAGTCTCATTTTCGGAGACATCCTCATCATCATTGTGTTCTGTTGTCCGATTTTTCATTGTTGAAGCTTAGATTGACCTTGAACGATATGACCTTGACAATTAGTAAAACAACAACATGAAAGTGTCTTTCTTTTCGGATTACCCACCCCCCTCATTTCACTAACGGTTTTATGTTGAAAATAAAATTATATATTAAATCACCTTGCTTAGCTGGAGTAATATATGTATAAACTGGTTGAGATCGAAGGTTGGAAGGTGTGAGCGCCTTAAGGTTTGAAGTCGTATATTTCCCTCGCAAAACAAATGAAAGAGTCTTCGCAATACTGTAGTATGTGCGACTCATAAGATTTCGCAGTAATATATAAAGACACGTTCGTCCGCTGGCATAAAAACATCAAATAGACTAGGGGCGGATATAGATTGGTTCATCATTCGTATTCAGACAATTTGGATTCCATGTGATTTGATGAAATGCATCTGACGACATGAGAGGTTCTTTTCGATTTCTGGAATTTTTCTGAATGATGATTTAAATATTATCAAAATTAATTTTGTTGCCTGATTCTATAGTCTAGCGTGTAGATCTATGGCTGATGATTTTTCCAGCTTTTCTAGTTCAACTGGATTTCCCGGTGGTCGAGCAGATGCTCTATAGTGTTCATTTCTTCTGATTACCTTGATTTCTCGAGATGTTTGTCCGATATTATATCGCATCACATTCCAAGCAGGCATTTTATTTTATAGTCACAATTAGATGGAGAATCTTTAGGGATTCGGTCTTCGGTCTTTTATATGGACAAGTTTATTTCGCATTGTGTCTGATGTTTTGAGCTTATTGAGTACTCTTCTGACATCGTCTGACGTCTCTGTTCTATATGGAATGACAACTGTTGAGCTCCATGTTTTCGGAATACGTGTTTTCGACCATACTTAATGTCTGTGTTGATTTTGTTGATGAAGTCCTTTGGGTAGTTGTTTTACTTGAGAGTTTCAGTGATGTTTGATATTTCTTCAACGTCTTTTTCTTTCTCATCCGTTAACATCAAAGAGTATGCTCGTCTAAGTAGACATGAAACAACTGATACCTTTGAGCTGATAGGGTGTGATGATTTGAAGTCTAAATATTTATTGGAGTGGGTTTTCTTCCTGAATATGCATATACTTAAATGTCCGTTTTCTTTTCTCTTGACTAGGCAGTCTAGAAATGGTAGTTCACCGGCGTCTGATTCCGCTACCTAATTAAATTGGATTCTTGGAGATAGATTGTTTATTTTCTCCACGAATGTACTGTGTAGATCTCATTTTAGTACTACAAAAGTATCATCTACATATCTTAACCATTTTTTGGGCGTGAGTATGCTTGAAAAGATGTCATCTTCAAATCAATTCATAAAAAGATCAGCAACTATGGGAGGAAACTGATGAAACCATAGCAACACCATTTGTTTGTCTACATAAATTCCCCTTCTAGACAGAATTTTGTAAATTCTGATGTAATAATACTACTATAATTTGATAAAGCTACTAGCAGTAACATTAAATAGGCAAACGTCACTAAGTAAAAAAGAGACAATACCGTTTTGCTTCTTTTTTCATTCATTCATTGGGAAATACAAAAGCTTTTGTAATAATCAATATCCTGTTTCTATGTCCTTGTGTGTTCTGTAAAGTAAGAAATGTATATCGATTTCTTTTTCTGTTATTATAGTTGTTGTTGCTGCTATATTCAAAATTCTCTCCTTTTTTCCTATCCGCCTACAGTTGAATTGTCAATTTCCCGCAATTATTTGACCTTAAGTTTTCTTTTTCACTCTTAAATATACTAAACAAACAGTAGAACAGAACAGAAAAACAGAAAAGATCAATATTCAGGGCGTTGGCTTCCGGTCATCCCACATAATAAGGCATTAGAGAAATTCCCAAGGGAGCAATATAAATTAATACAAGGATAGAGATTAGGTAGTACAAAATTTAGGTTATGCATAAAAGAATTACCTGTTTATAATGGCCATGGCAGGGACAAGAGTTGGACATATTTCTTTTGGATACATAGTGTGGGTTTGAGCTTTTGGATGGCTAATGCTTTCGCTATGCCCAGATATCTTAATTTTACTCCCTTTGATAAGTTAGATTGAATCGTGTATATCATTTTGAGGGATTTTTTGGATGACTCTGAATATCCTGAATTGACCAGATGGTACGGCCGATGTACTCAGCTCCGCACAAGTAAATAAACTGGTATATTATTATTATATCCTTTAATTCCTAGAGAACATCAGACTTCAGCTGCACGTCTCCATTGCGTTCGGTTCTCTGCCAACGTTTTCATCCCGCTCCAAGTTTGCCCACATGATTTCATCTCCTCTTTACATCACCTCCTCCATGTCACCCCATCCTCGCACTGACGACCAACTCCCCGCTTCCCATTCAGTCAGGTTCCACTAGAGCAATGGCTTGTCTAGTGATGTCACTTGATGGTTTGTTTCCTCAGAGTATGACCAGCCAATCCACCTCCATTTCTTCCTGCCTATTTGTTTCACAATCGGTTCCTGCTGGGTTGGTTCGCTCCCAGAGATCCCTCCGTGTTGTTGATCTTTTCTGACCGGCCATCTGATCTTGAGTATTGAGAGGAGACAACTGTCAATGAAGGTCTGTAGTTAGTTTGAGGTGCTCTTTATGACGCGTCAAACTGGTATATGCACATCGATTATTTCGCTGATAGTTGATAGTAAGTTGTAAGTTTCACAGTCAACACTTTCTCTCTATCACATAGGAATCATAGGAATTAATAAAAAGACGGTTCCAGTGGAGAAAATTTTCTTTTCGACGAAGTCAGCATCAACTAGACAGCTGTACATTAGTGTATTTATATCAGATGGATGGGAAAGTTCCAGAATAATTTCCGGTCAAGGGTCAAATTAATAAAATTATAACTAAGAATTAAAATGCCATAATAAACAGGGGGACGGATAAAACTCAAACAAAGTAGCATCATAATTACTGAGAAGATTGACATTGATTGTGCAATTGGGGTTAGAAATGTAGAAATAACAAACATCCTGTCTATTTTTGTTATTTTTACCTTTCTAACCCCCAATTGCACAATCAATGTCAATCTTCTCAGTAATAATGATGCTGCTTTGTTTGAATTTTATGCATAAAATACTTCCATGCCGATTGATAAACTAAGATGTAAACTGACATCGGTATATCCTATAGTTGATTTTCAAATAGCCCCCACATTTTAAAATTGGTCAATAAACTTCAGTTTGCCGCGAATATCAGTCACTGTCATCGGTGGTGAGTATTTGTTCATACTCTCAAATTGATGTCACACACAATCGAAAATTCCATGCTGTAAATTGTTATTGTTGTGGAATAAAGTGATTATTATTATTATTATTATTATTATTATTATTATTATTATTATTATTATTATTATTATTATTAGACTTACAAGCGAAAACTGACCAACTGGTCGAAGAAGCAACAAAGACAGGACTCCAGGTAAACACAGACAAGACGGAGGTTATGAAAACAACCAACCAACAACAGCAACAACATCCGACGTCAATCGCCATCAACGGGAGGGATTTGAAAGAGGCTACTTCATTCACTTATCTAGGGAACATTGTCTCAACTACAGGAGGAGCGGACGAGGATGTCAAATCGAGCGAGAATCGGGAAGGCGAGAAACACATTCATCAACTTGAAATCAATCTGGAAATCTTCGTCACTCAGTTAGCACCAACAACAAAATTCAGATTTTCAATACAGACGTCAAGTCAGTCAGTTCTTTTATACGGATCAGAAAGTTGGCGGGTCACAAAGAATATTTCCATAAGGTTGCAGACCTTTATTAACAACTGTCTTCGCTGGCTCTATACTGAAGATCAGATGGCCGGAAAGAATCACCAACAAGGAGTTATGGGAACAAACAAAGCAAGAACCAATCGCCAACCAAGAAATATGCAGGAGAAAGTGGAGATGGATCGGACACTCGCTGAGGAGACCGCTGGGTGACATCACGCGTCAAGCCCTCGAGTGGAACCCGAAAGAGAATCGGCGTGTGGGACGTCCAAGGGTGACATGGAGGAGATCGTGTGAAGAGGAGTTGAAAGAATATGGACCAACATGGATGCAGGCGAAAAGTACAGCAGAAGGAAGACAGAAGCAAATGGAGACGTGCAGTTGAAGCCCTATGTTCCACTAGGAACCCAAGGGAGCAATAATAATAATAACAATAGAACTCGCCGTGTAGCCAGTCACTCAGAAATGACGATTAGATTAATTTTCAATAGTTAGCTTGTCGTGGGGATTTGATATGTTGCAAGTTTTCATCACCGACTGATATCAGTTAGAGAAGACTATTGAAGATTAGGTAGAGAGTACTGGATAGCTGTTTTCTCCTAATTTCAGACGAACTCCTCAGTAGAACGTACCACCTATGAACCTATCAGGGATTGCATCTGAAACTCTCAGATTACGAGACTAAGATCATTGACCATCATTTAGTCAATTGAGCTAGAATTTCATAATGCGTGAGTTCTAATTTTTGTGAGTTCGTGATATGCCTCTAGTCTTCACCGATGCCTGAGCTGAGCAACCAACTCTCAACTTGACATAGCCGACCTCACTGGTGAAATCTTTTCAGTACACAGTTACAGGAAATCTTCCAGTAGTCATTATCAGTCTCAAGAAGACGTGGCGACTGCGGTCCACCGATATAAAGCCTCAGTTGTGGGTAGAAATCTATCACAAATCGATATAGTTAGAATTCCTAACTAAATAGATGAATGGCCAATGAGTTTGGTTTCATAACCTGAAGATATCAGCTTCGACTCCTTTTTCATAGGGTTATGGGTGCATTCTGCTGAAGAGTCCAAAACCAGGACGAAATAGATGTCCAGTATGTCCTGATTTTTAATCATCTCTCTAAGTAATGATTTGCTTCGTGATGAAAATCTAACTGTTGCAATTAATCGAAAGCCAGCCAGGTGATGGATGGAAGCTCTGAATATAGGTAACAGCTGACAAACACATATCGATCAGTGAGTTGCTTCCACGAAAAATCGATAAAAATAAAGCAGTGCAGACAGAAATTTGATATTAGTTAGCCTGTTACTATTAACACCTTGCAAAATAATATTAGACAGTTGGTGGCAGTTGGCAGGAAGCCCTAACTGAACCTAGGTTTCGTGTTGTTTTTTTCAGGACTAATTGTCTTCAAGAAGTATTTATATTTTCGAAGAAACTCATGTCCCCCCCCCCACCAGGGAGATTCAAACCCGCTTGACGTAGTGCTATAGTCAGGTAAGTTAAGACCAAGTGTTCAATTAAAATTTCTTTTTGTATTCCCTTACGTTCCCAGTTCTGGAACATAGGGCAGCACCTTCAAGCTAGAGGCTAGGCTTGCAATTTCGGTAGCGGTGGTGATTATTTTTACAGGATGGGGTTGCTCGCCTCATGCGAAGACCGACCTTCCCTCTTCACCAGTCTTGTTACTGGCTTAGCAAGGCAAAGGAGTGAGTCTGTGGCTGGAGATCGAACCCCAGACCACATGAGGCATGGTTGGTGAACATTCTTCCACTGTGCCACAGACGCACGTTCGACGATGAGTGTCATTCAGTGTTGAACTTTATACCAGTTAGTTCTAGTTTCTTACAGAGAATTAATTTACCTTCATTGGGTCACAGTTATTACCTTTGTGATGAATTATTTTGAATTTTGAACTGTACACGTTGCATGCGTACATCACGAAGAGCATTTTAAGTAGCCTGCTGAAGACTTTTTCATCAATACCTGCCTTTGATGTTGCCTTTATGTTGAAGACCAGATGACCAGTGAGAAAGTATAAGCGGAAAGAAAAGAACTCTGTTGCCAAAAGTATATGTAAAGGAAAATGGAGATCATGGAATGAAATCACGTCCCAAATTCTCGAGTAGAAGTCGAATAAGAAATGAAGAGTTGGGCATGGTTTACAGGTTGGTGAGGGTGTGTGTTGGGGGTTGCATAGAAGGAGGAGATAAGGCCTCATTTCTGAATCATCTGATGCGTGATATGGTGATCCCTTTGAGGCTTGAACCTTACACATCAATCCATTCGGGGTGGACAAATTAACTTGAGCAATGCCTGGAAAAATGTCCTCTAAAAGCTCCATTATGGATAAGATTTTTATTTTGATAAATCACACACAGTGTTGTACAGTTATATTAACTGATGACCACGTTTCGAGCACAAACTATTGCCACTCATAATCATATCAAGTTACTCACACAACTTTTTTTTCATTTATATACATGTGTGGAATCGATTAGATATTGGATTAAAAATCAATGTGAGATAATGTACATTCAGAAATAATAGTACGAGTGTTGTTGATCAATTGCAGTTAGATGGGAAAAAGGACGAGTGTTTTTCTTACAGTCATAATAAGCTACTTGTTAGAAAGTTGTGATGTGTTTGAATTGAAATAGAATTTTAAGATTATTTATTATCCTCCTCTGATTTCACTGGTGGTAATAATATCTTCCATATTTCTGGTATTGGCATTGAGTCATTTCTATTGCATGTGTTGGGTGTAGACTCGATGAATAAGGATTCCGTAATCAACCTCTCTCTCCACCTAACCATATTACTTTTTAGAATTTTAACCCTCTCCCACCCTATTGTGTGGTTGTTTGTTAATGCGTGAAGTGCAATAGCTGAGCAAAAAAAAAAAAAAAAAAAATTTTCAGGGTCAACCATTCTTACCTTAGCAAATAAATTCTTATGTTCTGATAATCTGACTATCCCTGACCTACTAGTTTGACCTATGTAGTTGACCTCGCACACAATCATTGCAGGGTATACTGTAAATTATATTACTTTGTTTAATTGGGTCCACCGGGTCTTTTAGCCTACAGAGCTTGTCCCTGAGTGAGTTTGTAGGTTTGAATGCCGCCCTAATTCCTACTTTATTTAGAATCCTACGTAGAGCCTCACATGTCTCCTCCTTATATGTTTTAACAGTGGATGACTTATATTCTTTCTTATTTATGTTATTATTACTAGTTTCACAATTATTTTTATTTTTATTTTGGTCTTTTTCGGTCTTCCTAATGAATTTTATAGGATAGTTATTTAACCCCCCCCTATTACTCAATAATAGATCAGACAGTAGTCAACTCAAACCTGCTTGTTCGCATCGATCAGCCAGTGATCAGTGTACTTGACTTCATTCCAGGTAGGATTTTCGCTCGCCTAATAATGAGAAGACTTGCAGATACTGAATTCCGAATATCATCTCATGAACAGAAGTTTCGTCCTATTGAAGCTGGCATGATGCAGTTAGCACGCCATCTCCCTTGTCGCCAAGTTCATGCACTGCTTTCAGGCTGTCAGAGATTTCGATGCAGTACATTGTCCTTGTTTCAATGTGAGCCTGATAGTTCTTCATTTGTGAGCCAATTACCCGCGTAAGGACAATTCTTCGCTCTCCACTTGATTTGTTGAAAGTGTACTGCAGTCTGCTGGTCAATTTCAAAGACAAGCCTTTCCAAAAGCGCTATATTCACAAGTGACAATTGCACCATGTCCAGGTGACAAGACGTAGCTATCGGATTGCAGACAGTTGTACGGAGTGTTTTCAGTATCAACTTCAAGGGTTATACGTAAAATAGATTGGTCTGGTATGATGACCAACTGCCTTTCTGGCATAGTCGAATACTGATACAGACCAGGAATCAGTGAATTGTGAGACATGTTTCATGAGTGAAAAGTAACCAAGCGTCTTATTAACAGTGAGTGAATAACCTTCTCCCAGATCAGTGTAATTCTCTGCACTTCTCACACACACACACACATTAGAATTATTGTGTGACCAATCATTTCTCATGTTGTGAACCGACCTTTTTGTTGTAAACGTGTATACATATCATTTATCCTTCGCCTAATAAATATATAGTACAGTACAGTATCTTAAAGTCACAGACGTGCTTTTGTCTTTTGATATTTGCGTGGTTCCGTGAAGTGGAAGGTACGGCGGATAAGTAGGCAATATCAGGGTACCAGTCGAGTTCATTATCATGATTTCCATGGCACTGCATGCCATAGTGTTGAAGTAGTTTCCAAATTACGTCTCGGTCAACACTGTCTGTTGAAGGTCTTTTCGAAGTCGATGGATTTGAGGCAGAGATTTGACTGCCATTCTATGCTTTGTTCTGTGATGACAATGCATAGAGTTGCAATTTGATCTTGACTTGATTTGCTTTTCCTGAATGCAGCTTGTTATGGTTGGTCGGTCGGTCGGTCGGAGTTCTGTATCCAGTGCATCTTTTATCCCCTCCGGGATGATACGACAAAGTATTTTACTTGGTGTAGACAGGAGCATTATTTAACGTCAGTCAGTTCTCTCAAAGTCGCCTTTCATTGGTAGCTTGACAAGGTAGCCAGCCTTTCTTCTAATTGGTAGGCACCTTTCCTTACTTCCAAAACTTTGGCAATAATGCCGTCAGAACACCCACCATAGTCTTTGGGTCCGTTTTCAATGCATCAGGGGGATTCCATGTGGCTCTGCTACCTTCCCGGGTGTCATTCAATAGCTTGATCTTCATCTCAATAGTAGTGATAATATATAGTCGGCGTTATATTATAATCAGACCGCATGTAACGGCATCACACCTAGAGCAAGTATCCATAATATGTCTGCCAATCGAATTTCATCCAGTCACTGGCAATCGATATGTTAAATCCTGAAACCTATGAACACAGAAAATGCATATTACGTCTGTGAACCTACAAAGGGTCCAATTTGTCGTAAAACATTTGATATGTAATTTTTGTTCATGCTATTTAAAAACATTTTTTAAATTATTTTTCCCCTTTCCGACTACTACATTTCTACTCTTTATGACACTGATCTCAACTTGATCTTCTTTCAGTTTTAGTTGAGTCTCACTCACTATTGTCAATTAATTATGTTACGTCATTCAATTTATTATTATATTATTATTGTTCCCTTGGGTTCCTAGTGGAACATACGGCTTCAACTGCACGTCTCCACTTGCCAATTCTGTCTTCCTTCTGCCGTACTCTTCACTTGAATCCATGTTAGTCCATACTCTTTCAACTCCTCCTCCTCTTCACACGATCACCTCTATGTCACCCTTTCACTGATGTCCCACTCGCCGCTTCCCTTTCGGGTTCCACTCGAGCAATGGTTTGACGTGCGCGATGTCACCCAGCGGCCTCCTCAGCCACGAGTGTCCATCTCTATCCATCTCCACTTTCTCCTTCACATCTGCTGGCTGGCGATTGCTTCTTATTTTGTTTGTTCCCAAAGTTTCTTGTTGGTGATTCTTTCCGGCCCGGCTCGGCCCGACCATCTGATCTTAAGTATAGATCCAGAGAAGACAGTTGTTGGTTGATAAAGGTAGGTCTGCAACAGGCTGTTGGAAATATTCTTTGTGACCCGCCCGCCAAGTTTCTCATCCATTCCGTATAGAAGAGCTGACTGACTTGACGTTGTTTGTATTGAAAATCGGACTGACGGAATTTTGTTGTTGATTCTGGCTGGCTGAGTGACGAAGACTTCTAGATCGGTTTTAGGTTGATGAATGTGTGTGTTTCTCGCCTTCCCGATTCTCACTCGATTTGACACCCTCGTCCGTTCCGACATCCTGTAGTTGAGACAATGCTCCCTAGATAAGTGAATGTATGAAGTAACTTCTTTCAAATCCCTGCCGTTGATGGTGATTGACGCTGGATGTTGTTGTTGTTGGTCGGTTGGTTATTTTCATAACCTCCGTCTTGTCTATGTTCACCTGGAGTCTTGTCTTCGCCGACTGCTTCTTCGACCAGGTTGTCGGTTTTCGCTTGTAATTTTCAATTTTAATTTTTTCAATTTACTTAGTCAATTTTATTCTAGTTGCAATCTGACTGATACTTTTCGCATGACGTAATTGTTATCTAAGACTTACAATTTTAACGACACACATCTTTGTGAACTGTTTTTGTTGTTACCGTGAGGAATACTGAAAATTCCCGTTAATTATTTGAAGGATTTTATCATGAGCTGACATCAGTCAGAGAACCATCGGAAAACCAGCTAGGGAGTACGGCTAGACAGCTGTTTCGTCAGACCAGCGTGGGACTCCTCGTCAGTACGCACCCACCCGCCGCCACAGAGGTCCGAACCCATGGCCCTCTGATTACAAAGCGAGCTATCTCGTTGACCATTAAGCCCCTGAGATCCGATTCAATGGCTAGCCCATGAATTCTAACTTCTGCCAGACAATTTATGACCCAGCGTGACCATTTCGCAATGTCTTCTTCGAAGAGTTACTGCGTCATCTTCAACCTGCTGCATCCTACTAGTCATGGCTTCCCACTAGAACCTTAGGTGACTACTACCTACGTGAATAGGGCCAGTCACTAGTGAACAACCCAGGTGAGTGCGTACTGCTGCAGAGTCTCACACTAGGCCGACGAAACATCTGTCCAGTACTCCCAGTGCTGGTTTTCCAATGGTTTTCTAACTTATGTCGGCTCATGATGGGATCCTCCTCCAACAAATATAATTACAATTGCATAGCTTATGAAAATAAAAAAAATGGATACGTTCTACTGAAGCCTCATGTTCCATTCGGGATCCAAGGCAATGGATATAACAAAAAGTTACAGAACCTAAATTATATCAGGCGAGTATCGATATATGTACTGTGGATTGTGAAGAATAAAGGTTGTTACTGCTGTGGTTGTCGGAATTAGATCTGACTTCTATATGTCGACCTCAGTGCAGGAGAATATTTCCAAGCAATTAGTTGGCTACAGTATCGTGACTGACGTGTGTTGTTGAAGTCCCAGCCGTATGTTCCACTCGAACTCAAGGGAATAATGATAATTTCGCTCTATACAGAGATACCGAATTCCAAATAAAAATATTCCTTTACCAAGTTTCTGGACATCTACCGTTACCGTTACTCTTTCCGTTCTGAGTGGAACATTATGGGTTCAAGCTTGGACTTTTTCACTAGCAGTGGTATTTATTTTTTCGGGGATGATATTCTTAGCCCCATGCCCACTTTTATGTCTTTAATGGTCTTTCTACCGGCTAAGTGAAGATTAGAGGTCTGTTGGCGGGGCCTGTCGAATCCTAGGCAACATGTGTCGTTGACAGCCATTTACTAGTTGATATGAATGTCATTTTATGGTGAGAGCTGGTTGCTAATCAAAATTGGTAGACAGTAATTTACGTCAATGTTTACGTCCCCAATATTGGTCATGAGAAAAGAACAAAAACAGGGACTGACTCAACAACCAATCACAGCAGACTTTGTTTACTTAGGCGGATACAATGAGCAGATAGATGATCTGACCTTCAAGAAACAGCCACAAAGAGATGAAAGATTAACTTTTAGTGAGAAACAACCAATAAGAAGATTGTGTTTGTTTGCTTACAATAATCTATAATAATGTACATTGTTGATTTCGTAAATAAACGATCTGTTTCCTGGCCCTTATCTTCTGTTGTTACAATTTAACTACCCATATCAACCAATCAGTAGTATATAATATTTTTATGCATTAGTTAAGGAACCATTGGAAATTATGGAGTACTGAACAGCTGATTCACTCTAATAGTTTGTAACTTATAGGAGTGAATATCCACAAACCTGCTATGGACGGAAATTAAGACCTTTAGGTTAAGCAGTTGTGCATTCAGCTGTAGCACGTTGAAAACACCGATTCTCCTCCGATCACCGAAGTTAAGAAACGTTGAGCCCGGTTAGTACTTGCGTGGGTAACCGGTTGGGAATACCGGGCATTGAAGAATTTTGTCGAAATGATTATTGATCCACATGGTGGCCTTCTTTAATCATTCACTGGGCAGACTGGATTTTCATCCGAGACATTGCATCTCACCACTTTTCTTTAGTTCTCGCTGTTATAATCATCATTCTGTCATATCTTTGAGTTTCGATAAAGGATGGAAGACTAAATTTGCAGTATAAAATGATGTCATCAGCTGCGGACTACTTTAATGTTTGAGTGGTAGCAGAGAAGAGATACTGTGCTTTGGTGGCACAGTGGTTAGGACTCTCGCCGACCATGCACATGGTCCGGGGTTCGAGCCCGCACTGACGCACACCTGATATCTATGATCGGCCTGCAAAATTTGGGCTACCGATATCCATGCTGAAAATTCCATACTTGTACCGAAAATACAGTGTAGAATCAAGCTGTAAATCAAAAAAATCAAAAAAAATCAAACTATAAAATTAAAGCATCCAAAATGTAAGCATCACAATTTTTAGTTTAAGTTGTCATCATCAATTTATACGCTTTTAAAGTTGAAAAGAGAGGGGAGGGGTAAGACAGAAACTGGAAAAGAATAATCAACAGAACAGTGTTTGCTTGTAGCTTGTTCACATAGCAACTCAAAAAAGAAAAAACCAAAAGCGGTTACAGTTTATGAGATCAAGATTTGTTCAGTGATGAGTTGAGATCACTGAATTAGATGACTAATTAATTAATGTAATCAAAATCAAAATTCAGTTACCAAGGGAGTGAGAGGTTAGCCACACACACACTCTTTTTCTGTATATATAAGTCTGGTTGATTTAAATCGTCTGATTGCGATCGTTTCAGCAAATCGTAGTAAATTTGTTGTCCTTTGTCTATTTTTTATAATTTGAAGAACTTAGAAATCTCTACGAGATGTCCGGTATCAACAATATGTCTGGTAATTGTACTCCGAATGAGTCTCCAAATGTTGTACTCGTGTATATTTTTAATTGGTTAGCGGTCTATCGTTGAGCATTTCTGTGAGATCAAAGGAAAAACATACCGCAGTGGATTATTTCATTTTTCAGGTCTAACATCAGTAAGTCACATGATGTACTGCAGATGGCTGTTTTTTACTTGAAACTCCTGGGGGAAGAGAAAACATTCTGCAATAAAGTAGGCTGAAAATTGTGCACACTGTGTAAACTTATTTTTCAAATCGTGGAAAACACCCATAAAGACATTAGAAAGAAGATAACATGAAGTTCAGCAAAGATGACGGACGATCTTTTCGGCGATTTCATTTTCAAAAGTAGCTGTACAATCGCATTTAAATACATAGATACATAATACATGGATACATAATTACAACGGCGAATAAAAGGTGACAATTATTTTCAACTAGATCTGGTTTACGAGGAAAGGCTTAGATACAAAATTACACGGGATTAGAACGGATAACAAGTGTGTAAAAGATGAGTATGGAAACAAAAATTGAAATAATAATTTTCAACTTGAAATGGAAATTAGGAGGTGTGAATATAGATTTCCTGTACGTCTCTGTACTGCAGAAGCCCTCGCCATATACATCGAGAAGCCGGAGCTTTGTGTTCAAAAGAAATTAGTCCAACGTCTACAACTACTATAGACCTAGTTTGATATGTTCCCTTAGCTTCCAATTTTTCCTGGATCTTTTTTCGTTCTCTCTGTGTGTGTGTGTGTGTGATTCTTACTCCCCCTGTCTTCATTCGCTTCACCCCATTTCTGTTTTCAGTTATAAGAACAGTTATTTTAAGTTTGTTTCCATGCTTTTCTTGCTCACATTTATAATTCGTTTAAAAATGAACTATTTTACAATTATAAAACACAAAATAATCGAGCAAGGAATATTCTTTTCGATAAACTCCTCTTCTGGCTCTATAGTTATATATATGTTTATATACACAAAATATTCAACTGAATTATATTACACGGTTGCTAAGTGAGAATGGTTATTCTGAAAAGTTTATTGATAAGAATATGAATTTGAAACCAAAGCAGCCAAAGTTACCAACAGTTCCAAAAAAGGCCTTATTCTTTCAGATGCCGTTCCTTGGGGACAACACTAGAGAGATACTAACACAGTGCATTAGAAATGCAGTAAAAAGAGCATTCCCTGATGCTGAATTACGTTGTACCTTTAAAACCACTCCTCTTCTGCGTTCGAGAGTAAAAGATAAACTGCCTAATTTCGCCTCATCCATGTGTATCTACCAATTTAACTGCTCCTGTGGAACCAGTCGGTTACATAGACCGCACAATTAGGCGTGCTTTTCGTCAAATTTCCTAGCATAACCCTGTGTGGTTAAGCAAAGGCCAAAAAAAATCTATTCGTAGCGCTATTCTGGCTCATCTTGTGGATACAGAACATAAGATTGATGTTAACCAGGCTTTTAGAGTCATTTACCGCATACCTACGAATCTCAATTTCGCCTTAAGAGTTCGACTACTAAGTATTGCTGAGGCTGGCTGTTGGGATCCATATAAACAAGCCTAATTTGTGCATGCGAAAGAAGTTAGTTCAGACGCTGTCCTTACCTTGGCCATCTAGGCTTGAATGATTCTCAATTTTTTGTGGAAATTTCCTAATTTTAGTTGATATTCTACTCGCTATTATATCTTTATTACTATTATAATTTAAGTATTTTTACTGAACTGTAACTGCATTGATCATACTTTACAAATCGATATTATTTAAAAATCACTAATATTGTTATTGACTACTAATCTAGAATATTCTGTGTATATAAACATGCATATATAACTGTAGAGCCAGAAGAGGAATTTGTCGAAAAGAATATTCTTTGCTCGATTATTTTGTGTTTTATAGATGTCTGAATGAATATTTTTGCTATATTTTACAATTATATCTTAATCCTGTGCAATTTTTGTGTTTCTAAGGCTTTTGAAGTCTATATTCACACCTCCCAACTTCTATCTCAAGTTGAAAATTATTATTTCAATTTTTGTTTCCATACTCATTTTTTACACACTTCTTATCTGTTCTAATCTCGTGTAATTTTGTATCTAAGCCTTTCCTCATAAACCAGATCTAGTTGAAAATAATTATCACCTTTTATTCGCCGTTGTAATTATGTATCCATGTATTATGTATCTATGTATTTAAATGCGATTGTACAGCTACTTTTGAAAATGAAATTGCCGAAAAGATCGTCCGTCATCTTTGCTGAACTTCATGTTATCTTCTTCCTAATAAACTTATTTTACATAATAAAGTTTTTTTTTACTCTTTTTAGGTCGGGATCAAGGGAGTAATAAATTTTTTGCTGTTGTTGCGGTTGTCTCAGTTAGATCTAACTCCTGTGTGTCTCTCTGAGTGTAGGGGAATAGTTCTAAGTGATCAATTGACTGCAGTATTGTGACTGGAGGTTCATTCTAGTCAGCATAAACAACAACACCAACAAAACCACTAACAGCTGTTTCGTCATATTTCTTTGGTAGTCCTCATCAGTAAGCACTCGTCACCACGGTTCGAATCCAGGACCTTCTGGTTACAAGGCTAGCGAGTTCGTAGACTATTCAGCAGACAGTGAGACCCGATCTAATGGCCGACCCACAAATTCTAACTTCTGCCAAACAATTCAAGATATAGCGCGACTGGCACTAGCCAATGAATGTCATCGGTGGCGAGTGTTTGTCCTCCTCATAACCGACCTGCTGTGTACCTCACTGTCGGTCATAACTTCTCACTAGAACCTAGGTAACCGCAGGGTCCTAGGTTCGAACCCTGGTGTGGGGTGGGTGTGTACTGATGAAGAATCGAAAATCGGGTCGAAACATTTGTCCAGTGCTCCTTAGTTCTCTAGCTGATGTCAGCTGATAATGATATCCTGTAACAAAACAAATCAAATTCCTGCCAACCAACACCTACCAGTTTGACTGCAGCTGCGGAACCAACTACATCGGGAGTACAATTGCGAAGGTTCATCATCGTATTTCCGAACATCATCCAACATGGTTAAGCAAAGGACAAACAAGATCTATTCATAGCTCTATTTTAGCACACCCTTATAGATAGTGAGCATAAGGTTGATGTTAATACTGCATTTAAAATTATCTATTGCATTCCGACTAATCTTAATTTTTCTCTACGAGAACGTCTTCTACATACAACAGCTGAAGCAATAGGAATCCACCTGAAAATGACAAACCTGTGTGTTCAGAAGAAATTTCCTTACCTTGGCCATCGTTACATGAATGTATAAGCCAGACTACTTCGTCTCCCTTCCCCTAAACCTTTAAAGTTATAAAATATTATAATTAGTATACAATTGGTGGATGGTGGCTAGCAGTGGAATCCAGGATGCGCATTTCGTCGTATTTGGGACTCGTCGGCTGGATGTACCTGCATTTCTCGGTGAGTGATGATGTTCCCACTGAGGCTCGAACCCAGTACCCATAGTTTCAAACGCCAAAGCGTTATCCACTAGACGACTTGGGCCACGAGAGCCACCTCTTGTGCAACGGGTCATGTTAATTATTGAATTAAATTTTTGATTTTCCCGTGGATAACGCTTTGGAGTTTGAAACTATGGGTACTGGGTTCGAGCCTCAGTGGGAACATCATCACTCACCGAGAAATGCAGGTACATCCAGCTGACGAGTCCCAAATACGACGAAATGCGCATCCTGGATTCCACTGCTAGCCACCATCCATCAATTGTATACTAACTAAATGCCCAGACATCGTTGAAGCATCTGCACAAGAAGCCGACATGTCAACCTGAGACCGAGCACTTCGGTCCAATCAATCGACGGGAAAATCAAAAACTCAATTCAAATATTATAATTGTCCAAATTATTTCAGTTTTATTTATTTTGACCACTTCATCTTTAATTTACGTGTTATCCTGTGTAAAATTAATTTATTCTAACCATTTCTAACTTTTAACTGAGTGTATTAATTTTATTCGTTAATTATCACCCCACTGCTTGACATGTTGACACTGACTGACTAATTATTGTTAACAAACATATCAGTGCCACTTGATGATTGGTAAACTGTTGTGTATTGTAATAAAAATAATGCTATACGCGTTTATATTAGAGTAGAGCTAGAGTGAGATGAGGATCTAATTGAAAAAAGTAAATATTTCTTCACTCGCTCAATCTTTCTGTTTTCTAAACGTGCAAATGGGGATTTTTTTCTATATTTAACACCTGAAATGACCAACAATCTGTTATAACAGTTTTATCAGAATAACAATCTTCCCAAGAAAGAGCAAAAAACAATACGTATTTCAAGAACATACTGTACAGTAAATCAACTATTTAAAGAATTCAGTGTATATAATACAATAAAAAGAGTATACAGGGAAAAATGACAACAACTCATTGAAGGAGGGCAAGTAACCCAACCAATAATATATATATAATCTAAGCAATAAGTAATCCTTCTGAGGTGACTTGTTGTAGTAAATTATACATTTTTCGTTCAGCTTGACGTCTTTTCTCTTCCAGTTCATTGTCTTTTGCCTTTCGAGCTGTATCAATGAATGATTCAGCATATTGAGGATCTTTACTTGGATTGAAGATACCAGTTGTCTCTTGTTTCGTATGACGTAATGATGTTGTCTCAAGTTTCTGGATCATTTGTGAGCGATAACAAAAAAGAATAGCAAAAAATGTTTTTTATGAATGCATAAATGAGAATTTGAAAATTCATGAATAATCCCCATCCAGGGTATTAATGAAAACAAAACACATAGTTCAGTGAAGAGTCTGTCTTTTCGGTGGCGAATTCATTTTCTATCTTAGCTGTACAATCGCAAATATATATATATATATAGCAGGTTGAAGATGAGGCAGTAACTCATCGAAGAAGACATTACGAAGTGGTCGCGCTATGTCGTGAATTGGCAGAAGTTAGAATTCAAGGACCATTGGATCGGGTCCCAGTGGCTCAATGGTCTACGAGCTCGCCTTGTAACCAGAAGGTCCTGGGTTCGAACCCTGGCGGTGGGTGCGTACTACTGAAGAGTCCCAAACTAGGACGAAACAGCTGTCCAGTACTCCCAGTACTGGTTTTCCAGTGGTTCTCTAACCAATGTCAGCTCATGATTAAATCCTCCATGCAATCAAACAAAATCCCTACAAAAACCAGTACTTGAAAATATATATATATATATGTGATTTTGTATGTACTTTTATTAACAGCTGCCTACTTTGCTGGCTGGTTCCGTATACTGAAGATCAGATGGTCAGCCAACCGGATAGCCAGAAAGAATTAGCAACAACAAACCCTGGTAACAAACTAGTCAATAGTCTATTGCACAATAAAAATGTAGGAGAAAATCGAGATGGGTTGATTGTGCATACGTTGAGAAGGCAATCGAATGACATGGCGCTCGATGCAGGTCATCCCTCGAATGGAAGCCCAATGGAAAGCGTGGAGTGGGTCGTCGGTGTGAGGGTGACATGGAGGAAGTCATGCGAATTGAAGGAGAGGGAGATGAGAGATTACAGTCAATCCGGGGGCTAGCCAGCTTAAGAGGACGACAGAAAACAAAACAAAGTGTAGATGTGCTGTTGAAGCCAGCCCTATGTTCCACTTGGAACCCAAAGGAATAATAATAATAATAAGAAGTGGATCTTGGAGATCACACGAAGAGTGGATGCTTCTGCTCCACTACTGACAGTAACCTTTAGCCATATCATCAACAATCTTCATTCATTGGTTTTTAGTATTTCCACGATGAAAGCCAAGCCACTCCTCACACCTCCATAAGTTGTTCAAACCACCAGTCAAAAACTTTGCTGATAGACACCAGGTATGGATTTGATCATTCTCTCTAACTCTTTTCCAATCTAATTTGATATCAGCCAATATTACTCGTCAAGGTAGCTGATAACTTGGCATGAGTGTAACTCGTAACCTAGCCATCTTGATCGATATAATTTCAAAACCTTATCGATTGATTTTCCCTCCTTACCTACTAACAGTTTACATATATAATCTTAACATTACTTACCATATTTTACCATTTAACATCAAAGGCAGAACGTTAATATCTATTTTCAAGAGTTGGTCTGTAAGGATTAAATTTGTTTTTACAAGTTCGACCAGTGAGGTTCAACCAACCAGTCAGTCAAGTGTGAGGATGGATTTCCCACCGATGATATTGGTTGGTGACAGTTGTGCTAAATGCATCACGAATTGGTAGAAGTAGTTAGAATTCATGCCATTAAATCGGGTCAAGTCCCAGTGGCTGAGTGATTTATACGCTTGCCTTGTAACCGGAAGGTCCTGGGTTTGAACACCAGTGGGTGGTTAGTGCTCAGCAGTTTGTTTCGTTCTTGTCTATGGTTCTGAAACATGGCCAATATGAGTTGAAGACATGAAAAGGTTGACTGTTTTTGATAATAGATGTCTACGATCTCTTTACCACGTTAGGTGGTATAGTAAGGTAAGTAATGTTGACGTTCGGCGTAGAGTGTTGGGCAAAGAGGGAAAATCAATCGACGAGGCTATAAAGTTACATAGACAGAGATGGCTAGGTCACGTGCTGCGCATGCCTAACCATCGCCTCCCCCGACGAAGGGCATTACTAGCTGATATAGGTGGTGCAGGTTGGAAAAGAGTAAATGGTGGCCAAACAAAAACATGGCCTCATCAATCCATGAAATCCTTGACAGTTAAACTGAGTCAATCAGGTAGGGAGATGCAGACTTCCGGGTTGGGGCCCTCGGGACTGACTCTAGGAATCAATGGCTGGAGACAATAGGTGACATGGCTCAGAATATTTGTCAATGGTGCAGATGTATTCAGTCTCAGTAATTTTTGATATTCCTTTCTACCATTACCCATTCTGTTTCACTCTTATACTTGTCAAACTCTATTGATTCTCTTCACTCATCTTCTTGTCTACCTTTGTGTGCTATTTGGAACGTGGCAAGTCAAACCGCCGCACTTCGGTGCCAAGTTCTGTGTTGAATCCAGACATACAGACTGCCGATGATTCCCAAACTAGGCTGATGAAACAGCTGTCCAGTACTCCAGTGCTGGTTTTCAATGGTTCTCTAACTGATATTTATCCGTGGTCAAATTCGTAAATGTCTATTATCAACGCCAATTTCTCTCTTTCAGTGACCATATCTCATAGTCATCATCAAGGAGGATAGAACGAACTATTGTGCAGTACACACACGTCGTTCCAAGTGTTTGAAAATACTTATCAGTTTTTATATAATGACACATCCATTGGCTAGGTGTTACTATAAAATGCTTTTCAGCAAGACTGAACACACTCATCCTAGTAATATATGTGAAAAACTTGGGCACTGTGGCAGTAAGTAATTCTATATTAGTTTGTTTATTAGATGTATCACACACTGAGTGAAACAGTATCACATTTACTGGATCACACAGTTTCGAACACAATTCATTATTGCTGTTCATAATCATATCAATTATAATCATACGACCTGTCCTATGTCAGTGAAAATAGGATTGGTGAAATGTTTAAGTGATAGAGCACAAAAACTAAGAAGTACTAAGGAAAATGTAAGACAGGAAGTGAGGCATATAAGAGGAGAAGCTATGAAACTTAATAATTACCATGATAAATTGGTCAGGAAATATATACGGAAATGTAAAAATAAAATAAATAATAATAGTAGTGATAGTGATAATAATATTAATGACGACGTGCATGTCAAACATGCACAAGACAACATCAACAATAAGGAATCTAAATCATTAGTGGTACTTCTCCACAAAGAAGGAATCTCAGAAATCACCTTATGCAGAATTCTTAACAAAGCAGGAATAAAAGTAGCTGGCATTCAAACCAACCACAAAGTCAATTAGAAACAATCTTTGTCGGTTGAAGGATTCTATGGAGCCAAGACAATTTAGTTCACCTAATACCCTGTTGGAAATATTGTCAGGTTAAATATATAGGTCAAAGTAGTAGAACAGGGACAGTTAGACTAGCAGAGCACAAAAACCTAGCAGCAAAATCTAGATTGGTTGACCCAAATAAGATAAGAAATCTATAGAATAGGATAGCTACAGCACTCATCACATGTAATTACACACAACCATACAATAGGATGGGATAAGATGACAGTTTTAAAATTTAATGTAACAGGGTCGAGGGGGGAGAGAGAGATAACGGAAGCTTTGTTTATCGAATCAACTGCAAATACGTGTAACAGGAATGATTCAACACATGTTCAGTCGGATATCCGGAAAATTCTACTACCCCAACGACGACAAATAGGAGAGGACAAAGAAAACTATAAAACTCAAGTTTCAAAGTCGTATGATTATAATTGATGATATGATTGTGAACAACAATGAATTGTGTTCAAAACATTGTCATCCAGTAAATCATACTGTTTCACTCACTGTGTGATATATCTAATGAACAAACTAACACTCATCCTAGACTTTTGCAAGACCTGTACTATATACAACCTCATTCTGTGGTGCAAACACAGGAGGGTGTAGATATTATAGAGAAGATTTGTAGCTCAGGTGGATGATTTTGATGTGGTTTTGTTCTCTGAGCTGGATGGTTAGTTTGCGAAGCTTTCATCACCTTACTGGGTGACATCATCATCTCTCCTGGTGACCACCAGAAGAGATGATTAATAAACTCGTGGAGAAATCTAAAAACTCACTTCAAATTGAAGTATGCGCTGAAGATGTCACCCAGTAAGGTGATGAAAGCTTCGCAAACTAACCATCCAGCTCAGAGAACAAAACCACATCAAAAACAGGAGGGTGTTCTCCTCCCACCCCGGCTCCTAGATGAACCAACCAACACAATAATACATCCATCCATCGACGACTATGAAAAACAGACTTCGAAGCTTCAAGTTGATTTCAGGTGAAACAGAACAGTTAAGTTGTCAGCGGTGAGGAGAAGCGGGGGTGAAAATTAGGTGCAGTTAGAAATGAAAGCTTAGAGGCTATAAAAAGTGTGAAAAATATCAATAAAATAAATAAATAAATAAGCAATTACTTGAGGGAATTTATTGCAGAAAACAGTTTTCCACATCTCTAGTGGTGATTTCACTGTCAAACATTTTATTTCCATATCAGAACTTGGTGGTACCCCTGTAATTCATGAAAAGAAAAAGGAACACATCTCGACACATATTAGAATACACATTCGATTTGAATAATTTTATAAGACAATATATATTTTTAGTGAAAAGATTATTTTCAATGAATTCGTTATCAATCGTATAAATATATGATTAGGAGTGTTTCTCGTCGGATTTCCGAGAACATCATCCTGCAGAGTGGTTAAGTAAGGGACAAACAAAATCTATTCACAGCGCTATTCTATCTCATCTTGTGGATACAGAACACAAAACTGATGGTAAACAGGCAGCTTTCAAAGTCATTTACGGCAAACCAACAAAACTTGACTCCGGTTTAAGAGCTCGATTACTAAATATTGCTGAGGCTGACTGTTGGGATCCACATTAAGAAGTCTAATATATGTGTTCAAAAGAAGAAGCTAGTTGATTCAGACATTGTCCTTACCGCTTGGCCATCTAGGTTTGAATGATCCTCAGTTTTTTGTAGAAATTTCCTTAATTTTAGTTGATATTCTATGTGCTATTATATTTTTATTATTATAATTTATGCATCTTTAATGAACTGTGGTAATTCCATTGTGATCTTACTTAACAAGTCGATATTATTCAATAGAACACTAATAATATTGACTACTAATCTAGAATATTCTATGTATATAAACACATATATATGTGATTGTAGAGCCAGAAGGAGAGGAAATTATCGAAATTGATATTACTAGCTTAATTGTTTGGCTTTTTATAGATGCCTGAATGAATATTTTCGTTATATTAAAATATGCGATTGTTAAGAAATCGTATTCTACAGCCAATGAATACTTTCCACACGGATATGAAAGCCCATTCCAGCATGTTAGATGGAAGCTTTGATTGGCCTAGGTTTCGTGCTAGTTTGTACTCAGCAGTCAGAAAGTTTTATCTGGAACCTTGAAAGAACTCATGTCTCTTCTGAGATTCGAAACTTTGTCACCCACTGAGTGCTGAAGTCAGAGACGTTACCACTGAGAAGCTATTCGGGTTGACTAGCGTTTGACTTCCTGTAGGACTGTATCGGGTACTTTGATTGGAAAATAGTTAGTAACTAGTGTAGTGTGTCTACTCCACTTTTTGGTACAGACTGAATTCTACCAATCAATTGCTAACTAGCACAAAACCTGACTTTAAGGCTTCCTGTCGATTACCTCCAACCATCTAATACCCACATTTCACAGTGCACCATAATGGGGGCCACCTAGTGGTATGGTGGCCACATTACAAACTTGAATGGTATAATTCAGTCTGCATCAAACGAAGGACTAGAGACATTACCCTAGTCATTAACTACTGTCCAGTCAAAACATTCCAACATGATTTCACAAGGGAATAGGAAAAGAATGTGAGAAGCTCTATCCTGGAACACTTGATCAACTTCGTCACTCAACCTACCCTCAAAATGATTCTAAGATCATCTATCAGCTTCATGGCAACTTGCCATGTTTTCTTCGTTTTGAACGTTAAAGAAAATGGAGGTCTTGACTATTCATAAATGTAAGCCAAACATTTTTGTGTTTACAAAAAGAAGTAGGTATAGTAGCTATTTCTACCTTGACCGTAGAATAGAAAAGAGCGGGAAGGTGGCAGTTTACTCATCATTTTGATTCGACTTTTAAAATAAGTGAAGTGATCAACACGCTAAGTGACCACTTCACTTTGGTTTTTTAACATTATTTCGAATGAGAGTTAATTTGTAAGGTCAGCTATGGCATACTGGTAAAACTCTTCAGTAGAACTCACCCACCAGGTTTCGAATGCAGAACCTTCAGTTTACAAGTTAAGCTCGTAGCCTATTGCTAGCCTATGAATTCTAACTTCTACTAAGTGGGGATTATAGCACTAGCACCAGTCATTACCATAGGTGACTATTTGCCCTTACTCCTGACATTGACGGACCACACTTACGGTGATGACTTCTCACTAGAACTTCAGTCAACTTCTTTCTGCGGGTAGTTAATCAACAGTGAGTGTCAAATCAATTTTTGGGAGTTAGTTTGTCGTGGGGATTTGATTTATTTCAGGTTTTGTGACAGACTGATATTTTTAAGTGTTGGTTTGTAAGGATTAGTTTTGTTTTTACAGGTTTGACCACGGATTGATATCAGTGAGAGAACTACTGGAGAACTAGAACTGGAGTACTGGACAGCTGTTTCTCCAGCCTAGTTTGGGTAATCATTGGAAGTACGGACCCACTGCCATTGTTTGAATTTAAGACCTTCCAGTTACAAGGCAAGCTAGCCTGTATACCATTCAGCTACAGGGACCAGATTCAGTGGCTAGCCCATGCATGAATTCTAACTACTTCTACAAATTCGTGATTTAGTGTGACCATCACTCAGTGTCTTCGGTGGGACATCCATCCTCGCACACTTGACTGGATGGACCCGACTGCTGGTAACGACTTCTCACTAGAACTCCAGGAAACTCCGTCCTGTAGCAAATCACTAGAGAGCATCAGATCAATTTTCAAAAGTTGGTTTACAATTTTATTACTATTTATTTAAACGCATAAAACTTGGTACAGTATGGCACCAAGAAGGATGCGCCACACAGTAATAGTAAAACAACATAGATCAAAAGAAAAATATATATAAGTAGAGAACGGATAAAGAACTTCATCTTGAAGGAAAACAGTCATTCTTAACAAGTTCAAACAGTATTCGTTAACTATCATCGGGAAGGGAAGAAAGAAGGAAATCGCAACACGTGCAATTACACGCGATAAGTTTGTTGCTTCATTTAATTCATTGTGTGAGGGCTGAGATACTGCCCAGGTGCCCAGACCGAAGCAGGTGGTTTTATTAAGGGATCACCCCCCCCGAGCCTTTGATTTGGAGTCTAATCCTCAAGGCAGTGGAGCAGCGTCAGGAGCTGCATTCCCATGGTTTCCGGTGACCCATATGGGTTCATACGCCATTTTATCCGATTGGATACTGGAGCCCATGTACCCCATGGTAGCTGCTTTTAGTTTAACCTCTATCCAAACAACCTTCCTGACATGTTAGGACCTGCAGAGGGACAGAGTCCCAGTCAGTTTAGCATGTTGGGTTATTACGGTATTCAAGCCCGACCACCACGACAGGGTAGCAGTTATCGGCTGGGATTAGATTTGTTTTTACGAGTCTAATCACAGATTGATATCAGTTAGAGAATCTCTGAAAACCACTGGGTGCGTATTGAAGATGATTCCCAAACTAGGATAAAACAACTGTCCTTGTACTCCCTAGATGGCTTTCAATGGTTTTCAAAATGATATCACTGAGTGATAAAACTTGTAATAAATCCAATCTCCCTACAAAAAAGAGAGAATTATATCAGTCATGTGTACAATTAGGTTATCAAGTGAAGTGTCTCACCATGACGGTGCACTTCGAATTGGTGTTTTTAGATTTTTGGAGGTGATTGGCCCGAGGTCATTGATCTAGGCTTCATGCTGTTTGGTACTGATGAAAACAGACACGCGCATTCGAATCTCAAAGGGGATATGAGTTCTGTCAAAGTTACAGATACGCCTTGATGATAAATACTGAAAATTACGAAACCTAGATCAAGGGTTCCTTGAAGATTCTATCCCTTCTGTTTCCTATTCATTTGATTTTCCCCATATAAACCTTTAAACCAACTCGCACTCAACTCATCGTTTCCTTTTTTGGTTGTATTCAACGATCTGAGTGATATGCCACGTCAGTCAACCGTCTTCTTAGCTCCTATATCCAATCCATCTCAATTTCTTTGTGAATATTTTCCGGGTTGTTTAATAGGTTGTTTCAGTTAGTTCGCTGCCTGATAGAATTACGTGTTTAATTGAATTTTAGATTTTCCTGTCGATTGATTAGAATGAAGTTCTGGTGCATAGGATGGGGCTCTCGTGGCCCAAGTGGTCATGTGGGTAACGCTTTGACGCTTGAAACTATGAGCACTGGGTTTGAGCCTTGGTGATGGGAACATCATCACTCGCTCACTGTGGAATGCAAGTACATCTGATAGGTGACGAGTCCCAAATTGGGAAGAAATGCGCGTTATCCTAGATTCCACACTGCTAGTCACCATTCACCAATTAGAATTCCTTGTTATTTATTCTTTCTAGTCGGCAGACCATTTGATCTTCTGTATCAGCACGTACTCATTAAGCAGAAGGAGCAAAAACTCACTGAAATCACAATTTTCAGCTATTAGTTTTTGTAGGGATATTTTGTTTGATTGGTTGGAGGAGGATTTCACCATGGGCTGACATCTGTTAGAGAACCATTAGAAATTCATGGGCCATTGGATCGAGTTCCAGTGTCTTAATGGTCTACAAGCTCGCTAGCTTTGTAACCAGAAGGTCCTGGGTTTGAATCCTGGCGGCGATGGGTGAGTACTGTTGAAGAGTCCCAAACTAGGGCGAAATCACAATTGTTCACTCTCTTTAATCACTTTTATTTTTAATAAATTATTGAGGGATATTTAATTGAACTTATACTATTAAGTGGCCATCTTTAGTCGTTTGAAGTGTCTGAAGCTTGTATCATTACTTAGCTTTCGGCAATTCACAGGAATAAGAATATGCAGTAGAAGTTATGATGTGGTGTGTGCTGCTGACAACATTTTTCAGTAGTATATAGATACTCACAGATAAATTTGGCTAAAAATTGAAAACATCATTTTAAGTCAATGTCTACAGAAGAGGTAATAGTTTTTATTCTCCAAATCTGGATTTAGCTTATGTTGTGGTTGGGAAATAATCACTTTGGCCAACTTTTCATCTGAAGGTTTGACCTTGGGCCAAATACCAACCAATCAGAACAATTTATTGTTCGCTGACCTAGCCGACTATATTTAATAATGGCCAAAAGTGTATAAATATGGTGCATTTTTCCTCATTTAGTATAGCCCGTTACCAATTATTTTCTGTTCTTCCGTCACACTACTACTATTACTATAACGACAGAAGACAAGGGCCAGACAACAGGTCGTCTGTTGAGAAAATCAAGAGATATTCATAGATTTCTATGTACATCATTATTAGCGTTGTTATTAGCAAAGAAGCGACCTCTTCTGATTGGTCGTTTATTTGCTGAATGGGCGAAGTTAAACTTTCAACACCACTAACTACCAATTAGCGAATTATCCAATGAGATTCACGAACGATGTCGAATAATTCAATGAGATTCACGAACGTAGTTCAGTGTTGTAGAGCGCTTGATTCATTTCTAATGCGTGACCTTACAAGGTCATGGTTGCAATTCGAGGAGGACAGTGTGTCCAGTATTGCCTGGATTTAGGGTTGCTCCGGAAGGAGCGAACTTGTTCTTGTGTTGGTATCATGACTTTAAAAAGCTATAGCAGATCAACTGATAAGTTTGTTCATCGTTGTGCTATATGTTTGAAGCGTGCTAACATTACAGACGGTAAGCTGATAATTTTAATATTTCGTAGGAACTTTTTTTCGCTAGGTCGCATATCTCCCTAACCCAGATTTTGTATACCTGCAACTACTGGATGTTGAAACAGCCGGTGAGAGCAGCAGCTGCCGAGACTGAGAATAGTCTCATCTCAACAGTTTAATGGTACCAGCATTGCAGAGATATTGCTTCGTATAAAATAGAGAAAATCACTCGTTTGCTGTGTGGATCCCGTTACGAGGACTCATGCGAATTCCACTGAAGGTTTTTGGGGCCGCTTGAAGAACAAGATAAGGGCTATAAATGGATCTCAAAAGGATCTCATTTATAGCCATTCAGATGATTAAAAGTACAGGATGTGGTGTGACTTCGCCATTGACAGTTACATGCTAAACTGGGAAATGTTTCTCTCACATGTTCGAGAAAGATACCCCTTGTAACTGTCTCATCCTTTTTTATGCTTCTTTTCTATAAATATACGTTTCCATTCATCATATATACCTATTTAATGTGATTGGTCCGTTTGAGGTCGTTTGATGATTGGTTGTTAGTGGTGTCGAAAGTTTAACTTTTCCGCTGAATGTTATTCTGTACTGCTTGTGACCGTTTCTCAGAAAGTTAAGCCATATGTCTGAGAATCGTATTTGCACACACATTAAGTCTGCTGTGATTAGTTGGTGAGTTCCTCAAGGTTAGGCTTTGTTCTTCTTTCTTTTCTCATGACCTTCGATTCAGGACGTAGACATTGATGTAAATTGTTGCCTACAATTTCGGCTTACAGACAACTCTCACCACACTACTACCACGTACTACTTAATGAGTTCCGCTAAATCAGTTATTATTATTATTCCCTGGGGTTCCGAGTGGAACATAGGGCCGGCTTCAACAAAACATCTCCACTTTATTATATTTTCTATCATCCACTTCAGATGGCTAGCTACAAGATTCTCCATAATCTCTCATCTATTCCTCCACAAATGATCTCCTCCATATCACCTTCGTACTAACTATCCACTCGTAGCTTCCTTCCCATTGGGATTCCATTCGAGCGATGGCCTGCATTGAGCGCCATGTCATTCGACGACCTACCCAACGTATGCCAAACTAATCCACCTCCATTTTTTCCTACATATTTGTTGAGCGATTGTCTCTTGCTTGTTGGTTTGTTCTCAGCTAGAGTTTTTGACCCGAATAGAAGAAGTGACTGATTTCCACGTTTGTGTTAAAAATCCGAATCTTGTTTTTTATGAAAACTCTTTCTTCATAAACTGATTTCAGGTTGATGAAGGCGTATCATACCTTTCCGATTCTGACTGGCTGGCTGGCTAGCTGGTTGGCCAGATTTGACATCTTCATCCGTTCCACTGGACTGTGGTTGAAACCATCCTTCCTAGCCAGATAAATGAAGGAAGGGATCTCTATCAAATCTCTCCCAATGATGGTGATCGGTGTTGTTCTGTCTGTCTGTCTGTTTTCGACATAGAACTTTGCACAAATGTGCGGAAGTTCAAGTCGCCACATTCCGTGTAGCACGCGAAGCAAGAGAAGAAAGTACAAGAAAAGCATAATAGAAACAGTGAGCAGAGGTGTGAGACAAAGGAGTAATAAAGAAATACAAAACAGTTTCATTGGAGATCATAAGTCACAGGGAGTGGATGCATCTGCGCCACTGAGAACGATTTTGAGCCATGTCACCAATTGTTTCCAACCATAGATTTTTACCGTCCCGAGGACCCCAGCCTGGAAGTCTACACCTTCCTACGTGGCTTAGACCAACTGTTGTGGATTTCATTGACTGATGCCAAGTTTTTGTTTGACCGCCGCTAGCTTTTTTCCAGCCTGACCCTATATCCGCTAACATTGCTCGTCGAGGGAGGCGATGGCTTGGCATACGTAACACATGTCCTAACCATCTCAGTCTTTGTAGCTTCACGACTTCGTCGATTGATTTCCCCTGTTTACCTAGAACTCTACGCCTAACCTCAATGTTGCTCACCTTATTATGCCACTTTACACGGGAAATAGAACGCAGGCACCTATGATCAAAGACAGCTAGTCTTTTCATGTCTTCCACTCTCAGTGGCCAGGTCTCACAACCATAAAGGAGGACGGAGCGGACTGATGAGCAGTACACCCGCCCTTTGGTCGATAGTCGAACATCTCGTCTACGCCAGAGTCGGCGTAAACTAACAAATGCGAAACGAGCCCCTTGTATTCGTGCTGAGATTTCGTCAGAGATCAGCCCGTTGGGGCTGATGGTACTTCCCAAATAAGTGAAGCGGTCAACGTGCTCTACCACTTCACTTCCTATTTTTAAACTAGGCGTCGATGTAGTCCAGTCCTGTAACATCATCTTGCATTTGGCGGGAGCGAATCGCATGCCAAACATTCGTAGATTGCGGCTCAAGGTGTTTAGAAGACTCTGCATTTCGTCAGCGTCTTCGCCTAGAAGGACTATATCGTCTGCATATTCCAAGTCAACGAGATTATTCCCCGGTAGCAAGTCAATCCCTGAGTCGCTGAAGTCACCTAGGGTTAAGTCCATTAACACATCTATGATGAAGTTGAATAGAAAAGGAGATAATGGGCATCCTTGACGGACACCACTGGTCGTCATCAGTTCAGATGACAGCTCGCCGTAAGCCCTCACCTGGCTGTATGAGTACGAGTAGAGTGCCTTAATCAGTGCAATATATTTTCTCGGAATTCCCTTTACAGCCAAGCATCTCCAGAGAACTTCCCGATCGACAGAGTCGAATGCTGCCTTTAGGTCAAGAAATATAATGACTGTTGGACGCCGGTAGGAATGCCTATGTTCTAGAATCTGTCGGAGGGTGAAGATATGATCAATACACCCTCTTCCTGGTCTAAAGCCTGCCTGGCTCTCTCGTGTTTGTGCTTCCCGAGCACCACTCAGTCTACGCATGATTATTGAGCCTAAGACTTTAGATACTATATTAGTCAAGCTAATCCCTCTGTGATTATCACAGGAAGACTTGTCTCCCTTCTTGTATATGGGGATAATCAGTGACTTACACCAACCCGATGGGACTTCTTCTGATTCCCAGACGCTGCCTAGTACCTCAGTTAATCCGGACAGTAAGCTGTCTCCACCGTACTTAAATACCTCTGGAGTCATTCCATCAGGTCCCGCTGCTTTGCCTAGTTTCAGATTGGTGACAGCTTTAGTAACCTCAGTTAGTGACGGAGGACCTGTGTCTATATCCCATTCAGGGAGGTGTTGGATGCTCGGAAGGTTGAGCGTGGCTGTGGGCAAATTAAACTGCTCCTCATAATGCTCTTTCCAACGATCCAGTCGTCTATCCTGGAGCTAATTATAGTGCCATTTTTTTCCGAGATTGTCTCACTGATGATTTGTCTTCTCCCACCCGTTTCCCTGATGAGTCCAAAGAGTTGCCTGGTGTTGCCTATCCTCAAAGCTTTCTCCATCTCTTTGGCTTTTGTCGCCCACCACTGTTCACGGTCCTTGCGGAGACTTTTCGTAAGTTTCCTCTTGTGCAGCTTTCGCTCCTCATTGAATTCGGAGCTCGCCGGAATAAGTCTTCTAGCATCTATCAGTTCGGATGAGGCGGTGGAGATCCAGTGGTTTTTACTCACCTTTGGGTTTACCTTATTCACAGCTTTTACAGCTGTATCTATGGCTGCCTGGATATTTTTCCAAGCTTCTTCAGGGTGAGCACAGCTGTCGAACACAGATATGTGTTTAGCTAGTTCTTCCTCAAATACGGATTTAGTTTCCTGATCGAGCTGGGGACGTGATGGTTTTACCGCCAGCTGTTTCCTACGTCCGTTCAGTCGTAAGCACACCCGAGCGCGGACCAGTGCATGGTCGGTATCTACGCACGTGTTCCAGAAGGAGCGACAATCTCCTACCGACCCACGCCAACGATAGCTTATTGCTATGTGGTCTATTTGTGTCCAGCGTTGGTTTGATGAAGGGGGTCTCCAAGTCAAACAGTGTCTCTCCTTGTGTTTGAAGTTAGTGCTTACAAGAAACAAATGATTATCAGAGCAGAACTGTAGGAGACGGTCACCGTTGTCGGTTCGCTGGCACGGAACTCCATAGGTGCCACCGACATCCTTCTCAGATTGACACAATTTCCCTACTTGAGCGTTAAAGTCACCAGCTAGAACGACTATGTCTGAGCGTTTAGCCTTTCCACCAAACTAGACAGCTTTTGGTAGAACTCATCCTTCGTTTCATCTGAACTGCAGTCAGTGGGGGCGTAGGCGGAGATTACGAAAAGGCATCGGCGAGTAGTGCAGTCCTTCCTCCTTCTTACTGATCCGTTCAGGCGGACAGCACACATTCGGCTATCTACCGGGATCCAGTCAAGCAATGTCTTTTCTGCCCTAGTACTCAAAGCTATCCCTACGCCAGCTAATCCTCGTGAACTAGCTGTGGCATCTCCTGACACCCTCAAGGTGAATTTTGCAGATTCAACCTGTTGGCCAGGTGGGGTTAGGTGAATAACCACACTTGGGTCTTGTATGCGTGTTTCTGAAACACAGCATACATCAATGGCTCGTGATGCCAGGGTCTTGGCTAGTGATGCTTGTTGTCCTATTTGGCAAAGTGTCCTAACATTAAGAGCTCCTATATGAAATTGGTGGCGCGGCTTTAAGAGGCTGTCGGTGGTGGTTTTTTGGCTTCCATCGTTTTTAGTGGACGCAGAGTGGAGAGGAAGTGGAGAGCTATCAAGTCGAGGAGTTGCATCAGTGGAAGGAAGGCAAGATGATAGAGATGAAGATGAAGACAAAGATGAGTGAGTAATAGAGAGGTTTCGTGTGCATTTCGGATTGTGAGGGCGATTGTTACTTCCCGGCTGCCCACACCGTGGAAGTTGGTTGCGTGACCGCAGAGCCCAGGGGACAACTGCTTGAGGCCGGTCACACGCGGCCTGTTTTTGTTTGTTCTTTTTTTTTGGTGTGTCTCAGTAGCATATTTATCACTCCTGCCCTGTGACACGGCAGCAGGAAGCGCGGTCGTTGTTAATCCGGGCCACGGCCGATCCGGCATGAAATTTTGTAATTTTGTATTGGACATGATGTTGGATTGGGTAGCTGCTTTTTGTTTAACCGCTATCCAAACAACCTGCCTGGCATGGTAGAACCTCAAGAGACATAAGTCTCAGCCAGTATAGCTTGATTAGGTCATTGCGGTGTTCAAGCCCGACCACCACGTCAAGGTAGCAGCTTTCCGTCGGTGTTGTTGGTGTTGGTTGGTCATCTTCATGATGTCCGTCTTCTCCATGTCCATTTGGATTCCTGTTTTCCCTGGCTGTTGTTGTTGGTTTTCACTTGCAAGTCATCGAGTTCGAGCATAAATCATCTGTGAAATCCACATCTCCTAGAGTCTTCTTATTCTTCCAGTGTATTCCTGTCTTTTCAGTCCCTGTGCACAGTCTGACGCATACTCCAGTCCACCACAATCACGAATATCACCAGTGATAGTGGACAGCCAGCTTGTCTTACTCCTGTATTCACATTGAACACCTCACCGAGTTTTCAGTTGTGGATCGCCTGACATATGGTATTGTCATATAACCAGCTGTGACTAAATGAGGTTGATAAAGATTTGGACACTGCACGCCATAGTGTTTAATTAGTTTCCAAACTACTTCGGGGTCAGAACCATCTGTCGAAGGCCTTTTCGAAGTCGATGACGTTGAGGTGGAGGTGAGAGTTGACTGCCACTTTATTCTTTGTTCTGTGATGATGATGATGCGTAGAGTTGCAATCTGAACAGCACATGTGTTATGTACTCGTCGCTAAATTATTGTTATGGACTGGTCGAGAAACTAATAGTCCTGACGCGAGAAGGCGGAAATCAGAAGACCACTAGGTTTGCGATGATACTTCTATTGTCCATACACAAGGAGACGAAAATGAAATGGTCTCACACCAAAGTGATAAGTAAGTAAAGTAGTTGTAAAGTAAAGTAGTTCACACAAATTGTGAATGCGAATATATATAAATAATTCAGACAGCGTGGGAAAAATCATTAGACAGTCTTAACATGAATGGCTAATTATAATGAAGTATCGATCCATATATACATAGCGAATATAGCAGACATGTCAACAACCACCATATATGGATATATGTCACCAAGCAACGGACTGTCAACAAACACTCATATTATATATAATATAATATAAGGAGAATACACATTATTAAAGGAGACAAGTCCATACAAGTGAAGTGGTCACAGACTAACCGAGCAAACAGAAAGAGAGACCAACATGCACACACACACATAAATATATATATGTGGATACATATCAACATGACTTACCTTCCCTGAATCCAGCTTGCTCAAATCAAATTTAGACAGCATTTTGTGATGCATTCGCCAAGATGTTAGCTCATATTGAAGCACTAGCTGACTTAACATTCACGTTGAAAATCCGAATCTCGTTATTTACGCTGTCTGAGTGTTAAAGATTTCCAGATTGCCTTTAGAGTGATGGAGGTCTGTCTCGACTTTCCGATTCTGCTTTCCACTGACATCCTCACCCGTCTCGTTGGCTGTAGTTGAAACAATGCTGCAGCCTAGATAAGTGGTGGAATTGACCACTTTCAAGTTTCTTCCGTTGATTGTGATTGGTGCTGGTTGTTGTTGTTGTTGTCGCTGTTGGTTAGCTGTCTGTCTTCATGACCTCCATCTTCCCTATGTCCATTTGAAGTCCTGCTCTTGTTGCTTCTTCTGCTAATTATTCGATTTTTTCCTGGAGGTCACAGAGTTTGTATAGCAAGAGATATAATTTTTCTGCAAGATCCTACTTAATCTTCTAAAGTCCTTTATCTTATCTGTCTAAGATGTCCCTGTTTTCTAGCATTGTGGAGTTGTTATTACACCTGTTGAACAAATTTGATGAAGGTTCGTGACAATACAGTCTATGATCCTGAAGAAGTTTCCAAATAACTTCACGATCAATGCTGTCGAAGACAATTTTCATCAAAATTAATCACTTAGAGGTAGAGAATTGACCGCCATTCTATTCTTTCTGCTCAATTAAGATTCGCTTCGTCTGGTAGCTGTCTAGTTTCTTTAATTCCTTTACGTTCCCAGTGGAACATAGGGCGGCACCTTCAAGCTAGAGCCAGCTTCAAGTTTTTGTAGCAATGGTGATTATTTTTACAGGATGGGGTTGCTAGCCTCATGCCAAGCCAAAACTTCCCTCTCCACTAGTCTTACTACTGACTTAGCGAGGTAAAGGAGTACATCTGTGGCCGGGGATTGAATCCCGGACCACCCACGTGGTCGCTGAGCACTTTACCGCTGTGCCACTGACTCACAGCTGTCTGGTATAGTGGCTGTCTAATTACATCGGAGTAGCTCAATGGCATATAAACTCTCCTTGCAACCTAAAGGTTCCAGATTCATCCGAGTGTCCTGTTGAAAAGTCCCAGAGAGGGCCGAAACAATCATCTGGGTAATTCTCTCATTGAAATCACTTTGTGATTATTCTTGACAATTTATTTTATTGAAAAATTTAAAAAGAAACACAGACGATAACGTGAAAACTATATTTATCATCCACTTACACTTGTTTCCATGCTGAATACATGATGTTGTATCATATATACTTCATACGATGTAGTGAGTGATTGATTTTCTACGCTAAAGCATCAAATAGGCAGCAAGTGTAGTAATATACTATAAATAAAATTCCCTAAGTTTTATTGATTGTCATTATTTAAATTTATCGATTTTTAATACTGATTTAATAGTTTCACACACACTGTATATATACTGACAAGATTCATAGGTAGTCAGTACACTGAC
Source organism: Trichobilharzia regenti (assembly GCA_944472135.2). NCBI lineage: Eukaryota > Metazoa > Platyhelminthes > Trematoda > Strigeidida > Schistosomatidae > Trichobilharzia > Trichobilharzia regenti. The sequence goes on from OX235263.1 coordinate 7,697,564, forward strand.
GCAGATGGATACGAAGTAGACAAAAATGAAGACAGCATTTCGAGGCAGTGGCTACAGAAGCAGAAGTGTTTATACCTCAAATGTCAATTTAGTTTACGTTGTGGTCAGGAAATAATTTCATTGGACAACTTCTCATCCATCATATCGAAAGAAAGTAATCAGAGAGATCAAATTGAACAATTTGACGGGAAGATAACACTAAGTGCAAGAAGATTATCAGTCCTGAATTATTTGAACAAATACGATCCTCAGATCCTGTATTTCCCCGATAATATGATCTACCGAAAATGCACAAAGAGAATGTACCACTACGTCCAATTTTGAATATGACAAATTTATCACATCATGCTACTGCCAAATGGCTCGAAGACATCCTCCTACCTATCAGAAATAATCTCAGATTTGATTGAATTCGTCCATTCAACAAGTGATGGTAATGAATCCGGGAAGAAAATGACATCAGTGAATGTTACCTCTCTTTTCACTAACGTTCTGATCCACTGCGTTGGTGATTCCTCAATACATCCCCGAACTTTGTATATACAGAAAATGTTTATCCAGTCTCTTGTTCTACCATACATAGTCTCAACCTCTTCACTAGCCGTTCCCTGTAAAAAATTTTAATTTTTTTAAATTTTAAATTTTACTTTTAGTTTGCTTTTACTTTAATAATTAGTTCACTATTATCACTCTCTCATAGGTTCCTTTTGTGCATTTCCACACCCTCTTTACGCTTGTTAAATCGACACTCAACTATCGCCTTTCTTCTTCTCACTGTCAATAGCAATTTAAACCTTTTCAAATTTCTAATCCTTCCTTTTTCCTTTGTGTCGTCGAGTACCATGTAATTTGCAAATTTTATTTTTACTTTTGAAGCCACTTCTGAGTGGTTATATCATTTATGTCACCCCCCCTATTACTCAATAATAGATCAGACAGTAGTCAACTGAAATGTGCTTGTTTGCATCGATCAGCCAGTGATCAGTGTACTTGACTTCATTCCAGGTAGGATTTTCGCTCGCCTAATAATGAGAAGACTTGCAGGTACTGAATTCCAAATATCATCTCATGAACAGAAGTTTCGTCTTATTGAAGCTGGCATGATGCAGTTAGCACGCCATCTCCCTTGTCGCCAAGTTCATGCACTGCTTTCAGGCTGTCAGAGATTTCGATGCAGTACATTGTCCTTGTTTCAATGTGAGCCTGATAGTTCTTCATTTGTGAGCCAATTACCCGCGTAAGGACAATTCTTCGCTTTCCACTTGATTTGTTGAAAGTGTACTACAGTCTGCTGGTCAATTTCAAAGGCAAACCTTTCCAAAAGCGCTATATTCACAAGTGACAATTGCACCATGTCCAGGTGACAAGACGTAGCTATCGGATTGCAGACAGTTGTGCGGAGTGTTTTCAGTATCAACTTCAAGGGTTATACGTAAAATAGATTGGTCTGGTATGATGACCAACTGCCTTTCTGGCATAGTCGAACACTGATACAGACCAGGAATCAGTGAATTGTGAGACATGTTTCATGAGTGAAAAGTAACCAAGCGTCTTATTAACAGTGAGTGAATAACCTTCTCCCAGATCAGCGTAATTCTCTGCACTTCTCACACACACACACATTAGAATTATTGTGTGACCAATCATTTCTCATATTGTGAGCCGACCTTTTTGTTGTAAACATGTATACATATCATTTATCCTTCGCCTAATAAATATATAGTACAGTACAGTATCTTAAAGTCACAGACGTGCTTTTGTCTTTTGATATTTGCGTGGTTCAGTGAATCGGAAGGTGCAGCGGATAAGTAGGCAATATTAGGGTACCAGTCGAGTTCATTATCATGATTGCCATGGCACTGTACGCCATAGTGTTGAAGTAGTTTCCAAATTACGTCTCGGACAAAACTGTCTGTTGAAGGTCTTTTCGAAGTCGATGGATTTGAGGCAGAGATTTGACTGCCGTTCTATGCTTTGTTCTGTGATGACAATGCGTAGAGTTGCAATTTGATCTTCGCTTGATTTGCTTTTCCTGAATGCAGCTTGTTCTGGTTGGTCGGTCGGTCGGTCGGAGTTCTGTATCCAGTGCATCTTTTATCCCCTCCGGGATGATGCGACAAAGTATTTTACTTGGTGTAGACAGGAGCATTATTTACCGTCAGTCAGTTCTCTCAAAGTCGCCTTTCATTGGTAGCTTGACAAGGTAGCCACCCTTTCTTCTAATTGGTAGGCACCTTTCCTTACTTCCAAAACTTTGGCAATAATGCCGTCAGAACACCCACCATAGTCTTTGGGTTCGTTTTCAATGCATCAGGGGGATTCCATGTGGCTCTGCTACCTTCCCGGCTGTCATTCAATAGCTTGATCTTCATCTCAATAGTAGTGATAATATATAGTCGGCGTTATATTATAATCAGACCGCATGTAACGGCATCACACCTAGAGAAAGAATCCATGTCTGCCAATCAAATTTTATCCAGTCACTGAAGCTATGGCAATCGATATGTTAAATCCTGAAACCTATGAACACAGAAAATGCATATTACGTCTGTGAACCTACAAAGGGCCCAATTTGTCGTAAAACATTTGATACATGATTTTTGTTCATGCTATTTAAAAACATTTTTTAAATTATTTTTCCCCTTTCCGACTACTACATTTCTACTCTTTATGACACTGATCTCAACTTGATCTTCTTTCAGTTTTAGTTGAGTCTCACTCACTATTGTCAATTAATTATGTTACGTCATTCAATTTATTATTATATTATTATTGTTCCCTTGGGTTCCTAGTGGAACATAGGGCGGGCTTCAACTGCACGTCTCCACTTGCCAATTCTGTCTTCCTTCTGCTGTACTTTTCACCCGCATCCATCCATGTTAGTCCATACTCTTTCAACTCCTCCTCCTCCTCTTCACACGATCACCTCCATGTCACCCTTCCACCGACGTCCCACTCGCCGCGTGCTTCCCTTTCGGCCTGGTTCCACTCGAGCAATGGCCTGACGCGCGCGATGTCACTCAGCGGTCTCCTCAGTGAGCGAGTGTCTAATCCATCTCCACTTTCTCCTGCATATTTGTTGTTTGGTTCTTGTTTCGTTTGTTTGTTCCCATAGCTTCCCATAGTTGGTGATTCTTTCCGGCCCGGCTCGGCCCGACCCGACCATCTGATCTTCAGTATAGATCCAGAGAAGACAGTTGTTGGTAGATATAGGTTAGGTCTGCAACAGGCTGTTGGAAATATTCTTTGTGACCCGCCCGCCAAGTTTTTGATCCGATCTGTATAGAAGAACTGACTGACTTGACGTTGTTTGTATTGAAAATCGGACTGACGGAATTTTGTTGTTGATTCTGGCTGGCTGAGTGACGAAGATTTCTAGATCGGTTTCAGGGTTGATGGATGTGTGTGTTTCTCGCCTTCCCGATTCTCACTCGATTTGACACCCTCGTCCGTTCCGACATCCTGTAGTTGAGACAATGCTCCCTAGATAAGTGAATGTATGAAGTGACTTCTTTCAAATCCCTGCCGTTGATGGTGATTGACGTTGGATGTTGTTGTTGTTGGTCGGTTGGTTATTTTCATAACCTCCGTCTTGTCTATGTTCACCTGGAGTCCTGTCTTCGCCGACTGCTTCTTCGATCAGGTTGTCGGTTTTCGCTTGTAATTTTCAATTTTAATTTTTTCAATTTACTTAGTCAATTTTATTCTAGTTGCAATCTGACTGATACTTTTCGCATGACGTAATTGTTATCTAAAACTTACAATTTTAACGACACACATCTTTGTGAACTGTTTTTGTTGTTGCCGTGAGAAGTACTGAAAATTCCCGTTAATTATTTGAAGGATTTCATCATGAGCTGACATCAGTCAGAGAACCATCGGAAAACCAGCTAGGGAGTACGGCTAGACAGCTGTTTCGTCAGACCAGCGTGGGACTCCTCGTCAGTACGCACCCACCCGCCGCCACAGAGGTCCGAACCCATGGCCCTCTGATTACAAAGCGAGCCATCTCGTTGACCATTAAGCCCCTGAGATCTGATTCAATGGCTAGCCCATGAATTCTAACTTCTGCCAGACAATTCATGACCCAGCGTGACCATTTCGCAATGTCTTCTTCGAAGAGTTACTGCGTCATCTTCAACCTGCTGCATCCTACTGGTCATGGCTTCCCACTAGAACCTTAGGTAACTACTACCTACGTGAATAGGGCCAGTCACTAGTGAACAACCCAGGTGAGTGCGTACTGCTGCAGAGTCCCACACTAGGCCGACGAAACATCTGTCCAGTACTCCCAGTGCTGGTTTTCCAATGGTTCTCTAACTTATGTCGGCTCATGATGGGATCCTCCTCCAGCAAATATAATTACAATTGCATAGCTTATGAAAATAAAAAAAATGGATACGTTCTACTGAAGCCTCATGTTCCATTCGGGATCCAAGGCAATGGATATAACAAAAAGTTACAGAACCTAAATTATATCAGGCAAGTATCGATATATGTACTGTGGATTTTGAAGAATAAAGGTTGTTACTGCTGTGGTTGTCGGAATTAAATCTGACTTCTGTGTGTCGACCTCAGTGTAGGAGGATATTTCCAAGCAATTAGTTGGCTACAGTATCGTGACTGACATGTGTTGTTGAAGTCCCAGCCGTATGTTCCACTCGAAACTCAAGGGAATAATGATAATTTCGCTCTATACAGAGATACCGAATTCCAAATAAAAATATTCCTTTACCAAGTTTCTGGACATCTACCGTTACCATTACTCTTTCCGTTCTGAGTGGAACATTATGGGTTCAAGCTTGGGCTTTTTCACTAGCAGTGGTATTTATTTTTTCGGGGATGATATTCTTAGCCCCATGCCCACTTTTATGTCTTTAATGGTCTTTCTACCGGCTAAGTGAAGATTAGAGGTCTGTTGGCGGGGCCTGTCGAATCCTAGGGAACATGCGTCGTTGACAGCCATTTACTAGTTGATATGAATGTCATTTTGTGGTGAGAGCTGGCTGCTAATCAAAATTGGTAGACAGTAATTTACGTCAATGTTTACGTCCCCAATATTGGTCATGAGAAAAGAACAAAAACAGGGACTGACTCAACAATCAATCACAGCAGACTTTGTTTACGTAGGCGGATACAATTAGCAGATAGATGAACTGACCTTCAAGAAACAACCACAAAGAGATGAAAGATTAACTTTTAGTGAGAAACAACCAATAAGAAGATTGTGTTTGTTTGCTTACAATAATCTATAATAATGTACATTGTTGATTTCGTAAATAAACGATCTGTTTCCTGGCCCTTATCTTCTGTTGTTACAATTTAACTACCCATATCAACCAATCAGTAGTATATAATATTTTTATGCATTAGTTAAGGAACCATTGGAAATTATGGAGTACTGAACAGCTGATTCACTCTAATAGTTTGTAACTTATAGAAGTGAATATCCACAAACCTGCTATGGACAGAAATTAAGACCTTTAGGTTAAGCAGTTGTGCATTCAGCTGTAGCACGTTGAAAACACCGATTCTCCTCCGATCACCGAAGTTAAGAAACGTTGAGCCCGGTTAGTACTTGCGTGGGTAACCGGTTGGGAATACCGGGCATTGAAGAATTTTGTCGAAATGATTATTGATCCACATGGTGGCCTTCTTTAATCATTCACTGGGCAGACTGGATTTTCATCCGAGATATTGCATCTCACCACTTTTCTTTAGTTCTCGCTGTTATAATCATCATTCTGTCATATCTGTGAGTTTCGATAAAGGATGGAAGACTAAATTTGCAGTATAAAATGATGTCATCGTTCTATTTCACAGGTCCTCATCAGCTGCGGACTACTTTAATGTTTGAGTGGTAGCAGAGAAGAGATACTGTGCGTCGGTGGCACAGTGGTTAGGAGTCTTGCCGACCATGCACATGGTCCGGGGTTCGAGCCCGCACCGATGCACACCTGATATCTATGATCGGCCTGCAAAATTTGGGCTACCGATATCATATGCTGAAAATTCCATACTTGTACCGAAAATACGGTGTGGAATCAAGCTGTAAATCAAAAATAAAAAAAAATCAAACCATAAAATTAAAGCATCCAAAATGTAAGCATCACAATTTTTAGTTTAAGTTGTCATCATCAATTTATACGCTTTTAAAGTTGAAAAGAGAGGGGAGGGGTAAGACAGAAACTGGAAAAAAATAATCAACAGAACAGTGTTAGCTTGTAGCTTGTTCACATAGCAACTCAAAAAAGAAAAAACCAAAAGCGGTTACAGTTTATGAGATCAAGATTTGTTCAGTGATGAGTTGAGATCACTGGATTAGATGACTAATTAATTAATGTAATCAAAATCAAAATTCAGTTACCAAGGGAGTGAGACGTTAGCCACACACACACTCTTTTTCTGTATATATAAGTCTGGTTGATTTAAATCGTCTGATTGCGATCGTTTCAGCAAATCGTAGTAAATTTGTTGTCCTTTGTCTATTTAATAATTTGCAGAACTTAGAAATCTCTACGAGATGTACTGTATCAACAATATGTCTGGTAATTGTACTCCGAATGAGTCTCCAAATGTTGTACTCGGGTATATTTTTAATTGGTTAGCGGTCTATCGTTGAGCATTTCTGTGAGATCAAAGGAAAAACATACCGCAGTGGATTATTTCATTTTTCAGGTCTAACATTCAGTAAGTCAACTGATGTACTGCAGATGGCTGTTTTACTTGAAACTCCTGGGGGAAGAGAAAACATTCTGCAATAAAGTACGCTGAAAATTGTGCACACTGTGTAAACTTATTTTTCAGTTCGTGGAAAATACCCATAAGGACATTAAAAAGAAGATAACATGAAGTTCAGCAAAGATGACGGACGATCTTTTCGGCGATTTCATTTTCAAAAGTAGCTGTACAATCGCATTTAAATACATAGATACATAATACATGGATACATAATTACGACGGCGAATAAAAGTTGATAATTATTTTCAACTAGATCTGGTTTATGAGGAAAGGCTTAGATACAAAATTACACGAGATTAGAACAGATAAGAAGTGTGTAAAAGATGAGTATGGAAACAAAAATTGAAATAATAATTTTCAACTTGAAATGGGAGTTAGGAGGTGTGAATATAGATTCCCTGTACGTCTCTGTACTGCAGAAGCCCTCGCCATATACATCGAGAAGCCGGAGCTTTGTGTTCAAAAGAAATTAGTCCAACCTCTACAACTACCATAGACCTAGTTCGATGTGTTCCCTTAGCTTCCAATTTTTCCTGGATCTTTTTTCGTTCTCTCTCTCTGTGTGTGTGTGTGATTCTTACTCCCCCTGTCTTCATTCGCTTCACCCCATTTCTGTTTTCAGGTATAAGAACAGTTATTTTAAGTTTGTTTCCGAGCTCTTCCTGTTCACATTTATAATTCGTTTAAAAATTAACTATTTTACAATTATAAAACACAAAATAATCGAACAAAGAATATTCTTTTCGATAAATTCCTCTTCTGGCTCTATAGTTATATACATGTTTATATACACAAAATATTCAACATTGGTAGTTAATAACAATAGTGGTGCTTTTTTTAAAATAATATCGATTTGTAAAGTATGATCACAATAGAATTACCACAGTTCAAGAGCGATTTACTCGGACGAATGTCTTGATTAAGAACTGAATTATATTACACGGTTGCTAAGTGAGAATGGTTATTCTGAAAAGTTTATTGATAAGAATATGAATTTGAAACCTAAGCAGCCGAAGTTACCAACAGTTCCAAAAAAGGCCTTATTCTTTCAGATGCAGTTCCTTGGGGACAACACTAGAGAGATATTAACACAGCGCATTAGAAATGCAGTAAAACGAGCATTCCCTGTACCTTTAAAACCACTCCTCTTCTGCGTTAGAGAGTAAAAGATAAACTGCCTAATTTCGCCTCATCCATGTGTATCTACCAATTTAACTGCTCCTGTGGAACCAGTCGGTTACATAGACTGCACAATTAGGCGTGTTTTTCGTCGAATTTCCGAACATCACCCTGCACCGGTGGTTAAGCAAAGGTCAAACAAAATCTATTCGTAGCGCTATTCTGGCTCATCTTGTGGATACAGAACATAAGATTGATGTTAACCAGGCTTTTAGAGTCATTTACCGCATACCTACGAATCTCAATTTCGCCTTAAGAGTTCGACTACTAAATATTGCTGAGGCTGGCTGTTGGGATCCATATTAACAAGCCTAATTTGTGCATGCGAAAGAAGTTAATTCAGACGCTGTCCTTACCTTGGCCATCTAGGTTTGAATGATTCTCAATTTTTTGTGGAAATTTCCTAATTTTAGTTGATATTCTACTCGCTATTATATCTTTATTACTATTATAATTTAAGTATTTTTACTGAACTGTAACTGCATTGATCATACTTTACAAATCGATATTATTTGAAGAGGCACTAATATTGTTATTGACTACTAACCTAGAATATTCTGTGTATATAAACATATATATATGTAGTTGTAGAGCCAGAAGAGGAATTTGTCGAAAAGAATATTCTTTGCTCGATTATTTTGTGTTTTATAGATGTCTGAATGAATATTTTTGCTATATTTTACAATTATATCTTAATCCTGTGCAATTTTTGTGTTTCTAAGGCTCTACATTCGCATCTCCTAACTCCCATCTCAAGTTGAAAATTATTATTTCAATTTTTGTTTCCATACTCATTTTTTACACACTTCTTATCCATTCTAATCCCGTGTAATTTTGTATCTAAGCCTTTCCTCATAAACCAGATCTAGTTGAAAATAATTATCACCTTTTATTCGCCGTTGTAATTATGTATCCATGTATTATGTATCTATGTATTTAAATGCGATTGTACAGCTACTTTTGAAAATGAAATCGCCGAAAAGATCGTCCGTCATCTTTGCTGAACTTCGTGTTCTCTTCTTCCTAATAAACTTATTTTACATAATAAAGCTTTTTTTTACTCTTTTTAGGTCGGGATCAAGGGAGTAATAAATTTTTTGCTGTTGTTGCGGTTGTCTCAGTTAGATCTAACTCCTGTGTGTCTCTCTGAGTGTAGGGGAATAGTTCTAAGTGATCAATTGACTGCAGTATTGTGACTGGAGGTTCATTCTAGTCAGCATAAACAACAACACCAACCAACAAAACCACTAACAGCTGTTTCGTCATATTTCTTTGGTAGTCCTCATCAGTAAGCACCCGTCACCACGGTTCGAATCCAGGACCTTCTGGTTACAAGGCTAGCGAGTTCGTAGACTATTCAGCAGACAGTGAGACCCGATCTAATGGCCGACCCACAAATTCTAACTTCTGCCAAACAATTCAAGATATAGCGCGACTGGCACTAGCCAATGAATGTCATCGGTGGCGAGTGTTTGTCCTCCTCATAACCGACCTGCTGTGTACCTCACTGTCGGTCATAACTTCTCACTAGAACCTAGGTAACCGCAGGGTCCTAGGTTCGAACCCTGGTGTGGGGTGGGTGTGTACTGATGAAGAATCGAAAATCGGGTCGAAACATTTGTCCAGTGCTCCTTAGTTCTCTAGCTGAAATCAGCTGATAATGATATCCTGTAACAAAACAAATCAAATTCCTGCCAACCAACACCTACCAGTTTGACTGCAGCTGTGGAACCAACTACATCGGGAGTACAATTACGAAGGTTCATCATCGTATTTCCGAACATCATCCAACATGGTTAAGCAAAGGACAAACAAGATCTATTCATAGCTCTATTTTAGCACACCTTGTAGATAGTAAGCATAAGGTTGATGTTAATACTGCATTTAAAATTATCTATTGCATCCCCACTAATCTTAATTTTTCTCTACGAGATCGTCTTCTACATACGACAGCTGAAGCAATAGGAATCCACCTGAAAAAGACAAACCTGTGTGTTCAGAAGAAATTTCCTTACCTTGGCCATCGTTACATGAATGTATAAGCCAGACTACTTCGTCTCCCTCCCCCTAAACGTTTAAAGTTATAAAATATTATAATTAGTATACAATTGGTGGGTGGTGGCTAGCAGTGGAATCCAGGACACCGCGCATTTCGTCCTATTTGGGACTCGTCAGCTGGATGTACCTGCATTTCTCAGTGAGTGATGATGTTCCCACTGAGGCTCGAACCCAGTACCCATAGTTTCAAACGCCAAAGCGTTATCCACTAGACCACTTGGGCCACCTCTTGTGCAACGGGTCATATTAATTATTGAATTGAATTTTTGATTTTCCCGTGGATAACGCTTTGGAGTTTGAAACTATGGGTACTGGGTTCGAGCCTCAGTGGGAACATCATCACTCACCGAGAAATGCAGGTACATCCAGCTGACGAGTCCCAAATTGGACGAAATGCGCATCCTGGATTCCACTGCTAGCCACCATCCACCAATTGTATACTAACTAAATGCCCAGACATCGTCGAAGCATCTGCACAAGAAGCCGACATGTCAACCTGAGACCGAGCACTTCGGTCCAATCAATCGACGGGAAAATCAAAAATTCAATTCAAATATTATAATTGTCCAAATTATTTCAGTTTTATTTATTTTGACCACTTCATCTTTAATTTACGTGTTATCCTGTGTAAAATTAATTTATTCTAACCATTTCTACCTTTTTAATTGAGTGTATTAATTTTATTCGTTAATTATCACCCCACTGCCTGACATGTTGACACTGACTGACTAATTATTGTTAACAAACATATCAGTGCCACTTACTTGATTGGTAAACTGTTGTGTATTGTAATAAAAATGCTGCAACGTGTATATTAGAGTAGAGCCAGAGTGAGATGAGGATCTAATTGAAAAAAAGTAAATATTTCTTCGCTCGCTCAATCTTTCTGTTTTCTAAACGTGCAAATGGGGATTTTTTCTATATTTAACACCTGAAATGACCAACAGTCTGTTATAACAGTTTTATCAGAATAACAATCTTCCCAAGAAAGAGCAAAAAACAATACGCATTTCAAGAACATACTGTACAGTAAATCAACCTATTTAAAGAATTCAGTGTATATAATACAATAAAAAGAGTATACAGGGAAAAATGACAACAACTCATTGAAGGAGGGCAAGTAACCCAACCAATAATATATATATAATCTAAGCAATAAGTAATCCTTCTGAGGTGACTTGTTGTAGTAAATTATACATTTTTCTTTCAGCTTGACGTCTTTTCTCTTCCAGTTCATTGTCTTTTGCCTTTCGAGCTGTGTCGATGAGTGATTCAGCATATTGAGGATCTTTACTTGGATTGAAGACACCAGTTGTCTCTTGTTTCGTATGACGTAATGATGTTGTCTCAAGTTTCTGGATAATTTGTGAGCGATAACAAAAAAGAATAGCAAAAAATTTTTTTATGAATGCATAAATGAGAATTTGAAAATTCATGGATAATCCCCATCCAGGGTATTAATGAAAACAAAACATGTAGTTCAGTGAAGAGTCTGTCTTTTCGGTGGCGAATTCATTTTCTATCTTAGCTGTACAATCGCAAATATATATATATATATATATATATATATATATATATATATATATATAGGAGGTTGAAGATGAGGCAGTAACTCATCGAAGAAGACATTGCGAAGTGGTCGCGCTATGTCGTGAATTGGCAGAAGTTAGAATTCATGGCCCGGACATTGGATCGGGTCCCAGTGGCTCAATGGTCTACGAGCTCGCTAGCCTTGTAACCAGAAGGTCCTGGGTTCGAATCCCGGTGGGTGCGTACTGATGAAGAGTCCCAAACTAGGACGAAACAGCTGTCCAGTACTCCCAGGTTTTCCAGTGGTTCTCTAACTGATGTCAGCTCATGATTAAATCCTCCATGCAATCAAACAAAATCCCTACAAAAACCAATACTTGAAAATATATATATATATATGTGTTATTTTGTATGTACTTTTATTAACAGCTGCCTAATTTGCTGGCTGGTTCCATATACTGAAGATCAGATGGTCAGCCAACCGGCTAGCCAGAAAGAATTGGCAACAACAAACCCTGACAACAAACTAGTCAATAGTCTATTGCACAATAAATATGTAGGAGAAAATCGAGATGGGTTGATTGTGCATACGTTGAGAAGGCAATCGAATGACATGGCGCTCGATGCAGGTCATCCCTCGAATGGAAAGCTTGGAGTGGATCGTCGGTGTGAGGGTGACATGGAGGAAGTCATGCGAATTGAAGGAGAGGGAGGTGAGAGATTATAGTCAGTCGTGGGGCTAGCCAGCTTAAGAGGACGACAGAAAACAAAACAAAGTGTAGATGTGCTGTTGAAGCCAGCCCTATGTTCCACTTGGAACCCAAAGGAATAATAATAATAAGAAGAAGTGGATCTTGGAGATCACACGAAGAGTGGATGCTTCTGCTCCACTACTGACAGTAACCTTTAGCCACCCTACTAATCATCAATTTTCTCAAAAGGGGAGGTGATATGTATCCATATAATATGTGTGTTTTGTTTGACAGTCTGATATATCTTGCTATGTATATATGGATCGATATTCCATTACAATTAGCCAATCATGTTAAGACTGTCTATTGATTTGTTCATTTGAATATTCGCTCACACACTTGTCCGGACATTCATATATTTTTGCTCTCACACACTTGTGTCATTGATTCTCCTTGTGTTTGGAATAGAGAAGTATCATCGCAAACCTAGTGGTCTTCTGATTTCCGTCTTTCTTGCGTCAGGACTATTAAATTCTCGACCAGTACATAACACATATCATCAACAATCTTCAGTCATTGGTTTTTAGCATTTCCACGATGAAAGCCAAGTCACTCCTCACACCTCCATAAGTTGTTCAAACCACCAGTCAAAAACTTTGCTGATAGACACCAGGTATGGATTTGATCATTCTCTCTAACTCTTTTCAATCTAATTTGATATCAGCCAATATTACTCGTCAAGGTAGCTGATAACTTGGCATGAGTGTAGCTCGTAACCTAGCCATCTTGATCGATATAATTTCAAAACCTTATCGATTGATTTTCCCTCCTTACCTACTAACAGTTTACATATATAATCTTAACATTACTTACCATATTTTACCATTTAACATCAAAGGCAGAACGTTAATATCTATTTTCAAGAGTTGGTCTGTAAGGATTAAATTTGTTTTTACAAGTTCAACCAGTGAGGTCCACCAACCAGTCAGTCAAGTGTGAGGATGGATTTCCCACCGATGATATTGGTTGGTGACAGTTGCGCTAAATGCATCACGAATTGGTAGAAGTTAAAATTCATGCCATTAAATCGGGTCAGGTTCCAGTGGCTGAGTGATTTATAAGCTTGCCTTGTAACCGGAAGGTCCTGGGTTTGAACACCAGTGGGTGGTTAGTGCTCAGCAGTTTGTTTCGTTCTTGTCTATGGTTCTGAAACATGGCCAATATGAGTTGAAGACATGAAAAGGTTGACTGTTTTTGATCATAGATGTCTACGTTCTCTTTCTCACGTTAGGTGGTTTCACAAGATAAGTAATGTTGACGTTAGGCGTAGAGTGTTGGACAAAGAGGGAAAATCAATCGACGAGGCTATAAAGTTACATAGATTGAGATGGCTAGGTCACGTGCTGCGCATGCCTAACCATCGCCTCCCCCGATGGACATTACTAGCTGATATAGGTTCAGGTTGGAAAAGAGTAAGTGGTGGCCAAACAAAAACATGGCCTCATCAATCCATGAAATCCTTGACAGTTAAACTGAGTCGGTCAGGTAGGGAGATGCAGACTCCCGGGTTGGGGCCCCCTGAACTGACTCTGGGAATCAATGGCTGGAGACAATAGGTGACATGGCTCAGAATATTTGTCAATGGCGCAGGTGTATTCAGTCTCTGTAATCTTTCATATTCCTTCCTACCATTACCCATTCTGTTTCACTCTTATACTTGTCAAACCCTATTGATTCTCTTCACTCATCTTCTTGTCTACCTTTGTGTGCTATTTGGAACGTGGCAAGTCAAACCGCCGCACTTCGGCGCCAAGTTCTATGTTGAATCCAGACATACAGACTGCCGATGATTCCCAAACTAGGCTGACGAAACAGCTGTCCAGTACTCCAGTTCTGGCTTTCAATGGTTCTCTAACTGATATTTATCCGTGGTCAAACTCGTAAATGTCTATTATCAACGTCAATTTCTCTCTTTCAGTGACCATATCTCATAGTCATCATCAAGGAGGATAGAACGAACTATTGTGCAGTACACACGTCGTTCCAAGTGTTTGAAAATACTTGTCAGTTTTTATATAATGACATACCTATTGGCTAGGTGTTACTATAAAATGCTTTTCAGCAAGACTGAACACACTCATCCTAGTAATATATGTGAAAAATTTGGGCACTGTGGCAGTAAGTAATTCTATATTAGTTTGTTTATCAGATGTATCACAAAATGAGTGAAACAGTATCACATTTACTGGATCACACAGTTTCGAACACAATTTATTATTGTTCATAATCATCCCATCAATTATAACCATACGACCTGTCCTATGTCAGTGAAAATAGGATTGGTGAAATGTTTAAGTGATAGAGCACAAAAACTAAGAAGTACTAAGGAAAATGTAAGACAAGAAGTGAGGCATATAAGAGGAGAAGCTTTGAAACTTGATAATTACCATGGTCAGGAAATATGTACGGAAATGCAAAAATAAAATAAATAATAATAATAGTGATAGTGATAATAATATTAATGACGACGTGCATGTCAAACATGCACAAGACAACATCAACAATAAGGAATCTAAATCATTAGTGGTACTTCTCCACAAAGAAGGAATCTCAGAAATCACCTTATGCAGAATTCTTAACAAAGCAGGAATAAAAGTAGCTGGTATTCAAACCAACCACAAAGTCAATTAGAAACAATCTTTGTCGGTTGAAGGATTCTATGGAGCCAAGACAATTTAATTCACCTAATACCCTGTTGGAATTATTGTCAGGTTAAATATATAGGTCAAAGTAGTAGAACAGGGACAGTCAGACTAGCAGAGCACAAAAACCTAGCAAAATCTAGATTGGTTGACCCAAATAAGATAAGAAATCTATAGAATAGGATAGCTACAGCACTCACCACATGTAATTACACACAACCATACAATAGGATGGGATAAGATGACAGTTTTAAAATCTAATGTAACAGAGTGGAGGGAGGGAGAGATTGATAACAGAAGCTTTGTTTATCGAATCAACTGCAAATACGTGTAACAGGAATGATTCAACACATGTTCAGTCGGATATCCGGAAAATTCTACTACCCCAACGACGACAAATAGGAGAAGACAAAGAAAACTATAAAACTCAAGTTTCAAAGTCATGTGATTATAATTGATGATATGATTGTGAACAACAATGAATTGTGTTCAAAACATTGTCATCCAGTAAATCATACTGTTTCACTGTGTGATATATATCTAATGAACAAACTAACACTCATCCTAGACTTCTGCAAGACCTGTACTATATACAACCTCATTCTGTGGTGCAAACACAGGAGGGTGTAGATATTATAGAGAAGATTTGTAGCTCAGGTGGATGATTTTGATGTGGTTTTGTTCTCTGAGCTGGATGGTTAGTTTGCGAAGCTTTCATCACCTTACTGGGTGACATCATCATCTCTCCTGGTGACCACCAGAAGAGATGATTAATAAACTCGTGGAGAAATCTAAAAACTCACTTCAAATTGAAGTATGCGCTGAAGATGTCACCCAGTAAGGTGATGAAAGCTTCGCAAACTAACCATCCAGCTCAGAGAACAAAACCACATCAAAAACAGGAGGGTGTTCTCCTCCCACCCCGGCTCCTAGATGAACCAACCAACACAATAATACATCCATCTATCGACGACTATGAAAAACAGACTTCGAAGCTTCAAGTTGATTTCAGGTGAAACAGAACAGTTAAGTTGTCAGCGGTGAGGAGAAGCGGGGGTGAAAATTAGGTGCACTTAGAAATGAAAGCTTAGAGGCTATAAAATGTGAAAAATATCAATAAAATAAATAAATAAATAAGCAATTACTTGAGGGAATTTATTGCAGAAAACAGTTTTCCACATCTCTAGTGGTGATTTCACTGTCAAACATTTTATTTCCATATCAGAACTTGGTGGTACCCCTGTAATTCATGAAAAGAAAAAGGAACACATCTCGACACATACTAGAATACACATTCGATTTGAATAATTTTATAAGACAATATATATTTTTAGTGAAAAGATTATTTTCAATGAATTCGTTATCAATCGTATAAATATATGATTAGGAGTGTTTCTCGTCAGATTTCCGAGAACATCATCCTGCATAGCGGTTAAGTAAGGGACAAACAAAATCTATTCACAGCGTTATTCTATCTCATCTTGTGGATACAGAACACAAAACTGATGGTAAACCGGCAGCTTTCAAAGTCATTTACGCCAAACCAACAAAACTTGACTCTGCCTTAAGAGCTCGATTACTAAATATTGCTGAGGCTGACTGTTGGGATCCACATTAAGAAGTCTAATATATGTGTTCAAAAGAAGAAGCTAGTTGGTTCAGACATTGTCCTTACCGCTTGGCCATCTAGGTTTGAATGATCCTCAATTTTTTGTAGAAATTTCCTTAATTTTAGTTGATATTCTATGTGCTATTATATTTTTATTATTATAATTTATGCATCTTTAATGAACTGTAATTCCATTGTGATCTTACTTAACAAGTCGATATTATTCAATAAAACACTAATAATATTGACTACTAATCTAGAATATTCTATGCACATAAACATATATATGTGATTGTAGAGCCAGAAGGAGAGGAAATTATCGAAATTGATATTACTAGCTTAATTGTTTCGCTTTTTATAGATGCCTGAATGAATATTTTCGCTATATTAAAATATGCGATTGTTAAGAAATCGTATTCTACAGCCAATGAATACTTTCCACACGGATATGAAAGCCCATTCCAGCATGTTAGATGGAAGCCTTGATTGGCCTAGGTTTCGTGCTAGTTTGTACTCAGCAGTCAGAAAGTTTTATCTGGAACCTTGAAGGAACTCATGTCTCTTCTGAGATTCGAATCTTTGTCACCCACTGAGTGCTGAAGTCAGAGACGTTACCACTGAGAAGCTATTCGGGTTGACTAGCGTTTGACTTCCTGTAGGACTGTATCGGGTACCTTGATTGGAAAATAGTTAGTAACTAGTGTAGTGTGTCTACTCGACTTTTTGGTACAGACTGAATTCTACCAGTCAATTGCTAACTAGCACAAAACCTGACTTTAAGGCTTCCTGCCGATTACCTCCAACCATCTAATACCCACATTTCACAGTGCACCATAATGGGGGCCACCTAGTGGTATGGTGGCCACATTACAAACTTAAATGGTATAATTCAGTCTGCATCAAACGAAGGACTAGAGACATTACCCTAGTCACTAACTACTGTCCAGTCAAAACATTCCAACATGATTTCACAAGGGAAGAGGAAAAGAATGTGAGAAGCTCTATCCTAGAACACTTGATCAACTTCATCACTCAACCTACCCTCAAAATGATTCTAAGATCATCTATCAGCTTCATGGCAACTTGCCGTGTTTTCTTCGTTTTGAACGTTAAAGAAAATGGAGGTCTTGACTATTCATAAATGTAAGCCAAACATTTTTGTGTTTACAAAAAGAAGTAGGTATAGTAGCTATTTCTACCTTGACCGTAGAATAGAAAAGAGCGGGAGGGTGGCAGTTTACTCATTTTGATTCGACTTTTAAAATAAGTGAAGTGATCAACACGCTAAGTGACCACTTCACTTTCTATCTTTAAGGTAGCAGTCGGTGTACACCAGTCCTGGGGCATTATATTATATTTGATACGGGGGAATCGCACTCCAGATATTAGAAGATTTCTATCTACTGGAAGGCGTTCAGTAGGCTCCACATTTTCAAGTGCTAGTTTGTAGGGATTTAGTTGATTGGTTACAGGATTTCATCATGAGCTGACATTATTTAGAGAGCCATTGGAAAACCAGTACTGGGAGTACTGGACAGCTGTTTCGTCAGCCTAGTTTGGGACTCTTCAGCAGTACGCACCCACCACTGGGGGTCGAATCCAGGACCTTCTGGTTACAAGGCGAGCTCGTAGACCATTAAGCCACTGGAACCCGATCCAATGGCCCATGAATTCCAACTCCTGCCAATTGACGACACAGCGCGACCACTAGCCAATGTCTTCGGCAAGTAGTTTTCCTCACACTCGAGCTCGCCTTGTAACCAGAAGGTCCTGGGTTCGAACCCCGGTGGGTGCATACTGATGAAGAGTCCCAAGCTAGGCTGACGAAACAGCTGTCCAGTACTCCCAGGCTTTCCAATGGTTCTCTAACTGATGTCAGCTTATGACGAAATCCTGTGACTCCACATTTTGTCAGTATCGTCATCTAGAAGGACAACAACATCGGCATCATCATCATCCACATACTCAAAGTCAACAAAACTGTCCCCTGGTAACAAGTTGATCCCTTAGTTGCTAAAAGTAATCAGCGTCATATTGATTAGTACAATTATGATGAAATTAAACAAGAAAGAGGATAATTCAGGCGACAACTTTCAATAAGCTCTTAGATTAATTCATGGAAACTGCTTTGATCATCGTTTAAATGGAGAGGAAATGATAGTCTGTGAGAAGTCATGGATCCATCGAAGGAAAACGAAACAGAACAGAATATAATGGGGATTTGTTGTTAAAACTCTATGTTCACCGAGAATAATACCAATAGTTGTAAGATGCAATTATACTCCCTGGGTGTCAGATAGTTAGTGTGCATTTTTTACTTCATCAACTATGTTTAAAATCTTCTTGACTACTGAATAAATAATATAGATAAGAAAATAATTCATCATTTAAAACTTTCAAATGTTGTAAACAGATTTCAATAGTCAGTCAGATTGTTGCGAAAGTTAGCTGTTTCCCATCAACATAGTGAAATCTGTGACTATGTGCATAAGGGCACGCAAGTGTCAGTGCATAGGATATAGACAGAATACTCCCCTCACTCCCCTCTACAATTCAGGTGGATATGGATAATGATTGCATAGTAAATCATGGCTAAAAATAAACAGGGCACACTAAAAATGCAACGGTAACTCTCAGCTTTCGATTCTTGTAGTCAGTACGCAGGGTGTTCACCGAAATTCCCGGTGAAATGTTTACTGCTTTGTAAAAAATACTTGGTAAAGTAAAAACTAGAAAAAGGCGTCGGTGGCACAGTGGTTAGGACTCTCGCCGACCATGCACATGGTCCGGGGTTCGAGCCCACGCCGACGCACACCTGATATCTATGGTCGGCCTGCGAAATTTGGGCTACCGATATCCACGCTGAAAATTCCATACTTGTACCAAAAATACGGTATGGAGTCAAGCTGTAATCAAAAATATAAAAAAATAGTTTCTCTTGCCTTAAACGGGCGTCATATATTCCAGAAACAGTTTAAAGGAGGACCACACATTTGATTCCTGGTACAACCAATTTATCATACGACAAGAAACTTAAGTGTTTGAAGTCTTTTCTTGTCATATCGTAGACAGAGAGGAAATCTGATCAACATGTTCATCCTTACTAGGTCGGAACATCTTTCAACAGATGGCAAAATTTTTCAAAAGGGAAGGAGCCATTCTATTGCTCCGGAGTATTTGTTTGGTGGTGTGATACAGACAATATGTTCCGATGGAATATTATTCTCACATATTCCCACAGCTCACTACCGCACTAGCAAGAGAATACTATACATATATTTGAACATTGTATTTTATGTCGTTTAATGTTAACCAAAACCACATGCTCATTGATCGATTAAAGAATATAGTTGTATGTTTATATAAATAGCGGTTCAATCAATTCAAAAAATATACCTTGGCTTCCGTGTCTTGCATTCTGCTGTTACACTAGTTCTCTAACTGAGTCATTAACTCACGAGACTAACCTTCGGAAGTGATCTTTATTCCTTCAACCGAGTTTTTCAAGGTGTTAGACAAAAAATTATTGGAAAGAGGGTTAGCATAATCTTCTCAACCAAAAATCTGAATCTGCAAAGTAATATTATATAGTATTAGATTTGTAGTAATGCCTTTAATGTATCGTTTGAAAAGCCAAAAACTTGAGATGTTAGAAAATATTTCGCAGGTAACCAGGGGCTTTCTGGAAAACACAGTTACTCTTGGGTTATAATTCATCAAATAACAGCTTTCACTGAGTTCAGTTGACATAGCGAAAGATATTGCATCTTTTCTCAAATTGCATGTAGTCTGGATCTAAAGTGCTTTCGAAATAGCATGTCATGCATTTGGAAGGCTTCTTACAATTTAGGTTGGATAAGAATTAGAAACCATGTGAGAACATACGTAACTCAAATAAACAGTAATAATTACCAATGTTTGAGAATGAATCCATGCTAACAGGAATAGCTAATGGCTTTCCTGTTTTCATTTGTTCATTGAATGTTATTTTACCACCAAAAGCGATGTGATTGAGCAGAATTCTCGTTTTTTTGAGCAATTCGTCTTCTCTAATAGATGTAAACTGAGACAATTACAGAGAAAATATTACGCACCTACATATAAAGATGCTCCATAGTAATGACTAAGAAAACGTATTGTCTTGCTAATTAGATTTTGTTGCTCACTACTGAATTCCTGTAGAAATGCATATCACTTATAATTTTACTTACCCTAAAAATATCATATTTTGTCCCTAAGAATGTAAGAGGTAAGGGAAAAGGATTTAAAAGTTCTACATCTGGGTGCGTCGATGAAATCCTTTTCCTCAAATTTTCATTCAGAGTATTCTGAATATGTGTCACGTTCTTTTGTCGAAGTCGACTAAATATTTTCTCGACACGAGAAGAAGCTGATCTCAGTAGATTGTCCATTGTATCCCAAAGTTCTGTAGGCTTTGATAAATCAACAACCAAAATAAGGTGAAGATTCCTTTAAGTAAAGGAAAATAAGTTTAACAGGGAGGTGATTACAACTAACAGTATGTTGTTGGGTGTGATCAATACATCAATTAAATCTGAAAGTTTCGATCCACCACCAAGCTCCCATATGTGCGACACAGCTCTAGTCTATATTAAAAATAAGAAATGAAGTAATGACCAGTAACCATATAGTTTCCAGCACCTTTACGTCCAAAAGTATAATCAAGTGCTAGAGTTGGTTTTGGTGTTTCATCCTTTTCAAGGAATCGGTTAATGATTGTACTTTTCCCCTAGAAATTGTTTGTAAAGTAAAAGTCGGATGACCTTTTGCAACATACAGACTGCCTGTTTCCAGCGAAAATGATCGTAGTTTCTACATTCCCTTGAGCTATTTTGTTGTAAAAAATGAAATCCTCGGATACGTACCTGGCTTGCTTTTATTCTGCTGAACAGCGATATCCCAAACCGACTGCGTCATTTCAAATATTCGGGGTTGGATGTACACAATCAACGAGACGTTTTATAAGTACACATCCGATCTTCAGTGTTCAATATTCAATTCTCATGGAGATTCTCACAGTCTCAGTGAAAGACTAGAATTCCCCCTGGTTATTTACTGATTATTTTCTTATTTTAAGTTTTTTTATGCAGTGTTATTTTGTGCTTTACAAGCTCAAATGAGTGAGTATCAGCTCAAGTGGATACAGCATCACTTAATTTCAAAAACTGAAAAATTCTCAAACAGCAATTGTTAACATGTATTTCTGACGTTGTTTACTACTGAACAGCAGTGGAGGGTTACCATCAATTGAGCAATGACATTTCGAACAACACTTAAGTGCTTCAATATAATGTTGGTATTTGAATATTTCCTCAATGACTTGTCTGAGAGGATTTCTTTTGGGTTTTTCATTTGCGGCAATCCAAATTCTAGGTTTATTCTCCTTTATCTGCCGGCTGCTAACTCATATGACTACTGTTTTTCCAAGATTTCTCATGCAGTTTTTAGAACTCCGACGAAAAATATCCACGTCTTAATTAGTGGAAGAACAATCGAGTTTGTCAACGTTTGTTGAGTTTGATCATGCCACATCAAACTTTTAACCTGCTACTTGAGCCTCTCTGTTATCTGGATACTCGCTAATGAGTCTTATAATATATACACCGCTTGCAATTCATTTCACTTTGCAATGTCTAACGCATGCCATATGAAAATTGGTCATGAAAATTCAGCATAACAAGTTTTTCAAGTGTTGGTTTGTAGGGATTTAGTTGATTGGTTACAGGATTTCATCATGAGCTGACATTATTTAGAGAACCATTGGAAAACCAGTACTGGGAGTACTGGACAGCTGTTTCGTCAGCCTAGTTTGGGACTCTTCAGCAGTACGCACCCACCACTGGGGGTCGAATCCAGGACCTTCTGGTTACAAGGCGAGCTCGTAGACCATTAAGCCACTGGGACCCGATCCAATGTCCGGGCCATGAATTCTAACTTCTGCCAATTCACGACACAGCGCGACCACTAGCCAATGTCTTCGGCGAGTATTTGTTCTCACACCCGACATTAATGTGCAGCTTCTCACTGAAATATCACTTATCTACCTAACAATAGTCTTTTTATCTAAGCACTATTGTACTCTATTTGATCTTTGCTGCCTAGGCCTTTATTAAAGACAAACATGTGATTCGCTAATATTTGTCGCTTTCTTAATTCTGGTTGCTTTGATGAAAAATACAACAACACCAATGTCTCAACAAAGCTATATTATCAACAAAAACGCCATAGTTTCCATGCTTAGACCAATATGGTTGGCATTAAAAATTGCAGATGTATACTACAATTCCGAGGACTCTCCACCTCCTTCTTGTATATATCTTGTAAATGTACTCCGAATCATGTTTTATCCATGATCGTATCTTACGCCACTTCGCAGTTTACCAGGTCGTTCTCCCCTTCCTAAAATAGCTTTCAGTCACGTAGAGGCATTGCAGTTACCCAAATATACGCCATTCACTGGTTGACCATAGCTATCAGCTGGAAACGGAACGCAGTTTGGGTTGTCGCTCAACTTTGATGGTGGACTTGGTGGAGCGTTTACAATTTAACATTTATGAGAACCTGTTCTGATTTCTTGTACAATAACCAAACAAATGAAGCTTTTGAAAAAGTATTAATTTATGATACCTCACGATTGTAACTTATAAGGTATCTGATCGTTTCTGTAAAATTAGCGCACATTTCTTGCAAAATTGCGGCTTATACGAAATATAAATTATCATTAGATTATTATTGTTGTATTCGTTAGATATTTAATCTTATTGTTTGGTCAATTTGGGTTTGGTACTGCTATCTTACGAGTATAGTGCCTGCATGAATATTTCTGAAAAATCCCTAGGAAAGATAAAATTATTTTGTTTACTATTGTCGTCAATTCTAAATATACCTTTAAGACATCATACTGAAACTGACCGAGAAAAGTGAAGCTTTGATTGACCTAAAAGGCGGTTCGTATCTCACGTTTTTTGCTAAACTGCGGAGCATTTCTTGCTGGCTCAAGATGGTTCATGGACAGCCGGATGTATTATACCGGGTGGTGAGGTTGTTTTTCCAGATGCCTTCAGTTTGATAAGTGTGCCAGTATAATGACAGTAAGATATCCTGGAGGGACGTTCGAAATCGGTGACATTTTTGCACTTGTTTGCTCTGAAATTTATTTACTGCTTATTGTCATATAATTCTTGAAATTATGGTCCAAATCTCTAAAAAACGTGTTCGTAGAAACAATTGTTTTAGATAGTGGCTAAAATTCGGTTATAACTGCATTACCGCCCGGTAATACAGTATCAACTACTAGCTCTCAAAATGGTTTGAGTGCAGATCTCACTCCTGTGATACAGGTGAAAGATGTTCTGTTAGAGAACTCTGAGTTCTGTAAACTAAACCTCCTTTTGAAAGATATGCAGAGGCAAGTAAGTGAAATTCAGAAAAAATTAGATCAGTTTGATAGTATGTCACTGCCAATCTCAAATACCACGGAGAGCCGTTCTGATATTGGCCAGGTTAAGTGTTTACTGGATGTAACTCAAAATAAGCTTTTGAATTTAGACCCAATAGCCTGTCTTTTAAAAAGGCATCCTAAAATATCTCCAGACAACCTAAATAAAGCTGAAAATCTGATTGACTGCTTGGCTACGGAGGTGATGAAGCGTATAACCTCTTCTCACCAAGCTATAGTTTACAACGTCCCAGATTCTCTGCCCCTGAAAACTGTAAGACACAAAATCCTGATTTGTTGCGGCATGGCTAGTGTTCCATGTGAATGCAAACGACTTCGTAAAAAGTCTAACCAGGCTAATTGCCCAATCATTTTTAAATTCAGTAATTCCCTTGATGCTAGTAAGTTTACTAAATGTCAGGATCACTTAAGACTGAATAGCAGTTATAAGTCTATAACCGTAGCTCAGGATAAAACACCGTGTCAGCGCAGAATAATGCGTAGTAATAACCTGGTCACCTCCTCTAGCTTAGATTTACCAAAAAAGGATCGTGCACAGCAACAGACACCTAGTGCTGAAACTAGCATTCAGCAAACTACACAACAACCACACCTGCCAATGGAACTAGGAACTGATTTAGATACCAGTACCCCTGTAAACAAAGCCTCATCGAAAGATGTTAAAATGACTAGAACTTCTGCAAGTTGTTCTAAGAAATTTCCCCCCAAACGTAGTAACCTCACCACGATGAACAAATTTCGCAGGGTTGAGACTAATGATGGGGAAGAATACTTTGTATTCAATAAGCCTGCTGAGAGTAAGAATGCCAACAAACCATCACTTGTTACGAAAAACTCCTCTCGAAACATAAGTATATCTGGAGGTGTTCCGCATGCTCCACCTTATAGAAAGTCAGGCTCCAAGACTCCTAAAGTCTTGCAGCCAAAGCACCTTCCTTCACAATTCCCTTTAAGTTATAAAAACAACCCGAAGGTGTATACCGGTATGACGAATAGCAGTTGGATGGGTAGACCTTTGATGCTATGCCTTTTAACCGTCAACCTAGGCCCAACCTGTACTACCCTTATATCCAGGAACACATGGTAAATTTTCCAGGTGTCCCGAATCACTGGTACGACCCATGGCACCTAGGACCACCTCATTGCACACCAACCCGATGTACAGACACCCAGTCCGACCTCCTTTTCATTCATAAATTCTTGCGGTGCTGACGCACAAATAGATTTAGGTTATGGTGACATTTTAAGCCAGTTTGTAGTATCCCGTGACTTATTCACGATATTGCTAATTAATGCACGTTCCTTAATCAATAAGATATCTGAACTAAGGACATTATTATTAGTCGCCAAGCCTACTGTAGCTCTGATTACTGAGTCATGGTGCTCATCCTCTGTACTTGATGTGCATATAGGTATCGATGATTACACTGTACACCGTGCAAACAGAGATTGCAAGCGTGGTGGAGGATGTCTCATATATATACATAACTCATTTGTAGTCAGTAAGGTGGAAGATGAAACAATGAATAATGTACCTGACTCACTCTGGGTTGTCTTACATGGAGATAAGTACAAACTTCTCATAGGCTGTGTTTATCGAGCACCAAGCGCAACAAAAGAAACTGATGCGTTATTAGCTAAATCGTTTGCACACGCATCCTCGTTTAGTGCTAATTACAAAATAATTGCAGGGGACTTCCAGAAGTCAATTGGCTAACTAGTTCCGGCCCCCAACGCTTCGACGAATTACTTGCCACTATAGACTGTTATGGATGGCAACAACACGTCCAGACACCTACTCGTGGTGACAACATGTTGGACCTTGTTTTTTGTCATGACACAATCCCAGTATCCACTATGTTGGTAATAGATTTTCCAGTAGTGACCATAGAATGGTACTCTGCTCTCTGCCTTTCTCACCACTAAATACAGGAAACAAACAAGACTCAGGAAGCACAATATGTCGTAGTTACAAATATACAGACTGGGGATTAGTCCAAGAACTTATTCGACTCTGTCAATGGGATGACTATTTTACCACTGACTCCCTGGAGGCCTTAGTAACCCTGTTTTACAGGAATGTTACCCTTTGTCTAGATACAGTTGCTCCAAAGAAAATAGTGAAATTAAGTAGACACCGAACTGAATATATTCCAAGGGCACACCGTAATAAGTTAAGGAAGTTGAAGAAACAGTACTATTCCACTAAGGACATATCACTATTGCTCTCAATCCACGAGTCTCTTGAATCTATCAAGCGCCTACGCTCTCAAAAGGACCTCGACGAAGAGTTAACGGCACTTGAAAGTACCTCCAAAGTTTATAACTTAACGGCACTTCTTAAAAAACGAATGCAGTCGGCGAGGGAAATCCCATACTTACTTCACGACAAAGTAATCTACAATGAACCTGCCACTATCTGTGAACTTTCAGTGATTGGTTTGCAAACTTTAGTTTAGAAACACATATGCCTGGTGAAACCGCCCCCTTACTATCTCTTCCCTTGAAAGCATTGTGTTCACTAATCAGTTAATAGTACAAGCAATTAAAAGCCTTAAACCTTCCACTAGTACGGGACCGGATGGCCTCGCTTCGATAATTTTCAAAAACAGTGGGTGTGATATACCCTGTTACTTCTTAAATTCTTCTCAATATCTATGGACACTGGCACTTACCCTAGTGAGTGGAAAACTAGCTTCATAATTCCACATTACAAATCTGGTGATAGGGCAAACGTCCGCAATTACAGACCCATAAATATAACCCCAGTTATCTCACGAATCATGGAGAAAGTTGTAAAAGATCAATTGTCAGACTACCTAATTAGGGAAGATCTTGTTACAAGGTCTCAACACGGATTTCTCAAAAATAGATCCTGCGTTACTTGCCACTTCGACTTTTTCAACTGCATCACTAGTAGTCGCGAAGCACGTAAGCTAGTCGTTGTTCTCTACTTCGATATATCTAGGGCATTTGACATGGTATCTCACAGTATTCTCTTTGAGAAGCTGTACTCTTGTGGAATTCGCAACCCATTACTGAACTGGTTAAAATCATTTCTAAGCAACAGGGTACAAATAACCAAAGTTGGATCTGTATTGTCTCATCCTAGGCAGATCTCAAGTGGGGTCGTGCAAGGTAGTGTCCTAGGTCCACTTTTATTCACAGTCTACATTAACAGCATTTGCAAGTGCTTCACCTCAGGTAAACCATTCCTATATGCTGACGACCTCAAAGTCGTCTACTCCTGCTACACTCATGAATTAAGCGATATGGTTACTAAAATACATCTTGAACTAAGTAGCCTTGCAACGTGGTGTGCTGAATCCTGTCTAAATTTTAACATTGACAAATGCGGCTGGATTTGTATCGGCAACAGTAAGCTTGATCTAACTCTTGAAATAAATGGGCGAAAACTAGCTAAGCTCAACTCAGTCGTAGATCTCGGTATTAGATACTCTAGTAACCTAACGTTCGCTGAACAGACTGATTATGCCAGACGTAAAACGCGAAGGCTGATAGGATGCATAACACGCAATTTCTTTTGTTGTGAAACTAGGGTTTTATTATACAAAGTATGTGTCCGACCTATCTTAGAATACTGCCCGTTTATTCTTAGCGGACTCAGACAAAATGACAAGCTTAAATTAGAGGGAGTGCAACGGCAGTTTACCTCAAGAACTCTTGGTTTAGAAAGTGGTCTGGAATACCATGAGCGATGCGAAAGACTAAGATTAGAACCCCTCTGGAAAAGACGCCTTAAGCTAAACCTTATCTTTTACTATAAGCTAACTAATCTTCTCTTGCATTCCTCCGAGCCAATAACTAAACCTACCGCTGTCATCAGTTACAATCTTAGAAATCATCACAACCTAGCTGCTATGGAGCACTGTCAGACTTACGTGCGGTACAACTTCTTCTTAAATAAGTTTTCAGTCATTTGGAATAGACTACCAGCTAATGTGCGCGATGCAAACACACTTCCAGTGTTCATCTCCTCAGTCACCAGACTGCTCAAAGATGACAATGCACTTTTGCGCCTGACTCTTACACCTTCTTTTTCACCCTACATAGATATTTTAAGTTCTTTAAACGTGTAGTTACAACAAACTACAATTATAAATTTTAATATTATTGGAACTAGATGATAAACATTTCTACACAGGACAGTAATATTAGTTCACACATAATATAAAAGTTAGCATAACGGGACTTGTCAATGTAGTTGAAGATTGAACGATCAATTCATGGTTGTTTGCTCAAACCCGACTCCATATTTTTCGCGGGAGTCATCAATACGGCAGTCATCGTCTCATCGGTCGCTGTTCAGAAAGAAGAGTAAAACATCGTCAGAAGTAATATTATGATTTATTATTGTAATATTTGTTCACAGACCTTAGTCATACTTGATTTATATGTTGGTGTAACAATACAGAATACTCAAGTCAACAATTGGTGTTTTGGATTTTTCGTCCGTTATTACTAAGCGTTTCTGAGAAACTTCAAGGAACAGCGTGAGCCCGAGCGTAGCAAGAGCTGGACATTAACGGTTTACGAGACGTGGCTGACAGTTTCTGACAGTGAAGTCAGTTTTTGACGGCGGAAACATTTTCCGACGGATTCAGATAGCTGGTGACAGTTTGGATAGTCACCGTTCATCTTTCCTGGTGCCGGTCAAGTCCTCTTTGAACAAGCAATATCTGGAACGTTTTTAGAATTGGGTCAAGTTCAACAATGCCTGGGTCAAAGAAGGGACAGATCGTCTTGGATGCAAACAGGAAAGTAAGTCATGGTGACTTGTCTGTTAATTGTGACGATGTGTCTGATGTTAAACATGACATGGTTGATGTTACTGTTTCGCCGTTCAGGGATAATAGGAACATCAAACTCCCTAAATTTTAACCACGGTGTTTCGATGGAAACCTGGCTGATTATTTAGATTTTGTAAGGGAATTTGAAATCATGTTGAGTGGTTTTTATTAACTGATGAAATGAAGTTAATGTATTTGATGAGGTATTGCACTGGAGTTGCTTATAATAATAATTTTTATTTCTGTAACAGAAACCAGCCATTTTTACAGGCATGAACATATGTACGCTTATTAAAACTTATAGAATATATAATATGATTTGCCAATTTAGAAATAAGTTGAATACTGGTAAATGTGAGAGAAACATTTAAAATGAAACGTACAAACAAGGAAATAGATATAGCGTCAAATCTAAACTGTGATTGAAAAAAATACATGTCAATTTCACGCGGGAATCATAAATGATTGCGTTAGTTGAGAAAGGTAAGTAGCATTTCCGTACAGGTGCTGACATTATACATAAGAGACGCAGAATAAACAATAATTATCAGCAAATGATTCATAAAGTGTTTCAAAGTTTATAGAACTTCAAATTCACCCGTAAGTACATCATATTTGTGACATTTCCAGTTGTTTATGAGACTGACTTTGAACTTGTCAGCAGATTTTATAATATCGGTAATCCCGTTATTTACCAGATGCTAGCAATATCACGAATAAATGGAGAATAGCAGCGCTGTATCAGTACCTTCGTCGAAGGCAGTACCTTTGAAAAGAGAAGAAGACAGAAGAAAACCGACAGAGAGGTGCGGAAGTATATAAAAAGTGTTAATAATTCAAAATATATAACAGGCATGGGGTTCATCATTTTTATTGCTTTTTTTTCAAGAAATATTATTTTCCTGATATTCTACAGTCTTTCCTACGAACAATTAGTTTAAGTGAAAGACGGGTGATAATTTCACCTACTTACGAGGTTTAAAAGGAGTTAAACACAAAAGTCAGAGTGCTTGAGCTATGTAAAAGAAAAGTGAGGGCCTAGTAATATATGTTTTTCTGAAGTATACAGTTCGGTGTCCTTCTGAAGTAGCGGACTCATACCATTTACTTTCATTCGTGAGTATGCATTTAAAATTCGGCTTTAAGCAAGTTTTATACTAGAAGTAATAGCAAGACACCTACCTACTCGACTGCAAAGGAAGTGGGTGAAGATAAGCTCCCGTATGGCGGATGAGGGTATCGAGCCAAAGTTTGATGATGTCCTGAAACAGGTAAAAGATAGTGTCAATCAATCTATGAGCAAGTTCGCCAGTATATTGAATCTCACCCCTAGAATAGAGCAGTCTGAGGGCAAAACGCAATAATTGATGACGAATAGGCCTCAGAGAGGTGGATATCGAGAAGACTCCATGATGTCTAGTAATGCATATAGACCTAGTGAGTGTAACACGTTTCGTAGTACATCCTCAACAGATGAGGTACAAGATGCAAGACAAACACGGTTGTGTTTTACACGTTTGCAAGAGGTGCATACAAAGGTGAACTGTGAACCAGTGAGCAAGTTCAGTGATAAGCTAAATGTAAACTCCAGGCCTGACTCCGAATTGTGTGACGATAACGGTGCGGTGAAGAAGTCTGTAGTTGCAACTGGTAAGCCATTGTTGAATAGAGTGTCACAGAATAGAGTTGCTGCTTCAGAGTGCAGTTCTGACTCCACAAGTTTACAAGGTATTACTAGTCAGAGTGAAGTTATAAAACCTTTAATGATTTGTGAGGAGGAACCAAAATTGTCTACTTCTGTTATTAAAGAGTTTGAAAATGATGAACTTGACGGTAAATTGAATATTCGTGATAATGATCATGATAGTGCAGATTTGTCTTTGGTTGATCATGATGAGATGAGGGATATGCCTACTACTGCTAAGTTAAATAAAGGTTCTGTACAACTACAACGTGAATTAGAATTGAACGCAGATGCAGTTCCAGAAGGTGTGCATACTTGTGAGACAGTCAGTGTAATTGATCAGCATGTAGCCCACCTATCATCAGATGATAGTGCTAAACCCGAACTAGTAGTGAAAGACAGCAGTGGTGGTAATCTTGCAGTTGGACAACTATCTGAAAGCTGAAAAAGAACAGCTTCTGATCCACCACTAAGTTCATCACCTTGTGTCACTCAGTCATCGTTGGTGTTTTTATCCACAATGAAATGGACGTCCATGAACTCACGTGCCTTATGCAATGACTATGATAGTATTGGTGCGTTTGAAAAGACGAAAGATATTGCTCAGTTTAGTGAGAATAAGCCAAGTGTACACGAGAGAGTAATTGTTAAATTGACTTGCATGAATAAAGGCATTTCAAGTTTCAAGTTACTAATTGAATGCTATTATCTTTGGTGTAAATTACTCTGTTTCTAAATTTGGTTGACCAGATACTTCGTGTGTTTGTTCGTCATCTATATTCTACGATACAATCACATGAGCGCGTTACCGTTCAGATTTGAGGATTTAGCTCATAGAAGGAAGTTAGCAAATGAACTCTGCGACGAATTTCCAACCTAGGGCGTCAACCTGAGAAGGGTTGTAGGCGTACTGCTGTAAGTCCTACAGTTCTTCAAAGGGTAGCGCATCAATGAGCAGTCCAATGTGCTTGGTGTATGATCCTGTACATATGTTCATATTGTATATACTGAATTGATATCATCTGTCATCTAGCTGTTGGTATTTCTGTTTGTGTCCGGACGACTTCCGCTTGGATCATCAACCTGAGAAGGAATGTAGGCGTACTGCTGTAAGTCCTACAGTTCTTCAAGGGTAGTTCGTCAAGGCAGAATCCACAACATTTGATGTGTTGATTGTACATATATTTGTGTTAAATAATTGTGTGAGTACCAATTATTGTAATTGTTGGTTAATCTTGTTTGCGTCCGGATATTCTTCAACCTACAATCGTCAACCTGAGAAGGAATGTAGGCGTACTGCTGTAAGTCCTACAGTTCTTCAAGAGTAATTCGTCAAGGCAGAATCCACAACATTTGATGTATTGATTGTACATATATTTGTGTTAAATAATTGTGTGAGCTCCAATTATTGTAATTGTTGGTTAATCTTGTTTGTGTCCGGACATTCCACAACTTACAATCATCAACCTATGAAGGGTTGTAGGCGTACTGGTGTAAGTCCTGCGATTCTTCAAAGGAATTCCATCGAGACACGATCTGCGAGTTTGCGTGTACTGTTTGTATATACGTGTGGTGTGTCATATCAGTTGGTGTCTTTGGATTCACTGTGTTTACTTGTTGTTTTCGTATCTTGTCGTTATTGCATAATTCTGTTAAAATTTTCGTCGTGATTACTTCTGAAGTTGTTTCTAGTCTTCTACATCCATGAATGAATTGATTGATGTTAAAGACAACAGACGGGTCGTATACACCGGAGAGGCTAGTGGTGAGAATGAAATGCACATGGAGACAATTGTTAGCTGCGGTCCCACACGCCGGGGAGAAAGAGTGTAAACGACTGAGGCTCGCATACGTCACCGTTACTATGACTGAGACAGAATGAGTGATAAGCGATTTCAGTGGTAATTGGTAGTGAGTAGATAAGAGGATGTGCGTGGAGTATCATGAGGTGGTGCTATGGTCACGTTGCATTCTGCAAGAGTCATTCTAGCAAGTGACGATTGTGTTGCAAGAGGATGTGTCAAGAGGATGCCTTTAACTGGAAGGCGTAAGTCGTCACCGATGAGTGAGATTGTGCTGTGGGTATGCTTGTGGTGTGTTGGCTTTGCTGTTTGTTTTCCATTTCAGCTCTGTCCGTGTGACCCAGGTTCTCGCAATGGCATCCAAGTCAACATGTGTTGGTCGTGATGGAAAAAAAGGGATGGATCCCTTTTTTGGCG
The DNA here is from genome assembly GCA_944472135.2 of Trichobilharzia regenti. Classification (NCBI taxonomy): domain Eukaryota; kingdom Metazoa; phylum Platyhelminthes; class Trematoda; order Strigeidida; family Schistosomatidae; genus Trichobilharzia; species Trichobilharzia regenti. The sequence goes on from OX235263.1 coordinate 7,730,269, forward strand.
GGGAGTGTCAATGTAGTTGAAGATTGAACGATCAATTCATGGTTGTTTGCTCAAACCCGACTCCATATTTTTCGCGGGAGTCATCAATACGGCAGTCATCGTCTCATCGTTCGCTGTTCGGTGGAAGAGGGAAAACTATCAAAAGTGTTGTCGCGATTTATGTTTTCGACAATTATTCTTAGATTTTGTGTACAATTACCTAATGCTTTTCTCTCTATTGGCGCGTGAATAAATGATTCTCGTGTCGCCAACCTGTGTTCTGGTTTTTCGCGTTGGTTATTACATATTGTTTCTGAATGTCTTCCAAGGACAGTGTGAAGTCCAGTGTGGTTAGACCTGGACATTTGCAGATACTGCGTCCTTTCATTTTCATTCAAACACTTCAGAGGCGCCTGTAAACTAAATCCCCTGGAAAGTGAGGTTGTAGATTTGATTGTAAGCAGATGTTGAATCATCTTCGACCATCTGTGGAGTTCTCTGATTTGGCTACTAAATATTCTGTAGATCTCCGTCAAGTGCGTTTGTTTGAAGCTGTTTTTTGGCGAACGCAAGTTGAAAGTATTCCCAGTTTAAATGTCGAGTTTATGCGAATGTTTGAGCGGAAACTCAAGGTAGTCATGGTTACTATTAACGCCTACATGTCCTTTCATATGTGTTTTTCATGTGCTTTTTCATATAAGCAGGAGACTTCATATGAGAACCATTAAGTAGATATGATCAAATACTAGATAAATTTGGATCACTGAACGTCAATAATTAAGTGCTGTTCCGATTGGGTAAACGGTTGAATTTTAGTATTAGTCATAAGGCAGGACCATATAAATATTAAATTTTAAAGCTGTCACCTGGGTTGATTGGGAAACCCGATACTTTGGTATTTTGGGTGGACGTACTCGACTGGTCATCAACTAATATTTGACTGAGGACTCCACACACGAGTGATGAAAATATATTTCAGGGAGAAAAACGTCGTTTTGGGAAACTGCGAATTGGGACATTATCACTAAGAAATATATCCAGGGAAGATGTATGTGAAGAAGCTATACGGATTGCAATGCTAACGTATTAGTTTCACTATCGAAATATGGCTTTCATCAAACGAAATGCCGTTCTTTTCTTTGGAGAAACCAGAGGTTATAACAGCAAGGAATGGGAATGAAAAGCGTGACTGAGCTAATGAAGAATGGCTGGGGCCGCTACTTTTATAAGTTCGTTGTGCACCTTCCGTAGGGCCTGATTACCGCCGATGTCGATGTTGTTTTACTAAATGTATGTGCAGTGACCTCACATATGGAAGTGGTTTTGTTTCCATTGGAGGCCACAGTCCCAGCTGCAGTCTAGTTGTTTCTCTCCAGCATGAAAATGCAGCAACACGATCTGAAGTAATACTGTGAGTTACAATGGTTGTCAGACACGTCTCGTAAACCGTTAATGTCCAGCTCTTGCTACGCTCGGGCTCACGCTGTTCCTTGAAGTTTCTCAGAAACGCTTAGTAATAACGGACGAAAAATCCAAAACACCAATTGTTGACTTGAGTATTCTGTATTGTTACACCAACATATAAATCAAGTATGACTAAGGTCTGTGAACAAATATTACAATAATAAATCATAATATTACTTCTGACGATGTTTTACTCTTCTTTCTGAACAGCGACCGATGAGACGATGACTGCCGTATTGATGACTCCCGCGAAAAATATGGAGTCGGGTTTGAGCAAACAACCATGAATTGATCGTTCAATCTTCAACTACATTGACACTCCCCGCCAAAAAAGGGATCCATCCCTTTTTTTCCATCACGACCAACACATGTTGACTTGGATGCCATTGCGAGAACCTGGGTCACACGGACAGAGCTGAAATGGAAAACAAACAGCAAAGCCAACACACCACAAGCATACCCACAGCACAATCTCACTCATCGGTGACGACTTACGCCTTCCAGTTAAAGGCATCCTCTTGACACATCCTCTTGCAACACAATCGTCACTTGCTAGAATGACTCTTGCAGAATGCAACGTGACCATAGCACCACCTCATGATACTCCACGCACATCCTCTTATCTACTCACTACCAATTACCACTGAAATCGCTTATCACTCATTCTGTCTCAGTCATAGTAACGGTGACGTATGCGAGCCTCAGTCGTTTACACTCTTTCTCCCCGGCGTGTGGGACCGCAGCTAACAATTGTCTCCGTGTGCATTTCATTCTCACCACTAGCCTCTCCGGTGTATACGACCCGTCTGTTGTCTTTAACATCAATCAATTCATTCATGGATGTAGAAGACTAGAAACAACTTCAGAAGTAATCACGACGAAAATTTTAACAGAATTATGCAATAACGACAAGATACGAAAACAACAAGTAAACACAGTGAATCCAAAGACACCAACTGATATGACACACCACACGTATATACAAACAGTACACGCAAACTCGCAGATCGTGTCTCGATGGAATTCCTTTGAAGAATCGCAGGACTTACACCAGTACGCCTACAACCCTTCATAGGTTGATGATTGTAAGTTGTGGAATGTCCGGACACAAACAAGATTAACCAACAATTACAATAATTGGAGCTCACACAATTATTTAACACAAATATATGTACAATCAATACATCAAATGTTGTGGATTCTGCCTTGACGAATTACTCTTGAAGAACTGTAGGACTTACAGCAGTACGCCTACATTCCTTCTCAGGTTGACGATTGTAGGTTGAAGAATATCCGGACGCAAACAAGATTAACCAACAATTACAATAATTGGTACTCACACAATTATTTAACACAAATACATGTACAATCAACACATCAAATGTTGTGGATTCTGCCTTGACGAACTACCCTTGAAGAACTGTAGGACTTACAGCAGTACGCCTACATTCCTTCTCAGGTTGATGATCCAAGCGGAAGTCGTCCGGACACAAACAGAAATACCAACAGCTAGATGACAGATGATATCAATTCAGTATATACAATATGAACATATGTACAGGATCATACACCAAGCACATTGGACTGCTCATTGATGCGCTACCCTTTGAAGAACTGTAGGACTTACAGCAGTACGCCTACAACCCTTCTCAGGTTGACGCCCTAGGTTGGAAATTCGTCGCAGAGTTCATTTGCTAACTTCCTTCTATGAGCTAAATCCTCAAATCTGAACGGTAACGCGCTCATGTGATTGTATCGTAGAATATAGATGACGAACAAACACACGAAGTATCTGGTCAACCAAGTGTAGACACAGAGTGATTTACACGAACGAT